>NW_004624764.1:3991819-4009564 GCF_000247695.1 Heterocephalus glaber
GGGCTAGGAATGGGGAAAAAATAAGAACTGAGATGCATTATGTAAAGGTACAATTCCCAATGAGAAATGTAATTGTGTTATATATCTAAAATGTACCAATAAAAGAATTTAATTAAAAAAGTTAAATCCTGTAGCTCCATGTCCAGCACCAGGCCAGGCTGAGGAAAGATGTGAACTCCAAAGGGCTTGGATGGCTCTCCCTTGGGACCTTGCTGTTTGCAGCCCACATGGCCTCTCTCTTGGGCTGGCTGTGCTGGCTGTGTTTGTGGCTTTCCTTGGTAGATGTTCCACATTCCTGGAATCTCCAACTTCCTGGGATCTCCACTGTACCTTCAGCTTCACTCTCATAGCTTTAATCATTTCCCTCTCAGGATCACCTGGAAGAGATTGTGACCCTGCCACACATTTTTGGCTGCCTTCTTAGGCCTTCTGAAGTCTTCATGGAAGCCTTCATGACCCATAACCCTGCATGCCTGAAAACCCAGCATCATATGGATGACGCCAAGGTCTACTGCCAGGGTGACCAGCAGCTAAGCCCCCTTGTACTATGACTGCAGTGGCCTCTGAGTTCCTGCATGGCTGAACTCAGGGATACACTTCCTTAGGCAGCCATGAATGTGCAGGATGCTCTGGAGCTCTCTTCTCAATGCAAATTCTTTCAAAGAAGTTTAGCTTTTTACACACTTAAGCCTGTCATGAGTGGGGTCTGGCTATTTCCTGAGATGCTGTCCAGGTATCTTTCCTATTGTCCTGATGTAAAGTACTTGCCTTCTTTTTAATGCTAATCTTTTCAGCAACAAACTTTCCTTGGCCCCAACTTCATAGGCACTTTCTTTCTGGCCAAAGTGCAAATTTTTCACACCTTTCAGTTCTTCTGTTTGCTCTTGATTGTCATGTAAATCTTTCTGAAAGCAGCCAGTAGTACCCATGTCACATCCTGAACATTGGGCTGCCTTGCAATTTTCTCCAACAGATTAATTAGTTCATCATCTTTAAATTTGGCCCCACATAAAGTCTTAGGACATGGACAAGATGTAAACAAATTATTCACCAGAATAAAACATGCATATCCTCTAGTCCACTTCCAGTAGAGTCCTCATTCCCAGCTGAAACCTCATGAGCCTGGTCTTTACTGTTTACATATCTATCAGCATCCTGGTAATTGAACTCTGACCAGAATCACCCATCAAGCTATGCTTACACCATTCTAGGGCTTCTCTAGCTAGTATCTCCAAATCTTTCAAAATTCTTCTCACAGACAAGATCCTAAAGCTTTTAACCACATGGTCAGATACAGTCAAAGCAATGACTCCATTCTTGGTACCAGTTTTCTGTATTAGTCACTTTTTCATCATGGGGACAAAATACCCAACTACCACTACTTAAAGGAGTAATTTATTTGGCTCATAGTTTCAAGGGATTTAGTCCATAGTTGGTTGGCTCCAGAAACAGCATGGTGGAAGGACATAGTAGAAGGACAGATACTCACCCCATAGCAGTTAGGAAGCAGAATGAGAGAAGGGTGGCACCAGAGACAAGAATACACCCTTCCAGATCATGATCCCAGCAGCTCCTCTCCAGCCAGGCTCCACCTCCTAACAGCACATTTAGCTATGAACTTATTAGTGGCCCCATGATCCAGTCACCATCCAAAGCCCCACCTCTGAACACATGAGACTTTGGAGGATGTTTTAGGTCTAAATCCTAACAAGGAGCCTGGTGGGAGGTTGCCCTGACATTGCACACACCTCCTTGGGAAGGGAAGAGAGATTCATGAGCAAACGCTGTCCCTTGCTCTGTGCTTGCTGGGGTGGTGATAATAATAATGATGCTAAGAGCAGGACGAGCCCTTACATCTTCTTAGCTAACCTTCAGGACAGTGCTGCTGCTGTCTCCATGGTACAGGGGAGGAGGCCAAGGGTCAGGTCTCTTGCTTGAGTGAGGAGCATGGGATTTGGACCCTTAATTGTCTGAATGAAGGGCAGTGATGCCCCCATATCGACAGGCCATGGGGGCACAGGAGGAGGACACCCCTTGTCCTGGCATCCTGGGAAGGTCTCCTAGGTAGCCTGGGTCTGAGTCTCATTCTTGGTCTTAAAGTGTGTTAAGAGACCGCATGTACAGCAGACCAGAGTCAACGCAGGACTCGAACCCTGGCCCCTCGTGCAGCAGCTGCCCAGACCAACCTGGGAAGCCACCTGCTCCAAGTCAGACTTGTGGGAGCCAGGGTGCTGCCCCAGCGACCATCCTGGGGGCTGGGATGGCTTCCTAGTCCACGAGCCACACAGCCAGGATGGATTGATAACTGAGACGTCCTCACTTTTAGTCTCCACTTCCCACTCGGAACCCACTACCCCGAGAAAGCCCAGCATGACCCTGACTAATTGCGGGGCACAGCCTGCTCCCGATGGCTGCCTAAGGCTCCTGCAGGCCAACAGCCTCCAGTCAGGGCACAGCTGAGCCCCCTTCCTTCCACCAGAAATCTTCCCCACCCCTCTGCCTGCCCTTGAATCTCTGCCATAATGCAAGTGATGGAGGCCAACTCCCTGTTCAGAATAAAAACCTTTGCCTCTCTTGTTAGGTTGGTCTCTTTATTGCCACAATGTGCAGGAATTTGTCAGATGCCACAGCAAGGAAGGAAAGAAGGCAGAGAGCACAGCATGTGCAAAGCCACAGATGTGGATCAGTCAGTGATGGGGGTGGACCAAGAAAACTCCTACTCCGCTGACAACACCAGTTCATGAAACCCCTTTTACACACCCAGAACAACTAATATTTTTGGAGTCTGGAGAACCAAATGAACCTGCTCAGTCAGGAGCCCAGGAGTAGCTCACACTGCCAGGTGAGGCTGGTTGGGGGTGAGCAGCCACGCTGCGTAGATTGGGGCTCAAGGCCGCAGAGCAGCTCTCGCGTTCCAGCCCTTCCTGAGTCACCAGAGCCTCTGCTTGGCCCTGGCCCCCACACCCTGGCTGGCCTCTCTCCTCACATGTCAGCCACATCCCCCCAAGCTGCGCTAGTGGGCACAGACTGGCAGAGCGTCCGCACTCAATCAAGGCTGGGCACAAAGTCCCCTGCTGCCACTGCTTGTTCTGCCCGGGGCCCAGGATGCTCAGCTGAAGTCACAGACGTCACAGACACTGTTCTGCCATGTTCGTTATCATCCTCCCGGCCAGGTGCGTGGTTCCCTGAGGCCCTGGGCTCGAGCCTCAGGGCCCCTTCTCCCCACAAACCTGGCTGCACACAAGACACCTGACCCAGGAGGGACCTGGGGCGGCCCCACTCACACATCGGAATCTGGATGGGTAGTGTGGGGGAGAGAGACCCAGCCAGGTTCCACCGTCAAGCCAGGCTCTGTGGGCCTCAGTTTTCCCATCTGCAGAAGGGGCTGCAGGCCCTCCCTGGCCGGCTCACAGGGCAAGTGTCAGGATCCAGGAAAGTGGTTCACGTGCTCAGAGTGGAGAAGCGGCTGGTGCAGGGAAAGATTAGCAGGAAGCTGGGGGTCTGGGTTCGAGTTCCAGTGGAAATCCCTGCCCCTGCCTGAGCCAGCTGCTCAGCTGCAAGATGTGAGCACAGCAGGATGTGAGAAACAGCTGTTCTTTAGGTGCTTCCTCTGCAGCGCCATGGTCTGAGCTCTTCTGATCACCCCACACCGTCCCATGCTGCAGATGAGAGAAGCTGAAACTTGAGGTCCAGGGACACGCCAAGGCCACACAGTGCAGGTGTGAATGGCCCTTTCCAGAGGCACTGTGACAGTGGTCTGAATGTGAGCTCTTGAGCTGAGGTACCGAGTTCATTCTGTCAGCCAGGTGTGGGAAATCCAGGCCTGCAGCACGGCCCAGCTGGCTTCAGGTGGACTGTCCACCAACCACGCTGCCTGGATGGAGTCCCGGCCTCCCCTTCCTCTGAGCATCCACTTATACCCAGGCTAAGACTTAGCATGAGCGAGTCCAGTTGCAGCAAAATAGCCAAGGGAACACAGAGGCAAAACCCTTTACCCAGGTCCAGCAAGCTGTGGCTTTGAACCCAGGACTTCTGACTCCCAGTTCCTCCTGTGTCTGCTGCGCCTTCTGCCTGGAATGCTCTCCCCTTAGATCTTTGCCTGGCTCCCTCCTTCCTACCCTTTCTTAAGGACACATCTCAAGCACTGCCCCATCCCTTCCAGCCCACTAGGGGACAGCACTGCAGGCCGTGCCCTTCCTGCAGTCCAGCTGTGGCTGCAGCCACCTCTGATTAGGCTGCAATTAACAGGGGGCCCTTTCTGCCATCAGCCTCCATTAGCCGCATGGACTTTAGCTGGGAAGTCTGGCTGGTGGCCAAGAGGTGGTCTTCAGAGAGGCCAGGGGAATTGGAGGGAGCTGGGGGAGGGACGATGACTTCTGGGCTCTGCTAGAAAACTGAGGTGGGGTCCCCCAGGGGTGCCTCTGCCCACACGCACCCCTTCTGCTTCCCAGCTCTGCCATCACCGACCTGTGAGGACGGGGACAGCACCTTGCCTACTGGGCCTCACTTCCTGAGTGCAAAGGGAAGGGACTGGACATTTTCAGGGGCTCTCCCAGCTCAGGCATTCTGAGGTTCCATCAGCTATGGCTCCCACGCTGCCCGGGTTGTTTGGGGCTCCCCATTGCCTCTCTGCCTCTGTTCCCTTCTGCTCTGGGCCACTGTGCCCATGGTATCTGTCTCATATAAAGCACCGTGGGTCTCATCTTGTCTGCTAGGCTGCCTTGTCTCCGGCCACTCACCACCAGCCCACCCAGGGCCCTGCCTTTTCTCCCGGAGCTGCACTGTCTCCTGCCCCCAGGGTCAGACAGACACCGTTGCCCTCTTCAGGCCTTCCCAACATTCCGCTTTGCTGCTCCCAACCCTTTACCACTTTGCTTCTGAGCCAGTTGTCTAAGGATCTGTGCTTTCCAGAGAGACTATGTGGACACTGAGGTTATTGCGAGAGTCACTTCTGTATCCTGGTACCTGGCTTAGGGCCTGGAAAATATTGGTAACGATAATGATGGGGGATAAATAATACTGGTAAACATTGATTTATTGAGAATTACTATGTGCCAAGAACTATGCTGTGTTCTTTATGCAAATACAGTAAAAGCTTGGATTGAAAATAACTTGTTCTCAGTGTTCCACAAGATAAGCAAACATCTCTAATAAATTTTAACTTGATAAACAAATGATGTCTTGCAATACGAGTAGTATGCGATGCTGAACACTACATAATTACAAATGAGCCAATGGTTCTCTCTCTCTCTCTCTTTCTCTCTCGCTGTGGGATTGTGAGTGATCATCTCCCAATAGCAAGAGGTTACGAAGAAGATTTCATCTGCAGAGGAGGAGGAGAAAAAGGCTGAGGGGTCCCTCACTTCAAGTGAGATTAGCGAGATACGTAAAATGTGGGAAACAGTGCAAAACTGTGTAAAAAACACCATCAGAATAAGTCTGGAGCATGAATCTGTTTAACGACAATGTGGCATCACATTTCCACAAAATTCTCAAGAAGAAATAAAAGCAAGTGTCATTGGATAGGTTCCTTGTTAAAGTTGCACAAAACGAAAAAGATTCCATCGAGCCAACATATAGCAGTGATCTCCTTAGTGACAGTGAAAGTCGTCCTACACAATAACCCTCCTCTCTCTAATCTCCCTCACACCAGCCATGAAAGTTTTCAAAGGTAAGTGCAGGTTAATTCGTTTATTTTCTTTATATTTCCTTTATTAGTTTGGATTATATTGCAGTATTGCAATCTTTTTGGCGGGGAGGTACCAGGGATCAAACTCGGAACCTTGCACTTACGAGGCAGGCGGCAGAACCACTGAGCTAAATCTCTGCCCTGGAATCATTTTTATAAGAATAGCTTTAGGTTGTGGAACAAACCATCTGAGTTTCCATTATTGTTTTATGGGGACAGTCACTTTGATATACAGGTGCTTTGGATTACAAGCATGTTTCTGGCATGAATTATGCTTGCAAACCAAGGCTTTACTATATTTCACTCCATTCTCACAACACAGTAAATCAAGTCTCTTTAATTATCTTCACTGTATAAAGGAGGCACTTGGAGTCAGAAAGGTTAAATAACCTCCCCAAGGTCACAGAGCAAGTGGATAGCAGGACCAGGATTTGACTTCTAAAAGCCCAGAGTCAGGGGATGGTCTCATTTCCAGGATGCTATCCACTTCTCCGTGTTTCAGAAGAGTTGACTGTCGCTGAAGAGGTTACAGAAAGATTAATGAAAGTTCCCATTGGACAGATTGGTGATTTGAAGCAGAGACCTGGAAATGGTCCATCCCTCTGAAGCAGGAATGAACCCTGTTTCCAGGAATCTGTCATCAGGGAGGAATATGATGGGTGGGACACGACTTGTGCATGGAGGCATTTGTCCCAGAACCCCTTCTAACTGGGACAATGGGAGAAGGGAAGAGTTGAATCTGATGAAGGGTCCTGCAGTCCCACAAGCATTAAGGAGCATTTGCAACAACACAGGCAGCAAGATCTGAGATTTAATGTTGAGTGAAAATGAGAATTCAGGATGGGCAATAAGCACATGAAAAGATGTTCCCCATCACCAGCCATTAAGGAAATCCAAATTAAAGCCATAAAGATATGTAATCATATCTATTAGAACAGCTAAAATCTTAAAAAGTTGTAAGAGCAAATGCTGGTGAAGCTGAGGAGAAATTGGATTTCTCAACATTGCAAGAAGAGTGTTCCATGGCCTGGCTCCTCTGGAAACCACTTCAGCAACTTCTTTAAAAATGAAACATATGCTTACCTATCCCACAACGCAGCAATTGCACTCCAAGCGTTCATTCTAGAATTAGGAATATGGATGGCCACACAGATGCCTGGACCCAAATGTTCCCAGGGGCTTTCCATGCAGTGGTCAAAAGTTAGAATGAACACAAATGTCCTTCCATGGAGAAATGATCAAAGACCCATTGGTCTATCCACAGCATGGAATCCCCCTCAGCAATTAAAGGATGGACTGTTGACACAAGGGACAGCCCTCAAATCTAGAGATTTAAAAGAAACAGCCAAACTCAAAAGGTCACGTGCTGTGTGATTCCATGTGTACAGGACTCTGTGTCAATCTTGGTCGCCACAGTACTTCCCTCCCACCCACCACCCCTCTCCCCTTGCCACTGCTGATCTGTTCTCCATCTCTCTAATTTCACTATTTTGAGAGTCTCGGGGAATTTGAGTATCTATCCTTGGGGGCAGAATGGGGCTCTAAGCCCCAAATGTCTGGCTTTCACATTCTCCCACTGCTTCTGTTTTGGTTGTGTTTGCCATCGGGGTGTGGTGTTTATTTTCTTTTGCTTCTCTGCAGCGTCTCTAATAAGCATACCTACTGTAATAATTGGAAGGAAAAGTAAGCAAACACTGGGCAGTGTTCCTTGGTGGCTTTCTGTTAGTTCTGGAGCCTATGCACCTCAAGTCTGCAATTTCTCTGTCTCCGCCACAGCCTCTCCTGGCAGGAACCTCCTTCAGGATGCTGTGCTCTGTGTCCAGTCCCCTCCCCACTGTAGGCCTCAGGGTCTATAGTCAAAGTCCTGGGGCTGCTGCCACCAGCTTGGAGCTCTTGGGTGAGACTCCAACCTGGGAGCCTCAGTTTCCTCATCTGCAAAATGGGGGTGTGTAATACTCCCCACTTCTCGGGCCTGTTCAAAAGCCAAACCCAGTAGGGTAGTGATGTTTCAGCCCAGGCTGTGGGGTCCCTCCTGCGAAACAGTGAGCCATCATTTGCAAACTGGAATACAGTTTGAGCAGCCATCTCCGACCCCACCTGGAAGCAGCCAGACAGAAATGGCTAAGTAAACAGTGTCACAGGTCCTCACTGCCACCATGGCCTCCTCGAGGTGACTGCAGCCGTTCCATACTGATGGCGGTGTTGGATCTTTGGGAACCTGGCTGCTCCCCTGGGATGGAGCCTTCCTGGGAATGGCAGCCCCGAGGGACATGCCACAGCCCACAGGTTCAAACAACACAGAAAGCCCCCGCTTGGCCCACTGGTGTTCCGCACCGAGAATCGATTTTCAAGGGTGTTCCCAGAAGTACCCTGGCCCCTGTCCGGTGTTATTCATCCCACCCTGGCCACCGGCCACCTCCTCAAATGCTCTCCACCATGTCGCCTCCTGTAGTTGGGACCCTGTCAGGACTGGAGGGCTCTGGGGCAGAAGGCTGGTTCCGGTAAGTGACCCTGCCCCACCCCGAGGGCCTGGATGCCATGCACCCCTATGTCCCAGACTTCACCAGCTGAGACCCTTGGCAAGGCCGGGACAGAAGAATGCCACAGTGGGGCCAGGGGAGTGTTTCCCAGGCTGGGGCTTAGAGGAGAGGGCCCCCAGCCAAATGGCCAGGGCTGGGGGGCAACTTCCTGTCCCCCTAGGGGATGAGGCTGCAGCCCGCTTCCCATGCCCATCCCACCACAGATGTTCCAGGGAGTGTCCAGAGGAAGCACACAGATGGGGAGGGGGCAGGAGAGGCAGAGATGAGCCCAAGGCACACAGGAGGGTTCCTGGAGAGGTCACAGGGAACAGAGGGCAGAGGACGTGCAGGCTGCTGCTGTCACTGACCTGCTGCTGGGCTTCAGCTCCTCCATCTACAGCCAAGATGGCTGGATCCATCATTTACTTCCCTGTGTTCACTGAGCACCTGCTGAGTTCTGGGTCCTGGGATGGGCCCCGGATGCAGCAGTGAAGGCCCCCTGAGAGCTGTCTTCTGTGGGGAAGGCAGACAACAAGCAGCTTCTGTAAGGAATGGGAGGTGAAGCAGGAGAGAGGAGGTGCAGGGAAGGTCCAGGAGCCAGAGCCTGAATGACAGGCAGGACATCAGGAGGCCTCCCTGGGGAATATGCAGGGATCTGCCTGGTGTCTCAGACTCTCAAGCCAGGGTGGGACAGAGGAGCTGGCCCGGGCTAAGGATCAAAGGCCCAGGAGCTGGCAGGGGCTATCTCTCCCCCCGGTGGTACATGGTAAAGATTTAAGAACAACTGGAAGCCACAGAAGATGGAAGTGGGGTAAGATCCAAATCTTGCAAAGCTCCCACTGAGAAGAGCACACAGACAACAGAGGCGCTGCCAGGCCCCTGGGGCCCTCAGTCCCCTTCTCCTTCCCTTCGATGCCTCAGTGGAACCCCAAGGCCTTGAGGAACCCAGTTTGGGAACCAGCATGCTGCCTGACCTCTAAGGGCCTTCCTAGGTTCCATGTGGATTCTAGAACATCCCCAGGCAGCACTCTGGCCCACACCAGCACCGTCCTGCAAGGCTTTGACTGAGCCACACCCCACCCATCCCCAGCTCAGCAGAGTCTTGGGCACGTACTACCCCCCACCCCAACAGTCTCCAGAACTGAGATGGAGAAGGGAGGTCAGTGGTCCCAAGCAGAGGCTGTTCCTTCAGCTGGGCGCCTTGCCCACCTGCCGCCACCTGGTGACATTGCTGGGATGCCCAGGTCAACTGCCGCTTCTTTGGGAAATCTTCCCCAGACCCCTACAGAAATGACCACGCCTTCTCTCATAGGCCCAGAGCCCTGGGGCCACTCCCATCCACTCCGGATCCAGGGTATCTGTGGGCCTCAAATCACCTGCACAGTCACTTCTTCATTCATTCATTCACTGATTCATACATTCATTCAATGCTGGGAACGCAGCAGAGAGCTGCCTGCTCTCGAGGAACCAGTGGCCTAAAAGCATGCTGCGCTCATCTCAGCTCTTTGAGGGACCCTACTGAATAAGTGACTGGAGAATTAAGGAGGGCAGAAAGACAGAGAGGGAGGGGAGAAAAGGAAAAGTCCCAGCCTCCCCAAATCCTACCCTGCCCAAACTGTCCCTGTTTCTCTCCTTGCCAAGCACCCCGCTCACTGACCTGTGAGACGCTAAACCCATCTCACCCCACTGAACTGAGGTCATGCACCTTGCAAGTCCAGGTTGGGTTTTGCAAAGGGAAAGCAGGAAAGGCAAGGAGAGTCAGATGTCCACAGGCAGAGATGGGTTCGCAGGGCACAGGGAAAGTCTAGCCAGAAGCCCTACGGGGGGACACTGGCCATGGTGATGGGCTGGTGCTGGACTCAGAAAATAATTGGGTCCCCCATACCACCAGCACTACTGACCACAATAACGTTAGCACCAATACCACCAAGAGGAGTCCTAATCCCAACACCAGCACTGCCAGGAGTCATGTCTGCACCAGCACTTCAACATCAACACCACTACAAACAAGGACAACCTCAACACTGACAGCAATAAAAACTCCCACATACCCACACCAACAGGGCCACTGATAGGAACATGAACACCAGCACCATCTGTGTGACCACCGCCATCACCGACAGCCCCCACACCCATGGTAAGAACAGTGCTGACACCAACCACCCCCCACCCGTCTACACCAATATCCCCGCCATCATTGCTTATCTGCATCACCACCATCAATGGGAGCTACCCACAACTGGAGTGGGTGGAAGAGCCACCAATCCACCAACAACTGAAGACTTCTACAGCAACCAGAAACCCAATAACATGGTGAACGGAGGCAACACGCCCCGTCCCCACACCCCACCAGCACTCATTTGTGCCAGGGCTCTGCATACACGATTCAGGTACAACCCAATCCCAAGTTGTGCAGTGCCTGGTCTGATTCCCACCACTTGACTCCGGAGAAAGCAGAGCCTCAGAAAGGCAGGCATCCATGTCCTCCTGAGGAGGTGAGCTCCTGACTCTCAGTTGAGTGCCCTTCCTGCTGTGTTTGCCAGGTCCCCATCCCAGGCCCCAAGTTTCCTGTGCCTGGCTTGGCTGAGTCTCTATATATCCTGGGTCTTTCCTTCCTGTCCTGTAAATGGGGCCCTCTATTCCTGAGTGGTAGTTGACCCTGGAGATGGTGTATAGAGGTCAACAGGCAGGGTGCACAGGACAGTAAGGGACAGCCATGATTTTTTTTTTGGTACCAGGGATGGAACTTGGGTCCTTCCACTTTCGAGGCAGGTGGCAGAACCACTGAGCTAAATCCCTGGCCCCGGGACAGCCATGATAGTTATTGGGGTTGGTAAGAAAAATAGCACTCTCATTCAGCAGCAGGGGGCAGAAGTCAGCAACAATGACCATGATCATTGTCTCTGGTCTCACCATGCTGACACATCTAGGAAGTTAGGGGACTCGATGACAGCAATGTCATTAGCACCTACGGAGCCCCTACTGTGTGCTGGTGCTTCTCAGATATCCATAATCTTCACAGCAACCTTGCAGAGCAGAGAATACTGGCCCTGAGATGAACCTGACCTTGGGTTCTGCCAGGCTCCAAAGTGGGGCTCTGGCTATACCATACCTCCCTGTCTCCTGGGCTGTGGACCCCTGGAAACTCCGGTGAAACCTCAGCCCCCGGGGCAATGTCTTCAGGCCCTCGGCCACACAGGTCCCTGCCAAAGGTTGTTCAGGCACAGAGGGTGCCAATTCCAGGCAGGGCCCTTTGGACGCTTGGGGTTCCAAGTAGGCCCCTCCAACTCCTACAGACCCAGGAGAGCCTGGGCCAGGCCCATTGGTGTTTGGCATCCCCTCCAGCAGCTGCCCAAGCAGCCGGGTTTCATCTTTCCAGGCTGGATGGGAGCATCCTGCCCCCCTCCCAAGCTCTTGTTCCCAGCAAGACCTTGGCAGGACCCCTGATCCCTCTCCTTCCCTGGGACAGATGGCTTCCAGCTGCCTGCCACCCCAGCCTGGGAAAACTCCTCCCTGCTCCGCAGGTCCCTGAATCCCTGAAACCTGAGTGGCCCCCTCCATCCACCCCACCCAGCGATGGCTCACTTAGCCACCATTTCTCCTTAGCACCAAGCCCTGTGTTCCCAGCAAACCCTCAATTAGAGGAATCACAGAAACGGGGTGATTTCAACCTGGGAGGGGCATGCGAAAGAGACATTGTCAGCCATGGCCCACAGTGTGGGCCAGGCTTGTGCTAAGCCCCATACAAATGGTGAGTTGGGGTCCCCGCATCCTGGTGAGTTTGGGATGTTACAAACAGGGAAACTGAGGCTGGGAGGCTTCCTTTCGTGGATGGATGGCAGAGCTGTGTAGTAACTCAGGGAGGTGAGGCCCACCACGCTGTGCCAGTCACAGTCCCTTATTACAGAGGTGGGGAGACTGAGGCCTAGAGACGGGAAGTGGCTTTGTAAGGGACACTGGTGCACACCAGGGCCGGGGTACCTTCCCTTTTGGACCCACTTCTGGCCTCGTCTGGCGCTCTTGGCCTCCATGTCCACCCACCATTCCTCCTCCCTCTCCCGGTCTCCCCAGGGCCTGTTGCATCCTCTTGGGGTATAGCTGTGGTCTAGCAGAGGACAACCCAGGCCGCTGGCAGAGTCCTGCTCCTGTCCCAGCCTGGTCACCCTGTGCGATGTCAGCAGTGACGGTCACAGAGGTTCTCCGTTCACCCTACCCCCATCATGGCCTGTGGAGGGGCTGGACCCTTGAGCTGAGCTCAGGGGGAGTGACAGCCACAGGTGCCACCACCGCCCCCCGGCGGCCTTTCCCACAGGCTGCGCCAGCTGGGAAGACGGATGGCCTCCACGCCAGGCTGGGAAAACGATGGGCCGCGGGGCACCGGCTTCACGTCCCCCCTCCCTGCAAAGGGCCATAAAGCTGTCCCAGGGCCAGACGTGGGATTTGGGCCACTTTTCTAAGTCTTGGGTGATCCATTGGCTTTGTTGTTGTTTGATTTTTAAGGAAGAAAAGAAAGAGGAGAAGGAAAGACTTTCTGCCGTGCTGCCCTGATCCCATCGGTGGGCCCAGCAGGAGCACGGAAGCTCCTGGACAGCGCTGGGTTTCATCGTCCCCTGCTCTGCCTCTGGTGGGCTCTGCTGACCTCAGCTGAGGTGCAGCTCTCTGGGTCTTAGGTGCCCCTCTGACAAATGGAGTGACAGGACTGGCCCCTTCTAGCTCAGTGTTCTCCAAGCCTGGTTTTTCAGGGGCAGAGGGGCCCCCAGGGAGTTTCTGACAGTCTTGTTGAAAGCAGAGAAATTGGGTGCAGAAGGAAAGGGTAAGAGCTGTCCACAGGCTTCTCCTCGACACAGCAGGCAGCAAGCTGGCACTTGGTTATGTGCTTGGTAAGCACAGCTCTCTGGGACTCCTGTGCCCTTTGGGAAGTGGTACAGTCCTCTGGCCATGGAGACCCAGGTGCTTAGTGCCTGCCAGGCCTGGCAATGTCAGGTGCTGATCCACAAGTTCCCCAGGTAGGGAGATGCTAAGCATCCTTTCAGTGGGGTGTGCAAGAGAGTGACAGCCTGTGTCAGGGTCACCTCGGCAGCGTGCTCAGGTCTTGGGCTTGAGGTCAGGCAGCTGGGGCCATATGCTCTGCAAAATGGAGCAACATCACCAGCTCAAAGCCAGGAGCCTCAGACTCAGCAGGTGGGACCCACCCAGCAGGCCCAGTGGATGCCCAGCAGATGCCCACGCTCCAACGGGAGATCTTGGGCAAGAGACACAAACCCACCCAGCCCAGCCAGACCCTACCCCTTCCTCTTCCTTCCCTCCTCTTGCCCTTTCTCACTGCTTCAGAGTTAATCTGGGACCACATACACTGCCCCATCCATCAGCAATCACTTAACTAAGGACCTACTGTGTGCTGGCACTGAGTAGGCCTGGGAGTCTCACATGAACGGGGAGCCAGGGTCCTTCCCTCCTGGAGAGACCTGCCACGGGGAGAAAAGGGGGAGATGAACCTCTGGAACATTGCCAAATGCCGGGACAGTGAGCAGGCTGCTCTGAACAAGGGAACAGAAGGGGCAGGACCAGGCTGGCTGGAGGGGATGGGTGGCCTTTGCATGGAGGCGAAGCCCAAACTGAGACCAAAAGTTTAGCGGGAATCAGCCTGGCCTCCCATTCCCCGGGGAATGTGGGAAAGTTAGGCCAACTCCTTCTGCTGACAGATGAGGAAACTGAGGCATGGAGTGGTCACACAGCCAGATAGAAGCTTGACCTTTCTGTCCCAGCATTTGGGTTCTCTTCCTTCCCAGGAGCCCAAGAGGAGGACAGGGAGGGTCTCGAGCCTGGTGAAGAGACAGGGAGAGGACACAGGGCTTGTGGGGTGGCTGAGGGGCTGCACTCCACTGGCTGGGCAGAGCCCCTCCCACCCCAGGCTGGGCTCCCCAAGGCCTGCCCTCCCCCTCGATGATGAGGCTTCAGAAAATTGATTTTCTAACAGCCATCCATCAACCTGGCACATCCAGCTGTCGGTGTGACACCCACATCCCCAGGGCCTCATCCACCTGAGGAATCAGCTCCCGGAGCTCTCCCCTACCCCAAGAGGACCTCTGCAATCAGGAGCTGGAAACTGGCGATTCCAGGAAGCACCTCCCAGACATTCGTCCCCACCCCGTCAGCACCAAGAGGAGCCTTGGACTCCCTCTTGCAAGAGGTCCTGCCAGCCTCACTTGGACAGATCGGCTTGAATACCTCTCAGTAATGGAGTGCACATCCCCTCCCAGGGCTGCCCCAGTGAGAACTTAGGGGTTAGAGATTGTAGAGCAACCCCAGAGCAGTCCTGACTGCATTAAATCCTCAAGGCCATTAGGTGAGTTGGTGGCATTCTCACTTGAGAGATGGTCAAATTGAGGCTCCAAGCTCATCTGGCCGGCTACTGGCTGGATTTCATTTACTCAAGGACCAGCTTGCCCCAAAGTGGATGTGCCAGCCCACAGCCTCAGACCCCTATCCTGGTGATAACAAGCACCCTATGCCCCCATTCAGCCCTGGTTCTCTGAAGACCATGTGGCATCTTTCCTCGGACACCCCTGGGAGGTTCTGAGCTGGGACAGTGACTCCCCAAACCCCCCTCACAGGTGAGACAGATGTTCAGTTGTTTACCTTGGTCCTGAAAGCAATCTGACCCCCCAGATTGATCTCAGATCCATTCCCAAGGACAAGAGGGAGGAGAGGAGAGGAAAGGACCTCCCAGCCCCAGGGTCAGCGGTGTAGAACTTGAACTTGGCCTAATTCTACAGCAGCCCGCTGTGGGACTTGAGTAATGGGATCTCCTCTCTGGGCCTCGGGCTCCCAAAGGGAACTAGCAAATCTGAGAGAGGCAAGAGTCTCCTCCTGTATGTTAACAACTCCCAGGGGGAAGGGCTTCAGTAGGAACACGGTGGGCCAAGGCCGAGAGTCAAGTTTCACCCATGAGAGGAGAGGAGCACTGTGGGGAAGGCTAAGGGGCTTCCGTCCCGAGGGTGATAAGCCAGCCCTGAAATGGAAGCAACCTGCCTAAGGTCACTCAGCCACCAAGGGCCAGCCTTGGAGCCAGAACACAGGTTTTCAGGCAAGGCCAGACCATCACCCTGATTCCGGGAGACCCACCCCCTCCCCACAAGTCCCTCTGTCAACCCAAAGGGTCTCAGTTTGGAGGAGAGGAGCTGAGCCCCTGGCTGGTGGGAGCCAGATCACAAAGGGTTAAGGCTCCACCCAGGCTGTCCCATCTGATCCCCCCAAACAGGCAGGACCCCAGGTGGGGCTGGCTTGGGTTTCGGGCAGCCCCCCTCCCGCCTGGCCAGGCTATAAAATATGATCGTGTCTCCCTGCTGACTGATGGTGTGGGCGAGACCGTGAGTAGATGGGCTGGGGCGAGATCAGATGTTCAAGGGCTCCATCGCTGATATTCTATCCCCACCTCTGGAACCCTCTGCGGGCTCATCTCTGTGGGCTCTGCAGGGCCTGGGGGCGGGCTGGAAGGGCAGGAGATCCTCACCAAGGCAACCCCAGGCAGAGGTTGCCCAGCTCACCTCCAGCCCCAAGAGTGACCAGAGCGCTCTCCACTGATGGGGGCAATTAGGACTTTTCACCCTGGGCCTGGCATTGAGTAATTAGTCATTATCATTGCCCATTATGATTGTGGATTATGGAAGAGTCCCTGGTGCCCTAGTGAATGGATGGATGAATGAATGAATGAATGAATGAAGCTACTGTGCCATCAGCAGTAGGTACTTTCTCATTTAACCCCCATAATGATGGGTGCCATGGGGAAAGAGTCTCGGGAAGAATTCCCTTCCTCCGGCAAGCCTCCCATCCTTGACCTTGACCTTGACTTACCACACTCATGACTGAAGTCCCTGTCTATCCCCTCCATCCTTGTGAGTTTCCTGGCACAGGGGCAGAGCTCATTGGTCACTCCTTAGTCATTTAGTGCTAAGCACATGGTGGGAGGAGAGAGAGAACAGAAAACAGAGATGGTGGTAGCCCAGCCAGGCCAAGGCCTCTGCCCTGGGCACCTTTGCTCTAGGTGTGGCTCCAAGAGGAACCAACTTCAAAGACTATCCAGGTTCCTCTTCAGCCCGGAAGCCAGCACAAAGATTCCCGGCCCTGGGACAGCAAGAGGCGGCCATGGGGCTGTGGTAAGATCATCAGAAAGCTGGAGCAATACCAGGAGAGCACTTCACAACCCAGCCAGACCCTGAGGTATCCCACTCCTCCAGGACTCCAGCTGTGTGCCCCCCCCGCCCCTCCCGGGCCTTGGGGCCACCTCTGTCACACACCTTTGCACCCCAGGCCACACTCCTTTGGTGGTGGCCATCATCATCTTCCTTACTCTGGCCCAAATATGCAGGCTTGGGAGCCTGGATACCTGGATTCAAATCCCATCATCACCTGACAACCACGTGACCTCAGGGTGTCAGCTCCCCAAGCCTCAATTTCCCCATCTGTCAGATGGGGACAACACTGCTGAGGTCCTGCAGACTTTTCTTCCCTGCCCCCCTGCACATTGTAGGTGCTCATTTAGCAACTGTCAACTGCATGTGTGACCGTCATTCCCAGGGCCCAGCCTGGTCCTCCAAGTATATTCCCAGCACAGGGATTTCGAGGGAAGAGGAGCCCCAAGCCAGCAGCTGGCTCTCGGCCCTGCCCCTCATCTCCCCTCTTCTCAGCACCCCCAATCCCTGGGCCCTGGGTACCTAATCCACCCCAGAGTGACACGAAGCAAGTGCCACAGTGCCACCACTGCCCACTGTGAGGGCCTGAGGATCACACAGGCGGGGAGAAACCCAAGCCCTGTGCACAGCCCCAAGACCCAGCACAATGTCAGCAGCAGATTAGACCCCAAGCCGTTCCCAGGATCTGGGAAGAGAGAGGCAGGGCTCTGTCCCCGAGTCTACCCCCACCTTCTGTTAAGGGTGTGAGCCACAGCGCCTTCACGCCCAGAGCAGGAAAGCCAGGACTGTTGATGGACCTCATCCATTCATGCACAGAGGCTCAGAAAGGGCAAGGAGCTCACCCGAGGTCACACAGCCCCTCATCCAGGCTTCCCAGCTCTCCAGCCTCACCGCTTCCACGCAGTCTTTCAATCCCAATCTCGCTACAGTGCTTTGCCCTAACTGTGCCCTTGGCCACCGTGACAGAGCTTTTCTTCCTCATCAACTTGTCAGCTAACAATGCTCAGCACCTTAAAGGCTCTACATGGCCCCACCGGCCCCCAACCTCAGGAAGGGCCCCCTCACCAGCCCAGGCAGCTGCCTGGTAGAAGACCGGCACACCTCCAGCAACTTCACAGGGCAGGGTGGGGCACGTCTGACCCAGACTTCTAGGCTCTTTTGGGAAAAACACCACCAGGCTCTCTTTAATAAATGGTGCTGGAGAAATTGGGTTTCAACTTGCCAAAGACTGAAACTAGACCTGTATCTCTCACCATGCACTAATCTAAAATCGAAATGGATTAAAGATCTAAATATTAAAACAGAAACGCTGAACTGGCTGGAACAGAAGTTAGGTAGAACTCTT
>NW_004624764.1:4010754-4330529 GCF_000247695.1 Heterocephalus glaber
GCTGTACCAGCCCGCCTGTCCCTCCTCACCCAGGCACATAAGCCTGCTCCAGCCCTGCGCAGGGGTCACAGATATTGAAACCTTTATTGCCATCCTAAGGAGAATCCCTGTTCCATCCATGAAGCGGCTGTACTCAGAGTGGTTCAGAACCACAGCCCAGAAATGCCAGAATTGGAACTCAGACCCATGCCCAGTGACTCCAGAACTCAGAGCTCCTACTGCTCTTTGTTCAAACCCTGGGGGCTCCTGTTCCACTGCCCGGCTCTCTGGGCCCTGTGGTCTAGACCAACCCACTTTCCTCCCTCTGTCCTCTCCCTGCCTCTTCCTGACATCACCAGATGACACCTGTGTCCCCAGGAAAACCGAGCCAGTCACTGATCAGGCTCAGCCTACCCTTCCCTGCCCTGCCTTGCTCACAGGCAGCCCGGGTCCAGACTCCACCCTCCTCCCAACCTTGACTCTATCATCTTCCCTGCCCGTCTCACATGCCTTCCTTCCTCCCTCAGGCACACACTTCCGGGTCAGAGAGACCTGGACTCAAGCCCAACTCTGCTGCTTCCTGGCTGGGTATCTTGGAGCAAACCACGCTCCTCGCATGCCTCACCTTCCCCATCTGCAAAATGGGCGTTTTGGAGAATTCACCCCGTCCTCCGCCAAACAGCTACTGCGTGGGGGACTCTGTAGCAGCGCTGGCAAAGCCCTGCCATGCAGTGGGTACTCGGTCCAGCCTGCCCCACTTCCCAAGTCTGGTCCTACCTTCTTATGTGCCACATTTGCCCCCAGGCCTGATGGACACATGGCAAGGAATCTGCTTTTTGAATACTAAATGAAGTAGCACTGACCCTGCAGCCCCAGCTACTTGGAGGCTGAGACAGGGGGAGTGTTTGAGCCCAGGGATTCAAAGTTAGCCCAGGTAGCAGTCTCAAATAAATACACAAATGAATGAGGAATCACAAGTTATAGGCACCAGGGGTCTGGGCCGGAAGTGTCTGTTGCTTGCTGACACAGCAGAGAGTACTGGGGATCATAGCCCCAGAAGGAGACAGAGAGGAAATGGATCATCTTTGAGCTCTCAGCAGTGTTGGTCACGAGGTCATCACTAACTTGTTAAGCACCTACGATGTGCAGCGTTGTTCTAAGAAATGGGGTTATAGCAGTGAACTGAACAGATAGTCTTTGCCTTCTGAGCATTTCCGTATTAGCCTGGGGAGACAGATCAAAAACCCAAAAATAAAAACAAAAAAACAAGATCATTTCAGACACCAGCAAATGCCATGAAGAAAGTCAAGCCTAGTGATGCAACCCGAGATCAATCTTAGCCAGAGGTTGGACAAGGCTGAGCTGAATTGGCAGGGAGACAGCCATACCTAGGTAGGTCAAAATAATCCAACCAGAAGAGGGATGATCACAAGCAAAGGTCTTTGGGTGGGAATAAGATGGATGAGTTCAAGGAAGTGGAAGAGTGACTTTTGTGCCTGGAACAACCAGAGTGACATGAATAGGAGGAGAGCCACTGGTGACAACATCAGGGCAGTGTCATCAGGGGCCTTATAGGCTGGCCAGGAAGCCTGCAGTTTCTCTGGAGTGGCTTCTAAGAGTGGTGGAAGCCGCCAAAGGGCTGAAAAGTGGTAGGGGTTTGATCTGATCCCACACAGGGAGCTGCCCTGGCTGCTCTGTGAAGAATGGACTGAGACAGCAAGAACAGGCAGAGACCAGCAAGGAGGCTGCTGGTGTCCAGGGGAGAGATGGCGGCCAGTCCCAACACAGTGCCAGGGAGCCAGAGCCCAGGTCTGGGAGGTGCATGGGATGTCACCAGCCTGCTCCCTGTGGGATGCAGTGCATGCAGCCCGTGTCCAGAAAAGCTCATTACCATTCCTCCCGCTGCGGGACCGGCAAACCTCCTTGCTTCCCGAGGCTCTGTGTCAGGAGATGGGATTGAAAAGTACAGTGAATCTTTAGATACTACAAGCTGGGCATGGTGGTGCACGCCTGTAATCCCAGCACTTGGGAGGCTGAGACAGGAGGATTGAGGTGAGTTCAAGGCCAGCCTGAACTACAAAGGAAGACCCTGTCTCAAAAAAAAAAGAAAGAAAGAAAGAAAGAAAGAAAGAAAGAAAGAAAGAAAGAAAGAAATTTACTACAGTAAAAGATACACTCTCATGAATCCCCTCAAAATCCTCCCTCTCTCTCTGAACACACTTAGCCCATCCTTCTTGCCACTTTCTGAAGCAGTTCTGGACCTCCTCTTTTGTGAGTGTCTTTTTTTTTTTTTTTTTTTGGTACTGGGGATGGAACTCGGGTCCTTGTGCTTGCACAGCAGGCGGCAAAACCACTGAGCTAAATCTCTGGCCCTCATGAGTATCTTATAGTTGCACTATTGTGGCTGCCTCAATATCCTGAATTGATTGAAAATGCTTACCTTTCAGGGTCATTTTAACTTAGTGATGAGCCAGAAGTCATATGGCGCCAAATCCAGAGAATAAGGTGGATGAGGAGGTTCCTTAATGTCTTTGCAAGCCCACCTTCCTGTTGGATGGCACTTGGTGGCAGCAGTCACTTTCTTTTTTATCATACCTTGTAAAGACATGAAAGGGACTTCCAGAACCACTTCAGGAAGCGGCAGGAACAATGGGATTAGCGTGTTCCAAGAGAGAGGAGTATTTTGAGGGGACTCGTGGCCATATATGTATATTGTAGTAAGGATTTTTATTTAAACATTCCCCACATATTTTCATTGTACCTCATATGTCTGAGAGATGAAAGGGAGATCACCCACTCACCCAGATGTACAGGGCCTGGGGGGCTATAAAATACTCTAAAATAGCAACTGTAAAATTGAGTGACTATACAAGCAATCATCTATAAAATACCACTGCAGCACTGCTACTGTTTCAGAGGGGGTGGGCAGGCACATGGCACTGGGAGGGTGCAGGATCCTCTGGTGTCTGTGTCCATACCCGGGAGACTGTCCTCAGGTGGCTGGGGCAGCAGGAGCCACAAGGCATGGGGTCTATTCCTAACTCTCTCTTTGTTGTTTTTGGTACCGGGGATCAAACTCAGGACCTTGCGCTTACAAGGCAGGCGCTGGAACCGCTGAGCTAACCCCCCGGTCCTCTATTCCTAACCCTTGTGTGATGCAGCAGCTGCCACTCTCGGGGCCTCAGATACCTCTTCTGAGAAGCAAAGGGCAATCACCTTCCAGCTGGGACCCTGTCCTGCGGCCCCCTCCTCCTGCTCCTTTGCCATGCTTGGAAGCACAGTCTCCTGGTTCTGCCCAGGGACGCCCACCGGGCACACTGGGGACACTCTGGGGCTGGCTCACCCGCTGGCCTGTTTCAGACCCCGCCAGCCGCCACCTCCCCACACCCGCTCCAACCCTGCCGGGGTGGGGGTGGGGCACAGCCTCCTAGAGCTCCCCGTGCCCGCACAGCTGTCTCCCCACATCCAGGATTACCAGGCTCCCAGGGGCCCAGTAGGAAGCAGATCGCATTCTTGAGGGCCTTATGTCAGGCTGGCTGCTTCCCGAGCCCTCCACGGCCCCACGGCCCCCAGCCGTTCTCCAGACCCCCCGCCTTCCCCCTGCCAAGGCAGTTCAGCCCGCATGGAGGCAGCAGGCCTGGGCACAAACCCTGGCCAATGAGCTTCCTATCTCCCTGCTTAGTCTGTTATTATCCACTCCATTTTACAGACAAAGAAATTGAGGCACAGAGAGGCTAAGTGGGTTGCCTGAGGTCACACAGCGCGTACATGGCAGAGCTGGGATTCAACCCCAGGCTTCTCTGATGCTGATGTCCAAGGACTTAATTACACAAACGAGTCTGCTAGGTAAGTGTTGGTTCCTCTCGCCCCTGTTTCCCCTACCTTCACCTGCTCCTGCTTGTGCTCGGCATGGTGAGCAGTGAGCTCTGGATAGGGGTCGCAGGATGGCTTCCCCTGAGCACCTGAGCCGCTGCTCTGCCTCCCCTGGCTGTGTGGCTTTGGGCACACCACTTTCCTCTCTCTGCTCGCCTGACACCAGACAGAGTCTAGGGAACTCAATTGAATTGCCAGCACCGCCAGGGACACCCGGAGAACAGGGTAGAGCTGGAGCTGGACCTGGGGCCCCAGAACCCGGGTTCTCCCTCCTTCCTCTGACCCCCCACACCTGTCACTCTTCCTTCCCTGGACCCCTGGATCCTGCTTCTCCTCTGTACAACGCCCACTTGGCACCTGCTTCAGGCTACCTCGTCTTACTTGGAAAGCGTGTGAATTTCCTGTTTTACTCATGATTCCTCAACATAAAGAGTTATATTTTCCTCAACATTTGCTGGCAGAAAACAGGCTGCTTGGCTGTTGTGTTATGGGAACTCCCGAGCCCTCTGTCACCCTCAGCATAACCAAGGTCAGATGCTGCCATTTGTCACCGTTGTGACAGCAACAGCCCTGTGGCCATCACCACAAAGCTGTCAACATGATGTTCCTCTACCTGTGTCCCCTCAGACCTTTCGTGGTCAAGCACTGTCCTCCTATTTACTTCTTACATCCACACTGGTGCTGGCCATGCCCGGCGGAATAGGTCCTCACACTGTGCCTGCTTTACAGAAGAGGGCCTGCCGGGCATCCCCATCCTAAAGCGATGGGGCGGCAGATGAACCCAGGTCCCCCCAGCCCCAGAGTCTACAGCCTGCAACATGCTTTCTACCATTGTCCTCAAAGGGGCAAAATCACCGCTTCGCTACAGCCCTTCGCTATCCTGCCACACATGGGAGTGAGGGAGCCAGGCCAGTTCGGGACCCCGTCCACACTCCTGCCGGGCCACGCTCTGCCACACTCTCCCCACCATGGCTGCATGGCGCAGGCCGTTTGCTTTCTGCACCATTGTGGGGAAGAACATTGGTGGGCTGGGGTCGGCCCCTTGTCTGAATGGAGGCACTCAGAGAGCATTCGCTCAGCAAGTCACTCAATTCAGGGAGCATTTTTTGAGCGCCACTGTGTGCACCAATGAGATATAGAAGTAAACAAATGACATAGCCGACTCAAATGGAATAAGGAGGACAAAGGACAAATAAATCCTTACAGGAGGGACAGAGTGCCGAAGAGATGGGCTGATTGTAAGGACAAGGGGAACTGAACAACCTACCCTGGTCTGGGAACTCCAGGAGGACTTGCTGGAGGGAGTGACAGTTCAGCTGAGACCTGGATGGCAGGTGGCAGTGGGCCAGGCAAATAGAAGAGAGAGCATGTTGGGGCCGCTAGGAATTTCTGGCAGAGGACAGAGCATGTGTAAAGGTCCTGAGGTAGGAAAGGTGCCACCTCTTTGAGGAATGGAGGGAACATAACGTGGCTAGTACAGATGACACAAGGGAATATAAGGTAACCAGAACCAAGGCAGCTCTCCAAGGAGTGGAAGAGGGCTGGCAGTGGGAGACAGGGGGCCATTATTTCTGGGATTTGGAAATAGAGTGCCTGGGCCTAGGACAGAATGCACGGGCAGCCCAGCATGAGGCCAGAGGAAGCAGCCCGCAGGCCGATGGGGGCTGATGAAATGCTATGGATGGTGCACAGCGATTATGCAGGGAGAATCGATTGCTCAGGCCGGGGCCTGCTTGGCACAGAGACACAGACACCAAAACGTCCGACCTGTGATCTGCGAGCCACACCCATGCCCCGCATAGGCAGAGAAGGGGGAGATGAAAAGAGCCTCTGGTGTCGGCCCCAGAGGGAGCGGCTGTCCTGGTGGGGCAGGGCACCCAGAAGGTGCAGTGTGGAGGCACCGTGGATGGGCTCAGCTCCCCAGATGCAGAAGGGAGGGACAGTAGATGCATCCCAGACTCCTTGTGAAGCTGCAGATCAAGAGGAGCAGGGTGCTGGGCAGGGCAGGGACAGGAAGGGGACAGGAGGGTGCAGAGGGATGGCAGTGGAGAGGCTTGCTGACCCCGACACCTTGCTGCGGCCCTGTCCCTGTAGCCCCCTCTCTGCAGAGCACGCATGGCTCCTGCCTCCCACAGAAGGCTGGGCCAGCTGGGGTGACACCCCCTCCCCACGTTCTCCTTGAGGACCTACTATGTGTCACAGCTTTCCCTGTCTTGGGGAGCCAACGTTGCCCTTTGGAGAGCTGAGCAACTCTCTCTGGGTGACAGTAACTCAGTGAGCCACACAAGGGCAGCAGCCAGAGCTCATGGAGATCCAACGACAGCGCCCTGAGGTCCAGCTACCTTTGCAGGCTGTGTCTCATGCTCGTCAAGACCTCCTAGTGCCCTAAGAAGGATCCGTACCCCATTTCACAGAGAGGGAAACTGAGGATCTCAGAGAAGCACCTTGACCCAAATCATCCTGCCTGTGAGAGAGGAGCTGGGGTTTGAGCCCTGGGCTGGGTCAGCTCTTGGACACCTACCTCTCAAGGGCCACAGGGCCAAAGAAAGTCTCCAGGTGTAAGAAGCGGCCCAGGGAGCAGCGACTGACGTTGTTCTGGGGGAGGAAGAGTCCAAGAGCACCTTCTCAGGACCCAAAGCTCAAGCCACAGCTGCCAGGCCCCCTGCACCCTGAGCCCCAGAGGTAAGGGTGGCTCTCTGAGAGTCCCTGCTGCATGTGAATCACGGACCCCATAGAACACTCTCCACATTGCATCCTGGGATCTTCTGCCTAAACCCTCGGGGACTTCCTGTTAATGAAATCCTTCAAGGCCCCACTCCCCGGCTCTGCCCTCTGCCTCAAGGGGAGATGCTCTCCCCAGACCCCTGGGCTCCGATCCCAGACCTCACCTCAGCCCCCAGGCTCAGCAACAACTACATTCCTTGGGGACAGGGATCCCGGCCCTGACCACCTGCATAAAGCAGCCCCTGTCCTCCACAGCCCTTCCGCAGTCTCACTGCGCTAGTTTCCTCTTTCTTGCTTTTCTCCTGCCCTGAAGTTTAGGCTTCCTGAAGGCAGAGACCCTGTCACCCTGTGCCCTGCTGGACCCCTAGTGTCACAGAGGCAGTGCATCTAAGCACTCAGTAAGCATCTGTTGAATGAGTGGGGTGGGAGGGGCCCGATAAAGTCTCTTGCGTGAGTCCAGGCTGACCCCTGTCTGACAGACAGGGAAACTGAGACTTTGAGGGGCTCTCGCTGCCAGTTTTGGGATTCTCGAGGCTCTGCACTGCCTCCTTTCAACTCCAGGAGTTGGCTCCTTTGCCTCGTCCTGCTCCTGCCCCTTCTCACCTGCCAACCCTCGGCTGTGCCCCTGGGAGTTGACTCCCCAGCACCGGCCCTCAGCCAGGCAATTTCCAGGCTCAGGGCGGGGCTTCCACACCACACCCAGCCCCACATTCTGGCCACCTGGCCATAGGCCATGGCTCTGTCTCCTGGATTCTCGGTTTTCACATCTGCACGGTGGGGGGGGGGGGAGCTGGCACCGAGAATGTGCTCATTTAACCATGGCATCCATAGCAGGGCTCCCGGCTCCAGGGCCACTGTGCTTCCTGCTGACCAGGCCCAGGTCTCTGGCCACTGGCTCTGCCTGCCTGGCCCATGCATCCTTCCATTCTCCCCTCCCTTTGCCTCATGCTCCTTCTTCTCTGAGTCTCATCCATCCACCAGCCGAGGGTTCCAGAGTCTGGTTATCACACAAATGCACATTCCAAACAGGCCTGTGCACACGCACTGACACAGCTACACAAGTCTCCTCACACACAGACCAGGTACCTGGCCAGAGCGACACAGAACTGCTGTACTCACACACACAACCCAGCTCACACCTGTGTGCACACACTGCTCTCCTGGGTACACACCAGACACGCGCAGCCCACAGACACTGACTGTGCACCCACACGTTCCCACTGGAACTCACACATGCCTGTCTCTGCTTGGAGCCCTCTTCTCAGTCAATGCCACATGGCAGATGCCACCTGGAGAGGTGACAGGTAGTAGGCACATGTGGGAAAACTGCGAACAGCCAGGCTGGGCATTGGATCCATGTTAGCAAGACAGGACAGCCCGCTCTGCGTGTCTCCGTGCCATGTGTGTGTGTCTGTCTGTCTGTAGCCAAGTCTCAAAGCACTGCCAGGCCTGTAAGGCAGGGAGGCCAGGAATGGGGCCAACAGCACCATCTGCTGTCCACTTCTGGAACTGCCCTCCAGAGAGAGCTCTGGCCTCAGAACAGGCCCTGGGAGGGAACCAGATGGGGCCCTGGGAACATCCTCAGCTGCATGGTCTGGAAGGAGTTTGGTCATTGGAACACAGTGGGGAAGATGTGTACCCAAACTAAGGATGGCTCACTTTTTGTGGATAGGGAAACTGAGTCCCGGCGTCAGGGAGCACAGAGATCCAGTGGTGGTCCCAGGCAAGCTCACAGACTCTCAAAGATGGAGTGTTTTTCTCAAACTCCTCATTTTGTTTCACTCTAGGACAGAATTCCATGGTCTCACCAGGAGGGGGACATGGTGAGGCCCTAGAGGCTGCAGCCCGAGATAAGCAACAGCCTCTGCCCATGTGGGGCCTGCCCTGGACAGGAGGCCACCGCGGGAACCGAGTTCTCATCCACACTGCATGTACACATGCTTGGCACTGTGTGGAAGGGCTGCAGGGGTGGAGGCCAGGGGACAGGCAATGAGAGGACTGTCACACCCAGGCATGGTGCATGCTGGGATCCTGCATGCCAGGCCCCTCACTAGGAGGGAAACACATTGGAGAGGACCTGGCCCAATATGCTCCTTTTACAGATGGGAGTAGCAGGATGAGTGATGGGCCTCAGGTCCAAGGATCCAATGGATCATCAAGGAATAGATCTGGGTCCTCAGGTTCCCAGCCAGGGCTCCTACTTCCTGCCTGGCTTGAGAGTTACCCTGGGGACAGGTGTTGGCTGCCAGGCTTCCAATCCAATTCAGACCAGCCCCATCCCTGCCTCCCTGCTCTAACTCACAGGCATCACAGACTCTCGGGGCTTACGGGATTCACAATAGTACAGTCCTGACACCAGAGACCGAATGTTTGTGTCCCTCAAGTCCTTATGCTGAAATCCTAACCCCCAGTGTGATGGTATCAGGAGGCAGAGCATTTGGGGGATGATTAGATCCTAAGGGTGGATGCCCCATGGGTGTGATCAGAGGTTTTATGGAAAGCACCCCAGCAAGCTTTCTCACTTTCTTCCAGCGAGAAGTCCAAAACCTAGAACCTGGAAGAGGGCCCTGGCCAGACCCAGCCACACAGCACCCTGACCTCAGACCTCCACCCTCCAGAACTGGGAGAAACAAACGTCTGCTATGTCAAGGCCCCCAGTCTTACAGCATCCAGAGCTGTCTTGGCACACGATCCTGCAGCTACCATTTGTGAACTGCTTAGTAAGTGGTCCAAGGACTTCTGCCAGTGACAGCCTAGGGCAGCCAGGCTCAGGCCAACCCCACAGGCCCCTAAGTGTCCACACCAGGACTCACCCAGGCACACTAGCTCCAAGTCAAAGCCACTGGCACTGCTGCCCCCACCGGCAAACACAGGACAGAGCGCTGTCTGTGTCCTTGAACCTGTTTAGCAAGGTTGGTGCTAAATGGCCACATGGGCATGAGAACACACAGAAGTTCACTCAACAGATGTTAAATGAGCACCTACTGTATACTAGCTCTGTCTAAAGTGTCCAGTGTACAGCAGAGAATAAAATAGAAAAAAATGTCTCCTCTGCAGGGAAAACAGGTAAATGAGATGACTTAGCACAATACATACCCTGCTATGTTGTGATACAAACTGTGGGATAAAACACAGTGGAGGAGGGGGACAGGGAGGGATGTGATTGTGTATAGAAGGCTCAGGAAAGCATCACTGAGAAGGGAATGATGGAGCCAAGACCCGGAGGAGGTGAGGGAACTGGCTATGTGGATGTGGCTTCCAGGCAGAGGAAATGGCCATGCAAAGGCCCTGAGGCAAGATCATGGTGAATGTATTTGCGAAACAGCAAGGAGGCCAGTGTGGCCAGAGCAGAGGGGAGAAAAGGAGGAAGTGAGTTTGGGAACAAGATGAGGACTCCAGCTGTTACTCTGTGAGCAGGGAAGTGGCAGAATCTGGTTTGGGCTTTATAGGGCGCTTTGGACACTGTGTGATTAATAGAGCAGAGTGGCACAAGCAGGGGGACCACTGAGGAGCAGCCCAGCACCTAGGGGTGAGACAATGGTGAGGAGGTGAAGGCTGGAGGGAAGAGGGGCCGGGTGGTCAGATGTGTGATCTGGTTTTGAATGTACACACACACACACACACACACACACAAACACACACACACGCCAAGCCTGGGGCCCACCCCTAGTTACCACCCACCAGAGCGACCCAACAGAAACGTGGTTCCCAGGAGATCGGACAGCACACACAGGTCAGAGCAGTGCCAGGCAAGGCTTTGGGGAGAGCCGATGTGGACTCACCATGCTGTCCCCCGAAGACGCTCATTGAGGGCTCGATCCCCAAGGCAGCAGTGCTCAGAATGGGACTGGGAGAAGTGACAGGGCCACGAGGATGCTGACCTCATCTGTAGGTTGATCATCAATGAGTTCAAGGCTGAATGGACCATTAGGAGGTGGATTCCGGTTGGAGGAAGGAGGTCACAGGGGGTGGGACCCTAAGGCTATTTCCTGTCCCCAGCCCCTTCCCTTCTCTATGGCTCTTTCCCATCTTGCTGCTTTCTGGTTGGCATGAGGAGGAGCAGCTTTCCTTCACTGCACCCTTCCACTGTGATTTTCTGCTTCTGAGCAGGCTGACCATGGACTAAAACCTCTGAAAACGTGAGCCAAAATGAGCCTCTCCTTGAGGTGGTATGTATCAGGTGCTTTGTCCTAGCAACAGAAAGTGACCAATACAGTCTACTTTACTCTTGCCCCAAGAGCAGGCATACTGCCTCCACACTTCTCCAATCCCTCAATGGTGAGTGGGGGAAACTGAGGCATGGAGAGTCAAAGAAGCTTGTCACAGTCACTCAGGAAGTCAGAATTAGGGCACAGTCTCCTGATTTCCTATCCAGTGCTCACTCTTGAACTATGAGCCCAAAGCCTGTCCCAGAATTAGGGTGACAGAAGGACAGACAGGGGCTTGGTCTGGAAGCCCAATCTTTCCTAGAGAGGGGGTGACAGGAAGAACACAGCCTTGGCCTCCAGACTTCATCCCCATCTACTCATCCCATGGTCTGCTCCACGCCAGCACAATCTGGACAAAGAACAGAATCTAACAAAGGACAAAATCTCCATCATGGTGGTACAAAAAAGGCCAAAGAAGTGACCTTGGACTTTGGCCCCTAAATTAGAGGCTTAATGAAGACATCCAGCCAGACAAAAAAGGATTAGATTAACATCCTCATTCCCATCGTTGGCACCAACATCATCACCATGTTGCCACTGTCATGACACTAACACCTCAGCACATTCATCATCATCACTACTATCAACTCCACAACGCCACCACCAATACCACGCAGCATCATCACTTTCACCAATCACCACCACCACCACCACCACTACCACCACCAATGGTCATCACCACTAACACCTCATCACTACCAGCACCCGTGCTACCACTGCGACCAACACCAGTACCATCACCACTACCAACATCACTGTCTTAGTACTTTTCTCATTACTGAGACAAAATACCCAACACTGAAAGTTAAAGGAGGAAAGGTTTATTTAGCTCACGGTTCATAGAGGTTTCAGTTCATAATCTGCTGGCTCCAAAGCAGGGTGGCATGGCAGAGGAGAAACAGTTCATGGTGGGCAGAAGGAAGCAAAGTAACAAGGGCCAACCATGGCTCTTTCTATCCCTTATATCTTATCCAGACTCCTTAGGGCAGGTAGCACTCACACCCTTAATCCTAGAACCTTGATCCCAGCATTGCACCATGAATCAATCCCAGCATCACACACTCTAGATCCAGCCACCTCTGAAAAAGCCCCACCTATGAAGGCATAAGGCTTTGGGGAGACATCTAAACACAAACCACAACATTCCACCTCTGGCCCCCCAAAGACTCATGCACATCCCTTTATGCAAAAGCCATTTATCCCATCTCTAAGAGTTGCCAAAATCTTAACGGGCCTTGCTAGTCCTGGGTCCTCCAGCCACTGTCACAGGCTGCCCAAGGAAGGGTGTGAGGACTCTCACCCAGCAGCACCAGGCATAGAGGAAGAAGGCTTCAGTCAGAACAGGGTGTGAGCTGCTTCAGAGTGACCCCACTGCATGCCCTCCAAACTGCATTCCCACCTCTGCTGCAGCAAATGACTAAGTTCTGGTCAGTACCATGTGAGTGGAAAATTATGTCTGCCATTTCCACTTCATACCTACAAAAGAGTGGGCATAGGCTCCCTTTCCACCGGCTGGGATGCAGATGTCATGGTGGGAGCTGGAGCAGCTTTCCTGGATCCAGAGAAGGAGGCTACTGTGGGTGATGATGGAGTTGCCCAGTGTTATGATTTAAATATGCAGTGTCCCCCAGAGACTCATGTATTGAGGCCTTGATTCCCAATACAACAGTGTTCAAAGGCGGGACCTAGAGAGGTGACTAGATCAGGAGGGTGCTGGCCTCATCAGTGAATTCATCCATTAACGAGTTCTTAGCAGAATGGGATATAGAAGATGGGGACTAGCTGGGGGAAAGAAGTCACGGGGGGGGGGGTTGATTGGTGATTTTGTCCCCAACTCTTTCCTCTCTCTCTCTCTGGCTTGTTCTCTCCATCTCTCTCTGCTTCCTGGCTGCCATGAGGTGAGCAGCTTTCCTCTCCTCGCTCATTCATCATGTTTCTGCATTGGGGCCAGCAGGCCATGGACTGAAACCTTGGGAACTGTGAGCCTAAATAAAACTCTGTTCCTTTAAGTCATAGGTGTCAAGTGTTTTGTCCCAGAAGCAGAAAGTGGACACACTTGCCTCCTCCCAGCTGCGTGCCCCCAGAGTGTCACACACCAAAGGACAGCCATTGGCATGTTTTACAATCAGGGGTCTCTTTGTCACCATCTGTTCCCTTGATCCTTATTGTACGTCACTATCTCACCAACAGTATGACCACTCTGTCCCCTGTCACCAGGGAGACACCCAGGTTCAGGTCCTGGCTGTGCCCCCTACATGTTCTATAACTTTGGGCAAGTCACCAACCCTTTCTGGCCTCAGTTTCCTCTCTAGAAAGCATGTCCTCTTACCATATGTAATTTTATAGACTTTGCTAAATTATTGTTAGGACTGAGCTAATGAAGACTGTGTGACAGAACCACACTGTAGGCACACCCAAGAGCTGCCCTCCCCTAGGCCTCCCTGGGCAGCTGTTTGAACCCAGGACCATCTCCTCGGTGGTGGCCACTATCATCGGTACTGTTGTCACATGACACATCCTCACAGCATCCCTGCAAAGGCCACTCCAATGCTGTCCCACCTTGACCACTAGCATGTCACTTCCTCTATGTCAGAGACAGACAGACTTGGACCCCAGTCCCTACTCTTTACTTTGCTGCACAAACAGTCCAGGTCAAGGAGCATAACTCCCTTGGCCTCAACATTCCCATATGCAGAGTGGGGATAACAAAACCCCAACATGACCCCCATGAGTGTTAAGTGGGGCAATGTGAGTTAATTGCTGATCACAGCACCTGAGTGACAGGAAGCACTTGGCAAATGGTGGTCATTGCCGTGGTAGCTCTTTGTCCTTGGAAAACCCCTGCAGTGTGCAGTGAGGAAAGCTGCATACCAGAGCCTGCCTGGTGCTGGGCTGGATGAGACCACACATCCGCTCTGGGGCTCTTGACTTGTGTTCTGGACACCCATAGCCATCCTGGCTAGGTGGACCGCTGGCCTGGGAAGAAGGGGCAGAGACAGCAGATGGGAAGCCCTTCTGGGAGCCTGGGTGTGCAGGGGGCTGGGAAAAGACCTTCAGACCCCGTGTGCCCTTCAGAGGCCAGCCCGAGGGTGGAGTGGAGGTGGAGGGGCCACTGAGAGGGTGACCAGGTCCCGAAGCTCCGCCAGGCTGAGACTCCCCACAGGCACTGGAAGGCCTCAGTGGCAATGGCCTTCCCTCCGGCCTGGCACCTAAAACCCCACCATGTGCAGTGAGTCCAGTGTCACCCCAGGGGCGGGTGACACGCAAAGAAGCTTTGCGGGTCCTGGTGCATTTTGTCGTGGCTCTGTCCCCTGTGCTGTGAGAGGAGCCTGTGTCTAACAGGGCCTGTTCTTCAGCCCGGGCCCAGTGAGAAGTGGGGGCAGAGCTGCAGTCAGCCCACAGCCACCTCACAACTCCAGAGAGAACTCAGTCTTTGTTTTCCAGAGTGAGTGAGACTCTGGGGATGTTTGTCACAATAGCATAACCTAGCAAACGCTGGCTAATACAACAGCTAGCATTTCTACAGCACTGACTGCGGGCCAGGCCCAATTCTGAGTATGTTATGTGGTATTAGCTCACTTAGCCTTTGTCACAAGCTGGGTAAGATGCAATCGCCCCTGCTTCCCCTGGTGCCTGAAGCTACACAGTCCCGAATCCCACATAGACTACATGTTTGTCTTTTTGTTTTTTATAGATCTTAGTCCCTTTGGCATATGATTTGTTTCCTTTCACCTTTTCACTTGAAGAAAACACTTTATGGTTTACCTTCACATCCAAAATACAGTCAGCACCACTACTCTTTTGCTTTGAGACCACTATTAAGTAAGGCAAAGGTCCCTGTACTGCAAGACAACTACCAAGGGACAGTTGTGTAGGATATGCAGTGTGGACACATTGGACAAAGACACAACTCCTGGCCCTGGCAGGATGAAGCAGGATGGGGCAAGATTTCACCTCGACACTCAGAATGACATGCAGTTCAAATAGATGCATTGTTTCTGTCTGGAATTTTCAACTTCATATCTTCAGAACGCAGTTGGCCTCAGGGAGCTGAGCCCTGGGAAAGTGACCCTGAGAACATGGGAACTCCGCTAACTCTGTCATCCAGGTGAGGGAGGAAAGCACTGGCAGCTTAGGAATCTAGTTCAAAGTCATCCTGTCCTGGCAAAGCTGGGTTCTGAACCAAACCGGTCCACCCTAAGCAAGGCAGGCTTGTTTTCACCCACTTTACAGATGGGGAAGCTGAGGGTCTGAGCAGCAAAGCTACTTGCCCAGAGCCACAGCGTCTGTCCCTTGTGTTGCATGACCAGTGAAAACAGAAAGCGAGAACCGAGGTCTTCCGTTTGGACCCCAACAGTGACGCAGTATGATTCCTCCATGGCAGAACTCCAGGGACCTTGGGTGTCTCAGCCACCCTCCAAGAGTTCTGCCCTCCTCCTGAACATAGAGCTTAGATTTCAGGAGCCTCAGTGCAGAGAAAGGAGGCTGCGCACAGCATCTGCCTTTGGACACTTGTCAGCTCCTCCTGCTTCTGTGTACCGGTCTGGTTCGCATTAGCACCCGGGCCCCTCAGTGGTGGCCGGCCAGGGCTTGGGCTGGATCCAAAACATGTCAGACTCCACTGGGGCTGTCTAACTACTTATCTAACATGGAACATCAGAGGCTTTGATCTGCCAATTAGGCACCTCCCGAGCTGGTAACTGGAAGCAGCTGGCTGAGGTACTGCAGGGAAACTGCACTTCCCACCTCCCTGTGGGAGGGAAGGCAGAGCTGCCCCTCACCTGCCCTGGACACCCCGGACATCTCCTCAGTGGGAGACCTGAGGCCCAGAAAGGATCGACCCCATCACCTATTCCTAGGGGGTCACTGCTGCTTCTGGTGACAGGATGCCAAGCACCCCATGTGGTCCCCGATTCTCCGTGTGTCTCCAGAGACCCATGATCCTCCATCTGGTCTTTGTGTGCTGCCTGGGGGACCTTTGTAGATCAGGCCAGCACCCAGCACCCAGCAAGGGGACAGCATGGTGACTCCAGCGTGTCCCCTCAGGTCACCTACCCAACAGCCACGCCCAGCCACCAGCACCCCCTCCTCAGGGCCTCCCCAGCTCACTGCCAGTCAGTTGGTCACCAAGGAACGCTGATTCTGCCCTGCCCCCGGCCTCCCGGCCACCACTGGCTGACACCCAGCACCGCCCTGGCTCACCTGGACCCAGCGCCGGGCTCTCCAGGGTCCCAGCTCCTCACCAGGCCCTGGAGCCCAGCCCACACACCTGCCCCTCTCCCTGGAAGCCAGATTCCCAGTGGCAGGTGTCCGCCTGAGCGTCCACAGCCAGGGCAGGGCAGGGCAGGGGGCAGGGTCACATTGTCACCATCCCTTCTGTGCAGAAGTGGGGGCTGGAGGGCCGAGGGCCAGTTTCCTCCGCCCCTCGTGTGACACAGGTCCTCCTCCTCCCCGCTCCGCCCCCTCCCTTCAGCCCCTTCTCTCCTTCCCCTCCCCAGCCTTCCTCTTTTCTTCTCTTCCCACCCTCCCCTCCCACTCGCACTCTCAGGCTCCTGCTCCCTGAGCCTCTCTGCTCTCTGAAGCTGCCTGGTCTCCCTGCCACTGGGCCTTTGCTTGGGCCACCCCTCTTCCCGGTACCCACTCCCCAGTGCCTCCCTCATTCAGCCAAGAGCAATTCATCGGCACCACCTTCTCCGGGAGACTTCCTCAACCTCCGCAGGCCAGGGGTCCTCTCTGCTGCCTCCTGGCTCCTACAACCCCTTCCTCATGGCCAGCCCAGGACAGCTCTCTGGGTGCTCTGAGTCCTCCACGAGAACACAGGCTGCTTGGAGCAGGGATGCCCTCTAGGTGACATGGTGCCCTGGCGCCCACAAAGCGAGACCCTTAGCAGTGCTTGCAAGCCATTTGCAGAGTGAATGAATGCTGGCTTCCCACACCCTGCCCTGCACATGGACTCAGCCCTGACCACTCACCCAATTGCAACTCCCCAGCTCCCCAAGTGTCTACCAGTGCCCCTGGCTGTGGCTCATGGCCTTTGCCCATCCTGCTCCTAGAGTTCACTCAAACAGCAGTTACCGAGCAGCTCCTCTGAGCCAGTGCCTGAGGCACCTCAGAGGCCTAAATGGAGAAAACTCTGCACTCTTGGGGTCTTGGGTCCCCAGGGTAGACAGACAAAACAATAAATATATGGAATGCTAGGCAGTGATGAGTGTTCAGCAAAACAGTTAAGCAGGAGGGAAAATAATTGAGGAAATAAATCACATGACTATCTGGGAAGAGCATTCTAGGGGGAGCAGCCAGTGCAAAGGCCATGTGGCAGAATGTGGCATGTTTGGGGAATAGTGTGGCTGCAGAGGAACGCAGGTCACAAGGAAGTGGGGAGCCTTGGGGATCTGACCCACACTGAAAACTGCTCCTATTCCTAGCTCTACAGCCATGCCAATTCCTAGGGGAAGAAACTTTGCCCCAACACAAGTCCCAAGAGTCCCTCTGATTATACCAACAAAGGCCATGTGCCCATCTCTGAGTCATATCTTATATCTAAATGGTCCCCCAAAGTCTCCTGTACTCATAGGTGAGGCTTTGGGGAGGTGGCTGGATGATGGGTCTGATACTGGATCATACATATGTGGCACTGGATTAGCCCACTGATGGGTTTACAGCTGGGTGTGATGCTGGGAGGTGTGGGTGTGGCCTCGGGATATATATATATTCCTGCCTTGAACATGTGCTGCCTCCTGCCTACCCTGACATGGACTGTTTCTCCTCTGTGATGCCTCTCTGCCATGCTACCCTGCCTTGGAGCCAGCCGACCATGGACTGAAACCTCTACAAACTGTGAGCTAAAATAAGCCTCTCCTTCTCTAACCTGTGGGTGTCAGGTATTTTGTCCCAGAAACAAGAAAAGTAACTAAGACACTGAGCCAATCACTGCAGAGGAGAGAAAGGTCACCTGCTCCCCCATCACATTGTAGAAGCACACAGTTCCCCCTCAAAGAACAGAGGGTGCTGGGTGGGGCAGGAGGGAAGAGGTGCTGGGAGGCATCAGCCCATGGGACCTAGGTCACTGGTGCCCCAGCCACGTTCACTTTATGGACTGGAGCTAATGTATGGAAAGCACCCAACAGTTGCTTCTTGAAAAGCAATTATTCCTTTTGTTATTACATATAAAAACCCACCAAGAGAAAGAGGAGCCAACTTCAATATGTGGTCCCAGAGGACAAAACTAGTGTTCATAAATACAAATCCCAGGGAGTCAGGGTCTGATTCAAATCAAGGATTTTCTAATAACTGGAGTTGCCCCCGACCCCTCTATCCCTGCAGGGCAATGAGAACCATCCTGACCCTCCTGGCAGCTATAGAAGGAGGTGTGACGTAGGTGTCTCTGAGATCAGTGCACTTCCAGGATTCTCCTCTAATGGTGGTCCACCGACAGAACCAAGAAATGAGGTCATTATCTCCCCGCCCAAATAAATAAATAAATAACCCAAGGCATTAGAAGCATGCAAGAAAAGAGAATTAAGAGATTAAGACTCAGGCCTGGGATTTAGCTCAGTGGTTCCACCACCTGCCTCGCAAGCTCAAGGTCCTGAGTTCGATCCCCAGTACCAAAAAACAAAAAAACAAAAAAGAAAAGCAATTAAGACTCCCTGAGCCTCTGATAGTCTGGTCCCAAGGGCAAGGGGGACAGGACACAGCCATGTCCCAAACCAGACCCTACAAAGTTGACCACCGAAAGCTCAGAGGGAGGCCAGGCATCTTCGGATACTCTGGGCCCCTGGGAAGTGGAGGGGACAAAGAAGGGGTGTCCAGAAAGACCCCAACAGTCCATTTGTGGTGCCTGGGATGGTTAAACCTGGTTGTCATTTGACTGCATTGGGAGACACCTAGCAAGTTCGTGACACACACTTCTGAGTGTGCCGGTGAGGCGTTCTCTGAGGTGACGGGTGTGTGGGCCAGCACCGGGAGGGAAAACCCCAGAGAAGTGAGGCCAGGGCCAGCTCTTGTGTGTACGCTCAGCCTTTCCAGAGCAGGTGCCTTTCTATGCAGCCACTGTGGACATCAGACTCCAGATTCTTCAGCCTTGGGGCTGGGACCCACAGCGTGGCCTGCCAGGGGCCTGATCAGGGCTCCATTCTTCATCCCTCTCCTTCTTAGATGGAGCAGCTACTGGTCCCCCTGGCTTGCAGCCTGCAGACAGCCACTGCGGGGCTGTTCTCCCTCCAATCCTGTGAGCTGCTCTGACCGAGCCCCTTGAGCAGTTACCCATATTCCATTGTGTGCTCCTCTGGAGACCCCTGGCTGACACAGACCTTGTCCTGGTCCACACCATGACTCTAAACCAGAGCGCTCTGTGGAAGAGGAGGCTGGACACAGCGCCAGGGACACCAGGGCAGCATCTCAGCTGAGCCAGCAGAAGGGCCCGCTACATGTGCCCAGGATGCTGCCAGTGGCCACCCAAAGAGAACAATGCCTGGATCCCCGGGGCTGTGACCCACCTCTGGCCCCAGCCACTCCGCATTCTTGCATCCTGGCCACCCTCAGCCACCTGCTCCTCCTAGAGCTGCCTAGGGCTTCCTTCCACCCCACCTTTCCTCTTGCTCCCCCACCTCAGATTCCAAGCCTTCTCTGTACTTTGAGGTTTTTTCTAATGCCAGCATCCTCTGAACCCTTCCCTGGTCACTGCATTCACGGGCTACCTCCCTAAAATCTGAATTTCCTTCCATCGCACTTTCCCTGCTGGGGAGACTGAGTTTTCCCACTGTGCACTGCATCCCTCTGAAACAGTCTTCCTTCTGGGCAGGGCCATCTGCAGTGGCTGGGGCAAGGCTCAGATAAGCTCTATGGTGACGTAATCCTGGACAAGGGCCCTAACTTCTGTGAGCCCATTTTCCCCACCATCTGTAAAACAAGCATCAGAATGGCACCCAGGTGACAGTGCCTTACAGGAAACAACTGGACATAGCTGTTGGTGGGGACCTGGCCCAGATGATGGCACGACTGTCAGTACAGATGCAGGCAGCCCTGTGTCTGTGGGGTTCACAGCCACAGGCTCAACCAGCCACAGAGCAAAAAAGAAATTTGTTGTTTTTTTTTTAATTGCATCTGTACTGACCATGGACAGAATTTTTCTTTATTATTATTCCCTCCTCTCTAGTACAGCAACTATTTTTAAAACATTGATATTGTATTAGGTACAATAAGTAATCTAGAGATGTTTTGAACTTTAAAGTATATCGTGACACACATCTGCAATCTCAGCACTCAGGAGGCTGAGGTAGGAGGATTGCTGCAAGTTTGAGGTCAGCCTGAATTGCATAGTGAGGCCCTGATTAAAAACATAAACAAAAAAGAATGTGGAAGGATTGCCCAGGTCACTTGCAAATAGGACGCCATTTTATGAGAGGGAAGTGAGTGTCCTCAGACTTGGGTATCCATCCTGGGACTGGGAGGTCCTGGAACCCGTGCCCTGGGGACCGAGGGGTGACTGTGTTTGCTGTGTATTTCTGAGCACCTCTCAGAACCCAAGACTGTAACTGATACATGGAATTAATGAGGCAATGGTCTGCAGGAATGAGAGGGGGAAGGGAAGGGAAGGGAAGGTTGCTGGCAGTGAGCTGGCCTTTCCCTCAGCACTCAGGGCACCTGCTACAGAAAGAGGCTTGAGGAAGGGAAACAGTCACCATCCCTGCCATTATGAAGAAGTAGCCTAAAGGCAGGAAGGCTGCTCCCCCAAATGCCAGGTGAGTCAAGCCAGATCCCACCACCCACTGCCTTGAAGTGTGACAGAGGTAAACTGAGGACCAGGAGGCAGCAACTCTGCCCTTCCAGCTGCCAATCAGCCTAGAAACTGTTCCTGCCAGGGTCGGTGCGGGGCACACTGGTGGTCATGAGAAAGCTGATTCCCAACAGCAGCTGGAGCCACGGGCTAGAGCATGCATGGTCCCTGTTGTTGCAGGCACAAGGGTTTGCAATGGCTGGCATTTCCTGAGTACCTACTGTGTGCATTTTACCACATTATCTCTGATCCTCAGGTGTCCCTGTGAAGCAACTATTTCAGAGCCAAGGAAGTACAGGCGCGGGGGCTGTAAATAGTTGGCAAAAGATCACACAGTTTGGAAGGGGCAATGCTGAGATGGAAACTGAGGTTTCTCTGATTCTACATGTCCTTTCTCAGGGGACTCTGACAGCAAGAAGGAAGATCATTCATTTTACCCAAGTGAGGTTTATTCGCAAGCACTTAAGAAGCATCCCCATGCTCACCCATCTATTCACAGGAACACAGAAGCCCGGGACTAAGCTCTTCAGGAAGGGGAAGTGAGACACCAAAGTGTGAGACCAGTGGGGAATGATGCCAGGTAGCATGCTCCAAGATCACACCAACCCCAGCCCAGACCTCCAGTATGAACATGCATGAAGGGGCTGAGCTGGAACTGCAGGTACCTCCTGTGACTGCCGCCAGATGGCAGCTACAGGCTATTCAATCAGACTTTGTCCTTGGAGACCAATAGGTCACCTTGGGTCATTTCTTCCCAAAGAGGGTGGCAGCACCTGACAAGAGAAACAGCTCAAGGGACATGAATGGAATGTGGATATTTTTAGGCACCCATTACTTAAGTGAGTAAAAATGGCCAGGCTGCAGAGAACCTCAGAGGAATGCCAGACAGGAGAACAGCAAGGTGACTGCCCTGTGTTCATTCTTTTAGAGTTGAACGACCAAGGCCCTGGCCCCACCTCTCGGCACAAGGGCTCCATCCCAGGGTCAGGGGGTGGCACTAGTCCTTCCTCATGGTGTAGCCCTGGATCATGCTGTTGAAGTAGGCTGCTGTGTTGCGCTCTGGGTAGAAGAGGATCATGTAGCACTTGGGGCCAAAGTACCCCAAACTGATGGCCAGGAAGTTGAGCACAGTGACCAAGAGGTCCATGATGGTGACCAATACCCCATTGTAGACAGACATGAAGGTGCAGAGGGAGATGGAGGAGGTGAAGGAGAAGGTCATACTGAGGGTGATGAATTTGGCCTCATTGTAGTTGGTTGGCAGCTCCTTGCCCAAGTAGGCAAAGATGAAGCCCATTATGGAGAGGACCAAGTCCATGCTGGAGTTGAACAGCAGCCCAGTGCGATAGTTGGGGTGGCAGGAGAGGATCATGATGTTGGGGTCTTCAGTGTCAGTGTGGGCAATGGGGTTGATGGTGGTGGTCAGCATGTTGCTTGCTAGAAGAATCCCCTTGAGTACTATGATGATCGCCACAAAGACATAGGGCCCGTGGTAGCGGACCCAGAAGCCATAGGCACGTGGGAGGTAGCTGGCCATCTTGAAGATGCACACAATTTGGAAAGAGCGCACGGTGATGCAGGAGATGCACACAGAGTAGCAGATTGTGAAGAAGGCCTGGCGGCAGATACAGGTGAGGACCGTGGGCTGCCCCACATACATGGGCACCATCCCGAATGCCAGAAGCAGAGGCATCAGCATCAGAAAGCACATGGGACCCCCAGCTGAGCGGACCATGGGCGTCTGGAAGTGCCTCCAGAATATGACCAGGACAGCCAGCGTGCTGAGGAAGCCCAGGACGGCCAGCACAGCCACAATGATGGTGGGTGCCTCATGCCACTCGAGAAAGGCCAGCTTCCGCTTGAAGCAGGAGGTGTCCTTCCTGTTGGACCACATGGTGCTCGGGCAGGGCTGGCACTCATATTCATCTGCAAAAGCCCACAGTGACTCGGGTCAGCTGGACCGAGTGTTCCAGCAGCTACATTGTCTAAGCCCCACCCCAGGCCAAGGAAAAGCTAAATGCTCAACTCACAGTCGGCTCTCACCAAGTGTCTCACACCATTGGCTCATCAACTCCCCCAGCAACCCCTTTCACATTTGGGGAAACCAAGGCTTGGCCAATTCACTAATTTGCCTAAAGTTACCAAGCCAGGAGGTTACAGAGGCAGAATCTGAACCCGGTCTCCTGGACTCAGCCTACTGCATGTAAATACTCCTGAATCCTCGTCTCTAGTGGGAGAGACATTTGACCACTTCTTCCAGGAATCATTTAATAAATATTGTTTTGAGCACTGTCCACTATGACAGGGACCTGAGGCAGGGTCCACAGAGATGAGAGATTCAGCCCCAGCCTCCAGGCTACGGCCACCTACAGGAGGAAGGCCAGGAAACCCCTCCCCAAACTTGAGCTTGGCATCTACTTCACTCAGCACTTACTTAACATGCAAGTACTTTGATCAGGGGATGAAATCACTCACTGAATTTACTCATCAGTGAGTTGAAGAGGAAAAACTGTTTTTGAGACTCAACTCTGAGGTGCGCTAAATCCTAATGTGAACACAGAGATGATGTTTCCCCCATTTTCCCGGAGTTTATGGTGTATTGGGGAAACCAGGAAAGTTACAACACTCAGTAGGCTGAGACGGGAGAATTGTGAGTTCAAGGCCAGCCTGGGGTACAGAGCAAGGCGCTGTCTCACAAACAGAAGGCAAAATAGTCATTCCGCACACACCCTCTGAGCAGCAATGCTATGCTCTGAACTATCTGAGGCACTGAAAGGCCAGAGACATGGATCAGTTACCACTGCTGTCTACCAGGATTTTCCTGCTATTAGAGGGCCATTCATTGGTTCATTCATTCATTCATCATCCAGTGGATGTTCTCTGGCCGGATGACCCTGAGCCCTAGGCTCTCGGTTGTGTGTGTGTGCTCACCACGCATGTGTACTGGGGGTCAGATCCATTCCTGCCTTAGGACAGTGTTCTCCCTTTTCTCTCCCTCCTTCCCTGAACCAGCCTCTATGGATGATTTTGCTCTACACCAGATACTGGGGAGCTAGAAAAGGAATCAAGCGTGGCCCCTGGCCTTTGGACACTCACATCCTCTAGGAGACCCAGGGGTGGAGCAGGGCAGGACAGGGTGGGGCGGGCAGGGGCGTGGGCTGCAAGCTGCACCTGCGGTCTGGTTGAGGAAGGTGCCCGGCAGGCAGTCGTTGCACTCAAAGCAGCAGGGGTGGATGCCCACGCTCTTCTTGATCTGTCCCAGTTGGCAGTTTTTGGAGCACATGGACGTAGGTATCTGGAAGGAGGAGGGAAAGAGACGCTGAGCCCCCTTTCCCACACTCTGAGGGTTCCCCAACCCTCTCCTACTAGCAAGATGCTCAGGGAAGCTTGGCCCCTGACTGGGAGGCGAGAGCTGCTGGAATTGCCCTTAGAACTGGACTTCTTAGTTTTACCTGCCCAAGACCTAATCAGTCTTCCCCTGGCAAAAGCATTGAGACTGAGATTGTCCTGAGGGGACAAGATGCAACCCCGGAGCTGTAGCAGATGTCTTATCACAAAGGGGCCAACGTGGCCCAAGGAAAAATCTGAGAAACAGAGAGAGTGACACCCTCTATGCATCCCTGCCCAAAGTCTCACAATGTAGAGTTTTCAATTATATAAGCAAAAAATTAACTCTTCACAACCATGATTTTCTGTCACTTGCATCCAAGACTCCTAATTAACACATCCTTCCTGAACTGCTGAGCAGGGGTTGCTCGGGTGAACAAGAATATGTAAGCAATGATCATCCCTGTTGTTTTTACTGCTATGATTTCCAGAACCTAGGAGAACCCAGCAGAGGGGAGGCATCTTATCACCATGTATTGATGAGTGAATTACACACAGAGGAAACAGTGTGAGCAATTGGGTAAAGGTAGAGAAAGGTGGCAAGATGAGAAAGACAGAGTGTCCTGGACACTGAGCGGGCAATCTGGAAGCACAGACCTAAAGGGTGAGGGAGTACATCATGAAGATATCTGCTCCAGGCCGAGGGGACAGCACATGCTAAGGCCCTGTGGTGACAGAGACCTGCTCAGAAAGGTCAGTGTGGTTTTGAAAGGACCAAGGGGGAGATTGGCAGGTCAATTCAAGGAGTACAGCAAAAATACTTTGATTTTTTAATCTGCATGAGATGAGAAGTTACTGGAGAATTCTGATAAGAGTAGCGACTTCATTTTAACAGGATTGCCTTGTTTTATGTGTTGAGCATGGGGGGCAAGGCAGAAGCAAGAAATCAGACAAGACACTACTGCAATGGTCCAGATAAGATGCGATCTGGCTCTGACTAATGAGACAGCAGAGGTGGGCATGAGAAGTGCTCAGATTCTGGGTGTGTTTTGGAGGGAGACTGGACAAGGTTCCCTGCTGGATTGGATGAGAAAAAAAGAAATTAGGGTCAGTCCCGCATTTTGACCTATACAAAAAGAAGGGTGATGCTGATTTGTGCTGAAATGAGGAAACCTGGGGGATCGAGTTTTGGCAGGCAAATGGAGACTTGACTTGAGGATCAGGAACTAACGCCAACAAATGAGAAATAAAATTTTGAGTTGAAAACAGAGCTGATACATCAAGCCATGCAAACAAAAGAGAGTAAGTCCAGTGAACCCTAGTGTCCTTCAGGGTTAGAGACTAAGGAGATAAGGAGTAATCAGGAAAGGGGACCAGAAGGATCAGTCATGGTTGTAGAGAAACCGAGCAATAATAGTCCAAATGCAAGGAAAGATACAGTGTCCAAAGAGAAGTGCCCAGCTGTGTCAAGTGCTGGCCATAGGCTGATCTTGGTGGTGACCTTTGGATTATCAACTCACACACATGAGTGCTCTTGACCAAACCAGTTTCAAAGAGTGGTGTGAAGGAGCGCTTCATTGGAGTGGCTTCAGGAGAGCTGCGTGGAGGGGCTCTGGTTTCCATCCTGACCTGTGAGGAGCTGGGAGGCCACTCCATCACTCCCATCCTCACAGCAACAAAGGAGCTGAACACACTGCGTATCAACAACCCCGGTCCATCAGAGAATTGGGGTCACAGGGCAAAAGTGCAGCCTCCCAAACTAGAGTTGATACAGGGAACCAAGGGCCTGTGAAGGGCACTGCTCTGGAGCACAGGATCCAGAAAGTTCAAAAAACATCAAACAGGATAAATACCCAAGTAAACTACATTTAAGAATATCATATTCAAGCTACAAATAACAAAGACAAAGATAAAATTCCAAAAGAAATCATAGGTGGAGAAATACCAACAAAAATTGTTATCAGAGGAAAAGAAGGATATTTTTAATGATAAATGCTCATCCCATCAAGGAGATATAATAATTATATATAATAAACACATATGCCACTAATAAGAAAACCCGAAAAGTCATAAAGCAAAAAAAAATCAGAATTGAAGGAAGAAATAGATAATTTAATATATAATATTTAATAGTGATAAATGGAAACATCAATATTCCACTTTCAGTAATCCATGGAACTAAACAAGATGAGTGAAATAGAAGACTTGAGCATCACTCTAAACCCACATGGAAGGACTCCCATGACCAACTAACAAAGAAGGAGAACATTCGGCAATGATTCACAAGCAGGGCAGCTAGGAATATCAATATGAATTGGCAAATAGGAGCTGCCATCTAAGCGCTCACAGGCAGAGCTTTTAGAAGGTGATTGGAGAGTGGGGGCACTGTGTTCATCAGTGGATTCATGTGCTGATGAGCTCAGTGGCTGACTGTGCTATTGGGAGGGCCTGCTCAGAAGAGGCGGGTCATTGGAGGTGTGATGCAGAACAGTACCCTCCCTCCTTGGCTCCCCCCTTCTCTCTCTGCTTCCTGACCACCATGACATGAGCAACTTTCTTCCACCCATGCCCTTCCACCATGCCAAACACAGACTACAATTTCTGAAACTGTGAGCCAAAACTAGTATCTCCTTCTTTAAGTTGCAGGTGTCAGGTATTTTGTTGCAGCAACAAGGAAAGTGACTCATTTAGGGCATGGTCCCAAGAGCCTGAGCTTTCTTTCATAGTCTGCCTGGCTACTGCTACTGCCAAACACCAGAACTTCCAGCTACAGAGACCAGCATGGAGCCCCTGCTTGGGCACCATTGCTCGAGAGGTGCAGGCAGCCCACCACAGGTAGACCCAGCAGGTAGACCCAGGGGTCAGAGCCTTTCCTCTTCATCCTCAGGAGGGTTTACTTTCCTGGTATCAGTGGAGTGTCACTGCCCAAGTGCCTACCAAGGACTCTCTGACACAGGACCCCATCTCACCTCAGACAAGGGTCTGACTTCCTGGTGACAGAGGTGTGACAGAAGCACACAGCCACAGGACTCCTGATCCTAAAACCACCTACGATATCCACCTAATGAAATGACAGCATATTAAAGGCCCAGCTTGGGTGCCACCATGGGGAAGATACCCTGTGGAGGGGGCACTGCCCATGGACCCAATGTACATACCCTGAACTAGCAGCTGCTATGTATGCAGTGGCACTGACAGCTGGAACAACTGAGGGAAAAAGATTGGCCACACAACCCGTTTTCCTTCAGGGCCCATTGTAGAGTTGGTACTTTGTCTCACGGAAGTCTTGACTGTGGGAAGCAAAATGCTGCTCCCCACAGTGGGCCCAGTTCCACCAGCAGACACCAAGGTCACCCTGCTCATCCTGGGGTCCCTGCACCAGTGAATGGGAAGGCCAGAAAGGAGGATGTGATTGACCTGGACCCAAGTAGGGGGCTGGGTGGAAAGGAGAGCTGGGAGCCCAGGGGCGCCCAGGAGTCCTTGATCCATCTGTCCTGGTGGCCACTGCTACCTCAGCGCCGCAGCCAGCAGGGACAAGTCAGCCAAGGGCCCAGACACCCGAGGGCTGAAGGTCTCCACCACCCACCAGGCAAGAGGCCCACAGCAGCCAAATGCTGGCTTGAAGAAGGAATCCAGGATGAACGACCCAAAGGGACAGAAGACAACTATCATTACAACCTGGTGCCACCAAGCTCCCTCCTGTAAAGACTGGGCTGGCTCACAAGGCCCAGGGAAGGGCCCAGTGTACGGCTTGGCAGGAGGCACAGACAGACCAGTGGTCTCAGTCCTATCTTCTCAGCCCACTGCTCACCCTGCCATTGCTGCAGCCACCAGTTTCCTGCCACTGTCACCTGTCACCTCACCTCAGCTATAGTGCCATGTGTCTTTGAGATGCTTTTAAAGGATCCCCAGATCCCCTTCCCACTCCACAAGGCTGGTCTTGATCCCACTCTACTCTAGCAGAGTCCCAAAGGTCTATTCTCTACAAAAGGTAAAACTGAGGATCTTCAGATTGACAGATGTCAGTCGCAGTTGAAGACACAGCTACCATCACAAAACAGGAGCATCAAATGGCAGGATGCAGCCCAAATGCTGAATGTATAGAACCTGCACTGCAGGCGGCTGTGTGTACTTATGCAGGTCACACAGCCTCTCTGGGCCTTCAGCATCTAATCCGTACTATGCAGAGAACAATAACCTCGGTCCCCTAGGGCTGAACTGAAGTCCTCAGCACGAACCCTAACACACACAAGCTCAGTAAAGATCTACTCTGCCTCAGGAGCTGGACACCTCTGACTCGCACGCTTCTCAATTAATGGGGAAGAACAGGATCCAACTATGTGCCAAAATGGGAGACCCTTCCAGGGACCGCTAAGGAAATCTCCAGTGCCTTCCTAGATAAGAAAGGCCCTTGTCCCCCAGTGTGAGCTTCCAGCTCCCCACCCCACCCTGCCCACTATCCCCAGCTGACCGTGTTGTCATAGGTGTGCCAAGAGATGTTGCCAATGATCTTCAGCTGCTGCTGCATGGGGTCATAGGAGGCGACACTCTGGAAAGGATTCTGGCTCAGGTGCCACTGCCACTGGACGATGTCCAAGCGCAGGGGTACATCCCCTTGCTTGTCAAAAAAAATCTGGTTTCCCAGGAGGGGGAAGTTGACCTTCTGAATCTCTTTCAGCAGCTGGAGGGGTCAAAAAGAACAGAAGTGGGTCAGGGTGAGCCTAGCCTGCCCACCACCTCCACCTCCACAGCTGTCAAGTGGGCAGCTCAGGAGGCACTGGGCCAGATGCACCTGGGTCTCGGCCTCAGCTCTGTCCCTTGCTGAACAGTGCTGCATCTGTTGCTTAACCTCTCTGAACCTCAGTCTCCTCTACTGCAAAGTGGGAACAGTGTGACTGTACCTGCTGCACCCTGAAGCCATCTACGTTAGGGGCTCAGAACTAATGATGTCTGAGAAACCTGGCCTCATCCTCTTCCTTGGAAGTCATCTTGGTCAATGCTCAGGGCCCAGAACCCATGGCCCCATCGCCTGCAAAGGCCAGCTGGGGCTGCTCCTGCTCCCTGGGTCCTTCCTGCTTCCTACACCTAAGGGTCAGCTCTTTCCAGTCTCTCCCCCATCCCAGAAGCAGGTACCAACTAGAACTGCTCGGAACTGGGCATCCTCTGTCCTCAACTGGCTGGTGACTTTGGGCACTGAGCCTCTGGGGTAACCCTAAAAAGGGGTTCAATCTTCCTCTTAGCTGTACCCCCATAAATGGGGGGTCTGCTAGGCTATGCTGTGGGGACCTGGGAGCTCACCTCACTCAGGGACTGGCCAAGAGCAGGGCCTGGGGAGGGTACCCTCACTCCTCCCTCGCCTGCTTCTGGGCCGAGGACCTGGATCCAGAAACCTCTCTGAGTCTGCACAGGCTGCAGGGACAAGGGCATAGAGGTTCCTGGGGAGGCCAGTCATGAGTGTCCTGTGTCCCCTCCTGCAGTGACCTGTCCAAGCCTGGCTGAGCCAGCTGAGATTTGAGGTGCCTGGGCGGGGCTTGGGTATCTGGGCTCCCTCTTTGGGTGTGAGCCCTGTTTTCCCTTCTCACCTCATACCGCCCTGGCTTCTGGCATTGTCCTGAAGCATCTGAGGCAGACCCAGACCTGTCCTCTGCCTCATCCTCTCTCTTGGGCTCAGGCACTTGGTGTCAGAAAATGCGGAGCACATTCACCCTCCCCTCTGCACCAGAAAATCTGTATGCATTGTTGTTATGCCTCTCAGTAACTCATTGGGATCTGAATCACTCCTTCTACTTCACAGATAAGAAACCTGAGGGTCTAATTCATCTGCACAAAAGCCCATTGTTTTCTAACTCCCAGTGATACTGTCTATGCCAGGGGAGATCCAGGGGACACCTACATAGGGGACCAGGCTCCCTGACTCGAATCCCTATCACCGGATGGTCTTGGAAACATCATCTTAGAGGTCTGCTTGGAGATCTCCCTGGGCTCTTCCTGCAACACAAAGCCCCAATTCCTCCATCTGGCCCTTAATGTCCTCCAGTGTCACCTGGGGCTCCCCTTGTAGCCTGCTCTCCATCATGCAGCCAGGTCACCTCTCTCCTACTCTCCTCCTGCACCGTCCAATGCTTGCCCTCCTGTTTCCCTCCATCTGGCCTTCCCTAAACCTTCTCATTGTGTGGCCCCTACCCAAAGCACAGCAGCAATTTCCACTCCGTGCTGCATTTTAGAAGGGACAGATTGAACGGCCTTCATCTCTTCCTAGGTGCAAGTCCCCAAGACCTGGCACACAGTAGGTGCTCAATAAATAGGACTGGATATCCTGGTGGCTGTGATTGGTGCCCTTTGTCTTCACTGTTAGAAGAAGGAAGACAACTGGTTCTACATCACAGCTCCTGAGGAAGGTGGAGACCACAGTGGGAACCAGACGCAGGTTCAAAGCACGAGCTGGCACAGGCACGTACATTGCTGGACACCCTGTCCCTCCAATCCCTATCTGTATATGATCAGCCCTTAGGGTGGCTCTAAGTTGGACTTCATCTGCATGGGCAGTCAGCACCTGGTTGGGGTTTAGAAAACAGCAAACGCCTACTTGACAATTATGTGTGTTGCTAATGTGGTAGGACATAGAGGAAAACGACACAGAATTTCTTTTAAAGAATAGCTGCCTACTTTTCTTTTAAGATAAGTGCAAGATTAGACTCAGCTTACGGCATAGATAGGTACAATTAAAATAGAAAGGGGAGGATATTTTGCTGTTTTGTTTGCAGTTTGGGGATGGAACCCAGGGCCTTGGGCAAGCCTGGCAAGTGCTCTATCACTGAGCTATACCCTACTCAGACATTACTCTGCTATGGAAGTGAGTAGTTATCTGGGGATGGATAGGGATTTAGAAAGGGGAAGAGGGGGGAGAATAAAGAGAGGAGCTGGGCAGGGTTTGAGAAGTGGCTGAGCAACAAAGCAGGAGGCTGGGCCCAGACTGAAAAAGCCAAAGAGCTGTTAAGAAGCTGAGATGTCTAGAGGCCCGGTGTAAAGTGGGCCCTTCCTACATGAATCCCCTCTGCCTCCCTGATCCTCCTTACAAACTTCCACAGCCTCGAAGGCTTCACGGTAGGATGTGTGTGAAATCAGAAAAACACAGACTTAAATTGCAGGTCAGAGCTAAAGCTTCACAGCCTCAGGGATCCCGGGGGAAAGCAGCAGCCCTCCCCAGGTGCTCCACCTGCCCAGGGCCTTCCTTCCAGAGAATTCCACTTGGACCTCCAAGAACAGCCTGGCTTGGGTGGCAGCTCATTTAAAAAGGACTATTGTTTTGGCACCAGGAAGGACTTCTGGCTGTTTGCACTCTGAGGGAGGGGACTCTCCATGGCCTCTCACACCCCTTTGCCCACTCCACCCCCCAGTTTAGAGCTGAGCCAGTGAAGGCCCTGCGGTCTCCATGGCAACCAAAGGGTCTGTGCCTGCACAGGAGGCACTCACCTGCCAAGGATAGACGGGTTCCTTCCTGCAGTAATAAGAGCTGCAGCGCAGGAGGCTGTGCAAGGCATGTGCCACGGCATAGACGGCCGAGTACACGCAGTAGGCCACACGCTCTCCAGAGAGCGTGAGGATGGTGTTGAAGGACCTGGTGACGTTCAAGCAGGCGTCGCATTCCTGGTTGCAAGTGCCCCGCGGTCTGCTCTTGTTGGGTGGCTGCGCGGGCAGGGCCTTGGGGCGGCGCACGCGGAACTCACTAAAGCCAGGCATGGGCACCTCCTGGATGGTGATGCCAAGGAAGGTCCCAGTGTTCTGCAGCCCGCTAAGATTGTGCAGGACCGGGTCTATGGCCCAGGATTCGGAGGCAATCCACACCATGTCGGTGACGTTCCAGTGCAGCGCCTGATGGAAGAAGTTGTGCAGCGCCAGCTCAGGAGAGAACACGACCACGATGCGCGCTGTGGCCTGCTTCAGCTTGAGCAGGATGCCCTCCAGCTGCCTCAGCTCTGCAGCCGTCGCGACCTGATCGGGCTGCGGCATGGGCAGCACCTCCTGGAAAGCGATGCAGATGTCGTTGCTGCGGGCCAGGCGGTCTCGGAGCACCTGGCTGTTGTCACGGCCATAGTCGTCATTGCTCATCAGCACCACAATCCAGTTCCAGCGGAACTGAAGCATCAGCTGCACCATGGCCTCGATGTGGTGAGTGGCGCTGGGCATGGTGTGCAGCATGGCGGGGTAGCGCTGCTTGTTGCGTAGCTGGTCACTGATGGCGCTGTAGGAGATCTGCAGGGGGCGAGGGGTCCCGGCATTAGGGAGGGACCCACTGGGTGCCTGGCCCACGGTGGCGGGGGGGGGGGGGGTTCAGCCATCATCATCACCCTGAGGACATTTGTGAGCCACCCCCAGGACCAGGCTTTTCCACCGTCATCAACATGCTCCTCCACGGTGACACCTGAACCTACTGTGCCCCGAGCCCTGGCTGAGAGCTGTGCACCATTATTCCCATCAGCTGGTAACATTTGCTGAGTGCCTACTGTGCGTCCCTGGACATAATGCTTTCCTCCTCAGCACTGTCATCTATTCCTTCCCTCAGGCCCCAGGAAACTTCCGGTTTTCCTCGAAATGCACTGTTTGTTCTGTCTCCTTTCCTGCTTCCATCTCTTGGCCTTGGGGGGCCCCCAGGCTCAGGGTTCCATCGTGGGTTTTTTTTTTTTTCTTGAGAGAGATTCTTTATAGGTTCTTAAGTTGCCCAGGCTGGGCTCAAATTTGTGATCATCCTGCCTCAGCTTCCCAGAGTGCTGAGATTATAGGCATGCGCCCCTGCACGTCTTCTAGCATGGTTCTTTTTCTGCTACACTCATCCCTGGTGATCCCACCCAGCCTCCTCTTTTCAGAGCAACAACTTCCGGTCTTCTGCCCCAGCCCAGCCCTCTCTCCTGAGCTTCAGGGTCATATTTCCAATCTCCCACCTCACATAGCCATGCTGTCCAGCCACAGCCGCCCATCTCAGGGATACTGGGCCCATCCTTCCATTACTCCAGCCAACATCCCTGCAGCACCCTTCACTCTGCCACTTACTGATGTTTATTGTCTGTCTCTGACTAGAAGGTTAGCTCCAGGAGGGCAGGGATCTGTGTTCGTCTGGCTCCCAGCTGTATCCTCTGTGCCTACAGCACTCCCTGGCACACAGTAGGTACTCAAGAAATAGTTGTGACATAAATAAAGGAACAGATTCAGCCCTGGGTTAGCTGCTTTGAATAAAAATATTAACACTCAGTGAGCACCTACTATGTGTCAGACCGTGGGCTCGGCGGTTCCGACTGCGCTGCTGCTCTTTAATGCATACTTAACCTCTACCAGAACTGGACTGGTTGCTTTCTATCATGATGATGATCAGTCACAGTTAGTCATACTAATAGCATTTTTTGAGCACCTACTATGAGGCAGATACTGCACTGGGCAACTGCACAGGATATTGAGCACCTTCTGAGTTTTTGTCCCTGTGCAAGACACTTTACATACCAACAGTAGTGTTGCTGGCCGCTGCTATGTGCTGGAAACTTACAGGTTGAACACTTTACCCCAAAGGCAGTCCTGGGATGGAAATCTTGTCATCTCACTTTACAGGTGGGGAAACTGAGGCTCAGAAGGTTAAGAGATTTGCCAAAGATTTGGAGACTCAGTGCAAAATGCACCCCCAGGTCTGTCAGCTTCCAGAGCCTGAGGCGCCTCCCCCGGATGGGGTCTGACCTTGGTCACATTCGAACCTCCACTCTTGTGGTGATGGGGGAAGGGCTTCCAAGACCCTTGAACAGCCACTCTTTCGACCCCACCCCAGCCCCTCTGCCGGGACCCAGAGCCTCACCTGTGGAAGGAGAAAGAGGGAGAGGAAGTTGGCCACAGTTATGGTGGATTTAGAGTTGTCAGGGCCAATGACAGCCACCACACGAGGTTCATAGGAGCTATAGTCCCTGTTGATGGGCAGGAAGTAGTCTGTCTTTGCCAGGAAGTAGAGTACAGGCTGGACATTATTGGTTTGGTAGCAGATGTCCACTATCTCATAGCCCAGCTGCACGCCAGGCAGCAGGCTGCTGTGGTTGTTGATCTCCTCCACCGCGAAGCGCATGGCCTGCATGAGGTTGTAACCCAGCACCTTCATGTCGTACCTGGAGGGGTGCAATGGAGTGAGGCGGAAGCTGAGTGGTGCAGAGTGAGGAGGGGATGGGTGGAGAGAGACAGGGAGGGCCAAGACACTGACCAAGGAGCCACTCCAGAAGCACCTGGCATTTTTACCACATCCTTGTCACTGTTCCGTGTCTCTCGGATCACCATTGTCCCTGTGGCCACCACAGACAGTGATCACTGTGGCCACCATGGCTACCATCTGTATGCACTCCATCACCACTCCACTGATGTCCACTGTGACTCCCATTCCCATGGTCACCATCAGCACCCCTTCTCCCAGTCACCAGCATTGCTACCACTGCCGTTACTGTCACATCTTTGTGACCACCACTGCCACCACCTTCATCTACCATCACTACATGCTTCAGCTTTGTTATCACTGGTATTTCTACTATCAGCACTATTAGCATCACCAGCACCACATCCATTGCCATTGTCAGATTGCCCATCACTGTCTGAAGCATCAGAAAATCCACCACCATGCTTGATACCATCACTGGCACCACTGCCCTCTCCACTGTCCAGCCAGCATGTGCTGTCTGTCCCCCTGCATCATAGAAATGGTACATTTCTGTAGTCAGCCCTTGGTCATCTTTTGCTCTTTCCTTCCTTCCTATTGCTCAAATGCTCCACCTTCTCTAAGTGAGGTCACTTTACAACCTCAGGCTGGCTGGAGTGTCCCAGGCTTCATGCTTGCAGGAAAATTGTCCACCCAATCTCTGCGTGGTGCTGTCATTCCAAGGGACTCACAGGGAAGGGATCACCTGCAGTCCTGGAAGCATCACCCACCCACCCAATCACAGCCCTTGGAAAATTCGAACCTCCCCCTCCACCTGAAACCTGCTACAGAAAAACCACATCCTGCCTCCCAAAGGCACAGCCCCTGGTGTCCAGCCTGGGCCATGACATGATTCACTGAGAGCCCTTATTGCTAGTGTGGGTGGGGGACTCTGATGGTCTCTAAGACCTCTCTGAGCTCAGGGGGTGACATGGAACTCTACAGGGAGAAACGACATCAGCACAACCCAGTCCTACTGATGCAGGACTGGGTCACAAAGATTGCAGTGACATGGATTGCATAGGGCCTCCCTGGGGACCAGAAGACAGGTAGCAATGGATGAGGAGCGTCCTGAGCCCTCAATCCTGGTCTGGCCCCCTGAGGACCACAGGACCAGACCTGGATCCCCATACCACCCCCCACAGCCATGGCCAGGCTCACGTGAGACTCACTCCTGGCACTTGGGCACCTGCAGGACGGTGAGGTGGGAAGTGCCCTGTGCGTTGGCATGGAGGGTAAAGAGGCCACCCAGGAGGTAGTCGCCAGGCAAGAAGAAGTCCAAGTTCTCAGCCGGCTCAGCTGTCCCAGCCAGGATCTGCAGCAGGAGGAACAGGGCCCAGGGCGTCCTTGTCCAGAGCCCCATGGCTGTGAAGTGACAGTGCCTGCCTCACTGCAGAGTGGGTGACTTGACACCAGGGCATTTGCATAAGCATTTACATAGGGACCATCCTGCCACTGACATGAGGCACCTGGGGCAGGTGGAGCCCTCTGGGGGCTTAGGGGAAGGAGCCGGAAGGAACCAGGATGCTCCTTCCTGGGAGAGTGTGGAGCCTGGTGGCCTGGGAGCAGAACCCTGTTTGGAGGGAGAGGGCAATCTGCTGGCCGGCCACAGCATCTTCTGCCCCTTGGCCGGGAGTGGGCTCCCTGTCCCGACAGTTAACACTTAAGAAGTGAGGACACAGGGGTTCCCAGGAGACAGAGTGGGTAGCAAAAGACCCAAGCTCTGGGGCTAATCAAGGGGGACACAATGTAATCTTCACAGGGCACCTGGCACATCAGGTGTCCAAAGAGCAGTGGACACCGTCAGCAAGAACCAGGCATCACCTAAGGGTGTGTCATCCACCGTCTCCTTTAATGCTCCCAATATCTGAGACTCTTGCAAGCCTCATTTCACAGACGGGTAGACTGAGGCCCTGAGAAGTTAAGAAACTCAGTCATGTACGCTGCTAGCAGAGCTGGGATGCAGTTTGATCGCTAGGTCACCTGACACCACAGAGCCATCGCTTTTCATATAAAGCAACAGCAGCAGTGAGAGTGTAGGGTGGCCGTGGGGACAGAGGCCTCACTCCTGGTGGCTGCCACCTGCAGCTAGCCAGTTGTCAGCTTTGTGATGTGAGCCCCGCCATGTGCCCACCTTGACTCTGTGCCGGGGGCAGAGGCATCTGCAAAATGGAAAAGTGAAGACTCTTAAAGGTGTCTGCCCAAGGACTGAAGGGACCAGGGGCCCACTGGAATCAGGGACCTGCATTTCCCTAACTCTGCTCTGATCCTTTCCAACCCAGATGTGTGGTCAAGCAGGGGCCTCAGGGGACCTGCTGTACGCAGCCCAGCTCAGGTGGCTGTCACTGGCCTGTCCCCTGCTCCAGGGTGCAGGTGCTGATGGGAGGAGGCCTCAGGGTGACAAAGAGCTCACTGAAACCCCAACACTCTCCTCCGCCTGACCCTAGTCCAGCCCTCTCCTCCACTGAAGTAAAGATGACTCCAGCCTCCCAGGATTGGTGCAAACTGCAGGGTAAGAGTGGGCCCTGGAGAAAGGAGAGACCACCAAAGGGCATGATTGTCCCTTCTTATACCAAGATGAACCGCCACTGGGAATACCACCTGCTCCACACCAACTAAACTGACCCTCTGTGCCCCAGTGTGTCTCAAAGTTACCCCGAGGGGCATCAGATGTCTTCATCAGCTCCAGAGATGGGGACACCCTTCTTGCCCCAATCGCTTTTGGGGTGCAGTCACCCTATGGACATTTACAACCACAAGAGCTTTCTTGGGCAGTGGAAAGATTCAGAACTTGCTGGGTGACCTTGGGCCTGTCCCTGCTTCTCTGTCGGCCTATGTAAGCCAGTGGAGGGGACCCCATAAAACAGAAGGAAGAGCTCTACATGAGACGTTTGAAGGCATGGGTTCTGGCCTGGTGTTCTCTCTGGGCCTCAATTTCCTCATCTATACTATGGGGAAACCACTCTGTGCATCCCCGCCTCAAACTTGCCTCTGCCTCCGGCTCCTCTTCAGCCCCTGCACCCTTTCCAGGCCCCACCCCAAGCCCAGATGCTTGTCATCTCCTTCCTGGACTACTCCATCCACCCTTCATAGATTGTTTTAAGCCGGCCCCCTTGCTCCTCTACTCTGCCCACCTTGGACTCCCTCCTGCCAGGCCAGGACCAAGTCTGAGCCCTGGGCCCAGCCTCCAAGGCCTCAGCAGCCTGGCCTGCTCAGTCATTCTGTCCTTCCCAGATGCCCTATCCAGCTGTGCCCTGCTTTGTGTGCCCCAGACCACAGCCCCACAGGCCTCCTTTGGCAGTGGTCCCTGCAGGATCTTCCTGAAGTGGCATTCTAGGGACATCCAGGACCACAGTCCCTGCCCTGACAAACACCCCAGGGGCTGAGGAGCTGTAACAACAGACAGCAATATCCCCAATGGGTGTTAGAGGCCATGCCCAGGGCCAGACATTTCATGTGCATTACTACTGCTTTACCACGCCCCCACAAAGTTGCCATGGTTACTTCCAGTTTAAAGAGGAGGAAACTGAGGCTCAGAGAGGTTAAAGGGCTTGTGAGTGACACACAACTAACGGTGGTAAACGCAGAACGTCAGCACAGGCTGCCCAAGTCCCAGACTGTATGTTGTGTGACCATAGGGTATTCACCTGCAGGAGCTGGCACCACAGGTCCCACCATCGGGTGGGAGCACTGAAGCCCTCCCCATGCAGGCCCCACCTAAGCCAAGGTGCTAGGGAAGGTCAGTTTCCAAGGTAGCCACAGGACCTGCCTTCGTGGGCTCTGAAAAGGGGGCAGAGGCTGCTGGAGCTGGGCGGCCATGGGCCGTGCTGAGCCTCCTGGGAAAGCCAGGTGACCCAGAGAGGCATATGGTGAGGGTGGGGCGAGAGACAGAGCCTCTAGATTAACCAGGCCGGATGTCACCCAGCCTCAGGGTGTGGGTGGGCGCTGGAAAAGCCATTCATGCAGTGGGCAGTCACTCCAAGTCCGGAAAAGCAGGTTGGTTTCCCCTCCACTCTTGTAAAGTCAATCAGGAGTATGTTGGGACAGCCTCCTGACACCCTGAGACAGAGTGAGGAGGCAGACAGGCAGTCTGACCCGAGTTTCTGGTTCAGCTCTGCCCAAGGGTAGGCAGCCCATGGGGGAGTTACTTCCGTTCACACAGCCTCAGTGTGCCTCTCTGTAAAATGAACTCAGTGCTTAGCATTTCAGGTGAGGCCCCTGCTGTGATCCTGAGCAAGCCCTGCACACCACAGCCACAACACATGAGCTGTCCCCAGACCCAGCCTGCCACAACGCTTGGAGCTTGTCCACAGTCTGTGCTGAGACATCGTCCAGGGTCCTTGTGCTGGCCACCCAGAAGACAAACAGCCAGACACCGTGTCACCGTGACTGTCCTTAGTGTTGCACACATGGCACATGCCCCCGGGGTGGACTAACACAGCTGTCACCCATGGCCCGATCTCACACCTGTGTGGCCGCTGGTTCCAAAGTGAAGGACAGACTTATGCAAAGCACTCAGGGAGGCCAAGGGGCTGCTTTGGGCCCGGGACTTGCCTTGGCGTCTGCTTGGGGAAAGGAACAGGGCTGCCCTGGGCTTCCGTCCTCCGTGTGCCCTGTGGGTGGGTGAGGTTTCAGCCCGGGCAGTAACTGGCAGCCACAACCCCCTCTGCTGTCTCTGCCCCCAGACAGACCCGGGCGGTTGCAGACCCAGACTCACCTGACTTAGGGTGTAGAGGATGGGCAAGCAGGGTCTCCTGGGGAGGGTTGGGAACCAGGTGGCCCTCAAGCTGGCCAGAGGGAGCTCAGAGGATGGGCACTGGGGAGGCCCCAGGGTCACAGGGGGCCACAGCAGCTTCACCTCCCAGAGCCTTAGTTTCTTATCTCTAAATGGAGCCAAAATAATACTTCCTCCCTTGCAGGCTGGTATGGCCCATGATCATTAGTGGGAACACGGAGCTTATCAATAGATGCTCAGAACCCAGCATGGTGGCACATGCCTGTAATCCCAGCACTTTGGGAGGCTGAGACAGGAGGATGACAAGTATGAGCCCAGCCTGGGCAACTTAGTGACTTAATGAGAACTTGTCTCAAAATAAAAGTGAAGAAGAGTTGGGGAGGTAGCTCAGTGTGAAGACCCTGGATACTCTCCCCTCCCCCAGGTAGACTCTCAAGTCAGATCAGGGCTCCTCCCCTTCCTGGGCACCCATGCATCCAGGATGAAGTTCTTGTGTACAGAATTATTTGAGCAGGGCACAGAGCCTGACCCTTTGTTTTAAAACATTTTGTTTGGACTCAGCTCCCCGAGAAACATCAGCCCTGAAGCTGGGAGGTCAAGAAACAGCTAAGAGGGGTCAGGGCTGGGATTCTAGTCCCAGGCTGTCTGGCTCTGCAGCTATTCAGTGGTGGTGCCAATGGCCTGGCAGCTGGAGATGGGGCTGCTCATTTTCCTACTAGTGTACTCGTTAACCTGCCCTGCCTCAGTTTCCCCATCTGTTAAATGGGAGTAGCAAGTCACTTTACAGGGCTGCCATGAGGACGAGGGAGCTAAAGAGCTCAGCTCAACTCCAGGCAGAGCCCAGTCCCAGTGAGCCTGGCCCCTAAGCAGAATGCACAGGGTTACAATGATGGGGGTGAGGAAGGAGGTTTAATGAGAATGGAGATGCGAGTCCAGGAGGAGGGCTGGCCTCACCCTGCCTGCCAACCCCTGGGGCTCTGGGTAGGCCTGGTGACCAGCAGCCAGCACAGGTGGACTCTCATTTCCTTAGTGCATGCTTGACTGGCAACCTGTAGGATGGCGGTGGCAGGGACATCCGGCCTCAGTCAAATGGCTCATGCTGAGCCCAGGGCTGTGGCTAGGCCCCTGGCCACCGCAGGTAAATGAAGGGGCTCCTTGGGTGACCGCGGACATGGGGACTTAGTGCGCTGGCCATGCAAAGAGGCCTCAGGCACCTGAGCAGAGACAGGCACTGTGCCTGAGAACCATCAGCCTTGAGTCTGGGGGGTGGGCATAGGCAGAGGGGTCTTGCCCTAGTTCAAAAGGAGGCAGAGGGGCTAGGTTAGCTTAAAATGACAGTGGCAGAGGAGCTTAGAAGACAGGGACCTGATGGAGTAGGTGGCCAAGGTATATGGGCTGCGGGCACCTAGTCCTGGGTTCAAACCCACCTTCTTAAAAGTAGCAAGTTGTGAAAGTAGCACATAAAACTAGCTAGGCAAGCTCATCACCAGGAATCAGGCAGCTCTGCCTCTGTTTCAGTGTGACCGTGAGCAAATTTTACTATTTGCTCAAAAACATGACCAGAGCCCACATGCCCCGAGCCCACATGCCCCTTGGGTATAAAATGCCACCCTTTCCTTCTGTGAGCTCCAGCTGGAGCACTCAAGGCACTGCCCTTTGTCCCTGGGCACAGCCACCTGCAAAATCCTTGTCTGGAGTCAAGCTGTTTCTGGAACCAAGCAGTGGCAGCTAGGAGATAGGCAGGATGGGGGCTCTGCCAGGGCGAAGTCTCTCCTCCTTGCCTGTCCCCAAGATCTGCTCGGTGGGCTGGCAGAAACCTACCCTTCACCATTCTACTAAGACCATCCACTACTGGATGAGGCCCACCTACATCATGAAGGGTGATCAGATTTATTTTCCTTTTTAAAGGCCACTGATTTTAATGTCACTCGTCTAAAAAACACCTTCACAGAAACATCTGGAATGTTTGGCCAAATGTCTGAGTCCTGGGACCCAGCCAAAGTGACACATAAAACCCCCATGGCACCTGATGGCAGTTGTTATGATGACTAAATGGGTGACAGTTTTGATCATTATCCATCTGGCACTGTCCTGACCTATATGAATAAATCGATCCTCCTGTGTGCATGTGCAGCAGACGGAATTACCCCATTTTATGGATGAAAAGACAGTTCAGGGAGATGACAGAACTTTTTGGAAATCACCTGGCTGGGAAGCAGTGAGCCATCATTTGAACCCAGGAAGTCTGGCTCCTGCCACCTCCAGCAGGTTCTTCAGATGCCAGGTTCTCCCTTCCTCCTGTCACACTAAGGGCACCGTGTCTGCCACCTGACAACACACTGCGGTGCCATCAGACTCAGAAGGAAAAGTCAGCTGCCCCCATGACCCCCAACAGAAAGACTACCGCTTTGATAGGTAACAGGAATTTTATTGGTGGCACGGGGAGTGCCCAGCTGCTACCTCACAGTGTAGACAGAATCAGTAGAAAAACCTCCAGCCTGTGCCCCCCACCCAGCCTACCATGGGAAATGACACAGAGCTCGGAAGGAAACAGAGCCCACTTCCGGCCAAGGTGGCACTGGACCCACCCCAGACTGTGTGCCATGGTGTGAAATGGGCACTTGGGTGTGGCCACACCAGCTCTGTGGGACCAGCACTCAGCCCCTCAGTAGCATCCTGGAAAGTCACACCTCACAGGTTCTGACCACTCAGAACCCACCCAGTGAGGGGTTTCCCCAGCTACTCGCTGGCTGCATCCGGCAAAGAACAGGCCTCTGAGGGGCCGGCCCGTCACTCAGAGCCACTAACCCACTGAGGAGTCCAAAGCTGACAGTTGGCCCAGCTGAGTCTCAGAACAGGGAGAAGGGGCCAGCAATGTCAGCCTGGGCTGAGCTGAATCCCTGCAAGGGAATCCAGGCCCTATGTGGGCTCTGGGGACAGACATCTCTAGAGGCAGGACCAGGAGAGCTGAGGGATAGCCCAACAGAGAAGAGGTGACCCAAATTTCCAAAATCACAACCGGCCTGGGAGGACCGTCACCTCTCACACCTTGGCAGGTGGCCAGAAGGGCCATGGGCCTTTAGGGAACACAGGTACAGGGGGGAAGGCACGTAGTATCTAAGGCATATAGCTGGCCACAGGAGGGCTGGACAGATAGAGTGTGAAAGGGGGCAGCCCAAACTACAGAGGGCGAGGCAGCTGTGTCCCCTGTACCCTGCAGGCCACCCCTGGCCACAGCCAGGAGCCTCTGTAAGTGATGAGGTTGTCACGGGGCCTGGAGCTGCCTCCTTTCCCCACAGGGCATCCAGAGGTGCTCCCTCTCCATTCCTCAGGTCCCTGAGCCACCAGGCTCAGCATGGGGAGAGGGAAGCAGACTGATGGAGAACCAGCCAGGTACCAGGGTTGTATCTGTTAGGTTTCTAACGTGGCTGATGGGAAAAGGGGTCAGTGGGCCTTTCTTCCCCAACATGTCCTCAAACTAGAGCCTGGGCACCTGACACTGGTGACAGGAGGGGCTGGGATATGGACAAATGGCAGGAGAGACCAAGCTTGGCTCTAGAAGGGCCGCTGTCAATAAGGAGCCTGTGGAGGAGCAGAGCGGGGTCAGTGCAGTAAGGTCAGTCATCTGGATGGACAGACAGGTGGACAGTGGAGGCAATGAACAGGGCTCACTGCATATATGAGTAGCACCAGTCTCCCAGGGGCTTGTGGGTCTCTTTGATGACCTGGGGCGATGTCCAGCGCAGGATGTAGTGGGGACCCCCTGGCTTGTCATTGGTTCCTGTGGAAAAGACAGTTCTGTTTTTCTCAGAAAAGACACAAGGGTTCTGGGCAGAAGAGCCAAGAGGGAGGAGCTTGTAGAATAAACAGGGTACCAGCATTTGCAGCAAGTGGCAGGAAGGTCCCAGAGGGACAAAGAGGGACACTGTCCCCTGTCTATTAGCTGGGAGGGGCCACAGCAGCTAAAACTGGACATATTCACAGCACTGGGCTTTGCTGGGCACACCTGGGCCACGTGAGCACAGGTGGAATTTGGATGAGGCATACTACCTGATGGGCAGGCATGATGCCAATACTTGGGGGTCCATGTGCTCCACCAGCAAGGGGAGGAGGCAGGGAGCACTGCAGAAAGAGCACTGGATGGGGAGTCAGAGAACTGCTGTGATCCTGAGACACAGTAAGAAATCTGTGCTTCATCTTCAAAACTAGTTCCCTACTCAGCCAGTGCTCCTAAACCCTTGGAATTTCCTGAGTGATACAAGTTAGAGGATCATCTTTTGTTACTCATAAGCCCCTTTCAGTCACATCTGTATTTATGCTAATGAGTAACTCTTAGGGGCTGGGAGCTGAGGGGAACCATCTGGGTGATTAAGGATTGATACTTTCAGCCCTGGTCCACCAGGTAGAGGGGCTAGAACCTGACTTAATCACCAGTGGCCAATGATTTGAACATGGTGCTTACATAATGAAGCCTCAGAGATCCCACCAAAGAATGGGGTTTTGAGGGTATCTGGGTTGGTGAATAAGAACACATCCACATGCAAGGAGGGTGGTGTACCCCAAACTCCATGGGGACAGAAGTTCCTGTGCTCAGGAGCCTTCCAGACTTTATCCTATGCACCTCTTCATCTGGATGTCTATCTGTATTCTTTAAAATATCCTGCTACCCCATTATTGGGGTTCAAGAAGGCCTCAAGAATACCACAGGAGTAGAAAGATATAATAATAAAAACTTCCCAAAACCTAGAGAAAGATACAAATATTCAGGTACAGGAAGGTCCAAAGTCACCAGTTAGATTTAACTCAAGCAAGTCTACCCCAAGATACACCATAATCAAATTTTCCAAGGTGAAAGATAAAGAGAAGAATCTCAAGACTGCAAGAGAAAATGAACAGATACACAGGAATGTCCCAATTTGCCCAACAGCAGACTTCTCAGCAGAAACCTGACAGGCCAGGAGAGTCATAATAAAAGTAGAAACCAAATTTCAAAAAGGATATAAGATCTTACGTACAGATAATCACATTAAATGTGAATGGATTAAATTCTCCAAATTAGAAGATAGAGTGACTGAATGAATTTAAAAAGACCCAACCATATGTTGCTTACAAGAAACTCACATCACTGCTAAGAATACATGCAAAATGAAAGTGAAGGTACAGATTAGAGATTCCATGAAAATGGAGTCCAAAAGAAGCGGAAATAGCCATACTTATATCAGGTAAAATAGACTTTAAAGGCAGTAAAGAGAGACAAGAAAGATAGTATAATATGACAAAGGGGTCAAGTCAGCAAAAAGAAATAACAATTCTAAATATATATGCAACCAATATCAGAACAACCTAATTAATATAAAGTGAAAACAGATCTAACCAGAGAGACAGATTTCAATACAGTAATAGTAGAGAACTTTTAACACCCCAACTTAATCAATGGACAGATCATCCAGATAGAAAATCAATAAAGAAACGACAGGGCTGGGGATTTAGTTCAGTGGTGCCACTGCCTGCCTCACAAGCACAAGGTCCTGAGTTCGATCCCCGGTACAAAAAAGAAAAAGAAACAACAGAGTTAAACTGCACCCTTAAACTAAAGGGACCTAACAAATATTTACAGAACATTCCATCTAATAACTACAGATTGAATGTTCTTCTCATTAGCACAGGGAACATTCTCCAGGATGCACCAAATGATAGATCATCAAACCAGTTTCAAGGAAAAAATCTCTGTATGTGGTGCTGGGGCTTAAATCCAGGGCCTTGTTCATGCTAAACATCCACTCTACTACTCATCTACATCCCAAGCCCACAAGTACTTTTAAAATTGAAATCATATCAAGTATCTCTGTCTAACCACAATTCAATAAAACTAGAAATTGATAACCAGAAAAATTTTTGTAACTATACAAATACGTGGAAGCCAAACAATTTCCTCTTGAACAACCAATGAAGCAAGGAAGAAATCAAAAAGGAAATTAAAATTTTCTTGAAACAAATGAAAATGGAGACACAGCATACTAAAACCTATGGGACACAGGAAAAGCAGGACTAAGGGAAAGTTGACAGCAATCAATGCCTACATCAAACAAGTAGCGAGATCTCAAACAACCTATTAGTGAAGTTCAAGGAACTAAAAGAACAAGAATAAAACAAACCCCAAGGTAGCAGGAGGAAAAAAATAATAATGATCAGAGCAAAAATAAATGAAATAGAGACTTTAAAAAATATATAAAAGAGGGCCCGGGGATTTGGCTCAGTGGTTTCACCGCCTGCTGCACAAGTGCAAGGACCTGAGTTCGATCCCTGGTACAAAAAAATATATATATATATAAAAGAGGCCTGGGGATTTAGCTTAGTGGTGCCACCGCCTGCCTCGCAAGTGCAAGGTCCTGAGTTCGATCTCCAGTTCCAAAATAAACAAATAAATTAATTAATTAAATAAAAGATCAACAGAACCAAATGTTGGTTCTTCAAACAGATAAACAAAATTGACAAACCCCTAGACTAAGGAAAAGGGAGAACAGACTCAACATCAGAGCCATGAAGGGAGACATTACAACTGATACCACAGAAATACAAAGGATCATTAGAGAGTATTACAATCAACTATATGCCAACAAATTTCATAACCTAGAAAGAAACAAATTCTTGGACACATATGCCTTAAAGTGCTGACTGAACCCTGAACCCAAGGCTTCACACATGCTAGGCAAGCATTCTACTACTGGGCTACACTCTCATCCCTTTATTAAGATTGAATCATGAGGAAATAGAAAATCTGAACAGATCAATAACAAGTCTGAATCAGTAATAAAAAAATCTCCCATTAAAGAAAATCCCAGGTCCAAATGGGTTGCTGAGTTATACTAAGAATCTGAATAAGAACTAATACCAATTCTTCTCTAATTATTCAAAAAAAATTGACGAGAACAGAATTCTTCCACACATTTTCCAAGGTCAACAATGCTCTGACACCAAAACGAGACAGGACAACAAGAAAAACTATAGGCCAATATCCTTGAGGAACATTAAAAATCCTCAACAAAATACTTAAAAATTGACTCTAACAGCTTATTAAAAAGATTATTCACCATGATCAAGTGGGATTCATCTTGGAAATAAAAGAATGATTCATTCAATGAATACAAATCAATAAATGTAATACAACACATCAACAGAATGGACAAAAACCACAATTGTCTCAGTAGACACAGAAAAGGCATTTGATAAAATCTAACATCCATTATAATAAAAACGTTGAACCAATTAGGTATAGAAGAAATGTACTCAATATAACAAAGATCTTATATAATAAGCCAACAGCTAACATCATACTCAATGGGGAAAAGTTGAAAGCTTTTTCTCTGAGATCTGGAATAAGAAAAGGATTCTTACTTATACCAGTTTTATTCAACATAGTACTGGAAGTCCTAGCTAGAGCACCCAGAAAGAGAAAGCAACAAAGGGCATCCAAATTGGGAAAGAGGAAATTGAACCGTCACTGTTTGCAGATGATATGATCTTATGTAAAGAAAACCCCAAGGACTCTACCAAAAAAGTGTTAAAACTAATAAGCTAGCAAAGTTGCAGAACATAAGGCCAATATGTGAAAATCAGTAGCATTACTATAGATCAATAGAAAATTACCTAAAATAGAAATTTAAAAATCAATCCCATTCATAATAGCTAAAAAAAATTTTAAATATCTAGGAAAAAATTTAACCAAAGACATAAAAGGTTTCTACAATGAAAATGATAAAACCTTGATGAAAGAAATTAAAGAGAACACACACACATGTGCACACACAAATACACACGCACAATAAAGGACAAGCACCCTGTGTCCATGGGCTGGAAGAATCATTATTCAAATGTCTATAGTGCCTAAAGTCATCTACAGATTCAATGTAATTCTTACCAAAACATTATTTGTGTGCAAATAAAAAGTCCTGAACAACCAATGTAATTTTCAGCAGCAACAAAAGCAGAAGACATTACACTACCAAACTTCAAAAACACTATAAAACTGCATGAAGACACCCAGACCAATGGAATAGAACAGAGAACCTAACAGTGGACCCCCACATCTACAGCCACCTGATTTTTGACAAAGGTGCTAAGAGCATGCTTCGGAGAAGGCAGTCTTTCAACAAATGGTGCTGGGAAAACTGGACATTCTCATGCAGTAGGATGACACTCTAGTTGAATAAAAGACTTAAATATAAAACCCAAAACTATGAACCTTCTAAGAAAACATTAGGGAATGCTTGAGGACACTGAATAGGCAGGGCTTTTTGGACAAGATCCCAAAAGCACACGAAAGAAAAACAAAAATAGACAAATAGGATTAAATGAACTAAAAAGCTTCTGTACAACAAAGAAAATAAACATCAGAGTGAAAAAACAACCAACAGAATGAGAAAAAAATTTGCAAACTATATGTTTGACAAGGAGTTAATACCTAGAGTATATAAGGTACTAAAAAAAGTCAATTTAAAAATGAGCAATCTAGGGCCAGGGATTTAGCTCAGTGGTTCTGCCGCCTGCCTCACAAGCGCAAGGACCTGAGTTCAATCCCCGGTACCAAAAAAGAAAAAATGAGCAATTTACCTAAACAGACATTTTTCAAAAGAAGATATACTAAAGGCCAACATGTATGTGAAAGAAATGCTCAACATTACTAATAATTAAGGAAGTGCAAATCCAAACCAGTATTAGATACCGGCTCACTCCAGTAAGAATGGCTAAAATCAAAAAGACAAGAGCTGATAAGGATGTGGAGAAAAGGAAATGTTTGCACACTGTTGGGGGTTAGTGTAACTTAGTATAGACTTTGTTCAAAACAATATTAAAGACAGAACTATGATCTGACCCAGCAATCCCGTATTCCATATCCAAAGGAAATGAAATCAGTATGTCAAAGACACCTGCACTCTCATGCGCACTGCAGCACAGTAGCCAAGGAAAGAAAGTAACCTAAGCCACCAACTGATGAATGGACACAGAAAATGCAGCACATAAAAGCCACGGAATACTATTCAGCAGTAAAAATAACAATGAAACTCTGCCATTTACAACAACATAGATGGAACTAAAGATCATTATACTAAATGAAATAATCCAGGCATAGACAGACAAGTACCACATGATCTCATTGACGTGTGCAATCTAAAGCAGTTCATCTTTACAAACACAGTGGAAAGGCAGGAAAAGTGGGAGGGGTAGGGGGAGGTTGGAAAGGCTATCAATGGATACTAAGTTACCATCAGACAGGAGCAAGATATTCTGGCATGCTACTGCACGTTGGGTGACTATAGCTAACTACTAAGCATTTATTTCAAAAAACTAGAAGAGGGCCGGGGATTTAGCTCAGTGGTTTCCCCGCCTGCAGCGCAAGCGCAAGGACCAGAGTTCGATACCCGGTACCAAAAAAAACACAAAACTTTGGGCCGGGGATTTAGCTCAGTGGTTTCGCCATCTGCTGCGCAAGCACAAGGACCTGAGTTCAATCCCTGGTACCAAAAAATTAAAAAAAAAAAAAAAAAACTAGAAGAAAGGATTTTGAATTTTTCACCATATAGAAATGATAAATGTTTAAAAAGATAGATATACTTGAGTTGAACATTACAGAATGTGTACATGTATCAAATCACAAGGTACCCCATTAATATGTATAATTTTTGTATCTATGAATGAGTGTAAAAAATTAATTTAAGAGCCAGGAATGTAGCTCAGTGGTGCTGCACCTGCTTAGCAAGCACAAGGTCCTGAGTTTGATTCTCAGTACCAGAAAAAAAATATAAAACTATTTATCTTTTGTATCAGTAATAGCAAGTCCACTTTCCCTGGGCCCGTAAGCCATTCCAGCAAATTACAGAGCCTGAAGTGGGAATCTCTGTTCTGTAGCCATGTCGGGCAGAAGTGTGGGGAATCTGAACCCACTGCTTGCGAATGGCACCTGAAGTGGGGGGCATCTTGTACGACTGAACTCTGAATCTGGGCATTTCTGCCAGCCTGGGCGGGTGGCGTCAGAGGGAGGTTGTTCGTAGAACACCTGGGCAGACCAGGTGAGACCTGGGTGAGAACCAGGGCACCTCGCACACTGGATTCAGCCCTGGCTCTGCTTCCATTGTGAAACGGAGGATACCATACTTAAGTGATCTTGAGTGTGACAGTACAGTGTGGGTGCCAGAGCCAAAATTACAACCCCTGTACCTCAGTTTCCTCCACTATGAAAGGAAGGAGGGCACCTTTACTCATGCAGCGGTTCCTGTTTCTCTTAACCCTTGAGATAAAGACTCTCAGATCTCTTGCCATGAATGAGGTCCCCTCGAGGAAGAGAGATCCACTCACCAGAGGCTCGGGCTCCCCCAAAGGGCTGCTGGCCCACCACGGAGCCAGTGGACTTGTCATTGATGTAGAAGTTGCCGGCAGCGTTTCTCAGCATCTTGGTGGCTTCCTGGACGAAGTCCCTGTGAGAGGAGACAGCAATAAGAGGGCACCTGGCCCGCATGCCCCTTCTGTCCCGGGTCCAACCTCCAACACCTTGCCCAGCCACACTGGCTTTCTGGGTTAAGCAGGAGACCATGCATGGGGCTAGTGACACTGGCCAGCTGCTAGTGATGGGCCCTGGATAGGCTACTTAGTGACTAGCCTCTGCTTCCTCTCTGGGAAGAGGCCTGGCATGTCTCCATCACACGGCCACTCTGAGGTCAGACAGGAGGACAGGAGCCAGGCGTCTGCTTCACTCTGCAGTGTGGGGGTGGTCACCGGGCTCCCCAGGCTTCCATCAGCTCTGGGGAAGCTAATCAGAAGCTCCCCAGGCCAGGCCCCCAGAGATTCACTCAGGGGTCACCAGGGGGTCCCAGGCTCTGTACTTCTAACAAAGAGCCCAGGGCTGTGTGCACTTTGCTGGCTCACCTGCCTGCCTGCTGAGGGGGAACCGAGAGAAAGTAGGGTTAGCATTAGTCCCAGGAACTACGCCCTGGAGGTGAGGAAGGGCTGGGAACAGACAGGCACAGGCCATAGGGATGAAGGCTCCCCTACGCCAACCACTCACTTATCCTGGGCAAACACTGCCCCCGTGAGGCCGTAGCTGGTGGTGCTGTCAACAAGCTGCAGGGTCTCTCTGTACCTGTCGTCCGGGTAGACGTACACAGTGAGCACGGGCCCAAAGATCTCCTGAGAGAAGCAATGGTCAGTGTCCCCAAGTCCCCACTCTGCTTCCCTCTCCCCATCCCCAGGCCTCTGTCCACACCTCAGCCAGAGACTGCTTCCCCCAGGTTTCCCTGGGGACGGGGGAGGGTGCCCAGCTTCCTGCCCCATCTACTCCCACCTGATGCAGCATGCTCTGGCCTCCTTGCTGAACCCAGCCCTGAAGAGAAAATGGGCCAGGCCCTTGGAGACGGGAGGCTCTTAGCAACCGCTCGTGGTGGAACTGCCTCCTCGTGGTCCCCTCTGCCACCAAGGGCTGGGGGAAGAGCCTAGCCCTGCACTGCCACCCCAGGCAAGAGCTCAAGAGCCTCGACCTCTCAGGGCCTTGGTCTCTGCTCCATCAAGTGGGAGTGGTGATGCCTCATGGTCTCAGCCGACGCCACCTGTGACTAGCCCACTGTGGGAAGGCTGCCATCATTGCTGCTACAGTTGCTGGGGTGGCCATGCGTGGCCATGAACAGCGGCAATGCTAGGACCCAGGGAGGGCCAGCAGCAACAAGGACAGGGCACTGGATTTGGAACAGGAGCCCCAAGCTGAAGTCCTGGCTTTGCTCTCTCCTCTGTGAAGTGGGACAGTGGGGAGGAAGACCCCTCACCATGCCCTGCATATGCTCTTGTGAGTATCCTGGCCTGGGCCCAGGCAGCCCACCCTGGTTACCTCCTTCATGATGGGCTCCTGAGGGTCCGTGCTCTCCACGATGCAGGGCTCCACAAAGTAGCCCACTGAGTCATCACATTTGCCCCCAGCCAGGACGGAGAGGTTGGGTGAGGAGCGAGCATGCTCCAGCCACTTCTTGATGCGTGCAAAGGACTGCAGCAGATGAAGAGGAGAGTGCCAGTTGAGCTGGGGTTCCCAGCAGCGGCTCCCAACACACCTCCAAACCCCCAAAAGACCTGTGCCCAAAGGGCTCATGTTTTCTGGAATAGGGGCAGAGTCAGGGGAGGGCCAGGCTCTGGGTGAACCACGGCAGAGACAAGGGTGGACCCGCACCTATATGCATGTGCGTGTGCACATACGTGAACACAGGGTAGAACCACAGTGGTACTTGTAAACACACACACAGATTAAAGTGTAGGTCTATGCGCATGCATGGGTGCCTGGATATGTGCAGCACACGATGGGCCTGCCTGTGTGCAGGGGAGCTGCCTTGCTCAGAGCAGCAGGGTGAGTGGCTCCCACGTCAGAGCCCTCACATGTCCTCCTCCTCCCAATCCAGGGCTGAGCCCCCAGGAATGCCCTCTTCCTGTCCGTACCTTGGCATCAATCACTGCGGAGAAGAAGGTCCCAAAATCCTCCACGGGCTGCAAGCAAGGAAGGGAGAGGCCAGGGGAGGTGAGCCCCGCCACGCGCCTGCCCCATGTGTCCTCCCGTGTCCCTCCCACCTGCACTCAGACAGCCGAGCCCCAATCCCATCAGCCCCCCGCTGAGCCACTCACATCGCCCACTTTGATCCTGCTGTGCTCCTCCAGCAGCCGCCCTTTGATCTGCGGCCACAGCGAGCTGGGCACGTAGAGGCGCGAGCAGGCCGAGCACTTCTGGCCACCGTACTCAAAGGCCGAGCGCAGTGTCCCGCTCACCACGCTGTCCACGTCGGCTGAGCGGTGCACGAAGTGAAAGTTCTTCCCGCCACACTCTTTGGGGAACAAACAGGTCAGGGAATGAATGGGGGCTTCCCTGGCTGTTTCACAGCCCAAACCACTGTCCGCACCACCCATGGTGCCCTGGTCCCGGTGCCAGCCTCACAGATCACAGATGAGGAAACCGAGGCCCGGAGGGGTAAAGGGTGTTGAGGTCATCAGCACCGGGCAGGTCACCACCCTCCTGCAGTGGTTTTTTCGCCCAGTGAAACACCAGCTAACAGCGCTTGCCACCTGCCTGGCTCCCTGAGAAGAACTTGGGCCATGTTCCCGCCAAGCCTCACAACTATCTCTGTGTTTACTCCGACACAAAGACAAGAAAACCGGGGCAGAGAGATGCAGTCCCATACTTCAGGCTGGGCTGTGTGATTTCCCCCCGGAGGCCTTGAGAAGAAACCTCCAAGAACAGAAACCCCACGTCCCCCCCTCAAGGGGCTGCCTGTTCATCTCACCAAGCTCAGACGGTGCCAGGCGGGGCTGGGAGCTGGGGAAGCGGCAGCCGACCTTGTGCCCTCTCCCCATGAGCCACCAGCCCCAGCTCTGCCTCCCGTGTGCTGTGTGACCGGGGCAGCCCCTGCCTCTAGGTCTCAGCACTTTCCCAAAGTGTGCTCCACACATGGCTGGCGGACATTTGACAAAATCAAAGAAACCAACCTTCGGTCCCTCGGTCACAAGCAGCTGGGGTGCTAGAGAGGCCGGTACAGGCCGCTCTGTCACTGCCAAAGTGCTACCAGGCAGTGCAGGGTCCCCAGCCCCGGCTGGAGAGGCAAGGGGACTCTTACCTCCGGCCAGGCGTGGGAAGGTGCGGAACCGGTCCAGGTTCTGGGCCACCTGCTTCCACAGGTGTTTGAAGGTGCTGGAACCAGGGGACAAACAGCGTGTCAGGGGCTGGGCTCAGGCATGTGGAAGGGTGAGGCCGGGGCATAGGGAGCAGGCCCCACAGAGGAAGGGGCTGAAAAGTCAGGGAGGGGTGTGCAGCCCAGCAGGGGTGAGCAGGGGTCACAGAGGTGGTCACTGGGTAGCTGGGGGCAGCTTCAAAGGGGAGACCGGGTGGCAAGATGGCAGCAAGGTCGAGCCTTGAAAACTGAAGGTGCTGGGCTCTGTCCTGACTCAGACACACAGGGCTGTGTGATCTTGGGCTCACTACTTAACCTCTCTGATCCTCACGTTCTACTCCTCATCTAGGAACTGAAGAACAAGCCCCATGAGGCAGGGCTGCTCCACGATTGCCTCCAATGTTGAGTCCAGAGCTTAGGCCTGAGCTGGCCACACTTGGGGAAACACACTGCCGGGGTAGAGGGGCAACCTCAACCCACCACCCCAGCACCCAGGCCTAAGAGGCCAAGCTGAGGAGCATCCCAGGAGACAGCGCTCACACCCCAGCCCCAAGCTGCTGCCTGGAGGTCCTGCCTCCTCTCTGGGCTCTACTGTGACCAACCTCAGCACCACAAAACAATAAAAATGCTAAACACCCAGGAGCTGAGACACAGCAGCTAATACTAATTTATGACTTTCCTACTTTTCAGCTACTGCTCAGCAGAGCATGGCAAGTGGGCACCAGGCCTGCTCCACCCAGCCAGAGGCTAGAAAACAGCCTCCTCAGCAACTGTCAGGTTGCCATCGCCACCCACAACCCCGAGGGGCGGAGACGGGGTGGCAGGGCCTGAGGCCGGGAGAGGGAGCAGGGAGAAGCCACTGCAGGTGCCCAGCGGAACCAAAAGGAGCCCTACCTGCACACCCGGACACCTCCAGGCACACGATTCATCTTCCTTCCAACAGGCTTGCCCGGGTATCCGGCTGGATGAATGATGCCCTTCCGCCCCCAGCCTGGGTACTTGGGTGTCACCTGTCCTGCCCACTCTGGCCCTGTGGACAGGTGCTGCCATGCTCTTGCCCGCCCTGCCCAGTGCATTCCTGCTGTCTCTACCCTGGATCAGGGCTACTGTCCCTCCCTGGATGCCCACAGCCTCCTACTTCCTGCCACAGAGGCTCCTGCTCCACAGAGCAGCCCTAGTGAGTGGCAACTAGGACAAAGGTGCAAAGGTGGAGGCCTGCAGGCACCAGGCAGAGAAAGCCATTAGCAGACAGGAGCTGCAGAGGCCCAGGGCCAGGTAGGGAGTGAAGAACCAGAGAGCACTACCTGCCATCACACCACAGTGACAAGTGGAAGTGCAGGCCTGGGGGACCAGAGCATCCCAGTTCTCAGAGAAGCCAACATTAGGATTTTTCCATGAAATCATCCAGTGACACAAAAGTGGGCCATCACTGTTAAGCCCCAAAGAAACTACCCCGCCCCCAGGGACTCACGGCACGCTGCCTGTGAAGTTGATGCCGCAGAGGTGCTCTGAGCTGGTGACAGTGTCTCCAAAACCAGGCCCGTCAGCTGGTACAAACTGGATGATGTTGGGGGGCAGGCCGGCCTCCCGGAGGACCCGGTACACAGCATAGCTGGCCAGCATGGCCGTGTCACTGGGCTTCCACAGGACCACGTTGCCCTGGAAATGTACCATGACTCACATGGTTGGGAGCCATGCTGGCCCCGACCCCTAACCTAGCCGTGTTCTCCAAGGGTCTATGCTGTGCTCCAGAAGCCCCCACCAGCAAGGCCCACCGACACGCACTTGGCCAGGGCTCCCTTGCTCCAGAGCCTTCGTCCCTTCATCCTCCCCCTTCCCCCAGCCAGGTCAGTTCTCAGCAGTTCTAGGCGCTGCCTGGGCGCGGCTGCACACAGGCTCTTTGTGTCCTGGGTCGGGCACGTGCACCATAGGCATGCACGAACTTGTGTGTGTGCCCTGCAGGTACAAACCCCAAGGCCGTCCTGCACATGTACACAGCACACACGAGCATGGGCTTCAGCATCTGGCTGCCTGCCAGGCCTCAGCGTCAGCCCTGCCCTGCCCAGGCTGTCTTCGGAGATGTCAAATGGGGACAGTCACCTCCACTCCACTCAGATAACAGCAGTAGGGCCCAGTAATTGCAAAGCCACCGGCCCCGAGACAGACTAAGCCCAAATTTGTTCCATCATTCACCAGCCCTAAGTCTCAGCTTTGTCATAGGCCAAAGACATAATCACAGTTGTTCCCCTTGAAGGCATTGAGAGAATTAAAGGAGGTCACCCACACACAAGTGCCACTGGAGGCAGCAGGCCCTCCGGGTGAACAACAGTTACCAGACCCCTAGGTGCTCTGGTGAGACCTCACCAGACCCCCCAGCCCTGTAAGACGGGCTCCCCCCGTTCCCACTTTGCAGATGAGGACATTGTGTCCCTAAGAAGTCTGCCTGAGGTCACCCAGCCAGGAACAAAGCTGAGATTCAAACCAGGCACCAGACTCCAAAACCTATCCACGTCCCAAGCCTCCACAATTGGCTCTGCCAGCCTCTGTCTGCTGGGACCAGGTGAGACAAGCTGTGGGCAGGTGTGTGACAACCCCTCCCACTGTCCTCACCATCAGGGCCGGTGCCCCTGCCAGGTTGCCACCAATCGCAGTGAAGTTGAAAGGCGAGATGGCCGCCACGAAGCCCTGGGGAAGGAGGAGGCAGTGAGGCCAGGCCCAGGGCTTCCAGCAGCCCCTGCCAGCCCTTCCATCTGCCTGCAGTACCTCCAGCCCCCGGTACACCATGCGGTTGGTGCTGGGTGGCACGCTGATGGGCTGCTCTCCTTCCAGCTCCATTGCAAACTGGGCATTGAATCGGAAGAAGTCAATGAGCTCGGCAGCAGCATCAATCTCGGCTTGGATCACAGTCTTACCCTGCAACAAGGCAGGCTCAGTGGCAATGGAAGAGCCTCCTGCATGATGTTCTTTTTCCCACAGCAAGCACAAAGCCCAGCCCCAGAGAGGACAGGAAGCCTTCAGGGGTCTGACCCAGCCTGAGTAGGGTTAGGACATCGTGTGAAGGATGCAGATGGCTGCTTCCCTGGGGTGAGGATGCAGCCTCACTAGCTACCGCAGGCTAAGAACCTGGAGACTGGTGACTGGGATCCCTTAACTGTCCCTTCTTCCCTTCCTCCTGGTGGCCAATGACAGCCATGGGGAAATGGCTCTGCACAGCAAGAAGGGGCTTTTCCAGATGGCAGTGGGCCCATCCTGGGCACACGGGGTCCATGACTGGTGCACACCCTGGGAGGGACATCATGCCAAGGAAGCTGAGCTGGGAAGTTCAATGAGCTTCCTTCGAGCTCCTGAATCTTTTTAATTTTTCTGGAACTGGGGATTGAATCCAAGAACACTACCACTGAGCTACATCTCCAGCCCTTTTTATTTATTTTTCATTTTGAGACAGGGTCTTTCTAAATTGCCCAGATGCAACTCTAAAAGTGGACACTTCTGGGAGGGCATGTCATCCCATCTCTGTGCAGCAGAGGGCGCTCCGACCACAGGAACAGGGAAGCAGGTGGGAGCAAACAGGCAGCCTGGGTCTGGCTCCTGTAATTGGCCCTTCAGGACCAGGTGGGCTGCACCCTAAGGTTCAGTTCCTGGAGATGGTGAGGATGACCCTTTCCCCCTTGACTCCTTTCCCAGTGCACTAGGTGGCCAGCAACACTCACTGGATACACATTCATTCACTTAATCATTTCTCATGGGTTTCGGAGGCTGAAAGACACTGGAAGCATCAGTCACACTAGTAGGGGAACATTTACATCTAGAATATTGTGGGACCGGGTCTCAAAAAATAAAAAATAAAAAAAACAAATCAAAACATAACTCAGCACACCCTGGTGCGATCAGAACTGTGACTCGGAAGAGCAAGCTCTGGGGAACAGAGCAGAACAAACCCTTGTGGCCTGGGAAGGTTCTGGAAGCCTCAGGAGGAGGGGACAGAAACTGGAGCAAATGGTAAGAGCTCACTCCTGGGAGGGGACCCTGGGCAGCGGCAGAGAGGGTGCCGTGGTGTCCAGGCAGCCTCATTAGTGACACCGCGGGTGGGACAGCCTGGCAGGGGCACAGAGCAGCTGCAAGTGGACAGAGGTTGGGCAGGAGGCCCAGGTCAGGCTGAGGATGTGGGATTCCTCTTTCAGTGACCAAGGGACCCTGGGGGCCGGCAAGCGAGGAACAACCTGCCCTGAGGGCACAGAGGTCTGACGGAGTGGGAATCAGTGAGACTTTGGGGGGCACTGCCATCCAGGACAGGTGGCCCAGAGCAGGGACAGAGATGAAGAGGAGGGGACAGGACCTTGGCGTAGCACAGACTGTCTGGCCATCCCTGACCCTCCATCCTGGCTCCAGCCCCTGTCCCTGCGCACACCCCTGGGTCTCCAATAGGGCCCAGTGGCAGAGGCTACCCAGCCAGTGTCTGCTCACAGAGGGACAGAATGTGACTCACCTGCCCCACCATAGTCTTGGCAAGGATCTCGGCCCTGCGTGGCCCACTCAGCATGTCTGCTGCCTTCAGGAAGATCTGGGCCCGGTCTGCGACAGGTTTCAGGTCCCATTCTTTCCTGGCATCCAAGGCGGCCTTGATGGCCTTGTTGAGCAGGGCCTGATGGGAGAGGAAGTGGTCAGGGCTTCCTTCTGCAACAGAATGGCCCAGGGGAGGGGCCAGGGAAGGGAAATCGGGGAAGCCACTCTGCTCGGGAAGATGCTAGTCCCCGGTCCTCAGCCCCTGTGCCATGGCTGGCTGGGCAGCTCCAGCTCAGAGCACATCCTGGGGTCAGCCTGAGGCCTGAGCAACTGCCAGGTTGGCCACCAGGTGCTGCTCCAGTCTCTCATGGTCTAATCAAGGACCCACCTTATTCCTGGGGCCCCGTAAGCCCTGAACCCACTGCATTGAGGTTCCAGCCATGAGGTCAGAGCCACAGCCTGAGTGGCACACCTGCTGATGGCATTCCAGGCACCTACTGCCCTCACTGCCACACAACACAGCCCTAAATCCCTGTCACAGGGCACTTCAATCCCTGCCTGGCTTTTATCTGGTTCCTTCAACTGCCCACCCTCCCTCCAGAGACCAAGGTCTGCCCCACCGCAGTGGGCACGGCGGACGGCCCAGCCCTGGCCAGGAAGGCTCTCATCTGGCTGGACTTCACCTTTGCATGCCTGGCCCTGTCAGACTGCCCGGAGAATCCACCCCTCAGGGCCAGAGAGAGAAGTGGCGATTAAGCTCCATCCCCACCAGCAGCTTCGGGACTCACCTTGTCCGCATAACAAAACTTGGCTACCTTGTGTCCATGGTTAAAAGGCTGGGAAGAGAGCAGAGTGGGGTCACTGCCAGAAGGGAGGAGCTGGGACAGGTGGGGATGGGCCAAGCGCAGAGCAGGGAGCCCTGTGCAGGGAGGCCCTGGACACATTCGCTCCTTCGCTTCCCCAAAGCCTTCTTTAGTGGCTCCGGCCGCCCTGGTCCTCCCTCCACAAGGTTATTAAGCACCTGCTGCGCAATGAGACATGGTCCCCACCCGCACAGTCTCTGGGTCACAGGCCAGGAGGAAGGCAGGGGCCACAGACCACACAGTCTTTCAGGGAAAGTGTGGGCTATGGTCAGACACGGGTTCAAATCCCAGCTCTGAAGCCTCCTGGCCCTGAGCCTTTCGTAGGCTCATGTCCTCTCCCCAGTGTCCTCGTCTGGGAAACGGGCACTTTGTCCCCACTTCACAGTATGGAGAGCAGGACCAAGTGGGATCGTGGGAACAAATTCTCTGAACCATGTCCAGCATACATGAAGCCGGCTGATAACCCCATTTGCAGAAGGGCCAACCTTTCCCTTTCCCTTGAGTTTCCTGGCTGCCTGCAGCATTCGCCAGTTTCTGGGTGGACCAAGTCCGAAAAGTGGGCTCGGGGACCAGCCCTCTGCTCACTCACCACTTCCGACGGCCCTTGGGACCCAGCAGGGATAATGGCAGATACTGTGTGCACCTCCACACCCACCACCCCACCTGTGGACAGGACTCAGAGGAGCTGAGCACACTGCCTTTTGCTTGAGTTTTGCACGTCCACAGCCCTTGCGGTCTGGGGGGGAAGCACAGGTTCTGTGCGTCTCAGCCGTCAGAGTGCCAGACTCAGGCACCAGGAGAGGTTGCGCCACCCTGGGGGACTTACCGACACCTGGTACTGCACGTCCGATGTCCACACCTCCTCGTCACCCACCACACAGGGGATGGCTTCCGTCCTGCCCTTCAGGTCCTTCAAGGCCTGCGGGGGAAGGATGAGAGTGTGGATGAGCACTTCTGCGGCTCTTTCTCCGGCTGAATCCCTGACAAGGAGCCTGCACTTGGAGCAGCCCCGGCAGGATGGCAGAGAGGAGGTCAGGCTGGACCTGGAGTTTGGGGAACGTGTGCACCCCCTCCTCGCCAAGGACTTTTCTCCAGCCTCAGTCTCCCCAAAGGAAGGTCAGACCTTCCTCCCTGGTGAGGTGCTGCCTGGTCTCGCCAGCACAGCAAGATAAAACACATTTGAAACTCATATGAAATCTCATGATTTGTTTAATTTCTGGCAATTAATTGGAAAGTCATTTTAGTATAAAGCATCTGTGCACATGACCTCTGACCTGGCCTGAGATGTCAACCTACTGCCCCCTGCTGCTGCAGGTTCCAGGCTCCCCAGCCCCATGCTGCCTCCCAGGGCTTAGGCAGGGGCAGGAAGGCAAGGGCCACTGGCACGGAGCCGCATCTCGGGGGCTGTCTCCCTGCAAGCCCTGCACCCTGGGGCCCCACCCTGTTACCTTCAGAAGTGCTTCTCGCTCCGGGGTGCCCTTCGTGAATGCTAAGATGGGCTCATTGGGCACCTGCAGGGACAAGGCTCGCTTCCACCACAGCCTGGGGACAAGGACAGAGCAGAGGCAGGCAGGTCAGCAGCAGCCATTGCTAGGGGTCCTGGAATGGCTCAGAAGCCTGAAACCCAAAGCAAGAGTAGGGCCTGGGGGAGGGAACTGGCCTGGGGCCCAAGACCGGAAAGTCCTGGTCCCACTACTGTGGGCTGCCAGGCATCTGCCTCGCCTCTTCTGAGCCTGTTTCTAAGCTGTTCCATGAGGTTCGTCTCACCAAACCCACAGAGTTGTGTGCTGTCTAAATGCATACTGCAGTGACATGTAAGAGTCCTGCACACATTGAGGGATCCTCTTGCTTTATTTCCCACAATGCTACCGTCATCTCAAATCACTTCTTTCTCCAAGCTGAAAAGGCAGCAGAGCTGAGTCTCAGAATGTGAACCAGCTGAGATCCCCTGGCCTAAGAGCTGGGTACCTCAGAGGCACAAGGGCATCCGACATGTGCATCGTGAACTTGGAGGACTGACCTGAGCCCTGTTCCTGGTGACAGGGAGGGCTGGTCTGGGGACTCAGTGTCTGGTTCTGGTAGGATAGAAGAATTAAAAATCAGCAAGACAAGAGACAAGGAAAATAAAACTGCAGCTTCATTTAAAAATGAAAACTACAGGTTCATGATATAAGCCCATTTCTTTTGTTTATTTGTTTTATTTTTGTTTTTGAGACAGCGTCTGGCTATGTAGTTTGGGCTACCGTTGAACTCACTATGTAGCACTTGGGAAGGCTGAGGCAGGAGGGTCACCATGAGTTCAAGGCCAGCCTAGGTTACATAGTAAGTTTAAAGCCAGACTGAACTACATATCAGACACTATCTCAAAAAACCAAAAACAAAAAGACCACACAGATTTCCACCATAGACCACCTCTTCACCTGTAAATTAGACCACCACCCAAAATACTGAAGATTATCTTATCGTCAGTGGGCCATCCTCACCTACCTACCCAGCACACCAAGACCAAGACTATAGGTTATCAAATTCCACAGATCTCGACTGCCAAAAACACACAAATATTCCCAGTTCGAAACTGCAATGATCAACTGTACTCTACTCTCCTGAAATCTCTGTCTAATAAAACCTTCCTGAGGGCCGGGGATTTAGCTCAATGGTTCTGCTGCCTGCCTCGAAAGCACAAGGACCCAAGTTCGATCCCCTGTACCAAAAAAAAACCTTCCTGGGCCTCTTACTGGTGTGTCCTGAAAACTCTTCTTCCAAGACAGGAGTCAACAAACCTGCAAACTTGTACAACAAAAGGGTAGGATAAGTTTCTCAAAGACCAGCTTGGCAACAGGTCCTGGCAATGGGATTTTAAGAATTCGAATTCCATGCTGGAATCCAACTGCCTTGGGCACTAGTGACCTCTGCCCCCAGGCCCAGCTCTGCCACTTCCCAGCAACGGACTTCCCTCAAGGCCTGTTTCCTCCCCAGGGGCCCCAAGCATGAAGCCTGCCCAGAGCCATGGGGCATATTAGCCTGGACAAAGCTCCCGCCCCACCAGGACATCAACAGGCCTCACCAGGGACTAGGGGCCAGCAGCAGGTGTGGGACACTTGGCGTTTCTTGGTGGCTGCAGCAAGGGAGAACACGAAGGCCATGAGGACCCATGAGAAAATCAGAAAGGTGCTTAGAGAAAAACCTATTAGAAGATTTAGGCTTCTGCTGGGTACTGAGGGGAGGTTCAGGAAGTCACTTTGTTCTGAGTCAGATGCTGTCAGAAAGTGGGGACAATTCTGATTTGGCACAAAGTCCCTCACTTAGCAAGACAGGGGCATCCAGTACTTTCTGGGTGGCCCCACGGCCTTGTTGGAGAAAATTATGAAGTGGACCCATGCATCTCATTTTATCATGGTCTTGAGGCAGGAGATTAGGGCACTGTAGACTGGCTGGGAGAGTGGAAGGACCTGTGTATTACATGCACAGAACAGGTCCCAAAGCCCTGCCCATGGACTTCTCTCCAGAATTTAGATAGGATGGCCCAGACCCAACCTCAGCCTGAGGAGGGGAAATACAAAAGGACACTGAGCCTTCTGCCGCTGCAACCCCTCACAGCTGCCCACTCTCATCCTGCACACTGTATTTTCCTACTTTTCCTTGGCCCAGCCTCACTCCACAGAGCCCCTTCCCTTCCCTACCTGTAATAAATGTAAAACCTCACTACCTTTTGCACTTATTCTTTGCACAAGACAGAAAGAACATCTAGAAGACTACAGTGCCCCAAAACTCGGGAACAGTCTGAGTGATGTTGGCATCTGTGAGTTTATGCCCAACAGGAAGACAAAGGGGCCAGACTGGGAGAGTTGGGGGCCACTTTTTTCTCCTCCAGAAGGAATCTGGGGCTCAAAGGCCCAGCCTGGGTGGCCTGGGAAGACACAGGCCAGGGACCACATGCAGAAGCCCCGAGTTCACTCTGCAAGGTCAATCCAACACCTGCTGTGTCTCTGGTGCAGTCCAGGCCCCAGAGGCACGGCAGTGGTCACGGCAGCAGCTGACCTGGGGGGCACGGGGGGGGCACATGGTCAGGAAATAAACATGCAGATTATACAAGGTGATTATGAGTAACTAAGGGGGAGACAGGGCTGCTTTAGGAAGGCCTCGGCGGGGGGGGGGGGTGACCTCTGACCCCCAAGAAGGTTTAGGGAGCCCAAGAAGTAAGTGTAGGTGAGCAGAGGGTGGACAGGGCCTTCAGAGTTGAGATAAGGGGGATGTAGGGGGACAGGCAAGGTCCCAAAGGGAAGGTAAGCATGTGGGACCCACCCCATCCCTCCTGTCCAAGGACAGACATGCTGCAACCCACCCCACCACACCCAAGGGAACCACAGACATATTCCTCAGCCCCACCCTGCCCCTAGCCAAAGGAAGCAAAGTAGGACTGGGACATATCTAGGCTCAATCCAGGCCTGCTTCCCACTAGCTGTGACGGTAAGGCCACTCCTAATCCTCTGTGAAGTTGTGAGGCCCATTCTCAGGGTTACTTAGAGCTAAAATGCAAAGCTACTAGCCAGGAGCAGTGGCATAAGCCTGTAAGCTCAGCACTCCAGGAGGCTGAGGCAGGAGGATTCTAATTCAAGCAGAGGGTGGGCAATTTAGCAACATAATGAGAACTTGTCTTAAAAAAAAAAAAGCTAACATGGGAATGCACACCCCTACTGTTCGGGAATGAACCCAGAGGCCCCTACAAGCCTCAACAGCCCCTTGGGAATCTGCCTCCTAGGGCATCTGGAAGGGTTAGGCTGGGATCTGGGCTGGAATAGGTCAGACAGCAGGTCAGACGTCACCATGTTGGCTCCAGGTCAGAGGTAGGAACCCTGAGTAACTGAGTTGTCCCAACCCATCTCTGGGCCCCAGGACCCAGCACAGGGAAAAAATCAGGAACTGACACCACACCTGCTCAGTGACCTCAGCACACCTTTAGGGACTCTGGAGCCTGTCCCTCACTTGAGGAATGGAGACAGTGCCATGAGCCTCGAAAGTCACAGTGACCATGACTTCCCTCCTCCTCCGGCCCTGCCAAGACTGAGAGGGCAAATTCCTTCCCCGATGCTCCCAGGATCACAACCCCAGGGGCAGCCAGGGGCTCCTTTGCTGTCAGATTAAAGCTATCAGAGTCCACCCTCAAGTCACAATGCAGGGGCATCAGCCTCCTCCCAGGCAGTGCCAGAAACAGAATCCTGCAGGTCTTCCTGCCCCTCCCAGGCAGGGGCCCCTGTGACCTCAGGATCATGTGCCCTCCAGGCCCTGGCCCGGCCAGCTGTCCCTCAGTTCGAATGTGGCCTGAGGAACACAACTAGTTCAAAGTTCAGCCTGAGTCACTGCAGCCAGAAATAACCCAAGGACCAAGGCAAACTTTTTTTTATTCAGGGGGCATTTTGATTTAACAGGAGCACCCTTCCGTGAAAGGGGATGAATCATTCACAAGACTTGGGATCTCCAGGCCAGGGATATAGCTCAGTGGTGCTACACCTGCCTGGCAAGCACAAGGTCCTGAGTTCCATTCCCGGTACCAAAAAAAAAAAAAAAGACTTGGTGCCTCCATCTAGGGAATCCTTGCAGGCAGGACTATCTCCCTCATTTATTCAATCATTCATTTGTGCACACATTTACCCACATGGCCACAAGGCAGAGATGGTGGGATCAGCTCAGTATCAGCCCACCCAGTTCTTAGTACCCATTTCCTGCACAGCCAGGTGGTGCTAGGCTCCAGAATGCAAATGTCTCTCAGTTCTCCATGAGGAGGCACAAGATAGGGTCTAAATCTGACTCAATTTCCCTAACAATCGGGGTGCCCCCTTCTGTTCCTCCAGAGAACCCCACAACCAGGGCCTGAGACCTAGACCTGCCACCTACCCTTGAAGGTACCAAATTCTGAGCTCTAAAGGCCACACAGATTTCCTCCTGTCCAAGAGCAAGGGGCCAGCCCAGACAACCTCAGAAAGCCATAGAGGGCAAAGGGCAGGTGCAGGCCCTGGGCTCCCTCCCAGGCACTCCTTGGCCTCCACCCTGTCCAAGGCAACTCATCAAAGGTGCTACCAACTTCCGTCTGGCCTAAAGCAATGTCCACTCCTGCCCCATTGTCTCCAAGCCACTCTAAACCACAACCAAATCTATCAGTTGGCCTCACCTAAGACAGGGTGCTTCTGAGAGCTGCAGCATTAGGCAATTTTCTTGTTGTGCAAACATCATAGTGCATTACACAAACCTGAGTGGTACAGACCAGCCACCTGCCACGGCCTCTTATGACCAAGCAGTGCTGAAAATGAGGAATGTGTGGGGCAGCTCCCAGGGAAACAGGGTACTGCTTCACAGCACACTTTGTTTTTATAAGTAGAGTGCTCTAAAATAACAAAAGTATATTATATGATAAATGCATAGCCCAATGACAGTTGTTCATCATCATTACTAAGTACAAGGTATTACACATAGCTGCATGTGCTGTGCTTTTATATGACTGGCAGCACAAGCAACACCACAAATACATGTGAAATTCATTGCACTGGGACGTCAGGTTATGACATCCCTGGACAACAGGGATTTTTCAGCTCCATTATAATCTTATGAGACTCCCATTGTACATGTGGTCCACTGTTGGCTAAATGTCACTGTGGTGACATATCTATCTATCTATCTACCTACCTATCTATCTATATTTTCTTTCAGTGCTGGAGATTGAACCCAGGGCCTTAGCACTGAGCTACATGCCCAGCCCTTTTTCATTTTGAGACAGTGTCTTGCTAAATTGCTAATTTGGGCTTCAACTTGCAATCTTCCTGCCTCAGCCTCCCAGAGTGCTGGGATTATAGGCATGTGACACCTCATTTGGCTTGGTGACTATATTTTAATATGAAGAGTTGATCCAAGAAAGGAGGGATGGAGAAACAGCAAGCACACAAACACACACACACACACACACACACACACACACACACACACACACAGAGTCCAAAAGTACTCTGTGGCTTCCTATCCCTTTTTTCAAGCCCTCTGAGACCCTACCGTGTCGACCCGCCCCACTCGATGCAATCCAGACTGGGGTCTCTTCTGTGGGCCTCCCTGCCGGCCCACACACAGCCCAACAGGGCTCCTCTTGGGTCATCTCTGAGTCCTGAACTTTCTTAAAGCACCAGGGACAGCCCTCATTACAGAGCTCAGCCTGACCATCTGTGTCTACCAGGCTGCAAGCTCTTTGTGACGACTCCTTTGTCCCTTTGTCCTCCCTCATGAGACACTCTAAATCTAGCACACTGCCCTGCCCATGGTGAGCACTCAAGCAACATCTTCAAGAGCAACAAATGTCCACATGGTATCAGGCCGGTGGTCTTCTGCTAACAGTTGGGGCTGGATGCAAATCCTTTAGATTCCCCAGTGGCTGAGCAGAGAAATGCTATAGAAAGAAAACTAACTTTGCTTCATTCACCCTCCCAGGAGCTGTTATCTGTGGTCTGATAAGGCAAATCCTCCTTATCACTTCAATTAAGGTAGAATGCAGGCTCGGGAAGAGAAAGTGCAGGGCCCGGGGCAGGGCTGGGAGGCAGGGTTCCAAGCCTAGGACAAGGCACTTTACCGCTCTGCAAGGAACAGCTTCGCATGCCACCATGTGCTCAGCGAGACACTGGGATCATCAGTGAATGCACCGTACAAATGTCCAAGGAGGTTCTACTGAGACCTATGCTACGGAAGAGTGAGCTGGGGTTCAGAGATTACGTGACTTGTTCATGGCTGGTGGCCACGGCTCGTGACACAGGAAGGTCAATGCCCCTCGCCATACAGCTAGACCCTCACTTCCCACCTAGGCAAACAAGCTGTCTTGAGATGGGCAGTGACTTACTTGCCCAAAGTCACTCAGCTGTCTGCTGGCACCGAAGCTCAGCCCAGTCTTTCCATTCCATGCCATCCTCTCTACCAGGAAGCAAGATTCCCAGGCAGGGCACGTGTCTCCCCAGCCACAGGTGTGGTAGTTAATTAGATGAGAGGGGCGGGGCTGAGGACCTTAAGCCCACAGAGCTTGCCCTGCACCATCCTGGGTCTGGGCTGTCTGCTCAAGGCAGCCTCTGGTGGAAGAGAGGAAGGATGGTCATCAGAATCACAGCTGCACTTACCGAGGTTTCTGGGTTTACATGTGTGAATCCTCGGTTCCCAAAACAACCTGGGAGGTGGTTCTTATTTCCCATAAGGCAGCACACAGAGGCTAAGCAACCTACCCAGAGCCACAGAGCTGCTAAGAGGTGGAGCTTCATTCCAACAGCAAGTGTCCAATACCTACTGTGTGCCAGGTGTACAGCACTCCCAAAGGTGCCAGTGCCAGCCACTGCGTGAGACAGGACTTAAACAATTTCAGAAGCATTATGATATGTAGATTCTATTTATTCTTCCAAACAAATACCTACAGAGCACACAGAAGGCACCAGGCACCCAGCAAACTCTAACCCTCACAATCATCTGCTCGAATGATGTTAAAACAATTGTCCCCATGGGCCGAGGATTTAGCTCAGCAGCACAGCACCTGCCTGGCAAGCTCGAGGTCCTGAGTTTGATCCCTGGTAACAAAAACAAAAACTGTCCCCATTTCACAGATGAGGAATATGAGGACATGGGGGTGGGGGGTGTCAGGGAGGACATGCCAGCCCAGAGGTGCTATTCCTGCCACTGCCTGGATGCACCTGAGAGCAGAGTGTGCCCAGGGAATGGAGAGAAATGCCAGCCTCCTGCCCAGGGCAGCCTACACCTGCAGGCTGGGAAAAGGTGGGGTAGTTTTAAATCACGGAAATTAAAGAGGGGGACACTGTAGGCCACAGGGAACAGTGACCAACCCAGCCAGCCCATAAGCCCTGCAGTGGCTCAGCAGAAGTCATCACTAGGTCTGGCACAGGTGAAGCAAAGGATGGAAAATAGCATTTTCTGTAAGCTGACTGTGTGCCTGGCTAGCTCTTAAATTTATATATGATTTTGTACCCTGCCTATTTCCAGAGAATAGGCAGAGATGACCACCCAGTCACCAATGAGAAAGTTGAAAGAGAAAAGAACAGAAGTTGGGGTGGAAGACGGCACTCGGCTGGGAGGGCTGGTTTCAACTAACTTGAGGGTTCTGACAAGTTTTCTCTAACTTCCATTAGCCCCAGTGGTTTTTTGTTTGTTTTTCTGTTTGTTTCTTTTTATTTTGTTCTGATTTTTTTGGTTTTTTGGTACTGGGGATCAAACTAGGGACCTTGTGCTTGCGAGGCAGGCGGCGGAACCACTGAGCTAAATCCCTGGACCTGTTGTTTTATGAGACAGGGTTTCACGTGTAGTTCAAGCTGATCTTGAACTCACTATGTAGTCCAGGCTGGCCTTGAACTTACAGTGATCCTCCTGTTTTAGACTCCTGAGTGCTAGGATCATAGGCGTGTGCCACCACACCCGACCTAGCTTCAGTGTTTAATATGTGAAATGGGAATACCTTGGAGGTTACTGAGGCATTCAGTCAAATAACTCATATCCAAGCCAAGTGGGAGCCATTGTCTGCAGCTACCATCCTTGGGCCTATTCTCAATGGTCATCTGTTGGTGGTAGTCATTTCAAGACTGACAGTGACAAACATCTACTGACAAGTAGGGGGTCCTGATAAGTTCATCTATTCACCCAGTGTTAGGGGTTCACCAGGAGCCAGACAGCTCTGGGCCCTGGGGTCCCACAGTAAGGGATGAAAAGCCTATGGCAAGAAAAAACAAGCGCTACAAAATGTACAGACTGAGGATCCCTTATCTGAAATGCTTGGGACAAGAACTGTTTCAGATTCAGATCTTTTGGGATTTTGGACTCAGGGGGCTGGGGATTTAGCTCAGTGCCACTGCGTCTGCCTTGCAAGCGCAAGGTCCTGAGTTTGATCCCAGGTACCAAAAAAACAAAAATTGGACTACCTGCGTGATGGTGCACACCTGTGATTCTAGCACCCTGGGAGCTGAGGGAGGAGGATCACTGAGAGTTCAAGGACTTGAATTCACTATGGGCTATATAGTGAGTTCAAGGTCAGCAAAAAGACCCTGTCTCAAAAAAAACAACAGGGGTGGGGATTTAGCTCAGTGGGTCTGCTGCCTGCCTCACAAGCTCAAGGACCTGAGTTCGATCCCTGGTACCAAAAAAACCCAAAGAAAAAACAAACAAAAAAAAGCATAGTGAGATATCTTGGGGAAGCACAACAACTCTAAACATGAAATCCATTTATGTTTCATAAATAGCATATGCACATAACCTGAGGGTAATTTTATACAATATTCATAGTGCACTTGCATTTTGATCAAGATCCATTATATGAGGTCAAATGTACAGTTTCCCTCTTGTAGTGTCACACTGGCACCCAGAAAGCTTTCAGACTTGGGATGGTCAACCTGTACATGAACATGGGTTTTCTATTGTGTTTTGTAGTTTTAGTACATTCATGTTGAAAAGATGTTAAAAGGATATTCAGCAAACAGTAACTGTGGTTGCTTTTGTGAGGTGAGCTTACCATTTGGTACCGGGGATCGAACTCAGGTCCTTGAGCTTGTGCAGCAGGCGGCAAAACCACTGAGCTAAATCCTCAGCCCTCTTTCTGTACTTTTTACAACAGACTCATACTAATTAAATAAAAAGAAAACACAGTAACCAAGGGTTGTTTTTTTTTTTTTAACTGGTTGAGATTCCTGGTACTCAAGGCAAAAAGGGAAAACACTACTGATTCTTCAAAACAGACAGTTTTTCTTGGCATGAGTTTGTATCTAGGACACTGGCAGCTTTCATTAAAAATGTCCTAAAACTGTTTTTCCATAAATCAGATACAGGGCCGGGGATTTAGCTCAGTGATTTTGCCGCCTGCTGGGCAAGTGCAAGGACCCGACTTCGACCCCCGGTACAAAAAAAAAAAGAAGCATAAATCAGATACAGCATACCCCAGGCATGTCCTAAATATCCCTCAAATGAATAAGTGATCAAACACCAAAGATACCCTAGAACTGTGGCTCTCAACAGGGACAATTCAGCCCCCATGTGACAACGAGCAATGTCTGGTGAGTGTTTCTCATTGTCATGACTGGGGTGCTACTGGAACCCAGTGGGCAGAGGCTGGGGTCCTGCTGAAATCCTACAATGCACAGAGCAGCCCCCACAACAAAGGTTTAGCTGGCCCCAAATGTTAATGGTGTTGAGGTTGAGAAACCCTAACTGGGCATCCGGCCAGAAGTAACCTAAGCCTGGAACCAGGTGCAAAGTACTGTCTCCCCTCTCAACACAGGAAGCCTCATAATTAGGACCATGAATCTGGAATGAGACCCATGATAATTTTAGTCCTACGTCTGCCTAAACTTGAAGATAGCGCCTCATCTATAAAATGGGGACAATAAAGTACAGGTCAGCAGTGTTGGCCCTGTGGTATTTGATTATTATGGAGTTTTCCTTTAGAACATAAATTGCTTTCTACCAGATATTAGAGGGGTTTTATCCCACTGTTTTTGTCATGGGGGGTCGGGGACGGACAGGGTCTTGCTATGTAGTTCAGACTGGCTTTACACTCACTATGTAGCCCAGGCTGGCCTCCAACTCATGGTGATCCTCCTACCTCAGCCTCTCAAGTGCTGGCATTACAGATGTGTGCCACCTCATCCAAATCCCCTCCTGAGTACTGGGATTACAGGTGTGCACCACCACACCCAGCTTTTTGTTCTTACCACTTTCGGAAGCAGTTCTGAAGGGGGATTAATACCAATGTTATCTTTTACTGTAATAAATTTTTAAATTTAAACTTCCACCATTTTTTTTTAACTTTCACCATATATTTTGATCATGGCTCATGCAGTTGAAAACACCCATGCCAGCCCATGGAGGCAGGGAGAGGGATACTGATTAACTCAGAAAGGGCACAGCTCAGCAAAGGAGCTGATACTACACAGCCAACAAAGCCGTAATATCCAGGCAAACAAAACTCAAACTGGGGGACAAGAGGGTGTTGTCCAGCTCTAAAAGGGAGGTAGATCAATATGCACAGCCCTACCAATCTGGGAGCGCCTCTGGTCAGTCTCTGTCCTATCCTCCCAGCACTTAGCCCAGGGCGGAACATTTGCATGGAGGGCACTGGGGTCCAGGAACCCAACTCCACTGTGCTGAAGTTGGCAAATCAGGATATGAAGAGCAGCTCTAGCCTGGAACTGCACCTCCTGTTTTTTCATTGTTTGGAAGAATAATATCCCGATTCACAGGAATGAGAAGTGCAAATAAAAGCGATTCTGAGGGTCTTGCCAGTAATAATAACCAGGCACTGATTATGGGGCAGGCACTGTTTAAGGCACTTTACGGATATTAACTCATTCAGTCTTCACAATAAGACACATGCCAAGTGCCTAGTGCAACGTTTGCATATTATAAGCATTGTATAAATATTACCATTTCACCTACCAGAAGAAAGGAGGCCCTGTTGTCTACCTCACCTTTAAATGAAAAAGGGGAGGGGGGAAGCAGAGGGAGAGAACGGTGGAAAGCCCGCTAAGAGGAGGAGAGGACTCAGGGAATCTCAAGAAGGGGTCCAGAAAATGAAACTGGGTAAAGAAGCTAGAGGCGTGGTGTGCTAAAAATAGACATGCTCCCATCGGAAAGCCAGCAAATTTCGAATACTGCATCCAGCACGAGGGAGAGACTAGTGAAGAAGGAGGCCACTTTCCGGCGAGAGATATAGTCCCGAGCAACCCACCCGGCTGCAGAAAGAGGTTCCCCCCTAAGAAAGCTGGCCAGCTGAAGGCGAAGAGGAGTGGACTGAGGAATCCCCATGAGAGGGAAGCCTGGGTGGAGGCGGGAGCCAAGCGACTTCGGACGGAGGGAAGCTCCTGAAAACCCCGACGGGGACCGATCAGCCGCAAGGAGCCGCCCAGCGACTCTCAGGACCCCGGGCAGCAGGCATCGCGTCTGTGTCGGCCTGGATAAGGCGCTCACTTACCTGGCCCCGCTCCAGGGGCGGACCAGCAGGAGGCGGCGGAGCAATCGCGGCTGTAGCAGCATCTTCGAGCCAGCTAAGTTGTCTCCTTAGCCCGAAGCGACCGCCCGGCAAGGCTAGACTGCGCGACCTCGATGGGAACGTACCACCTAGGCGGGAGGGGGTGCCGCCTCGCCCTGGCCTGCCTCCCAGCTCCGGACCCCTCTTTTTGGATCTACGCCCTTTAAATAATAACCTCTCTGTGTTAGTTATAAAGAGGCTGTTATGTAACGTAGACAAAGAAGTCTTTAAGAAAAGTTCTGAAATACATATATACATATGTTTTCTCTTCCTCTTTATGGTATTACCCAGGGAGAGTGGGCGTGAGCCCCACCGACTAATCAGAGAGGCACAGAGAAGCACCTAGACCAATCAGCGGGCAGTTCTGTTGTAGGCTGGCCTCAGGAGCCCCTGAGAGCGCAGACTGCACTCTCGCTGGTGGCCGGCGGAAGTACTATCGGTACTGTGCAGCCCGTGGGTCTCTTCTCCCACTGCTCTTGTCCTGTGGAAGATCGGGAACCTACCAGCTACCGGATTCCTCGACCCCCAGGGCTACACCGCGGCCACCGCCCTGTGATGAGCCTGCCTCCAGCTTCCTGGCCAGCGGCCAGCCGCCCTCCATCCCCTCCCCGGCGTGGCGCGGGGGCAGCCAGCTATCCAGAGCCTGCTTCCTTGTAAATTACGATCAATAGGAGATAAAACCCCTGTCGGCCTGTGCTTTTCTTTCAAAGCTCCACCCCCCAGGAAAATTTGGGTTTTCTCCCTAACTGTTCAATGAATATTGGGACGCACAGTATTGACTTGAGACAGTCTCGAACTCACTGCAATCCTTCTGCCTCAGCCTCCTGCGGGCAATACTGGAATGTATTTAAAACTCGCATTCTAAAGTCTTCTCTGATGACGATGTCTTAGGGACTCATTCTGTTCCTAAATTAATGTTAAGGTTTTTCACGCTCTCTTTCCCAGTGTGTTGGTAATTCCTCCAGCAGCGTGAACCAAACACCTGCTTAGGAGTCTGTTCTGGTGCTGACTCTGGATCCAGGATCTATAACAGGACACCGACCAAATTACATAGCCTCCGTGGGCGTCAGTTTCCTCTTCTGTAAAATGGAAGTAATAATACCTCAGAACAGCCCCATCATCTCAGGCCATTCCGTTATCTCCAGATTTCACCATTTACGACACATTGGGAAATTTAAACATTCAGAGTGGGGAACAGAAAAAAAAAACAAAAAAAAACTATGTAAGTGTCGCGTCTTAGAGATGGCACAAAGCCAGTGGAGGTGGTAGTGGCTGTTTCTCTTCATCCTTGGAGAAGACCCTGGTCAGGTGGGCTCAGTTCACACTGGAGCAGTGTGATCCTGAATGTGGCCATTAACAAGACAAAACTAGAGGGGCCGGGGATTTAGCGCAGTGGTTCCACCACCTGCCTCGCAAGCCCAGGGACCTGAGTTCGATCCTCAAAAAAAAAAAAAGACAAAACTAGAACACTGAGCGATATCACACCAGGGTCCCAGCAAGTGGCCTCTTGGCACCATGGGGAGGTTTGCAATGTCCAGGCTTTGTGGTCAACAGAATTTCAATTCCAAATCAGGAATGCCCCTTGGCCTTGTCCTCTACCCCTCTCTTCCCTGTCTATGAAATGTGTAGCGTAATTCTCACCTTCTCATCTTCTGAAGATCTTACTGTGAGATGCAAATTAACAGGTGATATGAAATGTCCCTCCTTCATCACTCATTGGCTAATAAGTTTTAGTGTTTATGTGGCTCTTAAGTTTTCTTTCCCTCCTTCAGTCACCACTTTAACCCTCAATTAAAAAAAATGAACCCACCAATTCTAAGACATTTCACTTTATTTAAAAGAAGCCAATATACAGGATATAAAGGGCACAATATTTACAACAGTATGGTAAACAGGTTAGTTTTCTGGTAGGATCAGTAGTCTTTCCGTGAGTACAAACACCCCCCCCCCCAGTGATGTTAGACCCAGCTGGCAGACAAAGAGCAACAGTGGGATAGGGTAGGACTAAAAAACAGGTAGATGGTAAAATGTCCACAAGGGGTCTTGGCATGGGGCTGTGCCTCATTTCCTTGAGAGTGTGGGAGGGAGAGAGAATGATGAGGGATTCACCCAAAACTATTACAAAGGCTACCCTGAGACTGGAAATCTCCTACTCCTGGAAAATTCCCTCCCAGAGAGTCTGACTTTCCTCATATCCCCCAGCCACCTCCAGATTCCCAACTCTAGGACAGTGCCTTTCTAGAGCCAAGCTCAGTCTCCCAAGAAGAGGACCCAGGCCTGGGGAAACCCCTGGCACTCTGGTCCATCATCCAGGAGCAGAGGATTGCAGCTCCTCCCTTGACCTGGAGCAGGCACAGCCAGGAGTGGGCTCTGGGCACCTTCCTGCCTCTCCCATCCCAGCTGCCTGACAGCCTGGGACCTGAGAAGGCCCAGGACCAAAGGAGGTCATGTGCTCCCCAAGCTCGACAGCCCTACACACAGCCCCTCCCACAGCCCTACAGCCAACCACACTGTTGCTTCTGAACCCTCTCTCAACACAGTTGAGTCAGAAATGGGTCTTGGCAGAGCAGAGCTGGGACGAGTGATCAGAGGCTACCCTCTGAAACACAGAGTACTGGGAAGAGCATGCCCCTCCCTAGTACACCCTCAACTGAATTCTGAATTCCTTGCAGCCCACCTGCCCCCAAAAGTGCCTCCCTACAAGACCTCCAAGGACCTGAGGGGTCACGGAAGAAGGAAATGGGGTGAAGTGGGACCTATCCTCTGCTGAAGCCACCCACAGGTGTGAATGATCAGAGTAAGGACGGGAAGGCAAGACTGGGTGAGGGGTACCAGTATATTAAATCCAGCAGCAACATGCACAATATCTTGTCCACAGAAAAATGCTGGCTACCACAACTGCCTACCTGAGATTAAAAACCCTTTCCTTTCATAAAAATAGATGAGAGTCTCTTGCTTTATAAATAGATTACATTTAGCTTAAATTACACCTTATACGATCCCCTACCTACCCCCTCTTCTCACACCCCAAGCCAAAGTGGGTAGATGCTCCATAAGTCATCTGAGCTGGGCCCCAGAGCTGAGTCCATGATGGATGGATCCTCCAGAGCCCTCGAGACGTATTGCCATGAGACAGCAAAAGGTGTTTGCTTGCCAGTAATATTAATCCCTGTTCAGTCTCAGAAGAGTGCGCATGTGCGTATGTGTGTGCATATGAATATGTATATTTCACAACCAAACAGGGAGCCCAAGGATGCTATTTCCCCTGCTGCTCCCCAATCCTTAGTGTGTATAAATCCCCCAAAACTAGGAGAGAGAGAGGAGAGAGAGAGGAGAGAGAGAGCGCACGCACAGCACAGGAGAACCCATCTGAGAACAACTCTAAAATACCAATGTCAATATGACACTGGGCTTAAAAATAGAAAAACCAAATATTTAAGTATTTACAGCTTTACAAAGGATGGAACCAGTTCATCCCAGCAGGGCCTGGTGCTGCCCCAGCAAGCAGTGGGGTCTTTCTTGGCAAGCTGTGGGGTCACGGTGAAGAAACAAGCAGGACCCACTGGCAACTAACGTAAAAATGAGTTTAGGGGCATGGGAGGTAGGCAAGCCCAGACCCAAGAACCAGCCCTGGAGGCAGGCCCACCACGCTCTGCCCTTCCTCCCCTCATCCGACTGACCTCCCCTGCACTTCTCAGGGGAAAACAGATATGGAAAGCCAGTAGGAAGGGAGTCTTAGGCCAGTGTCTCTCTCTGGCACCTGCTGTTCTCATGTTTCCTAGATAAATTTGGAGCAACCTAAGGACAAATGATCTACGTATACAAGGGAGAAAACAAAACACCACCGGACACCCATCACCTTGGTAACTTTTGTTACCCCAAATACTAATCCCATTGCCTTACTGTCTTAACTCTAAAGATATGTTTGTCACCCTCCCATCACCCTGAGGAACCCAGAACTGGCATCCACTCTGCCCACCCAACCCCCAAACCACCCCTGGCTGCCTCTCTCAGCCCTGGGCAGTGAGACCCACAAGGCCACATCTTCTGCCCTTGTGGAAACGGAATATCTTTTCAGCAGCTGAGGTCCAAGCCCAGTTGGCTCTGATAACCTTTGGTTAAAATAAAAATAAGTAACAATAACAACATCAATCATAATAATCAGGTATGTTTGAACCCTGTAACCTGTAGAACAATGGTTGGTGAGGAAGAGGGAAAGGGGCTCTCTTCCAAAACCACTGTCCCTTCAAGTACCTGCCAAAAGGGACAGTTTGAGTAATAAGAGATGATGAGGATGGCCAGGTGTAGTGGCGCATACCTGTAATCCCAGCACTCTGGGAGGCTGAGCCAGGAGGATTGCAAGTTCAAGCCCAGCCTGGACAATTTAGCAACTTAGCAAGACCCTGTCTCAAAGTAAAATTTTAAGGAAAGGGCTAGGGATGTAGCTGAATACAAAGGCCCTGGGTTCAATCCCCAGTACTGAAAAAGAAAAAAATGATGATGAGGACAGAAGTGTCAAAGCCAGAGTGCTCAGGGACTGATGGGGTATCTTCCCAACAGAACAAAACAAAACAAGGGGAAAAACTCATGAGAAAGGCCACCGAGTTCTGATAAATTACATCACACAGTCACTAACACATTCTCGTTCTCTCTAAATACATATACATGAATATTATGTACAATGGTTTTAAGATGCAAAACAGGGAGAGCAGGAGAGAGAGAAGGCCCTTACAGATGGCTGGCCCCTGCACAGGGAAGTCAGGGGACCACCAAGCCCTCCAGCCCAGCACCCGCCTGGATCTCCACACTGGTCCCCGGACACATTTTGCTCTTTCAACCTCCAGAGGGAGCTCTTCAGCCAACAAAACCCCAAATGGGCCATCACCACCCCCACCCCGCACTACAGTGGGCCCCAAAAGGGAGAGGAGAGGAGGGGAAAAAAGCAAAGCCTGCATGGTGGCCTGGTCCCCAGCTCAGTTTTGGTGGGTGTTCTCAACATGGGACCCTTCAACTCTTGGGGAGATACTGGCTCAGATTAACTCCCCAAGTGGATCACAGAAAGAGGCTTGCATGTGTCCCTGAGAGGAATAAGGACAGTCCTCTCTCAAGCTCCCATGCAAGCCGTCTCCAAGCCACCAGCGGCCACCAGCTCCCTCCCCTCCCCTTGCCAATCTGCTCTGCTGTCAGTACCGACAGCAGGTGACCATGGGACAGTGGAGAACCAGGATGGCGACAGGCTGGTGCTCCCCCAAGCTCCCCCGGGAAATAAGTGGTACCAGGCTTGGCCTCTTCAGACTTTCTCACAGAGAAATTACAGCTCTATAACCCCTTATTGCTGGCTGGGGAGGGAGGGGAGAACATCAAGTCATCAGGACAATAAAAGAACCCCACCCTCACCCCAACCCCAGAGGTCCCAAAGAAAGCAAGCAGTCAGGTGGGCTGGCCCTTGCAGGAGTGAAGCCCACACCATCAACCTTAACCCCTTAACCAGCCCCCTCCCCAGCCAGTGCTCACCCTGGGAGGCTGCAAGAGAGTGATCACCACCTTAACCTCCGCCTCCCAGCCCCAGGGGAAACCAGGAGTCTGGGACAGGGCCTGCCTTCCAATGATATAAGGCAAGCTGCTTTTTGTTTTTTTGTTTTTGTTTTTGTTTTTGCATAGTAGTTAAACACAGTGAGGCTCCACCTACTACTCCCCCAAGGTGCCTTGTCCCTCCACTTTGCCACTAAATCCAAAAAACAAAAGAAAAATTGGTCTTCCCTCCCTTCCTCCTACTTTTCTCTCTTTTCAAGAGTGAGAAAGCTCGGGAGGTCCCCACCCAGGCCTGGAGGTAATGGCTGGCTCCCTCCTGGGGAGGGCAGATCACCCCAAGCACAGTGTCAGGCAGCGCCAGCGCTAGCAGAAGGGAGGGCAAAGCTCATGGCCAATTAGGAGCAGGTGGGAGGGTAGAAAACTACTTGATGCCATGCCCAGGTCCCGCCCTCGCCTTGAGTTTCATATAAAAACACCTGCTAGGAATAATTCTTTGGAGCTCAAAGTGGCTCAGCTTAAGGGAGAAGGCACAGTTAACACTGCATGGTCCAGACAGAAGTCTGCATTTGTAACGTGGAGAACAATAGAAATTGACAGCACCATTCCTTGGGTGGGTAGGCAGGTGGATGGAGAAGGGGCACTGGTCAGTTGTAGGGTGGTGTCACGGAAAGAAGGAAGGAAGCAGCGGTCCCTCGGGGCCTCCAGAGAAGGGAGGGCAGAGGAAGTCTATGAGCGAGGACTGGCGCCCACTTTGAGGAGCCTTCCTGGCCTGTGGAGAGAGGGGACCAGGGCCCCATCCCCAAGACCACCAGGCACGCAGGGCCTCCATCATCAGCTGACCATGGGCTCCACATCTGCTTCGCGCTCCAACTCATCCTGGATCTCATCTGTACTTCCTGAGTCACTGCTGGCCACAGAGCTGGGTGACGGTGAATTCCTGGGAAGCACGGGGGAAATGAGGGACATTCAGAGGGGTAAGGGGCAGGAAGCCTGAGCAGCCGGGCCCTCAGAGGGGTTCCATCCTGGATCCTTTCCTTAGCACCCTTTAATCTTTCAAAAGTCATAGCTGATCTGAGAGATACAAATGAACTCCTGGTACATATTGTTAAGGGATAACACCTGACCTGTGACCTCCCATACCTCCTGGGACCCTCTGCCCCAGCCACTACTTGGTCTCCACACAGAAAGCTCCTTGGGAGCAGGGGCCATGGATCAAGCTTGGTTCTTTCTTTCTTTTTTTTTTTTCTTTTGGTACCAGGGATTGAACTCAGGTCCTTGCGCTTGCACAGCAGGCGGCGAAACCACTGAGCTAAATCCTCCGCCCCAAGCTTGGTTCTTACCCTGCAATTATCCAACCCAAGTCCAGGCACACTGGAGATGCTCAGTAAACCCCAAATAACTCAGAGCACAAAGGGATGCTACACAGAATGGAGGTTAATAGGACTGCCTTGCAATTCTGGCTCTATGGCAGGTGGCTGGGTCCTTGGACAAGCTGTCCACCTGCCTGTGCTAACACTGGGTTCTGGGGGATCCACGAGTTAAGGTAGAAGAGGATGAGCCAAGCCCCCACCCCACTGCTTCATGTATAGGAAGATGGTCACAAGCGTGTGGCTTGTGCTGGGCATTCTTACTCTATTATCAGTGTCTGTCCCCCTATAAGGCTATGTGTCTTGATGGCAGGGCTCCTTATGTGACATGCCTGATACACATCAGTCTCCTGGGGACAGACCTACCTGACCCTGGGTTGGAATACGAGAAAGAAGGAAGGGAAATCCCTTCCCATAGGTAAGATGGGAGCCTATTCAGAAACAGTGGGGAAGTATTCTGTCCACCTCTCGCACTCCTCAACTCCACAGAAAATGGTGCGTAACCTCCAGGAGGGCAGTTTCTGGCTGTTCATCACAAGATCCCCATAGCCTTACATACAGTAGACCTTCAAAAAGTATCTGTTGAAGCAACTCGGCAGAGTTGTTGGAGAAATTCTAGATTAGATAAATAAATCCCCTAGAACATAACAGGTGTACTAACATTCTGTGGATAGATGCATGAAAGGATGCATGGATGGATGGATTAAAGATGGAACATGGCCAGACTATGAGGTGCAGCCCCAGAAAGTACCCCCCAAGGTCTCCAACACTGAATCCCAGGAGGACAGGCAAGGTACCTGTCTGCAGAGCCTTTGATGAGCCGGCGACAGGTCTCCATCTGCACATCCAGGCCCCGCTTCATGCTGCACATCTCCATGTATTCGTGCAGGTGTCGGTTCATGTCGCTCTTGGCTGTGGCCAGCTCCAGCTTGGAGGAGCCAACAGGGAACAGGGGTGAGGACAAGCCATCCTTCTGGCAGAGCCCTCAGCAACCTCCCTCCTCAATTCCTCAGTGGTGGCACCATCAAAGCAACCATACTCTCAGGACCTTGCCTCTCGGACATCAACCTCCTCAGCCTCTGCTGTCTGCACAATGGTCCATACCCTCTAGAAGTGCTCGTGGTCAAAGGTGCATGGTTGCCTAGCAACCCAGAGGGGCTTCGCCTGATAAGCCCCACCCAGTTCCTCTGCATAGCATCTCTGAGCTCCTCTATATGGCCTCAGTTAGAGAAATCCTCAAATCTCCTTCATGTTTCTGACCCTGCTCCTCTATCAAATGGTATTTCCTTCAGGGAAGGCACCAGCCTTGTCTCCCCAGCATGATAAAAGCATTAGCTATCAGTTATACAACGGCTAGGTGCACAGCCTCTGAAGCCAGAGAGGACTGACTTGAATGCTGTTTCCTTGCTGAGAGGCCTAGGGCAAGTCACTTGGTCTCTTTCAACCTCATCCTCTCCTCTGTAAAAGGGTGCACAGTTCCGACTACATGGGTAGAAGTAAGGATACGAAAAGGATGTATCTGTGACAAGCTTACCCAGTGCCTAGCATCATTCAATATCACTAAAATGTCAACTCAGGTTATTCCAGGGTCAGCATTTCAAATGAATAATTAAAAGAAAAAACCAACAGCTCTGGGCCAGGCAGGGATCACATCCCCTTTTTATAGGTTAGGAAACTAAAATCATAAGAAGGATGTGTCCCCTGTGCCAGGCAGGGACTCTATAGGCCTCAGCTTGCCTCATTCCTCCATCCTAGGAATGGGCACACAGGCACTCGATTACCAGGGGTCTCCACTACAGGCCTCTCTAGGGACTCCACGGCCTGGGCCTTACCTCGATCTGGCCTATCGTTTCCTGGTACTCCTTGTCTCTCGTCTTGAAGAAGGATTCGGTCTCATGGATCAGGTTGCCCAAGTTTTCTTCCTGCTGGGGAAACAGCACAGAAAGGTCAGATGAGCTGGGTGGTGAGCGCTATGAGGGAAAACAGGGATAAGGGTGATAGGGAAGCGGAGCCTGAGGCCCCAGCTCACCTCGCCTTGCAGGTCGATGGTCGGGTTGCAGTTGGTGAAATCTTCCCAGAGCAGCAGAGTGTCTTCATTCTCCTCCCATGTCAGGCTGTCACAGTCATCATCAAAATCAAAGGTCTCCCGCCTATGGGGGACACCAGAGGGTGTGAATGGACAGAACCAGGGCCCATGCAGGGGACAAAAAGGGACATCTTCCCCAGTGGAAATATATCTATAAAACTGCCTTTAAAAGAGAGAAGTGGTCGCCAAAGGGGCATCTTTCTTATCCAAAGAGTTTAACTCTTTCAAAATGCAGAATGTACATTTGATTTGTACAGTTAAAAGTATATATTTGGGGGCTCAGTGACAGAGTACTTTTCTAGCAGGTGCAAGGCCCTGGGCTTAGTCACCAGTACTGTACACATTTAAAACGCACTCCTTTTTAAAGAAGACAGGCTGTAGTAAGTAGAGACAAAGTATTTTCCCCTCAAGTCCAATCTTGCGATTGCTTTCACTCATTTAACAGCTATTTTTGGGGCCCAAGTTTGAACAAAGCTATTTATATCATTCCCATTTTACAGCTGAGGAAATCACAGCTCAGAAAGAATAACTCCCTTGTTCAAAGCTATAGAGAGCTACATGTAGCAGGAACTGGGGCTAATAGCCAGATCTTTCTGTATCTTTCTATAGCTTTTTCCTCCCTTAAAAAACATCACCAAGCACTGTTCTGTGCTGGGCCTGGACTGGCCACTAAGAAGACACTAAAATGTAACCAACTCCACCCTCAGAATAGTCCTGTGAGGGAAGCATGACTGTTGTTCCCATTCTACAGGTGAGAAAACTGAGGCTCAGAGAGACTAGATGGCCTTCTAGACCAATACATGCTGGAAATTGGATTTGCACTCAAATCCCAAGTGATTTTAGAGTCTCCCTACTGGCTAGAATTGGAAATAGGGAACCAATCATCCAGGTTTTTCCAGGCTTGAAGGATTTCCCAAGATGCACTGGTTACCCCAACTGGAGGGGATGTTAACAATCATTCCAACCAACAGACCTTGTATTAGTGGGAAGGCTGAGCCTAGGCGTTAAACACTCCCACGGAATCAGTGGCACAGCAGAGTGAGGTCTCCAGACTTCCATCCCAGGGTGCTCCCCATCACCACACTTCCCCCCTCAACTCCTTCTTGCATCCTCCAGAGCAGGGCTACCAACCACCCCACCCCAGCCCTCATGGGCTGGGAGCCACTGGGGCTCAGAAGACCTTCTGGTAAAAAGCTGCCTAGAGCGCCCCCTGGAGTCAGGGTGGGAAGCTCCTGCCCAACAGCAGTTCCTGCAGTAGTCTACAGGTGGCTCCAGGAGTCCAGGGACCAGAGCTGGGCTGGGGGTAGGGGAGAGGGGGATTGGAGAGGGAGGCGGGGGTGGGAGCCTTTGGGGTCAATAGTCATGGCAACACAGACACCACTTCCTTCCCAGCGTCTGGGATCTGATGGAAAACCCAGCTGAGGGCAGCGGGCCAGGAAGGACTGGAAGTCTGCCAAGAGCAGGGATGGGAGACGCCCCCTACACCAGGGAGGGGCTGAGGTTGGGCGCTGGCTCTAGTGCAGGACAGCAGCAGATTCCTCAAGCCCAAGCAACTGATTTGGATGAAAACAAAACAGCCTGACGGGTGTGTCATTTAAAGACTTCACTAGAACTGGCGGGGAGGGCAGCCTCTGGCTTGGGTCTGGCCCCATGGCTGGCGCTGATATCAGGGAGAAAACCAGGGCCCGCCTGGGGGTGGGGCAGAGGGTCACTGCTGTGCCTAGAACCACAGGATGGGGTGAGCGGGCAGCGACAGCGATCAGAGGATTATTTTTAACTGAGGCAACTTAACAACCAGATAAATCTAATTAGAGACAGATCCCCATCTAGACCTGTCAGCACCCACATGTACAGCACTGGCTCCTGCCTGATTCCAATGAGACCACTCTTTCCACGTAGGGGGCGCCTTGCCCCGTGGAGCCCCGCCCCCATAGCTCTCCAGATGTGTCCTTTGCAGCTCACCCCATTTCTGTCAGCTTAACCATTCCCTGGGGACTTCATATGAACAGGGACAACTATTTCTTCAGAGAAGCCCCTTAATTCAACCAAATGCCTGGGCATGGTGGCACATGTTCAACACTCTTGAAGGCTTTACTCCTAACTCATCCTAAGTGGATGCGTTGGAAAATAATAAATAGCCTCATAAAACTAATAAACTCTACCTAGCATAGATGAATACTACATATTTTTCATAAAGTGTAGGCAGTGTTCCTAGACATTCCATGAAGGCAGGAGCATGGCAAGGTTGAGCCCAGCCTGGGTGACTTAGTGAGACCCTGTCTCTTAAAAATTAAAAAGCAGCTGGGGATGTAGTTCAGTGTAAAGGCCCTGAGTTCAATTCCCAGTACTTCAATTAATCAGTTAATAAATGAAATTCAAATGAACCTGGCCCGGGGTCTCTGGAGCATGTGACTTGGCCCAGGAATGCCCAGAGCAGCAGCCAGAAAACTTGGACCCAGCCTCTGGTTAGGCTTCTTTTCAAAAGCCCCCTTATCAGCAGAAGAAAACAGGCAATCTAAAGAGGATCTGTGTTAAAAGATGAATCTAGGGGTCTCTGTTATCCTCAAGCAGCAAACCCCCCAAATGCAGCCCTATCTCACGTCTGTGTCACGGGAACAGTAGGCTCAGGGCAGGATCTGGCTGGGGAGCTCCATCCCCACCCCAGCTCCAACTCCTGCCTCCGTCTCTTCATCCTCCTTACAAGTCAGCCAACTTTGCCAAAAAAGGGACCGGGACAAGGACAGTGATGCATGAGGGACAGAAATGGGACATCTCTTCCAAGCGTGCAGACAGCTGGTGTAGGGGACACAGCACTGGACCAGGAGCTTGGGGGTGCTGGCTCTGTCCACTCTTAGAATGACCCTCTCCGAGCCTGTTCCCCATCTGTACAGTGAAGGAGCTGCTGGTGAGCCCCTAGACTGTGCAGTGCCAAGCCAGTCTCACAGCTGGTAGCCCTGGAGAAAGCTGAGTTCTCAGGGTCTAGGTGGCTAACTGCAAGGGACTCCAGAGAAACGGGGCCAGAGGGTGAGAGACACAGGCAGGCCCCAGAGATCAAGTTCCAGCCCTGCCATTTGATGCACCCAATGCCCACATTCACACCTGCCCCCCATCCCTCTCTAGGGCCCTGCTAAAGATATACTGAGAATACAGCACTGGATAGGCAAGGCCACAATGCTACCCTGTTCTCAGGCCGACTGTACCACATGAGGTTTGGTACACCAGCTCTCAGCTTAGGGGCAGGGAAGGGAAGCCCTGCTTAGTAGCATTTGCCAGTTTCCTGCAATAGCAAGTTTCATGCTACTAATGTGACATCACTGAACTTGCACACACACAGCACTGGCACAGTCAGCTTCCAAGAGCTGGTATCAGCTGTCCTGGCCACCAGTGACCATACCAATTCTGCTGCCACCTGGGTAGCAGCTCACAATGGGGGCACTCTAGGGAGACAGGCTGGGGCTGGGTCCCAGCTTTGCCATGTACCAGCTGAGTGTCTTGGGCAAATGGCTTCCCCTCTTGGAGTCTCAGTTTCCTCATCTACAAAGGGGAAGAGATAACCCTGCCTCCAAGGCTGGGTGTCTGGTGTCAGCCATGTGCCCTGTGAGAAGCACCCTGAGCATGGGGGAACCTCAGTGAGTTCCAGGGCCCCTCCTGTGACTCATTCCCAGGGAGACTGGTGGGAGGAGGTCTGCCTGAGCCCACTCCTATGGTCCCTTCTGCTCATGAAGTCATCAGACACAGACTCTTCTATACATGACTAGGCAGGGGACAGCCCAGCTCCTTCATCCTACAGGCAAGAACAGCCCCCTGCCCCAGATGAAAGGTAGCAGGTAACACAAAGGACTGTGGCAAAAAGAAGTGCACAGGCCCTGTCCAGATTTGGGGCCTCCATTCAGCCCTGCCAGCTGTGCCTGGACCTGGTCTTGGGCTTCTAGAGAGAGTGAGAACATGAAATTTCCTAAATTATCACTGTTGCAAATCAGCCCCAATTCTTCCAGAACACTGTGCTGATCCAACCAAACGCATATGCAGGGTGCTCTCAGCCCAGGCCACTGGTGTCCCGTCCTCCCCACCATGCCCTTGGTGTAGGGTACAAAGGCAGCGGGGACACTCACAGCTGGTTAAACATGCGCTTCATCTCATCTGTGATGTTCATGGAGCCGACCTCATCATCTGAGAACCGATTCACCTCACCATCCTGCTCCGAGATGTCATCATCTGATGCCACTTTACGCTCTTTCTTTTTGGGGACCACCTGGACCGGGAAGGAAGAGTAGAGGTAACTAGGGGGTCGGATGGGATGGAGGGCAGGGGCAGGCAGGAAGAGAAGTGGCATCTCAGGGAGTGGATGGTGCTTGGCTGGGCCAGCCACTGTGGGAAAGACGTGTGGGTCTTCTAGGAAGCAGGCAGCGTTAGCAAGAAGCGTGAGGTGGAAGACATGCAGGGTAGAGAACACGGATGCTAGACCCTGCCCTGCCCTGGGAGCCCCCATTCTTCCCTTCACCAGAAAAGCAGCCCCATGAGTTAGGGCAGGGATGGGCCAGACCAGAGTGCAGTCACTGGGGGTGTCTCCGAGCCAGACGCTGAGATCCCATACCCCCGACAGAGCCCACACAGCTCCCAGGGCACTCCTTTCCCATGCACAGATGGGTGGCCTGAGGCCCAGGCAGACAAGACGTGAGCGGACGAAGGTGGTATGGGTCCCCTGCTTTCCAGCAGAGGGGCGGCGAGAAGGCATGGAAGGAGAAAGGGCCCCCGAGAGGCCCAGACCCTGCCAGCCACTTCCAAAGTCACACACAGAAAGCGACAGTGCACCATCATGCCCTGGGCTCGAGCAAAAGCCACACCACGACCCCACATTCAGGAAGCAGCCTTCGGAGAATGACATGTGGCCTCAGTCGTCCCCAAGCCCTCTCCCAGGACAAGCCCATCAGTGCTAACTGATTGCTAAGTGTCTCTCTGAGGGACACCCACACTGCACGTCAGGTCTGGGGGTGTCAAGAGACTTCCAGAATGAAATATAGTCAAAGGCTAACAGCTCCTCTTGTGACTGCTGAGGCCCCTTGGCCAGGGTTCAAGTTGGTTCCCTAGATGTATGTCGCACAGCCTGGCAATGGCTCTCCCACCATGGGGACACTGCCCAGTCCTGGCGGCCAGAGGAACAGGCAAAAAGCAAGGCCCACATGGGCCAAAGGACATGTCCTGGAAGGTCAAGACCCTGAGCCCTAACATAGCTCTGCCCACTTTCACACCTAGACACAGCACACAACCCCCTAAGATTCGGTGTCCTCAGCCATGGATGAAGCAGTCAGATTCGACAGTGGAGTCAGCAGGGCCTACAAGTCCGCAAGTCTCTGAGTATGTTTTCCTAGGAGGCAGAAGGTCGGGTTGATGCTACTCCTCAAGAAGGATTTGGGTGGATGCTGGGAGAAGAGGGGCTGGCCGGGCAGCAGGGGAGGCCCGGGTGGCTCTGGAAGGGGGGTGGTGGCTGGTGAGCGGGGTGGCCCTAGTCACCTGGAAGATCTTGGACACGTCTTCCGAGTTCCGCTGCTGTGCGACATCGCACAGCTTGGCCGTGATATCGATTCGGCGGCAGATGTCCATGTCCACCTTCATGGCCTTTTCTTGGATCTTTGTGTCCAGATCTGTCATGGGCTGCAGGGAGGACAGCAGGCAGGGGTTACGTGAGTGAGGGATGGAGCAAGCAGGAGGGGCCTGGCAGAGGTGGGAAGACCCCTAGGTGTTGGGGGAGGCCCCTGGAGTCCAAGGGAGACTTGAGCCTTTCCTGCAAGTGGATGGTCAGGTCAGTGCTGCTCAGGGTGGGGAAGCGGTGTTGGGGCCTCGGAAGGGATGATGTGAGACCGTGGTGTGTGCCAGCCTCCCCGAGGGCTACAAGGCCCCCTCTCAGCAGGAAAGAGAGTCCATGTTTGTTTTGTTAGAGGAAAGAAAAAGGAAATACAACTTCCACTGCTGGGTAGAGTCCCTTTTTTTCCATCCAGCTTGTCCCACCTGTCCCACAAGGCGTGCCCGCCAAGGCACCCCGCTCTCTCCTGGATTCCTCCCTAGCTAACAGCAGAGGGTCATCAAGGATGAGGGGGCTCCTGGGCATGTGGCTCCACCTGGGGCCCCAGGATTCTCCAGCACACCCAGCTGCATGCTCCTGAGCACCAGGAGCCAGGCTAGGCTGAGTCACCACATCTAGGCTCCTCCTCCCCTGGCAGCCTCTCCCTGCACACTACCCACTGCTCGAAGGCAACAAGAAACCCAGGTCCCCAGCAGCAAGGAGGCCTCTGCTGCCCACAGTAACCCCAACCTGAGGTTACTCAGGGGCCCCCAGGTTGTCCAGAGGATGCAGACCGGCCTTTCCTGCCTTAAGTGGCAGCCTGCTGGAGGCCATCCGCCCAGGAGCCTCAGGCTAGCACACCCCAGCCTGCACTGTCACCCCAAACCAGACACCAAGGCCCACGGCACGGTGAGCTGGAAGGAGTCGAGCAACACACACAGGCCATCAGAGGAGCCTGGGAGGGCGATGGGTTAAGCGGCGGATTAATGCATCTCTACTCAGACGGAGGGAGCAGCATGGGGAGGGCAGGAAGGGCGCCTGGTCTCCGAGGCATCCATCCGTCATCCTCAGGACAAACGCAGCCAGCCAGGACTCTAACTAGAAGCCGAGCTCAGAGCCTCGGAGTGAATAAAGCATTCTGCATGATGGGTGTGGGGCAGGTCATAACACCAGGCAGCGGCGGCCGGTGGCACTTACGTCACTCATGAGCCCCTTGAACACCACCAGCTCAGCCTTAAGCCGCTCTATCTTCTCGTTCATCTCCTCCTGGATGGCCTCGGCTTCCTGCGCTGCCTGTGGATGGACATGGGCAGGCTTCAGAGGGGCCAGCACCCGGAGTGGGCAAGGAACTGGACACCTGGGTCCCTCTGAGGCTGGGCACTTGATGTCCCACCAGGCTGGGCACCTACAAGCCAGGGAAAGGTGCCAAGGACCTCATCGTCCCTGCTTGCTTCCCACTGAGCCCTGCTGACTGCTCCAAGCACTTTCCAGAGGATCATTTATGACATGAAAAGATCCGTGGCAGATGCCAAGAGAAAAAGAGCAAGTTAAGGTAACGAGGGACCCCAGCCCATTAAACGGTGAGGTCGACTCCCATGGAATTGCCGATATTTGGCCATCTCTCACCTCAGAAATAGCAAGGTGGCACACATCACCCTAACATGTGCATGCAGATGCATGGGTGGGGGCGCCCTCACATAGAAGAGACTGGAAGGTCGCAATTGCTAGTCTGTGGACAGGCAGAACTGGAGGCAACTTTGATCCTGTTCCATATGCATTTCTGAATTTTCCATATTTAAAAAAATACTTTGTTATAAAAGAAAGAGGGACATTTATTCTTTTCCTTCCACATATTGGTAATTATTTCAGTTTGCCTCCTTCTTAGGCTATAAATGCTTTAAACATTAGAAGGAATTTTTCTTTTTTTTTTTTTGGTTCTCAGATAGGCTAGGCAAGGCCTCTACCACTGAGCTATATCAGCCCACCTAATTCTTAAAATGTTTTGAAAAATCTTTTCATGCCTCCTCACAGAATCACTATTCTTGTTCCCATTTGATTTAGAGGAAAACAAAGTCCAAGAGGTGAAGTTTGCTGCTCAGACTCACCACCGTGGGTCAGCAGCAGAACCCAGAATGCAGAGCCACTAGCCAAGCAGCAAGGGCAATGTGTCCACCATGGAGCCCACTCAGGTTGGGGGGCCCTCCTGGGGATAAGCCTGCCAGTTCTCTCTGAAGCACCAGTCCAAGCTTGAGGGACCTGCAAACTGAGGCTCAGGGGGACTTGGGACCACCTAATACAGCCTCTGTGGGGGGAGACAGGCTGAAGAAGAGGGAGACCTTCTGGCCCCAACAAGACCCAGGCTTCCCAACTCCTGTGGCCAAGCTTTATGCAACTGTGCTGGGCCATTCCTAGCTCTTAAATACAGGAGGCAGAAGAGACCTCCCAGTTTCCCAGAGGAGAGGCTGGAGCAATAGAAGGCACACAGCGCAGGGGCTGTTCTGGGACTCACTGCCTGGCTTTGCCTGGAGAGCCTTGGCCTCATGGCTCTCCCACCCCTCTCCTGGCAGGGACCTCAAGGAATCTCACCTCCTGCAGCGTGTCCACCATGGTCTGGAGGTCCATCCGTTTGGCAAGCTCCTCCTCCCATCTGCAAAAGACAAGAAATACAGTGGTCAGAGGGTGACCTCAGCAAGCCAGTCCAGCCCTCAGTATCCATGCTTGGTATCCAGCCTGTCCCTAGGTTGGGTGGGGAGGGTACGAAGGCAAATCCATCTGTGCATCCACCCAGCTTGGGAGGAGGGCTGGTTAATGCTAACCATAATTCCAGGCAGTGACAAATACCACTTCCAAGGCCTGAGCATGGGACCATGGGGAGACAAGCAGGAGGGATCATCATCCCCTTCACACAAACTGTAAAGTGGGGTGGAAATACTGCTGCTGTTGCTGTTGCCACAAGATGTAGTAAAAAGCTGGGCCTTAGGAGGCAGCCTGAAGCTGACTCATCCTCGGGCTCTCCTTTCCATGTGCAAGAAACAAATTCATTGTGTTAAGCATTGCATTCTTGGGGTCCCTTTGTTCTACAACCCACTTTAACCAGTACAAAAATAACATAGGTGTTGTGATCCCATTTAACAGATGTAGAAACTGAGCTCAGAGGGGCTAAAGGTCTTGCCCCAAAGACATGGCTATCCAATGGGTAAGGACAGAATTCACAGCCAGGCCTGTTTTATTACATTAAAACAAAACTCAACAAATAGGGCTCTTGCTTCTTTAGCATTTATCATACGCCAGGCCCTATTCCAGGGGTGTTCTGCATATCATTTCATTCATACATGCGCTGGCTGAAGCTGAGCAGGAAAGGATGGAGGGGTACAGCCAAGCACAATTCAGTGTACCCCAAGTATTAACTGCAGGATGGTAGCAGCAGCTCCCCTCTGACACTTCCTTAGCCATGGGTACCCTTCTATATGAAGCTGCTCGGTCCCCTGGAAGCCCAGTGGCCTAGGTGTTGTCATCATCCCCATGTAGGGTAAAGAGATCAAGGCTCAGAGTCATGTGCCCAAGACCAGGTGAGGGCAGGGGGAGCTGGGAGCCAGGCCAGGGGAGGCTCCAGACTGACTGCTGAGTCCTCATTTGGGTTCCCCAAGCCCAGCACCCTCAGAGCCTGAAGACCCCTCCTACTTTCCCACCCGTCTGCTCCCTCCCCGGAGGAGCTAGTGGCAGCTTCTTTCCCTCCTTCTGTCCTGGGACATACAGCCAAGCTTCTGTCTTTCCTCACCCCCAGGCTGCTCTCCCCACTTGGCTGCAAAGCAAGGAGGTCTCGAAGCCTTTTAGGATGCTGTGGGCCAGCTAAAAATAGGCCAGAGGGGAGGGAGGGATGAAGAGTGGGTTACATCACCAGCTTTTGGTATCAAGAGAAAATGGATACTGTTTGCACACACAGAGGAAAATTCCTCCTCTCCCCCACCCTAGTGGGGCCTAGCCAGCAGCTCCCTGAGGACTCATGCCCTCCCCTGTTCACTTTAGTCTTTGCCAATCCCACGTTAGCCCACATTAGCTGCCTGGCCTATCCCTGCTCCGGGGTCCAGGGTCCGGACCCAGAGGCCAGAAGGGCTGGGGCCCCTGCCAGCACTGGCGGATGTAGAGGATGCTAAGGAGGGGCAGGGCAGGACCATCTACTGCATGCTCCCTTGTTGTGCAGAGGGAAACTGAGGCTCAGAGTGGACAAGCCGTTTGCCCAAGGTCACCTACGATGTCAGGAGTGAGGCAGAGTCCACCCCAGGCCACCTCTTGCTGAAAAGGACAGGCCCAATGGGGGCGGGGGGAGAAGTTCCCAGGCCTGTTCTCACCTCAGGCCAGCACCATGGGGCATCTGGGGCTTCCTGGAGGAGGTGCAGGCCCACAGATCCCCAGCTGAATCACCTCTCCTGGCTATGCTGCTCTGAGGGGAGAAAGGGGACTCGACTGCTGAGTCTGAATGTGGTGCTGCAGATGCAGCCTGGCTTCTGGAGACAGCCTCGCTGCTATTTCTCACAGCAGGAGTGAGGGATGGCCCTGGGACTGTGGCAGAGCAAAACCTCACCTCTGGGCAGAGGTCAGCAGACCCATTGCACAGCTGGAGAAAATGAGACCCAGAGAGGAAAAACCACTTGCCCAGATCCACACAAGGTGAAGTGAGCCCACAACTTTGGACTTCCAGATAGTTAAGAGCAAACATCTGTTGGCCAGCATGGTCCAGGTCCTATACACGTACACACACACATCTGCTTTAACATGAATTATTAACCCTGAAATTCAGAGAGGCGAGGCAGCTTGTCTAAGGCCACACAGTTAGCAAACAGGGAGCTGGGATTAACATCTAGCCCGGCTCTAAAGCAGCAAGCATGAGACAGGGGATCACCAGCAATCTTGTTCCCTGCAGACCCTGACTCAGCGGGTGTGGGTGGGGCAGACGGTTCCCCAGCGGTGCTGGTCTGCACCCAACCAGGTTCTGGGAGATGCACGATCCAGTGCCTCCACCTCCTACTCCTTGCACCCCAAGTTGTACACCTAACCCCTCCAGCACGCTTCCTGGGATGCATTCCAGGGTGAGCTTGCATGAGTGATTTCATGGGCCTTTTATTCCCAAAGCAGGGCTCGGTGGGCAGCTGGCTCACCTGCCCCAGAGTATGGAAGACAGACCCCACGTGTGGAAGGCAGCTGGCTGTGCACATGGAGTCCACTGCCCTGAAGACGTCCCTCCCTGCAGTGATGGCAGGAGCGCCCGACTCAGTGGGTGCCAGTGTTGACAGTGCAGAAAACCCCGGTCCTTCAGCTGCTGAGGAGTGGGGGGTGAAGGTCCAGATAGGCGATGTCTTTCTTGCAGCACCCAGACACCTAACATCTTCTGCAATTCAGCTCAGAGCAAGGGAGCACCCAGCTTCACCAAAAACTGGTCAATCAAATGGTTGGCTCTAAGGTTTTAACATCCACTTCCCCAACACCATCCCTTCCTGCCTGGCCCTGGCCCCACAGTTAGGTTTTGGGCGGGAGGATGTCCTGGGCAGAGGAAACAGCACAGTGTCTTCATAGCAGGAAGGCAAGGCCAGCCTCCCACCGAGAGGGGGCACACCTGCCCGGGGACTGGGGTGGGTGGATACGGTTTCCTGCTCTTAGCCCCAGCGCACACCAATGACCAAAAGGAACCAATGCTAAAAGATGGTAGAGCTTGGAATCAAACTCGGGTCTGGCAGATTTCAATTCCTGGGCCCTCTAAGGCCAAAAGGGCCCCTGGGGACATCTGAGACTCGGAGCTGGAGAAGAAGGGCTGGGGTGACCTTAGAGACCACCTCTGGGCATGAGGTGAGGATCTCCCCAGCAGACAACCCTGACCCACCCACTCAGTCCTTTCAACTCCTCCCTTCAAGTGCTGGATAAGGGAAAGGAGAAGAGGGATATTCACTGTTACCTCTGGGAGTGTTCTCCAAGTTAGGCATCTGTCCACATACATATAAAATATCATTTACACCCCACCCCTGCCCTCCAAGGATTATTTCCATCTTGCAGATAAGGAAATGGTTAGGTAACTCCTTCCCCTTTCCCTCCCCCTCTGCCTCCTGAAATCCCATCCCTTCTCCTAGACTTGTCTAAAATGTCATCTTCTCCCCAAGCCTCAGCATCCACTTCAAGTGTCTTCCTGCCTGGAATTCTAGGGTTTTGAGGTGCCTGCCCTGGGAGCCCCTGCCCCATCTTTCCAGGCCACCTAGCCATGCTGTCCCATGGCACAAGGCTCTCACTCAAAAGAGCCAGCCCTGTGACACCAGACCACACAAGGAGGCCACCTCCATCTTCGCTACCACACCAGGGTCTGGTGGTACCCACCCACCTCAAGATGTCTCGGGCATCACGGGCTCTGGCTGAATGGGGCAAAGAGGAAACACAGGGTGACCTCCTTGGTCTTGGTGGGAAAGGAGAGGAGCAGGGTCTCAAGCTGAGGTCTCCCAACCAGGCCTCACTCAGTGGTTATAATCACCACTCCTTGCTCACTGCCATATTCCCTGCTCCTAAAACCTGCCAGGCGCTTGGCCAGAGTAAGACATTTACTGAATATTTTGTTGGATGGATGGATGGATGGATGGATGGACGGACGGATGGATGGAGGACTCATTCCTGGGCCTCCCATCCCCCTCCTTTGCCCAGCCACAGCCTCTTTCCCCAGAGCATCTGGGGCTCCCGGGCCAGGAGCTCCTGGGAGCCAAGTTCCCAGCACAGGCCAGGCCTCCCTGTGTCTGCCTGGCTCCAGAGCCTCTCCCTGGAGACAGGCTGGAGAGGGACCGCCAGGGCAGGAAGCAGGCAGCTTTCCCTATCCTCCTGCCCAAGGCTCCAGAGCCAGGGAGGGGTGGCAGGGATATCAGGACAATGCATGCAGGGAGAGGAAAGGACTCCACAGAACGACACTTGGTAAGACGTGGGGCCTCAGCCACCATTTTAACAAATCAGGCACATGTGGGAGGCTGGTGGCCGGGAGGGGGAGGCAGCAGCACAGGCCCCTGTGGTATCCCCACATTCCTGAGGAGCCACCACCGGGACCACGTGACTGACAAGAAATCTCAACTGGTCAGTGGGGGAGGGGCAGCTTCCAAGTTCCAACCCTCACTCTGCCCCTCCCCCATCCACTCAAAATGACACACAGACCTAGGAAAAGGGCAACTAAGCTGGTCTAAGTGGGGCGGAAACATAAGCTGAAGCCCACAAAGGGACTGACTCAGAGGGTTTTCACTTCCTGTGCTGTCAAAGGAGACAGACAGCTTGGGAGGAAAGTGGGTGCAGACCTGGTGAATAATTAAAGTTTCTGGGGGCCCGGGATTTAGCTCAGTGGTTCTGCTGCCTGCCTCGAAAGTGCAAGGACCCAAGTTCGATCCCCGGCACCAAAAAAAAAAAAAAAGTAAAGAATTAAAGTTTCTGGGACAGACACGGACACTTCAATCCTTCCCCCAGCTTCCCAGCTGTGTTTGACCTCAGGCAAGTCAACTGCCCTCCCTGGGCCTCAGTTTCCCCACCAGTGATGTGAGGTGGGAAGCACTAGAGTCCTTCTGAGAGGTGGGAGACTCCATGAGGAAGAAGAGGGTGAAAATACCCAGTCCCGCCCTGGTACAGAGTAGCAGGCTGAGACTCTGCAGCTCAATCTAGACTGCACCTCGGGCAGCCGCCTGGGCACACCTCGCAGAGAGGGGAGCAGTGGCACGCCCGGCCGACTCACTCAGGCGATGGGAAACAGCTCAGGTGAGGCTGGGCCAGGGCCATCAGTGGAAAACTTCAATCGGGGCCAAGTGTGGGCCTGGCTTGGGCAGCAGGCAGGTGGGGGTGGAGAATAGCTTCCTTCCCGGTTGGTGGGTCGGGTCAAGGACCTCTCTCCTCCACCCTGCTCACTGGAGATGTTGCCCAGCTGGTGCCCCTGCCCAGCCAGAGCCCTGCAGCTCTTCGCTGTCTCCTACACATGCTTGAAGAGTGCTGTCCTGTGGGCAGTGCCTTGGCCTATGTGCCCTGCTGAACTAGAGAAGGGGCTGCTGCAGAGGCAGCCTAGGGGGACCCTCCCATGGGGCGCAACCAGCTTCCGCTGAGCCCTGCTAGAGAGCCCCCAAGCCCCCAAAGTTGAGTATGAATCAACTTCCTCATTCCATACCACCCCCTTTCATACCTTGGAGGAGCCACGTTGGTGGCAGAATGCAGATAAGGAAACAGAGTGGGAGGGGGTGGAGCTGGGAATACAAGAACAGAACCCCCACCACCAACCAGGGTTGCATCCTGCAGCAGCTGTGCACCAAACACAGGAGTGTCTCACCTCCTTTCTTCCTCCTCCCACTTGGGGTACTGTGATCATTTCTTCTCCCCAAAAAAGGACAGCCAGGAAGCTCAAGCTTCCTGCAGGCGAGCAGGAAGGCCTCCTGCCTGCCTTCCCCTTCTGCTCCCACCCCACCTCCCTATCTCCGTGGAGCCCCCAGTCCCCAGGATCAGACATCTCAGGGACATGCCCATCAGAACTGCCCAGCTGTACTCTGCTGCTCTCAGAAGGAAACACAAATTAAATGCCAACTGACTGTCTCCATGGTGGAGGTATTAATTTAATGTGAACACTTAACCAGGGCAGCTGGCTCCATTACTGGCCGGCAGTAATGGCCTGGGCAGGCCAGAGTGTGGGCTGCAAGCAGGTGATGGGGTCCAGTTGAGGAGCCGCCACCTGCAGGCACTCAGGTCTGCCCTAATCTGAACCAGCAGCCTCAGCCAGGGATGCCAGCAGGCAAGGTCAGGCAAGGCTGCTCAGAGGGGAGAGAGGTCTCGTGACCCCAGGGGAAAAGGTACTGGGTGGGAGGCAGCAGATCCCATTTCAAGTCCTGGCTGTGTTTCAAGTTTGGTGCAACATGGGCAAGTTCCTTCTCGGCCCCGGGCCTCAGTTTCTCCATCTGTGATAGGATCTCCAAGAATCCCTCTGGACATGACATTTGCAGTACTACTTGCAGAGCCTGGGTATGGCCCCTCATTGGACCCTAGAAAAGGTGACATTCAGTATTATTCTAGGCAATGCCAGGCCTCTGGCTGCTGGCCCTTACCACCCTGAGCACCCAATCCCTGGCCAACAAGCAGCGGCTGGGATGGCAATATGCATTAGTTCCACACAGTCCTCAAGCCACTTGCCATGAGCCACTCGGGCCTTGTAGAATCAAAGATTGTGGGTATCCTGGCCCTACAAGGAAAGTGGGCAAACCCAGAAAGCCGTCTCCCACCTCACTGTCCCTGGAGGGGCTGCTACCTCCAACTAGAAACCAGTTTGCACCTCTGTAGACTGGGTGTCCCTGGCCAAGTCCCTTCCCTCCTCCAGATCACTTTCCCTCTAGTAACACAATGAGGTTAAGCTGGATGAAGTCTCAGGGCCACCCAGCCACAGCAGACACCAACCTCCCTGGTCCCTCACCGAGCACAAAACCATCTGATAAGCCACAAAGTTTCAAAAGCCAGCTGGACAGCTGGGGATTTAGCTCAGTTGTTCTGCCGCCTGCCTCGCAAGCACAAGGTCCCTAGTTCGATCCCCAGTACCAAAAAAAGAAAACTTAAAAAAAAATTTTAAGGCCAGCTAGGACAAAGTCCTTGAGTCCAAACCTGTGTGGTGGAGAGAACAGAGGCCCTGGAGTCAAGTCCTAGCTATACTGCTTGTCGCTCTGTGACCTCAAGCAAGTTACACGTCCTCTCAGGGCCTTAGTAATCACGACCCGTCTCACAGGGGTTTTGCAACTGTCCCATGATATAATAAAGAAAAGATGCCCAAAACAGTGCCAGGCACACTAGGAGCATGTAGTCAGTGCCCTCATCCTCCTGATCGTCCAATGACAGTCACTCAGGGAGACCACAGTGAATCACAGGGCCAGACCTATACCCAAGGCTGTCTGACCCCAGAGCCACTAAGCTGCCATAGTCATGTTCCCAATGGTGACAGCACCAATGGTGACAACAATGAGCTAGGTGCCACTGTCACCCGGCTGGCTGACCACAGCACATGCGGGGGGGGGGGGGGTGACAGGAGAGAAACGGCCACTGATCCCCCCTGCCAGCGAAACCCAGGTAACATCAGCTTCTTCCCTCTGAGTCCCCAGATGAACCCTACAAATTAGCAGGCATGCCTCAGCCTTGGAGATCTGTCCTCATGAGGTCTGTCCTCATAAGGGCCACCACGGCAGCAGGGAGACTGAGGCAGGAGAGCCAGCTGTTTTCATGCACCATTAGACAGGCACCAGGTATGCAGGGCATCCTCCTGGGCCAACTGATCACCTGCCCCAATGACAACTGAGGTTTCAGTTCTTTTATGAGCTATTTTCCAGACTACGCAGTGTCCAGGTACCTAGTATGGAACAGTAAAACACCTCTGAAGAAATGGCAGTTGGTGGACATATGTAATCCAGAGTGGCAGGCTGGGCAGTGCCCTCTCTCAGGGGTCCCCAATCAGAAACCACTCCTAAATGGACACCCCCCAACCCAGCAAGGCCGCACCCAGAGGGACAGTTACTTGTGGGGCATCCCATGCAAGAAGAATCAGCACCCCAAACTGTAGACCGCTGTGGGGTTCCAGGGCACAATTTCCAGCCTCTTCCAGGCATGAGTGCCCCTTCCTCGCCTCTTCTAGGAGGGCTATATACGACTTCCCCAGGATGCACCATCATGCCCATCAGGTGTTTCCAGTCCCGGGGCCTGCTTTTGCCATGACATCCGGGGTGCTATAAATTTCTACTTCCCTGTTTCTCCATCACACTGCCCTCCCGGAAGATGCATTCACTAAAAAAACCAAAAACACTAATTATGTACCAACCATTTTACTCCTGTCACGAGTCCCTACCATACGTCTGTGAGCTGGATGTTATCATTCCCATTTTACAGATGAGAACACTGAGGCTCAGGTGAAAAGACTTGCTCAAAGTCAAACCCAGGTCCATCTGACTCCCAGCCCTGTGAAACTCTTCCCCTATGCAGGACCCTCAGTTCACTGCTCAGAAAATGCCCCTGATTGCAACGCCAAGTACAAGGCACAGATATGTGCAGTCACAATCACTGACTTGGAAAAGAGCCGCTTAGCTAGGGGAACTCTGCCCACAAACTCATTTCTCTGGGCCCCTGAACCAGGTAAAGAATGGCCTTAGCCTTCCACTACCTCCTCCCACAGAGGCCACCCATGGGGATAGCGCATGGTGACAAAAAGAGCTAGCTTTAGAGTCGAACAGAAGTGAATTCGAACCCCAACATTTCAAGCACTTGCTCCTGGGAAATGACTTCCTACACCCTGCACCACCCTGTGACCAGTGTGACACAGGGATCATCAAGGTCTCCGATGGCTGCTAATTCATGAAAGAGATGCTGTACATGGGCTCTGGAAAAACAGAACTCTTGTCCCTTCCCCTCCCTGTCACTGAGTGCTCCCATCTATCCAGTCTCAGTTTCTTCATCTCAATGGTCTCTCAGTTTTGCCCTGGTTCTGCTGCACTGCAGACATCAGAATGGAGGGGCTGTGGACCACTCTGTGGACCTTATGGACCTAGAATCTGTCTTTTTGTGACTGGCTTACTTCACTTAGCATAATGTCTTCACGGTTCATCTACACTGTAGTATACATCAAAATGTCCTTTCTCCTATGGTTTGCAATAGGTTTTACGGTTTCGTTTTGTTCACAGAGTCTCACGATGTTGCCCAGGTTGACTTTGAACTCTCAATCCTTCTGCTTCAGCCTCCTGAGTAGCTAGGATTATGGGCTGTGCCACCACACCCAGCTTTCCTGTGGTCTGAGTGTGTCCTCAGAGGTCTTCGTGCTGGACACGTGGTCCTCAGTGTGATGATGCTGAGAGATAGTAGACCTATTGAGAGACACTGTCCTCAGAAGGGGCTTCTCATGGGACCCTGGTGGGAAGCCTGGGTCCTCCCCATTCCCTGGCTTCCTGTCTCACCCTGTGATTGCTCCCTCTCACATGTTCCCCCATGATGTGACACAGCCAGTGGTCTCTTCACCAGAGTCTGTGCCATGCTGTTGGGACTTCTCAGTCTCCAAAACTGGAGGCTACATCTCATATTTTTTTTCTAGTATGGGGAATCAAACTTAGGACCTTGTGTTTGCCAGGCAGGCAAGGTGCCACTGAGCTACAACCCTGGCACTACATCTTATTTTTATAATTATCCAGCCTCATGTATTTTGTTTTAGCAACAGAAAACAGGCTCATATACTCTCCTCTGCCCCATGATTAATTTTGAATGATGTCATGTATACTTAGTCAAAAAGTCAAAACCACTCAAATTTTAAGACAAAAATACCTGCTTATTTTCCCCTTATTCTCTAAATTGCAGGAGGGTTTTATAATGATGACAGAGAGAAACACACATACACACACACACACACACACACACACACACACACACAAACACAAGTAAGCCAAACAAAAAATTTCAAAGCTCACCTAAATCTCCCTCCCTGAGTAACCACTGATATTGGCAGCATGTCCTTCCCAACTTTCTCTTGTAAGATTCTTTTTTCTTATAAGATTTTCAAAAGTGGCAAAGGGATCCAACCATGTGTAGTTCTCAAGTGTACTTTTTCCACCTAACAATACACGGCAGTGTCCCTCCTGAGCCAGTGGTTCAGCAGACAGGTGTGGTGCCATGGGTTTAGTGGGTCCCGACTGTCACTGCCAAGTCCTAACAATCTAAACAACACGGCAAAGAGCACCCCAGTGCACTCACACCAGCATATCGGTCCAGATACCCCAAATGGCTACTGTGACAAGGGGCACACTTAGGAAAGGCTTTATGACCCCTAAAGCCTCTGTGTGAGACGTGAGGGGCCATGTGTATGGGGCACAGAAAGTGCAGGTGCCTGAAGCCACACTGCCCACCACTCCCTACTACAGCCTCCCAGCTGCCCAAGGAGCCAAGCAACAGCAGGATCCCCAGGTGACACCCTGGCTCCTGCAATAGCACTATTTTGTGCCTCCGTTTCCCTAAGAATCAAAATGCTTCTGTCCATTCATCCTGCCCTTCCTTGTGGATGGCACTTTGCCTTCCATAAAGAGCAAGGGTGAGAGATTAGGTTCATAGAGCCATGAGTCCAACCACTGGCCACTGAAAGAACAGAGGCCCCACCTCATGGGTAGTAAGCCCTGGGCAAGCAGCCATATGCTAGCTGAGGCAAGAGGAAATAGTGTCCCCTCTAGGGGTAAGAGGCTCTCTTTGCACTGCAAGGCTCTGGTCACTTGGTACTGAGGCTGTCTGTTACCCACCCATCCCCCTACTTAGCTCTTGAAAAATCAGGCCCATCTCTGGATCACAGCTACAACTTCAGCACCCAGCACAGAGCTTGGTACACAGCAGGCGCTGGATAAAAAGGGCCCTTTGAGGATCACTTCCAGTGCCTTCCCTAGAAGATCCAATCTAGGGCCAGTGCCGCCCTGACTCACAATGGCCTTGGACATGGCCTCCCTGCCTGCCCCTCCAGCCAGCCTGTTTACCCGGAGCTTCCACAGAGCAGGCCAGCTTTGCTACTCTCTTCTTTTCACTTCAAAGCCAGGCCAACTGCACCTGGGCTCTCCCTCCGAAGGACATGGCTTCTGGCCCGGGCCTGGCCAAGCCCCCAGAGCCCCTCCAACTCACCCCTCCCCAGCACCATCCAGCCCTCAGCCTCTGGGACTCCAGCTGACTCTTGCCCAAGTTCAGAAGCCAGCAGGAGGTCCAGGCACCAAGTCTCTGGACACCAGGCCAAGAAGCAGAAGGCCCCAGGGTCTGTCCCCAGGAGGGCGTGGGGCCCCACCCAGGGGTATGTTTACAGCTTTGAGAAAAACAGCAACTCCCAAGGCTATTTTGGAAACCTAATATGCACTTTCAGTCTCTCCACTGTTTATTCCAAGTGGCAAGCAGGTGAACACAGGGCCCCATGGGCCAGCAACTCTGTGTAGCTTCCCATCAGAGCCACTTCACTCCCCCAACAGCCCGGGGCCAACTGCCTGGGATTCCTTCTTTGCCTCCCTTGTCATCCCCAGCCTGGAAAGCCAAGCAGAGCCCGCCAGGCAAGGGTTGGGGCCTCATTCTGGGCTTACAAACCAGCTCTGCAGCCTTGAGCCAAGTCACCTGAGTCCAGGACTCAGTCTCCCTATCTGTATAACAGGGACAACCAACCCCCAGGACAAGCTGATTAGTGGAGGAAAGACAAGCTGAAACTGGGTCCACAAGGGGTAAAAAAAAAAAAAAGGCATAAAACTCAGAACCCCAGGACATCAGAGGGGAACTCCCAGCAGTCCAGGCCATTCATAAACAAGTAGGAAGCCCAGGGAGGTGACAGGATGTGTCCAAGTTCACACAGCCAAGCTAGGCGGGGGAGTTGGTTCAGCTCTAGAACCTGTGAGCTTCCTGCCATGCTGCTGGCCAGGGGAGGAGCGCATTTCTAAGCAGTGTCCAGGAGAAAGGCGGGGAGAGAGACAGGACCCGCTGATGAACACAGAGCCTGTGCAACCAAAGGGTCCAGGTGGGGACTGCCTGGGTGCGTGCTGCCCCCACTGATCTCCCTGGCTGGCTGGGAATGGAGAGCTCCAGGTGCAGCTGGGACAGGTAATTACACCACAATGCTGGAGCTTGCCGAGAGAGGGATTAGTGACTAAGCACAGCTCAAGGGGACAGACTCACTTCTTAACACCCACCTCCTGCTGGCATGGCCCATACATTCAGCGTGATGCAAAGCCACGGCGCGGGGCAGCCCCCGACCCAATACACACACACCCAAGGGTTCCTCCAGCCTGGACATGCACCAGGGTCTTCTCTCAGCGAACAGAAAAGTCTCAAGTCCTCTCAAGTCTCCTGTCCTCTCAAGACAGGAGGGGAGATGGAATGGGACAAAGACACCCAGAGAAGCTTTATGACAAGAAAGCCCCTGGCAGTTCATCTTGTTAATGCAGTCGCTCACTTCCTTGTCCCCATTCTGCTGATTTGAAAACTGAGGCTCACAGAGGTGCAGTGACTTATCCAGGGCCCCAGAATCATAACAGTTAACATTAGGAAGTGTTAGCATGTACCAGGCACTATTTAGTCATTTAATCTTCACAGCAACCTTATGAGGCAGGTACTATTATCATGTCTATTTTAAAGATGCAAAACTGAGGACCAGGGAAGTGAAGTAACTTGTCCAAGATCACAGAGCTCAGAAGTGGTTGAGCCAGGGCTTGAATCCAGTCTGGCTTTGGAGCCTGAGTACAGAACCATCAGACTTCCCTGCTCTGCAGGGGCAGAAGCTGGGTTGAAACCCAGATTCCAAAGCCTGGACTCGTTTCTGAGACAGGTGGCCTCACATTGAAAGGGAGAAGGAGGCAGAGTGTGCGGCTCAGTCTCCCAGGGATCTGAAAGGACCACAAGGGGCGTCACCCCAAAACTCCCAGCGGGTGGCCAGGCTGGGCACAGCAGGGGCCCTGCCTATGTGGTCTGTGTAGCTGCATTGGCCTGCCCCAGCCTTCACTGGGGGAAGAGCTCCTGGTCTGCAGATGACAAAGTCCCCAAGGGGAATCTCCCAGGTAGTGCCAGAAGTCCACCCTAGGCAAAGGACAGGGTCACCAAGTCTGGCTCTGCCAAGGGACTGGCACAAAACAGCTCCTTTTCCCACCAAACCCAGCCGGGGACTCCTTTCCCCTGAGCTATGGCCCTCCAACCACATGATCCTGGTCGGAATTCAGCAAAACGCCAAAGGGGATGTGATTGGGAAAGAGGGAAAATGAGGGGCTGGCCTGGAGGTAGGAGGGAGGCCATCTGAACCTGTCCTTTGCTCCCTTCTCCAAATACTTCAGCATCAGACACACCCAGGTTGGCCACCTGGAACAGCCCCTCTCTTGGGTGACCTGGAAAGAGAGACTTCACCTCTTTGATCCTCACTTTCCTCACCTATGAAATTGGGTGACAACAATACCTGCCTCTTTCAGTTGTAAGGATGTGACATGATCCCAAACCCCAAGTGCTCAGTAGCAGTTTGTCCATCCTAGCAGCAGGCCCCTCTTTTGGTAGCTAGAGGGCTGTCACAGTGTCCAGGCTCTAGGCGTGACAGATACGCTCTTCCTTCCTCAGATGCTTCATCTGCTGGTTCTTTCTCCCCGACTCTGGGACTACAGCACAGTCTGGCAGCCTGAGTCACAGGATAAGTATTGATTGGATGGACCAGCTTGTGAGCTAGGGCCATAGGGTGGAGGAAGGTCCAGATTCGAGTCTGTTCTGTCTGCTCTGATTTGCTGTGTGATCATGGGCCTGTCCCGGCACTTCTCTGGACCCATCTGCACGAGGAAGCCCAGACTCCTCAGCACCACAGAACCAGCTACCCAGGGCATCCTGCCCAGAGGGCGTCTTTCCCAGGTGGCCTGGCCTCACAGGGACAGATAGCAGGGTCCACACCTACCCCAGCAGGCCTACAAAGGCAGCAAGTGGACCTCCTCCTGGTGACTTTGCCTTGGACAGATGTGACACAGTATAGCATCTGTTGGGCCAGATGGCCTGGATGGCCTGAGGGGCCAGGACACCAGCTGGGAGTCTGGCTCACAGGCAGAGCTGCTTAACTCCTTCCCGCCCCAGGCCCAGGAGCTGGTGGCCCCTTGGCAACTTGCTCCCGGCTGCACTGCACAGGAAGTCTCTACCCTGGAAGGTGAGGGGGCTCCCTGGGGCCAAAAAGGAGTCTGGGCGGCTGGGGATGAGAGGGACACTGGGCACAGAAGGCACTGTGGTGGCTCCCAGGGCAGCCATGGAGCACCAGGAATCTGCTGAGCAGGGACCAGCAGGTGAGGGTGGTGACTCCAGGCCAGGAGCCTGGGGCAGCCACAAGGGACACCTGTGTGGAGCAGGGACCACAGGCACCTTTATCAAAGGAGAAGGCCCAAACATCGAAACATCACTGTCCCATAGAGGTGGACTCCCAGCTCTGCCATGCTGGCTGAATGGCCAAGCACACATGGCCTCTCTGGTCCTCAGTTTTCTCATCAGGCAAGGGGGGCCAGGGTTATCTCTGGGCTCTAGGGCCATTTCCGGCTCAGAGGGCTCCATGACTCTAGGAGAAGGAATGTGCCTCCTTGCCAGGAGCCTGGAGGACACTAATGGGACCAGCCAGATCCTTCCTATTCAGAGCATGTCCCAGCTCGAGTCTGACTCAAGACCCAGGCCTCTCAGGAGGGTGAAGAAAGGGAGCTTAGAGGTACTTGCCAACCCAGAGGGGCCACAGCACTGCCTTGAGTATAATGACCAGGCAGCTGATGTCTACTCATTTTCCTACACTGGGGAAAACCATGAGAAAAAATGCAGCATTCGGGATTATGGCTAGAGACCAGGGAGCACTTCCCAGTGGGAAAGGCTGGAACCAGATCCTGGAAGGCAGGAGTAGGGGAAGGCTCTGTGATGCTCTTTCTGGGCAACAAGACCTTCAAGGAGGGTCTGCAGTGGTCCTGGCCTTGAGGTGAAAGATGGGCAGGTAATCCCCGCTGACAGCAAGCCAGGGTCCAGCAGGAAGGCATCGCTCAGGGATTTGGCCGACCGATGTTCCCAAAGGGCAAGGTGACAACTCAGGGCAGAGCACAGCTCCCTCCCACTGTGCAGTGGGCCCCTCCGATGCACCTCAGGACAGAGGTTTTACAGGGTTCCAGAGAAGCCCAAGAACACATCCAAATAGCTGAGGGGGAAGGGCTGGGTAGGCAGGCTCCCAGCCAGGAGTGACAGCTGTCAGTCAGCATGGCAGAGAGGCAAAAACATGGGCCTGGGATCTAGACAGCCCCAGCTGAGTCCTGGCTCTGCTATCAACTTGCTGTACCACTTGGGCAAGTCACTGCCCCTCTCTGAAAAATAGGAAGGGGAACTAAGCAATCTCTAAGGACTTTTCCAGCCCAGATGTGAAAGCCATGTGGAAAGCCCCCTCGCATCAGCAAGCTCCTAGTTCATACAGTATCAAGCCCGAAGCCCAAGCACAGGCGTGACCAGAGAGACCCAGAAAATGATGGATGAATGAGCAGGTGGGATGATCACGAAGGAGACCAGAAGGTCCTCCGTTTCCCCTGGGACAACGCCTTTCCGCTGCCCCATGAGGCTTTCCCCTTATCACTTTCCAGGGACTGCAGCCCTCCAGAGCTCCTTCTCTAACTTGCACAGCCGTGATCCAAGCAGTGACTCAACTCTGAACGCTGAAGACAGAGATGAAAGCGCCGTGCCCTGGGCTGTCTCAGCCTGCAGAACCCCTCCCAAAGCCAGACGTGAGACGAAGCCCTGTGGTGGGGGAACTTAGTGATGATCCACCAAGCCAAGGAGACCCAGGCACACGTGTCAGCTCTGCCACTCTAGATGTGACAAGTGATAGGTCATTTCACCTTCTGAGACTCAGCTTTCTCACCTCTGTGATAAGTGTAACCACTGCAACCTTGCAGAAGCATGGTGAGGTCCCAGAGAGTCCACACAGCTTACACCGTGATGGGAAATAAGTGCTTGGGTGTGGCAGATACTATGGGATCCTGCCATCCCTGGAGGCCTGAGAGCAGCCAGGTCTCCCAGGGCTCCCCTGCTCCCCTCCAGCCCCCACCTGGCTTCTCCACAGGGGGAGGGGGGTGATGTGCCTGTGCTTAAACCAGCAGAAGCTACAAAGCAGCCTTTGTCTCACAGACTAAACCCTAAACCGTGGCCCTGACGTCAACCCCGGAAAAACAATGCCAGCCAGCATTCAATGTCACCCTGTGCCAAGGTCTGGGAGTGAGTGCTTCACACACAAGACCTGGAGGAGGCTGTGGATGAACTCTCAGGAGCCATGTGCCTGTCCCCTCTGGAGGCCCAAAAGGAAGGCAGCTGCCTAGCTGCCCTGAACCCCTGTCTTCCAACTCCCCATCTCAGCCCCAGAAAGAGAGCCCAGAACATGAGCCAAGTTCTCAGCCTGGCACACAGCCCAAGTGAGGTGGAAAGCACTCTCGCGCACGGTTTCCCAGATGCAGACCTGAATCCCAGCCTGGCTCTGCTACACACTGAGACCCCCGACCAGCACTGTGAGGCTGGGACATCCCATGATCCCCAGGAAGGCTCTCGGTGACATTCTGTGCTGGACACAGCCTTGAATACTAGGTCCTGACCTCACGGTCACCCCACACTGACAGTCTGCTAGGGAGAAGAAAGGATGTGACCTTCTCCTTCCTGGCCAGCCAGGCAGCCCTACTGGGGAGCCAAAGTGCCCAGAACACAAAAGGCCAGTCTGCAGCTGGAAGGGAAAGGAAGTAGGCAGTTCTCTGGGGTCGGGGCCTGCAGGCTGGGGAGCCCCAGGCCAGGGCAGGGCAGAGGGGACAGAAAGGGAACAGCTAAGCACTCCACACACACTACGCCACTGGACCCTCATGGCCACCTAGGAGCTAAGGTCCTCATCCCACTTCACAGTCAACACAAGTGAGGCTCAGCAGCAATGTGAACCCAGGCAGTCTCAGCCCAGGGCCAAAGCTCCCTCCCACCCAAGGGAAGGCCTGACCCACAGGCCTATATTGGAAACCATGGAAGAGGGAGCAGGATGATTTCTTTCTAATTCTTCACACTGTAATGGTGCCTTAAGGCTCAAGGAAGAAACAACCTACCAGCTGGAGGGCCCTTGAACTTGGCATCTGCAGGGCATCTACTTGCCCTGAGTCAGGTAAGCCCTGGTGTTTTCAATGTGAGAGTTTTCTTTAAACCCAATGGTCATGTACTATAAAGATGTGTACAATTCCACAAATACTACTTGTCAGGCCACATCCCCAGGCAGGGACTCCGGAGGCTTGGTCTCTATAGGGACTAGGAGCTTGGCTGGTATGGCTCATCCAACTCCAGTGTCCCAGGTAAAGTTCTAAATCTTGGGACTCACACAAGTGATGGCGGACCAGAACGGAACGTCCTCGGTCCAGGTGATCAATAGTCCTGTTGGTTTTGCCATCCCATTTTACACAAGAGGAAACTGAGGCACAAAGAAACAATGCAGCCAAGCACATGGCTCGCAGGCAGGGATGGTAGGTCAGTTAACACCCCAAGACATCATCCCAAAACACCCCAAGGCTCCAAGGTGAGGCCTGGCTCCATGGACCCATGTCACAGTGTATAGGCTCCAAGGTGTGCCCATGGTGGAAGCCTCTCCACTCCAGGCACTCTGGCTACTAGGAGTCATCGAAGCCCCTCCATAAAGTCCCAGTCCCCAGAAGGGGCCTTTCACTTCGAGACCCAGCTCAGGGGCAGGTGAGCAGACTGGGCCCAGCCCCTTACTCTGTGGGGAGACCTCAAGGCAGCTATTTTCTTCTGGGCCTCAGTTCTCCTATCTGTAAAATGGTCATGGAAATGTGAGTGGGACAGAGACAAAATAATGAAAAATAGATTCTCAAGTCTTTCTACAAAGACAGAAAGCTCATCTGCTCACTAGGGTGGCAGGGGAATGGTTTTGCCACAAGCAGGGGGAATGGATGAAATGACCCTGGGGAGCACCCTAAGCCCTCCAGGCTTGTGGAAGAGAGAAAGTCACGAGGTGAGGTGGAAGACATGGCAGGCCTGGAGAGGTAAAGTGAGCCCCCATTTCCCACCTGCGTGTGACCCCAGGCCCTTAACCTGAGGGCCCCCATGGCCAGCACTGACTTCCAAGGCCTGGCAGCAAGCAGGCCCCTCACTAGGCAGCCTCCCCTCCCATGTTGAGCCCCTAATAAAAGAGGTCCTGGGGGACCAGACGTGGGGTCTTAACCTCAAAAGCTCCAAATCATCAGGGAATAGACAGAAGCTTGGACATATGTTCACACATATGTGCACAGACACACACACACAGAGGAGCACAAAGCACCAGCAACAAAGGCCACCACCAGGGCCTGGCATCTGGAGGAGGGGTGGGAGGCCCCCTGCCCCAGACAGGGTAAGAGACCAGCCATAAAAATTAGAGATCAGAGCAAGCAAAAAAGGACAGAGGGCCAGGAGAAAGGATGAAACAACAAAACAGAAACTGAGAGCAGGGAAGGCAGAGGGAGGGAGAAAGAGCAGAAGGGGACCAGCGCTAGCCAGGTTTTCCGACACCGGGCACAGGCTTGGTCAGGCCTGTGCAGTCACGCCAGGCCCCTGCCCAGCTGTCCTCTCCACCTGGAGCGCCTTCCTCCTCCTCTGCCTCATGACTGGATCTCCAAACTACAACCCCAACGATGTCCCCTCCAAGAAGCCTTTTGTGATTGGCCCTCTGCTGGCTCGAGGGCTTTCTGGAATCCTGGGATTCAGGCTACCCCGGGTCTCACCAGGGTCCCACTCAGAGCTTCAGGACGCTCTGGTTCTGACTTCAACAAGCGCTCCCCAAAGCTTCCACTAACCCCCACGAACGGCTTCTGCCCATGAACACAGTGGACCTGGGGCCAGAAGCAGGGTCCTCAGTGGGCCTGGGTCAGATGTGGTGACCTTGCCCGGAGAGGAGCCCGTCTGGCAGGGAATTTCACAAGGTCCGCTCAAGACTGGCAGCTGTTTCCCTCCCCCGCCAGCCAATGGAAGGCAGTGAGCCAATAACTATCTTAAATAACCCGAGTAATAAAAACGGCCTATTAAGAGGGCGGAAGGCAGCCGCTCCCCGGCGGGGGCCTCTTCGTGGAGAGTGCAGGCAGGGGCTGCGTGAACCCGCACATTCCGCAGTCCTCCAACTGGCCAGGAGTGCTGAGCAGGCGTCTTGGGGACAGCGCAGGGCAGGGCAGCCCCGCCCCGCACGCCACGCGGAGGGCTCCAGCCCCGGCCACGCCCACCCCGCTCTCCCGCAGCCCCAGTCCATTGTCCCCCTGTTTCTCGAAGTCCACGCCTTGCGCAGCCCCATTTCCAGATAAGGAAACGGGGGCTCAGAGAGGCACAGCCACGCTACCAAGGTCTCGCAGCCCAGGAACAGTGGAGACACCCAGTAGCGTCCTCTGTCCCTGTTCTAAGTGCAACACACAGGCCCTGCCCAGCGCTGTCTTGTTCAGAGCTTTCTGCCTGACAGCCCAACGACCGCAGGATGCAAGGCAGGCATGACAACAGGGGCAAAGGAGACCGGGCATTTCACCGAACTTCAGCAGCCCGGGTGGCATGGAAAGCTGGAGAGGACACAGCAGTGTGGAGAGGGCCAGGGCTTCCAATGACTTCCACTCCACCCACACCGAACTCACCACTTTACAAAGGGCTTCCACCGCCTCCCGAGGGCAGGCTGCATATCCCCATTTCATAGAAGTGAGGCTCAGGGCAGGAAAGCTGCCTTCAGGGGGCAGGCCCCTCCTTAGGCTAGTCATGACATAAAGGCTGGCTCTCGATCTGGCTCCCTGGCTTCAAATCTCATTTTGCCACCTCCCAGCTGTATCCTGGCTCAGTTCCTTCCGTGTCTCCATTGCTCTGCATCAGGATCTCTGAAATGAGCCAATGATGGTGCCCTACTCACAGGGTTAGGACGAGGCTCTGTGAGTTACATGTGTGTCAACTGCTTTGAATGGAGCCCTGCAGAGTAAATGCTGTACAAATATTTGTTTAATAAATTAATAAATATTCATCGAGCTCCTACTATGCACTGGCACTGTTTGAGAGCTCACTTGTCACATGGCATCATCACACAATATTGCCACATGGCAGGACATGTTTGCTGGGTCCCGACTCTGAGCTCTGGAGGGTAGATGCTGTGTCTGCTTCCCCTGGTGCCCACGTGGTGGGCCTGCCACACGGTGGGTGCTCTGCCTCTGAATGAGAGCACCAGAGCTTTGGCTTCTCAGACGTCACACCCAGCAGTCTCATCCCCCCAGTGAGAGGCAGGAAATGACAAGAATGAGCTCCTTGTGCCCTGGCTAAGCTCAGGGCTGATGGAAAGCAAAGGTTAGGGAGTCTCCAGCCCAGGGCGGAGGCCAGCTTCCATCCTGCCCCAGAATGACCAGTGCTCTCTCCTGCTCTTGTCAGATGACAAGAAGCTCTGGCCACTGCCCTGGGGACACTTCGCAGCAGGACAGAAGGAACATTAATGTAGAGCCTAGAGTAGAGGCACAGCCAAGCCTTGGCTTTGCTGTGAACTCCGTTTCTCTCTGAGTATAGTTTCCATGCTGTGCCGTTACACACGGCTTAAATGAAACCTCAAGAAAAGTACTGGACAGATGTACCTTCCACTCCTCCTGCCTTCCCCTCCCGTCCAGATGTGGCCCCTCTGTGGCTAAGGAGCCCCCTTACCCTGAGCTCCTCCCCACTCAGGGCGCACCCCCCATAGGATCCTCTCCAAAGAGCAGGGGCAGGAGCCGGCTACAGGGACTTAGGAACCTCATCTGCCTGCTGCTGCCAGTGATTCATTTGCTTCTCAAGAAATAATTACTTCCCAGCACAGTCTTCACAGCACAGCAGCCACCTCCTGTTCTGCTGCCCGCTGTGACAATATTAGGACAGGTGCTGGGGAGACCCTGCTCCCTGGCCTGTCTCCTGCCGGCCTCCTCAGCCCTCAACAGCCTTCAGTGGCATGGGACAAGACCACCACCAGAGAAGAGCCCTGAGCTAGGGCTCTGGATACTGAAATGGGACTCCATGTGAGATCAGAGGCAGATTTCCTTACCTCTCTAAACTGCTCCTTTGTGAAATGGGCATAATCAATTCCTACCTCTTGAGGTCGCTCTAGTAATTATGGCTTAAAGAAGTCATCACTGAACCTAGCACAAAATAAGTGTTCAAGGGGCGGGGCTTTAGCTCAGTGGTGCCACACCTGCCTCACAAGCACAAGGTCCTGAGTTCAATCCCCAGTACCAGGAAAAAAATAAAATAAATAAGTGTTCCATAAACAGCATTAAACCCCATTCTGCAATGTTTTCCTATCACATTGTTCAATTGTTTTTGTTTGGTTTTGAGACAGGGTCTCACTCTGTAGTCCAGCCAAGTCCAGACAAAGGTCTGGGCTGCACAAGGCTCTAGGGCCCACACCACAACTCAGGGAACATGGCCAGGCACTTGCCTGGTTTATTACTGAGTGACAACTACCTTCTCTTGTACCAGGGACTAGAATGAGAAACCACATCCTGCCCAGAAAGCTAAGCACCTAGTGCCCAGCATGGGCAGGAAGGCACTCTCCTGGTAGAGGCATAGTGTCACAAATCACCAGCCTCCCACCTGGCCTGAACCCTCAAACACCTCATAGGCTGGCAATACCCTCACTGGCTGCACAAGCCACAGAAGGCAGGGAGAAGATGGTGACCTGTGTCCCTTCACAGTGCCAGCACAGCTTCCCCTCTGCCCTGTGAACACTTCCTATGTAGCACTTCTTTGGAACCTTATCGTGTACGTACAACATGCTGTAGCTATGTAAACCCACATCCTCAGGACACTGAGCTCAGCATCCCCATTTTACAGATGGAGAAACTGAGGCTCGAGCAGCAAAGAGTCAAGGCTAAGCTTATTCAGTTTTTCCCTCCTGCACTGGGCCCAAATATCTGGCACCAGGCACTAAGTGTTCATTGAGACATGCTGGGCCAATATATTGACACTGAAGCCTGGGGCTTTGGAATCCAAGTCCAGACCTTTCCTTCCACATGCAGTGGGGTCCCTAGATGCTGGGTCTGTGCCACCTGTCCTATACCCCCTCCCCTCTGGTGCCTTCTAGCAGGCAGTAGCCAGACAGGGAGCATGGAGTCCCCCCTCGCTGCACAAATATTTACTTGGTTGCATGGACTCTAGCCAGCCCTGGCTGGCTTCATGGGCAGCAGCAGAAGAAAGACCAGGAGCCAGCTATGGCAGAGCAGAGATGGTGGAGGCAGTGGCAGGAGCAGAAACATCTCAGGCAATGGAGTTGTGATGAGGGAGGAAGTGGGAGCCCAGGGCAGGAAGCCCAGTAAGTCAGGGAGGAGGCACACACCCCTAATCCTGAGCCTGGGGGACAGGAGGGCTGTACCCTTCCCTGTCCCCAGACCCTCTCCCACCATCTGTGACAGAGAAAATAAACGGAACGCTAGCCCAGCATCCTCTGCTGATACCATCAAAAGCCAGGGCTGCAGATAGACAAAGTCCCCAGCTTTCTGGAGTCACTGAGACACAGCAGGATTTCAATCGATTCTCCTGGAAGTCATCGCATCTGGCTGCGGCAAAGGGTGTGTTCAAATTCTGGTCTACCCTTCTGTGTCCTTCAATACGAACACGTGTGAGTATTCAGCTACCAACATGAAGAAAGAGCCTGGGGGCTGTGTGCGCATGCATGTGTGTGTGTGTGTGTGCACGCGTGTGCATGTGTGTTCGTGTGCACACATGCTGGGGGGGGCGGTGCATCCTCTGGGCCAAGCCAAAAGCCCCGCCCCACATTCCTTAGCAAAGGAATCTTTGGCATCAGCTGTCTGCTGCTTCCTTTTCTTTTCTGGGACCGAACTCCCTCAACTCCCTCTAGTTTAAGGCTCTGAAAATCCTTCCCAAATTTGTCCCCAGGGAAAATGCCAGCCCAGCCAAGAGATTCACTGATATGATTCTCAAGAGAACTGAGGACCTAGATGGAGGGGTTTTGTGTGTTCCTTTTCTTTCTTTCCTTTTTCTTTTAAAGGAAATTAGGAGAAAGGGCTGGGGGAGGCAAGAGACTTCCGGAGGCACAAATCAACTGCTAAGATGGGCCTAACGCCCTTCTGAGATGCCAGACAAAGAGGCAGCCCTATTTCCCTCCACCCCCAGCACCATCTCTGGCGCCTTCCATGGGACAGAGAGAGCAGCGACGTGTCCTGAAATGGATTTGTTGGGCAGTCCAAGGCTGTGCCCAGAAGCCCTCATAAATTAAGGGAACCGACTTTGCCCGGGGAAGAGGGGTGGGCAGGAGTGGAGAGCATACTGGGAGCCTACTGAGCCCCAGGGACCTTAACACAGAGCTCATTTATCCCTTCCCAGCCCCAGGGAGCAACAGCAAAGTGGCTTAGGCAGCTCAGAGAGGCCAAGAAACCTGCTCATAGCCACACAGAAACAGGAAGGGCAGAGCTGGGATTCCATCTGTGTGAACTTCAGAAATATTGAAAATGTGGATGGAAATGGCAGACAACAAAGCCCTGTGAGATCTTTCTAGGGCGGTCTTCGGGCCTTGGGGCATTCAGGGGCCAGCACCCCCACCTGCTTGAGGGCCTCCAGGGGGTGTGACATGATGGGAAAGGCAGGGGACACTCCAGCTGACCCACCCACCATCCCTTTTTGGAAACCTCCATTCTGGCTGACAGCCCAGCCCCTTCCGGCTCATAGGCAGAAATAGCTGTGACAAAAGTCCCTCCCATCTCAGAAAGAGGCTTTTAAAGAAATGTTTAAAACAGACATAGAGCAAAGCAGAGCAAGTTCTGCTAAGCCCGACTGCAGCCAGTGATGTGGGCAACACATTGGAGTGGTGGGCTGGGTGGGTCAGCGCCCTCTGGGCCTCAGTTTCCCCAGGTCTAAAATAAAAGTGCACAGCTGAATCCGCTGTTTTCAAAGTGAAACTTCCTTGAGCTACCTCATGGGAGTCCAAGAGAAACAGCTGCTGGGGTTGATGTGGGTCAGATCCCAGGTTCTCACTGTCCCTGCTATGGCCCCAAGGGCTCTGAGGGGCCAATCTAAAAATCATCACACCCCTCTGGACTCTCAGACCACCCTCCAATCACCCCAGGCACCAAGGGAAAACAAATCTAGCCATCGGCATGGGAGGGAACAAAGCCAGCCAGCTCCAAATCACACTGGGCCTGGAAGTCCAGGAGGGCCACAGAGGCTTTGGACCAGGGGCACCACGTTGCCCAGAAGGCACCCTGCCCAGAAGGTAGCTATACCAGCACTACCAGCCCTGGGCAGCTTCCTCACCACCAGGCTACAGGGAATTTTTTTCTTGACACCCCCTAAGTATGCCAGCTTCCTTTCCCAGTCAGTGAAGAGAAAGGAAATTATCCAAACCGTGCAGCCTGGTGATGGGCTAGGCAGTACTTCCCATGCCCCTAATCTGGACCCTGGAAGAGCAAGGAGGACAGGGAGGCCCAGAACAGAGAGAGACCACAGCAAACACCACGTTGTCTCATGAGGCAAAAAGATGAGCCATGATCTAGACCACTTCATCACAGACCTGAAGTACAGAACAAGCTGATGGGATCACCCAAAGCAATCCTGCCATGTAAAGGTGGAGGACCTGAGGCTCAGAGAAGCCTAGCAATTGGCTGGAGGTCACACAGCACACAGTGGCAGAGCAGGACCTGGAGTCCAGGTCTCCTGCATACCAATTCCAAGAGCTATCCACCTGTTTAGAGTTCAGACAGATTCAGCAGGAACCTCCCAGGGAAAGCACCCAGCTTGCAGACTCAGAACAGGATATTTTGGTGGCACTGGGTGGTGACACAGTGAAATGTTTGTTTTGGTTTCCAAATCAACGCTTGACAACCTTGTCCTCTATACAGTTTCAGTGACCACATTTCCCACGTGGTAAAGAGCTACTGGGCCGAGGGGAAACCAAAGAAGCGGTGAGCAGGGCCAGTGCTGGGATACCCCAGCCAGGAGCTCTGGTCCCGGTCAGTGTTTCCAAAACATGGTTTGTGTACCACCAATGGCACATGAGATGATATTAGGTGGTACACGGTGATTTTTAACATTTAAAATACATTTGGCAAATAAATAAACAAAGTGCAGTCATCTATACAGTATTCATTAGCAATAAAAAGGAACATCCCAGCTGGGGATTTAGCTCAGTGGTTCCACCCCCTGCCTCAAAAGAGCAAAGTCCTGAGTTCGATCCCCAGTACCAAAAAAAAAAAAGGAACATCCTACATGCTACACAACAAATAAAGCTCAAAAACATGACTTAAGTGAAAGATCTTGCCACACTACATAGTACATAATTCCATTTATATGAAATGTCCAGGAAAGGCAAATCCATAGAAACATAGTAGATCAGTGACTGCCGGGGCCGGGTGAGGATGAGAACTCCCAGAAAATGGGCATGGAGGATCTTTTTGGGGGATGCACATGTTCTAAAACTGGATTGTGGTGATGGCCGCACAACTGTGAATTTTCTAAAGATCACTGATATACTTAAAACAGGTGGATTTTATGATAGGCAAATTATGCCTCAGCAAAGTTATGAAATTATTTCATATAAGTAGCAGTGCAGGTAGAGTACAGAATAGGGCCACAAGTCATGGATATAGGACTCAAAAAACCTCCAGCTTAAAGAACACTGAGCTACATGTGCTAGGTTGTTAGGGAGACAAGAGGGAAGCTCCGAGGCTGTGAGTTGCTACAGGTGACGGCAGGAAACCCTGCAGGCTTTTCCTTCCCTGGCCAGTGGCCATTCATTGGACTCTTCTTGGGGTCCATGCTAGGCACCCTGGGAGGACCTGACATTTCCAGTGGCCAACAGTCCAGGCAAACACCTTAGTCTCATCTCTCTACCCATGACTTCTCTTATGGGAAGAGGATTAGAGGTGGGCAAAGAGCTCAAACTCAGATTTCTATATTGTTGAAGCTGGTAAGACCCTTTGAAATTGTGTAGTCAAGTGGTTCTTACACTTTCTTTAAAGGTCACTGTATGTTCACCTTCCTCCAAAATAAAAATAATGTAAGAAACTTCAACATAGTACATTATAAGAAAAAAACAGAATGTTATGTGTAAATTTATATTGTAAGCTCAAGTACCTTTCACTACCATGCTAAATTCAGTCAACACAATTGATGAGGCTCTTGCGATACATTAACACTGAAGATGGGCACTGTGGGTGACAGTTCCATATTCAGGTTACCTCTATCCCCAGTTTCAGCTGCCGAGCATGAAAAAGATCTTACCACACACAGATAAGTAGCTACAGGGATGGGAATCATTTTAAGCAGCTTGCATAGCAGTCTGGGAATACTCTTTAGACAAACAGAGAAAGGGAGCAAGACACTTTAATTCACAGACAACTATAAACAAGTTAGCACATTAATAGTTAGCAAGTTGTATGCTGGACTCCAATAAGACAACATTAAGAACTTAAAAATGAGTGGGAACATTCTTATGACTGTATTACCATCTAAACATATTTTAAATAATAATTTTTAAGAAATATTTAAGGAACCCCAAAAGCACCACTGAGGAAGTTTAGAACTTCAAGAAGAAGAGTTCTAGCCCAAAGATACTTGCTTTGGAAAAATTCAGTGTAAGCCCTTAATCAAATTCAGAAAAGATGGATCTTTGCAATTCACAAAAAAAAGAGGAAGAAGTGTGCATACGCCCCAGAAAGGGAAAAAGAAAGAAGGATGCCCACACTTCACCTGTCTCAGCAACACCGGCGCATTGCGGGCCAGTGTCAAAAGCTGATATCACACCCCACACCCTGGGTGCAACTTGGACAGATCATTTCTCAGCGCCAACCCACCTCACTCTGACACTGGGCATGGTCGTCCTATCTCCTTAGTAGCCAGGCCCAAAAAACACACACACAGTAAAACAAACACCATGCAAGCCTGTGGCATGACGACACAGTCAACAGTGGCAGGCGTGAGGGTTCACCCCTCCCCTCTCTGAGTTTCACCATTAAAAGCAATTGCCTCTCGGGCCAGGGATTTAGCTCAGTGGCACTGAGCCTGCCTCAAAAGCACAAGGTCCTGAGTTCAATCCCCAGTACAAAAAAGAGCAGTTGCCTCTTTCCCTGGATGGACCTGGTAAGGTTGACCACCAAAGGCACAGTAGTAGCCTCCCTACAAAGGGCACCAGGCCATTCTTAAACCCTCCTGAGAGCAAAGTTCTCCAGGGGAGAAGCTCATCCCCCAGAAAGCTATGCCATACGTGGGAGACCAGACCAGCAGCTCCAGCCATTTCTGCTCTCTGCTAGCTGGACAAAGTGCCGATCACGGTTAATAACATCCACTTGATTATCTTATGCCTGGTGAAAACCATTAGCTCTTACTCTCCCCTTAAGCAACTGTGCGTGGATTTTACTATTCCCATTTCTCTGATGAGGAAACAGGCTTGCCAGTGGCTTGACAATCTCTCCAGCAGGAGATGGAGTTAGCATCTGAATCTTTCCTAGCTGCTACTGGGACAAGGGAAGGAAGCCCACACCAAGCTCCCTGGGCAGATTTTAGGGATGAAAATTAAAAAGTCCTTCTTGGTTCAGAGCCATGGCTCCAAATGCAGAGTTGACAGCAGCCCTTGGCCCAGGGGGTCCTCTCCCACGCAGGCCTGAGACAGTACAGACAGACCCCCTCCTCTTGTGCAAAAACAGAGCAGACATCAGCATCCTTAGCCAGCCTGCAGGCAAGCAGTCACTTTCCCAGCCAGGGAATCTGGGTTGGGCAGGAACACACTAACCAGTCCTCCGGGAAGTGTGACCCCAGCTCCAGCTAGAGTCTGTGGTCTGGGTCCATCCAGTGTCTTCCCACCCAAGGTTACTTCCTCTTGGGGGTCTCCAGGGCTGACTTCACTGGGGCTCAGTAAACCATGAGACTTGGGGCATGTGGAGAAGAATAGGCATTTTCAGAAGCTTGTAGCCAGCCTGCTGTAGTTTTGGCTCTCCAGGCCAGATAGCTGGGCCTTTCAGAACTGGAGTTCTGAACTGGAGTAGCTGTCCCTGGCCCAAGGGGATAGGGACAGATCCATGCACTGCCCCACACATGATCTTATTTAATTCGAGGAATAAAAAGGCAATGGGATGCTCAAGACTTTTTTTTTCTTTTTACTCACTGAGGAAGGGGAGCCTATCTCCCGCATCTTTGGGGAAATAGTCAAATCCTAATTTCACAGTATATTGGGCAAGCCGCTCTGGGCAAGTTACTTTGAATCTCTGCCCCTCAGTTTCCTCCTCTGCAAAATGGGATGACACTGCCTCACACTGCACTGTAGTGAGGATGAAATGAGATCATATACACCGCTGGATATTACGTCCTTTAGGAAAGAATGTATCCCAACCAGTGACGGAGCCGCCGGGATCTCCCCACCGTAGTCAGCGCCTGCCCGTTCTCGGCCGGGATCTAGGTAACCGAGTCTCCCTAGAGCGTGCAGGGCGCTCTGCAAACCCAGCTTGCAGCCCACCTGCCGGGCGGCCCTCCTCTCTCCGTCCTCCCGCGTACACACACGCCGAACCTGGGCGCCCCCTCCAGGGCGTGGCGGGGGAGGGGAGGCTCCACTCACCTCCGTTTGTATTCGTCGCGCTCCCGCTTCACCTTGGCCAACACATTGTAGAGCGCGCGTATCTCCGGCGTGATGGTGTCGATCTGCACGCCCACGCCGTCCGGGTGCACCCACGACACGCCGGGGCCCTGCACGGTCTCCACGCCGCCGCCGCCCGTGCGCCGCACCTGCGTGTAGCTCCAGATGGTGCCGGGCAGGCGACCGTAGTGCTGCGGCTGCGAGCCGCCGGCGGGGGGCAGGCCGCCCAGGGCCGCGGCGTTGGCGTTGGCGTTGGCTCCGGGCGCCGGGGGCCGCAGCAGCTCGGGCCCAGTCTGTACGGCCTGCTCGCGGGAGAAGGTCTTGTAGCGGAGCCGCCGGTCGCGCTCGCTCTGCTGCTGCTCCAGCTGCTTCTCCAGCAGCCGATTGCGCCGCTCCAGCTCGTGCACCTTGGCCAGGAAGCAGCGGAAGCGCACGTTGAGCCCTTTCAGGAGGTGGATGTTGGAGCCCAGGTCGTCCCGCAGCGCCGCAGTCACCGGAGACGGCCCTGGCCCAGCCCCGCCGCCGCCGCCACCACCCCCAGGACACCCGCCGCCGCCGCCGCCGCCGCCTCCGGGCGGGCAGCCGAAGGCCAAGGCCATCTCCCCGAAGAGTAGCGAGTTCACCATGCGCCGGCTGCGCGGCTCAGGGCCCCGGGCCCGCGGCTCCAGATGCGGCTCCAGCTCCGGGCAGGGCTCCCGGCGCGGCCGGGCCAGGGAGGGGGCAGGCTCCAGCGCAGCCGGACGGAGGCTCCAGATGCGCGCCAGATGCGGCCTCCGCAGCAGCAGCGGGCCGGACGGTCCCGGGACGCCGGCGCTGAGGAGAGGGAGGAAACACGGCCGCTCCTGGGATGCAGAGGAGGCCGCGGGGCAGCTAGAGGCTAGAAGGGTCTTAGAACCCACCGCCGGCGCTGTCAGAGGCGCTGTGCAGGGGCCGCGGCAGCCGCGCGCGGAGGACTCTCGCCGGCGCTGCCCCTCTGCGACGGGCCCCGCCCACTGCAGACCCTAGCCCCTCCCTCGAACCGGTCCCCGCCCATCCGTCCACCCTCTGCGGCGTTCCCGAGTACAGGCTCCGCCCTCAAGGCCCCCACACCGGCAGCGTCGGGCCACGCCCACAGAACGCAGCTCCGCCCATCCCTGCTCCGTTTCCTTCTGCGCCGCAAGACCCGCTGCTGCAGCTCTGGCTCCGCCCCGCTCCCCGACTGGACCACGCCCTCTCCCGCGTTCGGTCCGGTAGCCTGGCTGGGGTCTCTGTCCCAGAACGCAGTCCGCAGAGCTGCACCAAGGACGGGTTGGCTGGATCCGTGGCCAAGCCAGCCCAGTCTCTTAACGGGGACAGTAGCTCCGGTAGTGCTCGCTTCCACCTTTCCCACTTCGTCTGCAGAGGAGGCTCGGCTTCTCTGTCCTCCCCCTCCCCAAATTCCCACGGATGCGGATGACTGCCGCCTGGAAGGGAACCACAGCATCCGAAGGTGCTTGGCAGTCGCCCCCACTCCAACCTGGTCGGCCCAGGGCGCCCTCCCAGGGGAAGCATCGCGCTTCCGCCCGCAAGTCCCCCATGCGGCGGGTCCTGGGCTCCCCTCCTCCAGAGCTGGGATCCCGACATCCGCCTGGTCACTGTTATACCCGGGCCCGCGGAGGTCAGGCCCAGGAAGATCAAGCAGAGACCCTCGCGAATGACACCCGCAAGCTCGGCCTGGGCCTCCGCTGAGCTGCAGCGGAAACCTGGCCCTGACTCACACACGCACACTCACACGCTGAGAACCAGCAGCATGGCTGGGGGTCCATTACCTCCCACCGCCTTAGTAAGGGCAACATGGAGGAACCCGTCCAGAGCATTCATTCGTTCATTCATTCAGATGTTTTCACACCTGCCAATCTAAAGGCTAAGTTCTCCAGTCTCCGGAGCAGTGCAAATAGTGGTGTATGTCAGGTGTCACACTCCTTCGTTATCCCCATTTTACAGGAAAGGTCGTTGAGACCTACGAAGGCCTACAGATCCCGAAGCACATGCATCAACCTGGCTTCCTGATCCTTTCCACTTTTGAGCCTCACCACAAACCTCAGAGGAAGGGGACCCCCACCTTTGAAAGCCTGTGGCTTACAGCATGAGCTCTGAGCCAGAGAGGTGGCATGTTCCAGATCCTTCTGGCCAGATTTTTTGCATTGCCATTTGATTTTTGTCTTTTACGTTTGTTCTGTCTCCTTGCGTGTAAGCTTAAGGGTAGATAATAGTCTCACAGGAATAATGGCTTGGTATTCTTGGTGACAAAAGAGATATAAAGAAGACACAGGCTTGCTCTGTGGTGGTGTGGCTGTGATGTTACTCTTCTGTGTTTTTCATTCTGTCTCAAGAGTAAACCCTCCGCATATTTCCCTCCCTCCACCCCAGCTCCTCCATCCAAGCCAAAACAGACTCACCTTTGAGCTTCAAAACTGACCTGTCTGGAAACCTTTCTTTACCTAACCCAACCTATATGCTCTTTATTCTCTGTTCCCTCTTCTCTTACTCATTTTGTTTGTTTACCTAACCTAAAAAAACAAAACCCTTTGCCTTGAAGAAGGGGTTCTTGGACCCCACCAAGACAAATGAGGATAGAATTCTGAGGAGTCCAAAAAGTCCTTGATGAAATCAAACATCCATTCATAATTTAAAAAAAAAAAACAGGTATAAAAGGTCCTTGTCTTGCTAGGTGTGGTGGTGCATGCCTATAATCCCAGAACCTTGGGAAGCTGAGGCAAGAGGATTGCCATGAGTTCAAGGCCAGCCTGGACTACATAGAAAGACCTTTCTCAAAAAAAAAAAATTTTTAATGACCTTATCTCAATCTGATAAAAGCCATTTATGACAAACCAAGAGCCAACATCATATTAAATGGAGAAAAACTGAAAGCTTTCCATCTAAAATCAGGAATAAGACAAGGATGTTCATTATCACCATTACTGTTCAATATACTTCTCAAAATATTAGCCAGAGGGCTGGGGATTTAGCTCAGTGGTTCCGGTGCCTGCCTCAGAAACTCAAGGTCCAGAGTTCGATCCCCGGTACAAAAAAAAAAAAGTCAGTCAAAATATTAACCAGACCAATCGGGCAAGAGAAAGAAAGAAATAAAAGGGATATGTGTAAGAAAAGAAGAAGTCACATTATCACTATTTGCAGATGACATGATCCTCTACAGAGACGACCCAAAAAATTCCACCAAATGACTCTTAGAATTAATAACCAAATTCAGCAATGTAGGAGGATACAAAGTCAACACACAGGAGGGTGGGAGAAAGAAAGAGACAAGGAAAAAAAGTGAAAAATAGAAGGAAAAAATGGAAATAAATCTTTTGTATATAATGAGGGGGAATGGGATAAAATAAAATAAAATTTATTTTAAAAAATAAACACAAAAATCAATAGCATTTCTGTACAGCAATAATAAACTCACTGAGAAAAAAATTAGGGAAACAATACTTTTCACAATAGCATCAAGAAAAATTAATTACCTACCAATTAATTTAACCAAGGAAGTGAGAGACTTATACAACAAAAACTACAATACTCTGAAAAAAAGAAGATAGAAGAGGACACGAGAAAATAGAAAGATATCCCCTATTCCTGGATAACCAGAACCAATATAGTCAAAAAGTCCATACTTCCAAAACTCTTATACAGTCTTAACACAATCCCAATCAAAGTATCGATAACATTGCTTGCAGAACTAGAGAAAACAGGGGGCCAGGGATTTAGGTCAGTGGTTCCGCCACCTGCCTCGCAAGCACAAGGACCCAATTTTGATCCCTGAGAGAGAGAGAGAGAGAGAGAGAGAGAGAAAGAAAACAATTCTAAAATTCATATAAAACCAAAAGACACCTAAAATAGCAAAAAGCAATCCTGGGCAACAAGAGCAAGACAGGAAGAATCATAATTCTGGACTTTAAGTTATACTACAAAGTTACAGTGATATAAACAACAGACATGTAGACCAATGGAACATAGTAAAAGATGTAAAAACAACTTTATGCACATTCAGCTACCTGATCTTTGACAAAGGAGCCAAACACTTATGCTGGAGGAGAGATAGTTTAACAAATGATGTGAGGAAAACTGGCTATCTACATGCAGAAGATTGAATCTAGACCCATATCAATCACCACGTACTAAACTAAGATTAAAACAGAAATACTTAATCTGCTGGAAGATAAACTAGGTAAAACTCTTGAAGACAGGCATAGGAGAGGACTTTCTGAACAGAACCCAAATTGCACAAGAGATATCATCAAGAATCAACAAATGGGATCATATCAAATTAAAAAGCTTCTGCACAGCAAATCAGCAATCACCAGAGTGAAGAGACAACCTACAGAAGGGGAAACAAAGTTTTGGCAGCTATTCCTCAGACAGAGCACTAATAGCTAAAATATAGAGAGAAAAAAATTAGACCTCCCAAAATAAAAGACCCAATCAAAAAATGAGCAACTGAAATGAATAGACATTTCTCAGAAGAAGAAATACAGATAGCCATTAAGTAAGTAAAAAAATGTTCAGCTTCTCTGACCATTACAGAAATGCAAATTAAAACAACACTGAGATTTCATCTTATACCAAAAAGAATGGCTATCATCAAGAAATCAGATAACAGGCTGGGGATTTAGCTCAGTGGTTTCGCTGCCTGCTGCACAAGCGCAAAAAAAAGAAATCAGATAACAACAAATGCTGCCAAGGCTGAAAGGAAAAGGAAGTCTTCTTTATTGTTGTGAAAAGGTAAACTACTACAACCATTGTGGAAATCAATATAGAGATTCCTCAGAAAACTAAAACTAGAAATTCCATTCAACCCAGATATTCCCCTCCTAGGTATCTTCCCAAAAGAGTTAAGTCATCATACCATAGTGATACATGCACACCTGTGTTTATAGCAGCACAACTCACAATAGCTAAATCTTGGAAGTGGCCTATATGTCCATCAACAGATGAATGGATAAAGAAAATGTGATATTTGTACACAACAGAGTACTACTCTGCCATAAAGAAAGATAAACGAATTATTTGTAGGGAAGGGCTGCACCTCGAGGCTATAATGTTAAATGAAATAAATCTGACACACAAGTTTAAATATCACATAGTTTCTCTTATATGAGAAACCCAAAATATACATGAAGAGCAAAGTGAAAGATAGATAATAGGAAAAAAGGGAGATGAGGGAACAGGGAAGGAGGGTAAAGAAAAAAATGCAGCCAGAAGGGAAGGGAAGGATTGGGGAATGTAGAATGAACATGTACCAACTCTTCACAATGAATGTAACCATTATGTACTGTAAACATGTATTAATAGAGAAAAAGAGTTCTGAGGAGTCCATGACACTTCGATGGACCAAAGTTTATCTTTATGTTCACTAATCGCTAAATGGCATTTAGCACTTCAATTATGAGTGTAGGCAGCAAGTAGATGACACTGATTTTATCACTAATAGAAATCACAGATAGGTCAATAGTGCACTACAGTTTACTGTAGATATCCTAAGATATCATATCAGTCATATTAGACCACAAAGCTACTATATCACAATTTTTTTAGTACTTTGACATCTGTATTTTAAATTATTTTCATTGCATGCATTAAAAGTGTATCCTAATGCATTTTAAAAATTATTCTGAGAAGGATCACTAGGTTTCACCAGATGCCCAAGGGGCCTATGGGGAGGATCTGTCTTGTCACAGAGTTGCCCTGGATTTGAGGTATGAAGCCCTCCTTGAGGGGCCAGAGCAGCCCTGTCCAGAGCACTGAGAGGTTCAGACATTCTGTGATCACATTTTGGTTTTGGTTTTGGTTTTGGTTTTGGTTTTTTGAGACAGGGTCTCACTAGGTAGTTCATGGTGGCCTTGAACTCCTAGCCCAGGCTGTCCTTTAACTCACAATGATCCTCTTGCCTCAGCCTTCCAAGTGCTGTGATTACAGGCATGCACCACCATGCCCCATCTCTTCAATCACTTATTGGGTACCTACTTGGGCACTGAACTCTGAGGAAGGGGGTTTGGGAGCTCTAGGGGAACTTCTGGAGGCAGCCAGAGAGCACCCAGAGGTGCAAGAGGGTGGGGGAAGGAAGGAAGCCAGACTTGCAGATGGCTGAGCAGAGGCCAGATAAACTGAAAGATTTGGCAGAGGTGGTACCTGAACTTGAAGGATTTCAGTTGAGCTGTGGAGATACGTGCACAAACGAGATGGCCGGAAAATAGTTCTGCGGCCACATTGGAGCTAAAGTTAGATGCCATGCATGTTGCTTTCCACATCTGGGGTGAGTAGGGAGGTCGACCTAGTAAATAGCCTTCCAGCTAGGGACCAACATCTCCGTTCCTTGGGCTGAGAGGGTTTCCCTTGACATGAGACTTTTAATGCCAAAACCCAGAAGACCCCAAGCAAAATAAGATGAGTTGGTCCTCCTACTTCCAGCCCATATAAGAGCTAGAGACTCCCGAGGCCAGAGTCCAGGCTGTCAGAGTCAGCAATGCTCTATGAGTGTTAACTACTGTCCTAATTTTTTCACATCTTGCTCCAGCAAACTGGAAAGCCATAAATGCATAAAGAAGCAGGGGAAGGTACCTCCCACAGTCCCACACCCTGCAGCCCTCACTGGCACCTAAGTTCAGTCCTGCTGCCAAGGAGAATCAACACATCCCCCAATCCCACCCCCAGGCTGTACTTTCTAAAACATTCCTATCAGGATTCTTCATGGGGAAATGAAAGAGAGCAGTAAAACATGATGGTACAGAGGAAAGGGAGTAGCCACCAGGCCTCGTGACTTGACGCTGCAGGTGAAATTAATCCTTTAAGCAGCACAGGAGATTCTTGAGATGTCTCATCTTTCCTCCCCACAAAAACAATAATGACAACATTGGCAAAAAAAAAAAAAGCTTGCAGAAAGGGTGACTCTTGCTCATTTTGGCATCAGCAGGACCTCACCTTCACAGGCACCTCTGGGCTTAAACACAGCTTAAGCTGCCGGTTGGCTCAACAATTATTCTGGGTGGTTTTGCCTTCCTGGAAAAGGGTGTGGGTTCTCCAAAGTCAGGGCGCCAGAGCGTCCCACTGGCTGTCCTGATGGTGCTGATCTTGGTCAGCAGGCTGAGGAGGACCTGCTTGCTTCCAGCACCTTCCCCATGGAGGAGGAGGCCTCGGAAGGCTGGCCTGGGCCAGCACAGAGTATTCTGTGGGAGTGTGGTTAGCAGTAGAGGATCCGGGGCCTGGCTCCATCAAGTGTTACCCACCTGACCTGCAGCAAGCTACTCAGCCTCTCCATGCCTCAGTTTCCCCTTCTGCAAGACAGGATGGTTGTGGCTCAGAGGGTTGCTGTGAGGACCAAACAAGTGTATACTGTGAAGCGCTAGCTGTCAGGAGCCAAAGTCCCTCAGACCCAGATCGTGTGCCAAGCCCTGTCCATATGACAGACAACCTGAAGTCTGCAGGGTTCACAGAGTCTCAGGAAGGCCACACTGGCTTACTGCAGGGGCTTGGTTCCTGATTCCCACAGGATGGCCATCTATGTTGAGTGTCTCCCTCACCCCAGCTCTCTCACTAAAACTCTGTATGAAAAGACGCTTTGGGGAAGCTGAGGTTCACAGGGAGGAAGGGCCTACCCATGAACACACAGTTCATGACACTGCTGGCTCCGAATCCAGCCTTGACCTCCCAGGGGGTTCCTTTCTTTTTGCCGTAGCCCCTTCCACAATAACTCAGAAGGGACCAGAGGAGTGACTGTCAAAGTGACTTCAGCCAACCTACCCCACAGGGTTCAGTTTGTACATACCCACACCCGCCATAGTCACTGGACCGCTTCCCGTGCACCAGAAAGCTCCTGGCTTAGCTCCCAAAGGTGCTCAGATTTCTCTCAACCTAGAATCTCAACCTAGAATCCAGCCTCTTCTAGAGCTTGGTGTAAATGAAATCTGCAGTATGTTCCCTGACTTCTTTTGTTCAACCCTACATTTATGAGAACCACCCACTGGATGTGTGCAGCCCAACTCTTCTTTACTTCAAGGTGTCACACAGTGCGAATACAAAGGGACTGACTTATTCCCTTCTACTACAGGTGGACACCCAGATTGTTTCGCAACAATCCAGGGCCGTTGGAGGAAAAGCTGTGAGCCTTTCCATATATTTTTTTTGCAAACTTAAGTACCTGCTCCTCTTGAGTACAACCCCGGAGATGGGATCCCTGTGTCATCGGAGGGAGCTTGTTTAGCACCAGTGCGTGCTACCCAACAGTGTTCCAACTGACCACTCAGTTTTACACCCTGCCAACAGGGCAGGGGAGTTCTGGTTACCCACTTCCTGGTTAAGAGTAGCACCATCCATCCTTGTATTTTAGACCTCCTGCCAGCACTTCCTTCTAGAAGCCTTGAACCAGGACAGGACCCCCTGCTCTTCTCAGGGTAGCCTTTATCTCTCTGTAGTGTGTCTTCCAGCTCACTGTTCCCCTCATCTCTCAGAGAGAGAGAGACACACCTTGAGGGAGGGAAGGATACCCTCGACTGGATCCCTAGCTCCCTCAGGCAGATGCCAGCCCCAGTCACCCCAGCCCCAGGACATTCCTCTTCCAGACTCTTTCCAGTACAGCCAGAAGTCCTGTCCTGAGGACACAGGCACTCTCTCTTTCTCTTTCTCTCTCCCTCTCCCCCCGCCCCCCCCAATCATTTAAAGGCCAATGCTTAATGAGATGATTTGGTGAGGTGTGGCCTCTCAGAGCCTCAGCTTCCCCATTGATAAAATGGGGAAAATACCTCTGCGGTGTAGGGTTGTGGTGAGAGCTAAATAAAAGTCTATACATTAAGTCCTTGAAAGGATGCCTGGCAGAGGGGCAGTGCTGCATCAAGGTACCTTTACCAGGTCACTGAAAGCCCACAGCCCTCTCTACGGACAGATGGCCTCTCCTGCCTCTTCTTATCTTCATCAGAGAGCTTATTGAGGGCCCAATGGCATCTCTGCTCAAATAGATGGATCCCTGCCCCCAGGGAAGAACAGGTCCCTGCACCTTCTCTCTACTGCACATGTGCACCTCACCCATCCTCACCTACCTGCTATGCTAATCAATTTGAGGGAAGCGTCATCACTCCCATTCTATACATGAAAAACCTCAGGCTGGGAGGGAAGAACCTAGGTGGCCAAGGGAAGATTGCTTCCTTCATTCCAGAGCCTGAAGCACACAGTCCAAAATCTAGAGCCAAGTCCTGTATGGATACTGCACTGTTCACACCAATCGTGGGGTGGAGGGGGACCTTCCCAAGGCATGGGGGACCAGGGTGAGTGGACTGTCCCCAGGGAGTCCCCGGGAGTTCCAGAAGCCACAGGGCTGGGCAGGGTTGTCCTCACTCTACAGGGCCCTTCCGCAAAGGCTGGCATGGCCCCGCATTAGAAGCTAGCTGGTTATGCCCCCACGGACCTCCCCTCCAGCTTCTGGTTTTCACATGGCTTTGTTACCGGTCAGGGGAAATCCTCCGAGGAAAGCAGGACAGCTCCTCGGTGGTCTATGGTCCTATTTCCACTGAAACTAAGGTCCCAGCAACAGGGACACCCCTGGGAGGTGAGGTAATAGGGTGAGTCAAAGGCCTTCTTCCTGGAGGCCACCCGGCCAGCCATGAGGAGGAAAAATGCACTGAGCTCATCCCAGGCCCAGCTGACAGAAATGGCTCCCTAATTGTCCTCCACGCAACTTGGAAATTACTCACTAGCCAGAAGTCACCATATCAGCCCGGTGCCGTCCTGCATGGTGATGTCATAACCTCATAGGCTTCCCTGGCCTACACCTGCCAGCCCAATTTAAAACAGATTCTAGGGGCCCCTAAGTGTCCAGCAACAGGTAATTGACTCAATTTATCTGGAACATCTGTAAGCTGGAATACTCAGGGCTGTCACACTCATCTACATCCATTGGTATGGAAAGAGAGCCTCTGCTCATCACTAAAGAGAAAAGGCACAGTATAAACACAGAAGAAGGAATGTGGGGGCATAGCTAAGTGGTATAGGGCTCACCTAGCATGCACTGAGAACCTGGGTTCAATCCCCAGTACTGCAAAGAAAAAAAAAATCAGAATGATCCATCTTAAAAAGTGTGTTTGTTTTCTAACTGTGGGTTTGTCCATATATCCTTCTAGATATATGTATATATATAGAGAGAGAGAGATATCCCAAGAATTCAGCAGATGATTTTTTTACTTTCTGAAATCCCTTTCTTTCTCGAATTAATAACAGAAAGCTCAGCATCCTTGTGTGAGGGTAGGCACTTTACCAGTGTTATCTCATGTAATCCTCACAGCAAGACCATGAGGTTGGTAAAAGTCCTGCCCCATTTTATAACAGGAACTTATTACTTTTATAAGGAGAAAACTGGAAAAGCTATTTCTACTTTCCAAAAAAACACATTTATTGAATACGAATGTCTAAAAGGCACTGGACCAAGTAGGAGACCTAAAGAGGGGCTGTGGCCCTTGACTTCGAGAAGATTTCAGCCCTAGGAACCTAAGTAGCCAGGACACCAGCTCCTATCTGGTGAAGGCACCTAGAAGGACACAAGCAAAGGAAGTGTTAGGAGGACTCAGAACAAGACATGGCATTTGGACAGTGAAGTAAATATTGACTGAGCACCTATTACTGCCTTTTGCTCTGACAGCCTTCTCCCATTTCAGGCTCACAACAGCCCGTAGGTGGGCATAACATCCATCATGGCGCTTATGAGGAAATCCAAGCTCTTTGAGCCTTGCTTGTCTTTCTAGGGCTATGAAGCTGGTCCTAGTGGACCCAGGATTTGACCCTCTGTGTGCAAAGTCCATGCTGTCTCTCCTGCCTCCACCACTCCCACCATCCTTGGGCGATGTCAAAGGTAAGCAGCTTTAGAGTCTGAATTTCCTTCACGGGTAATATTTCAACAGCAGGGCAGGCAACAGAAGGCAGTTCTCTCCCAAACCTGTCTTCTGCTTTACGGCTGGCGTGAGGGCTAAGAGGAACCCAGGGTGTTTGAGGGCAGAAGCAGCAGAGATAAACACGTGTGTAAATTTGGCACCTGGACACTCACCGGCCCACCGTGAGTGCAGGGTCCTGCAGATGCTGTCGTAGGTGCTGGGGGCAGGATCCTGGGTTTGCATCCCTTCTCCACCACTTACCAGCTGGGTGACCCTGGACACTAGAAGGATGAAGCTATTGCCTTCCGAATGGGTCTGACCGTAACAACCGATCAGCCGAGGTGGCTGTCATCAGTCCCCATTTTCAGCCTAATCCTGAGGTGCTGCGGTTGGGGGTTAAAGGTGGAGTTTGATGCCGCCCAAGGTCATCTTTCCTTCCAGTTCATGCTTTCCTAGCAGAACTCCTTCCCCTTCTTGCCAAGGTCCCTCTGACACAGAGTTTCCAACCCATGGCTACCTGTGACACCACCCGCTCCCTCCCACTGAGATGCCAGGAGATGGAGGCTGGTGGCGTTACAACTCCTCCCAGAGATGTTCTCATATAAAAGAGCCCTTTAAAACTCCTAATAGCAAGGATTAGGCTCTGATAGTTTCAGAAACCTTTGTAGTACAAAATAATATTATTAATAATATTAATGACTATTCATTAGGTACCTAATAGGTGCTGGGCATTGATCTGAATCCTTCACACATATCCCCATATTTCACTGTCTCATTTCACAGAGGAGGGAACTGAGGCCCAGGCAGCTCAAGTGACTGGCAAACATCACACAGTCATTGGTGGTGGGGTCAGAATTATAATTCCCACCATACATCCAAAGCCCCTGTTCATTCTCTGTCCCTCATCTCTCTCTGCTTTGCCACTCCTAGATGCAGTGGGTGGAGATGCACCCAAAGCCAAAAGCTCCCCACCTCCCAGGAGACAGAACCCACCCACTGAAGCTTCTGGCCTCCTTTGGGGACAACCACTGCGTGTGTCTGGGGGAAAGAGCTCGCCTGGCCGGGTACCGGGGTGTCCTCATCCCAGCCCTCATCTTCTACTGGTGGAACTGAGTCTGCCAGGGATATTTCACTCTTCTGGGCCACAGGCAGGATTGCGATATCTGCTTGGGGGAGCCACTTCGGAGCACAGCCCACCTTCTGTGACCTGGACACTGGTCACTGACCTGGAGTCCAGACCCCTTCCCTGTGCCTACTCACACACTGCATCAGCTGAAAGGTGGCATATAGCTACAACTCGGGAGTGCAAGTAGGGGACAACTCCAGGCCAGCCAGGGGACCCACAGACTTCATCCTGTGGCTTGCTCGGGTGTGACCTGCCCATGCCCACCCTCACCTTCCCAGCTGAAAACCATGAAGGCCTTCCAGCTCCCCAAGCCCAGCATTCTGCCAAGGAGCCCCCTTCTTTCTTTGTGTCCACAGTGAGCAGAGAGACACTGTTCCTGCTCTCAAGTAGTTCAAATGGGGACACTGGTACTGGGAAGTCAGGGGGTTTTGTACCCACAGGGGTCTGAGTTCAAATCCTGGCTCTGATCTCAAGTTATCCAAGCTGTATGAGCCTCGGTTTCCCCACTGTAGAGGGGCCTACTATCCTTATACGCACAAGAGAGCAACCTTGTGAGACATCACTTTGTGCCCTCTGGGTTAGCTCTCCTCAAGTAAAAAGGAAAATCAGCCACATATTGAAGTGCATGCCTGTAATCCCAGCACTAGGGGTAGCTGCGTTGGAACATTAATCAGACTCAACCAGGAGGGAAGTTCTGACCCTGCCCACCTGCCACATGTGGACTAGCCCAGAAGACACTGTGCTCAGTAAGGCAAGCGGCCATCAAAGAACAAGCACCATGTGATCCCACATGCATGAGGAGCCTGGGACAGACAAATTCAGAGACAGAAACTGGAATGGTGGTTTCAGCAGCTGAAGGGTGAAAGGGTGGGAAGTTAATGTTTATTGGGACATAGTCTGGGATGTCTGCGATGATGAAAAAGTTCTGGGTATAGGTAGTGGTGGTGGTTGCACAATATTGTGAATGTACTTAACGCCCCTGGATTGTATGCTGAAAAATAATTGAAATGGCTAGCTGTGGCTGACCATGCCTGCAATCCCCACACTCCTGGAGGTTGAAGCAGGAGGGTCGCAAATTTGAGCCCAGCATTGGCAACTTAATGACTTAGGAAGAACAAGTCTCAAAATAAAAAAATTTAAAATAAAAATTTAAAAGGGCAGGGGATTTAACTCAGTGGTTCTGCCGCCTCCCTTCCAAGTGCAAGGTCCCAAGTTCAATCCCCAGTAGCAAAAAAAAAAAAGTTTTTAAAGGACTGGGAATTGTAGCTCAGTGTGTAGGTCCTGAGTTTAATCCCCAGTACTGAAAAAAAAAAGTTGAAATGACGTGAAATCAAAGCTATTGGGGAGGTTGGAGCAGGAAGATCATAAGTTCAAAGCTAGGATGGGAAACTTAGTGAGACACTGTCTCAAAAAAGAAATAAAAGAACTGGGAGTTGTTGTAGCTCAGCATTCCCCGTGTTCTATCTCTAGTACTGAAGAAAGCGGGGGGGGGGGGGATTTGTGAGAGTTTGCATGGCTTTGCTGCTTCAAGCAGCCTCCACTGTCAGAGGGGGGACAGCAGCCCTGTCAGAAGTGCCTGTGAAGATCTGAAGCAGTGAATGACAGGTCCAGAGTGCTCAGGGAACTCAGAGGTGCTGACAGGTGGGGGTGGGTAATGGGCTGGGAGGGGCAGTGGGCAGGGGGTGAGGTGTCTCTCATAAACCAAGGTCCTGGGGAGTCTGAAAGAAACGGCAAGGACCATGCGGCAGCTGGGAACCTGGGGAGGCTTCCTGGAGGAAGAGGCCTTGACCTGGGTCTTAGAGGAGGGAGAGATGGACACTTTGGGGATCTCACCTTCCAGCAACCCCTCCGCTAAGGCCAGAAGCAGCAAAGATACATCTGTGGAGCCGTTATTCAAGGCTCAGCACATGCAGCCCTAACAGCGTCCACGTGGTGTGCCCCATCATCATGCTGTGGTTATAGAGAGATGAGGCTCAAATGACTAACTTGTTGAGGGTGGAGGCATAAGGGTTGAAGCCTGAGTTTCTCTGACTCCCAAAGCTGTGCCAGGATTAGAACAAGACCTGCTACCCACGTGGCCACCCTACTTCAAGGCCTGAGCGCAATCTGGCTTCCCACCTAACTAGCTGTGTTACCTCAGAAGGTGAACCCAAATTCTCTGACCCTTGCTTTCCTTTGCTGAAAAGTAGAAGAACGTAACAGGCCTTACTGAGACAGATGTCTGTGAAGATTGCAGGACACACTGAAATACTCAATTCAGCCGCTGCACATCATAAATACCCAAAGCCTGACAGCCTCCTTATTATCATTATCATCATCATCATATTGTTATTATGACAACTGTAGTTTCCTTTACTAAGACAAAGAGCATCCATTGGGCAGGGAGCACCATTCCCAATGCCAACAGAGGCTGAGCAGACAGCACAAGTCTATGAATGGGGCGGGGCAGTGCAGCGCAGCAGAGAGTGGTGGGGGGGGTTTTCTGTGGCCAATGGGAATGTGCCCCCCCTTGCTTAAAGGCAGTCTGTGCTATGATCAAAAAGAAATATTTGGGGCCGGGGATTTAGCTCAGTGGTTCCACTGCCTGCCTCGAAAGTGCAAGGACCTGAGTTCAATCCCTGGTACCAAAAGAAAAAAAAGAAATATTTGGTCTTTGTCCCTGGTTCCTGGCTCTTGGCATAGAGCATCTAAAGCCCTTGGAATTTGCTGTCTTATACACTAATAAGATGACTTATTTGGGTCCTTAGATATCTTCAGGAAGGAGACTAGAGTCAGAAAGGCCAAACTAATTAGATCTGGGGGAGGGGTTGGGGGTGGAGCTCAGCCACCAATGGCAGGTGATTTAATCAATCGGGTGGACATGATGGACCCACTGTAGAACCCCTAGAGATGGCAATCAGGAATCGGGGCCTGGAGGCCTGGACCCCACCCTGTCCCCTGTCCTGGGCATCTCTTCCCTCTAGCTGTGCCTGAGTTGTACCCTTTGTAATAAGCCTATAAACACAGGTAAAGGACTTTCCTGAGTTCTGAGTCATTCTAGTGAATTATTAAACGTGAGGAGGCAGTCCCTGGAACTCCCGATTCATAGCCAGTCCATCAGAAACACAGTAGCCTCCCAGGGCTCGTAACTGGTGTCCACAGTGGCAACCATTTTCTGGAACTGAGCCCCAAGCCTGTGGGGTGTGCACAATTCCAAGCAGTTGGGCTCAGAATGGAACGGAATCATTGGGGACCCAGCTGGTGTTGGAGGTTTGCAGAGTTGGTGCAGAAAAGCCCCATGCAAATCAGTATCAGAAGAAAGATAACTGTGGTCAAATTGAAAATTAAAGAAGGAAAAACACAGCATCACATGATTAAAGGGTGCATCCTGGGGGACTTGCCATGCCATGCCGTCTCGGTCAGACTGATGGTCACCTGGCCACTTGCTCGGCCACAGCTCACTGTGCCATTTAACTAGGTATTGTGTGTGTTTCTGTTCTGTGTTATTATTTTTCAATATGTAATAAATCGCAAAAGATTTTATTTTGTTTTGTTTTAACTATACCAGTCAAATAAAATGCATCTAAGGTGCAGATCTGGCTCCTAGGAGCAAGTTCACAGTCCCTAAATTAGATATTTTCTCCCAGATGGAGACACTGGGCACCTGCACACTGTGACAACCAGGACCTCAGGACTGAAGGTGTTCATCAGGTAGGAGAAGCAGAACCGGAACAGGACCTGGAGCTCCCTCCTCTTTTTTTTTTGGTACCAGGGATCGAACTCCAGACCTTGCGCTTTCCAGGCAGGCGGCTGAACCACTGAGCTAAATCCCCAGCCCAAGCCCCCTCCTCTTGCATGTGAAATGTTTTTATTTTCATATCTCAGATGAGGCCACTGAGGTCTGGGACATAGAAAGCATGCTTTCACACCAGGCCCTACAATGCCCAGCACCCTGACTCTTCTGCCTGACCTTTCTGAGCCTGAAGCCCTTGAGTTAGCCACCACCCGGAAGGGACAGGGTCACACGCGAGGCCAAAGCTGCCCTGCATCACCCCTGTGGCTTTGATTATTGCTTTAGAGGTGCTTTTAAATGGTGCTCCAAGGCCTTGGTGCACTAACGTCTTAGCGAGCCTGATTCATCAGTATCGTGATCAGTATTTTGTTAACAAGAGTTACTGTGCACACCAGCCTCCAGCTGGTCACTAGGCAACCCGAGAACACCCAGCAGAGGGTGACTCACACCCAGCACAGTCAGAGACAGTGCTTCCTCTCCCCAGATGCTCAGCCATCTTGGTCAGAACTCAGGGCCCCACGCTGCCACCAGTGGGCTTGGGCAATACCACAGGCACGACAGACACTTCAGGAAGCCACATCGGGGCTGCATCACAAGGAGACACAGGCTCAGCATTAAGTAAAGTTGACTCTCATGATAGGATAAACTGTTGTTCACTCCTTCATTTATTTTTCTGAATTTGAATTCGACAAGGAGTCTTACTCTTGCTGTTATCTGTTCTTGACATCTTCTTAGCCTGTGTGTGTGTGTGTGTGTGTGTGTGTGTGTGTGTGTGTGTGTGTATGTGAGATGCTGGGAATGGAACCCCCGGCTTCACAAATGTTAGGCAAGTGCTCTGCTGAGCTCATTTTCATCTCTTTTTATTTTGAGACAGGAGTCTGGCCAAATTCCCCAGGCTGGCAATTCTCCTGCCTCAGCCTCCTGAGTAGCTGGGATTACAGATGTGTGCTACTCTGCCTGGCCCTCACTGTCCCTCTTCACTAAAGAGAAAACAGGCCCAAACTCAGACTCATCTCTGCTCCTGCCCAGAATTTACATAGTTTTGGGGCTTAGTTTTGTTCTTATAGTTATTTTTGTGGTCACCTCCTATTCATGCTGCTCCAGGGCTGTGTGATATCAAGTTTCTTTTCAAGTGAATCCATTCGAGTAAAAAGTAAATCTAAAGAAAGTAGGAAAGAATTAGTAGGTCTGATGTCAGCAAACTCTGGCCTACAGGTCACATCTGGCCTGCTGCTTGTTTTTGTGGCATTCATGAACTCAGAATGGGTTTTGCATATATTTTTTTAATTTTTTTTTTGTACCAGGGCTCGAACTCAGGACCTTGAGTTTATGAGGCAGGAGCAGTGCCAATGAGCTAAATCCCCAGCTGCATTTTTAAATGAGTGAAAAAACAAAAAGAAGAGTATTTTGTATATGTAACAAATATATGACATTTATATTTCAGTGTCCACTAAGTTTAAATGAAGTTTACCTGGCACACATCAGGTACCTTCCTTTATCTCCTCTGTGGTGGCTTTTGTGACAGAATGGCAGGGTTGAATAGTTGTAGCAGAGACTGAATGGCCTGCAGGTTTAAAATATTTATTATTTAACAAGGAAAGAGTTTGTGGACTATTGGTGGAGGTGGTTGGTTGATATGGTAAAGATTTTGGTGACAATACCCAAGTGTTCAAATCTCTCCCTGAAACTCTAGGAGGCTGTCATTTGTATCTACACAGTTTACAGAGGAAGAGGAATTGGAAGCTCAGAGAGGTTTAGTGACTTAGCCAAGGGCACACAGCTAGCCAGCAACAAGCCAGGATTTGAACCCAGGTCAGACACCAAAGGGTCAGGGGATGCAGGGCCCTGAAAGTAACATACGCTTGCCTCATCTTTCTTCCCTTACTCCTGCTTCCCAAGCCTCTGCATGTCTGCCCAGTGCTTTCTAACTTCTGCACCTCTGCTCATGCACCTTCCCTCTTCTTCTTTCCATTCTTAACCCCACAGATGGCCCCTCCTCAGGAAGGCCCTGGTGGCTGGCCCCTCACAGACCCAGGCAGGTGCTGCATCATCTTCCTCAGCCTTTTTTGGTGTTGTGGCTCCTCTCCCCAGGCTCAGGAAAGGGCGCCAGCGGGCAGAAACTGGGTCTTACACAGTGGTTGAAGAGCCTAGCCAGACAGGGCAGGCCCTCTGTGCCCTGACCCCTATTTCCAGCCTATGTTATTTATTATTTATTTATTTATTTATTTTTTGGTACTGGGGATCAAACTCAGGACCTTGCACTTGTGAGGCAGGCAGCGGAACCACTGAGCTAAATCCCCAGCCCTCCAGCCTCTTTTAAGCCCCAGCAGTACTGACTTATGATTCTCCAAGCCAGGACTCTGGTATCACACATGCTGGTCCTTCCACTGAAAACACTTTTTCTGCACCAATTCCTATTCATCCTTCAAAGCCTCAACCAGGCATCAGTATGAAGAGCACTCCAACCATAAATCTCACCTGAACGGTGTCCCTACAGCCAGGCTGGGGCAGAGACCCAGCAGGATGAAGCCTCCCAGAGAATCCAGAGTCCCCATAAGTCTAAAGGGAAGGGAAGCAGCTGCAAAATAGTTCCATGGAGGGGCCAGGAATTTAGCTCAGTGGTTCCACTGCCTGCCTCGAAATTGCAAGGTTCTGAGTTTGATCCCCAGTACCAAAAAAAACCAAAAACAAACAGCTCCATAAAAGGCACAGTAGTGCAGTGCAAAGAGCATGGGCCCTGGGTTCTAACATAGACGTCACAACTTAATTACTGTGTGACTTTCAGCAAGTCTCTTCACCTCTCTGAGCCTCAGTTTCCAACTCGGGCCATGACAGCTCCTGTCTTACAGAGCTGCTGGGAGGATGAATTAACACTAGGAAAGTGCTCTGTGTGTGGTGCGAGGCCTTGGGTTAGCCTCTTCTAGGGCAAGTCGTTCCTCCTCCCCACCTCCTCCTCGGAGTGAGAACAGAGCCCAGGGCTGCATGGTGTGTGTGTGGATCAGGGTGCAGATGAGCTGGCAGGGTTTTGAGACTAAGCAGCACCATCACCACAGCTGGTGCCTGGGAGCCCGGCCTCAGGTCGGTGGGGGGGGGTCCCCAACAGCTGGATGGATGCAGGGACTCACATACCTGGACCCGCCCTCCCCTGTTGAAAGGTGAGGCAGGAGAGGGGTGGGCAGTGGGACAGAGGTGGGCAGGTGTCCGGCTGCCATGTGGACTCTGGAGCACGGGCCAATGGGGAGCAGCTGGGAGCCTGGGAGCCAGGTCTTCACACACCAAGTCCTACTGTCATTACCCCCAGGCAAGCAGCCGGAGCCACCAGCCTGGACCAGCCAGGGTGCTGTGCGGCGGGTGGGGGAGCAGCAAGCACCCTGCATCTCCCTCCCATTTTGAAACCACGCTGCTGAGTCATGATCTACATATTAAATTTTACCCATTTTTAAATGTGCAACTTAATGTTTTTCAGTATATTTACAGAGCAGCCAGAGTCACCATAACCTAATGTGAGAACATTGTCCTGTTACAGTCAGTCCCCAAGCCCCAGCCAACCCGTGCCAGCCCTGGACACTCACGGATTTCCTTCTTCTGTGTGCATGCCACTGAGCTATAGCCCCAGTCCTTTTCTTAGTCTTCATTTTGAGACAGCTCTCACTAAGTTGCTAAGAGGCCCGGGCTGGGCCTGAACGTCAGTCTTCCTGCCTCAGCCTCCCAGAGTGCTGGGATCACAGGCGTGCATGTCCATGTCCAGCCTTTCGCCCCATTTTAAGTGGATCCTGTGTCTTCCTTGTCACACTCCCTGTGAGGGCAAGAGGATTGAGGCCGAGACGCACAGCAGCTGGCTCAGCACCGCTGCACCACAGCTGGGTCCAGCAGCCTGAACCCTCAGCCCTGTCCTCGGCACCCCACTCAGTGTGTCCAGATCCCCGTCTGATCTTGTGAAGACTCCTCATCTCTCTACCTTTAGAGGTCTATGATTTCCAGAAAACTCCCAGACGAGCATTTCACAGCAGCCTGCACCCCTTACCCTGCTAAGCTTGTGCCCTCCCCAGCACAAAGGCCCAGGTCACAGCACAGAGTTGCCAGGTGTCAGGAGCCGGAGGACAGGTGGCCCAGGCCATGTCCACCATGCCCGCTCACATCTTCCTCCCAGTGGCGCCTCCCTCAGCCCCCCACGTGGGAGCTTGGCCTGCTTTCTCCTGACCTAGGCACTGCTGCTTTGACTCCTCGATACAGGCTGGTGATTCCACCCCTGGCCCTCGGGGTGACACCTGCTGTCTGACCCAGCTCTCCTCCAGGGGTCATCAGTCAATCCTCTCAGGGAACACTGTCTCTGCACCTGTGGGGTACAGGACGCTGGGGACACCAAGAGGACGGGACACGGTCTGTGCCCTCCGTGAGCCCTCAGCCTAGGGAGGAAAGCACAATGGTAGATGATGAGGGCAGTAAGGTTTACAGGAGCTGTCATCACTGAGCAGTTCCTAGGGGCACCTTGGCAGGGAGGACAGGAGGTGGAAGTGAGGCAGGATGCACCCAGTGTGGGTGACAGGAAGTAGGAAGAGCCAGAGAATTCTGCGGAGGCCCAGAGTGTGTGTAGGGAACCAAATGTGACTCTGGGCTTCTGGGGAGGAAAGGGCAGAACTGGGGACCAGCAGAGCCAGGGTAATGGAGGACTCTGAATACCATGCAAAGGAATTTGGAGGAGGAGGACTGATTGAGGATTTTGAGCATGAAAAAAGCTGGTCAAATCTAGTTTAGAAAACCGTGGTGGTCAGTCCTCCTTACCTCCAGCCTCTCCCCTTCCACGAGGCCTTTGGCACCCAAGTGACCATTTCACCCCTGTCCTCTCTCACAGCTCAGGCCCACCCTTTCCTCCTTCTCCTCAGCTAATGACCTTCCTTCCTATTTACTTGAGGAAGCAGAAGCAACCAGAAGAGAGCCCGTCCTATCCATCTCCTGGTTCCCAATCTCGGTTACTCTGTGTCCTGTGGTCCCCTGTGCTATGAGTAGATTCTCTCCCAGGAAGGACACTGGCCGATCAGGTGCCCCTGCCTCTGGCCAGTCTCACTCCACACAAATCTCTATCTTACCTTAAGGTATCCCCACACCCTGACCCTACATCCCCCTCCAGCTCCTGGCGCATTTCTCTGATCATTTTCCCAGTAAAATTTCATAGCCATTGTGAATTTTTCCTAGTCATATTCACTTAAAGAATTAAATCAATTCATCAAACTGAACATGGAATCAGAAACTATAAAATGGCCATGAAGATTTTAAATGAACTGAATAGAATATCTACAGATTAAACACATAAACTGAAATTTAAAAATCAATGGGTAGATTAAAAAGCAGAGTACATAGGGCTGAAAGGTAATTGGGAAAATGGGCAACAAACCTGAAGAAACTATGTGGAATGAAACACAGAGATGATTTACAAACTGAAAAAGAAATTACAGACATACAGGGCAGTGTAACTTGCATCTGACTGGAATTCTCAGAGGAAATGGTGGGCTGAAAAATGTCCCCAAGACACCCATGATCATTTTAACCTCCAGAACCTGTGAATGTTACATTATGGGGGGGGGGGGTTTCTGCAAATGCAATTAAGCCATGGCTTACAGGATGAGAAGATTAGCCTGGGTTATCTGGGTGGCCCCTAAATGCAATCATATGTATTTTATAAATGGGGGCCAGAGAGAGATTGCATTATACACAAAGGAAAAGTCTATATGAAGACAGAGCAGAGAGGGATTTGAAAATACCAGTCTTAAAGATTGGAATGATGTTGCCACAAGCCAAGGAATATTGGCAGCACCAGAAACTAGAAAAGTAAAAGAATAGATGCTTCCCTGGAGCCTCCAGAAGAAGTACAGCCCTGTTGACAGCTTGATTTCAGCCCAGTGACACTGATTCAAGACTTGTGACCTACCAAATGATGAGAGAATAATCTCTTGTAGTTTTAAGCCATCAAGGGTGTAGAAAAATCTGTCACAGCAGTCCCAGGAAAGCAATAGGATGGGAGAGAAGCAGAGGTCAAGAAGATAATGACTGTTTTCAGAAAAGATAAAAATGTGAATAGTCAGATTCAAAAAGCACAGTAACTCTTATGTAAGATGAATGTTTACATCCACATCTGTATATCTCCTGTAGGAAGGAGAGCATGGCCAAAGAGCAAATCCAGAGAGAATCAACAGACTGTAGGCAAAGAAAGAAGGGTTGGTAGACAGCTGACTTTTCAAGAGTAACAACCACAGCCAGAAGACAGTGCAACTGTATTTCCAAAGGACTGAGGGAAAACAACTGCTAGAATTGTGGACCCAACAAAATTACATTTCAAGAACGAAAGTTTCAAACAAGCCAATATTGAGTGTGTTGGTCAAAGGAACTTATAAGATGTACTTTAGGAGGAAGAAAAATGGTTCTAGACATAATGTCTGAAATGCAAGGCAGAACTGTGGAAGAAAAGAGGCAGTCATATAGGTAAATATAAATAAATATTAACTATGTAATGGATGTGGTGGCACAGGCCTATAATCCCCATACTCTGGGAGGCCGAGGCAGGAGGGTCACAAGTTCAAGTCCAGCCTGAGCAACTTAGAGACTTAGCAAGACTGTCTCAAAACAAAAATTTTTAAATGGGCTGGGGCTGTAGCACAGGGCAAAGGCCTGGGGTTCAATCCTGAGAACCACAATAAAATAAAATATCTGTACAAATTAATTTATTATGCAATGCAGTTTCAAGTAAAATCCCAAAAAGGTGTTTATGGCATAGGGCCAAAAAGAACCAGGGCATTCCCAAGAAGAATTAACAAGGGGCAGGGTTTGGTCTACCGTGTTATCAGTGCACATAACATAAAGTGATAATCAAGACTTGCTTAAAGCATTAATAATCGGGATGGTGAGGTATTGGCTCAGAGATAAACACACAGGCCAGCAGGTTAAAGAGTCCCAAAGCCTAAAGAGTCCAGCATAAATGGAAATATGATCCACAGAAGATTGGCTTTGAAAATAATGTAGAAGATAAACTATTCAATAAGTAGAGCTAGGGCGCTTGCTTAGCCATATGGAAAAAAAGTGAAATTGGATCTTTATCTATACAAAATCAATTCCAGGTGGATTAAAGACCTAAATGTGCAAGGCAAAGCTTTTAAAAGAAAATATAGGAGGCTATTTCTGTGACCTCAGGAGAGGGATTTCTTTAAAAAGACACCACAAGCACAAACTGTGAAGGAAAGCATCAATAAACACTGTGTTCAAAATAAAGACTTATGTTCACAAACACACAACTTCTAGAAAATGAAAAGACAAGCCACACGTTGGAAAATGATACTGGGAATGCATATAACTTAGAATTGGAATATATAAAGAGCTTCTATAGGATCAATAAGAAAATGAAAGCACAATAGAAAAAGGACTAAAACCAACCAAGCACTGCACAGACAAGAAAACAAGTATTGTCAATAAATGTGAGAAGATGCCCAACCTCATTAGGAATCAAAGAAATGCAAGCCTAGAACTTCCCTAATATGTCAATTCACGCCCACAAGATTGGCAAAATGTTAAATTCTGACAACACCAACTGACGTTAGGGCTGTAAAATAATGCAAGCTCTTATACTCTTCCTGGAGGGGGATAAATTAGTGTAACAATTTTGGAAAGCATCTTGACATTGTCCGGACAAGTTCAAATACACATACCTTACTGCCCAGCATCTCTGTCCCTGTGTATCTCACCGAGAGACCCTCACCAAGAGATGTAATAAACATTGGTGGCAGCAGTCCTATGTTCACACGGAGGAGAATAGACTGATGATCCATGGCTCGCTGACACAGTATACAGTGGCAGTGGCAAGAAATGAAGGAATCCCAGCTATCCCCCACAATGCAGGTGAATCTCACAAACTTAACGTGGAACAAAACCATTCTCACTGTAGGAAATGCATAGGGCACCAATCTATTTCTTCAAAGTTCAAAAAACTAAAAGAAATACTGTTCAGGAAGTTAGCCATCTGTGAGGAAACAATTCTTGGAATAATAAAGCAATAAAAAGTACAAAATTCAGGATAATTACTGCCTTCAGGTGGGAGAGAAGCGTTTGAGGAGGGATATGGGGAGAGCTTTGGGAACTTATGATGTCAGCTTTCCTAAATTTGCTGGTAGGTACACAGATCAGGGTGATGACGATGATGATGATAATGAATATGTCACATGCATGTTTACACAAATGAGATGTCCTGGGCCAGGGATTTAGCTCAGGGGTTTCGGTGCCTGCCTCGCAAGCGCAAGGTCCCGAGTTCGATCCCCGGTACCAAAAACAAACAAACAAACAAATATGAGATGTCCTTAATTTTTATTATTTTATTATTTTTTTATTTTTGGTACCAGGGATTGAACTTGGGACCTTCTGCTTGCGAGGCAGGTGGAGGAACCACTGAGCTAAATCCCCGGCCCTTAATGTCCTTAATTTTAAAACAGAAATGTTACTCCTACGCAGGCATACCCACAAGGATGGTGTGGACTGCAGACTCAAGAGGGAGAGTATTCAGGATGGCAAGGTACTGGCTCAGAGATAAACACACAGGCCAGTGGTGCCACACGCCTGTAATCCCAACACTCGGGAGGCCAAGGCAGGAAAATCTCTGCGAGTTCAAGGCCAGCCTTGGCTACATAGTGAGTTCAAGGCCAGCCTGAATTACAGAGTGAGACCCTGTCTCAAAAAAACCAAAACAAACCAAAAAAAAAAAAAAAGAAAGAAAAGGGAGAGACTGAAAAAGGGAGAATTACCAAGAGGCTGTTTCCTCTCTGGGGTCTTATGGGCATTAAATGAAATCATCCATGTAAAGTGCTTAAAACAATGCCTACCCCATGATTTGTGTCTCCTCTTACTGGGCTGATGAGGGTTTGAGAGGGGGTTTAAGGAAAAGAAATATATTTGGAAGATCTTTACAGCTTAGAGTGATTGATTGTGGGGATGAGAGGGTCCACAGTGATATTATTATTTCATCAAGTTTTAGTCCACTAAGTATTTGCAGAAAACCAAGCAAGGGCTTGTTGAAGAGAAGCAGTTGTGGGTAGCAGGGTTGGGGAGGTTTCTGGCACATGTTTGGGTGACGTGGACTATTTTTATCAGTCTGTTGTGTCACTGGTAGGAAGCAGAGAAACGGAGGAAGTTAGATGGAGATGTGTGCAGAGGATGGAGAATAGAGGAGCGGTCTCTATTCTCTGGAGAAGCGGTCCCCAGGCTGGCCTTGGGGCCATGTGTAGATTCTGTAGCCCCTGGGCAAGGCAGCTGTAGCCCTGCCAACGTGAGAGAGTCTGCCACTCACCTTTTGGGCTACCACAGAGCCTTCCTATCATATATCTTTCACCAGCCTCTTCCAGACACCCAGGACCTGCGTGTGGGAGGTGCAGACAGCCTCATTATGTGGTGGCACTCGGAAGATACAGCTAAACCACACTGAGGCCGTGCTTCTGCGGACCTCTACAGAACCTCACTCAGGCCTGAGCCTCTGAGGCAAGAGTCTTCAGAGATTCACCCAGGGACCTTGGTATTCACAGCGATAGGTCAAGTTTAACCTTGACCCTGGTTCCACAGCTTGGCTTATTGTCATTGGAACCTCAAATCGTTCTGGAAGGGACTTCAAAGAGTCTCGTGGGCAGCCCTGCCTCTGATGACAAAGGCAGACAGACTTTTACCTCTTTCTTCTCTGAAGGCTCCCCAGGAGAGGGATGCCACTGATTCCCTTGGGGACATTTCCTCTGTATGGATGGGAAGTTTCTCTTGGGAAGCTTGAGACCAAGGGGTTCATGGGCACCTTCTCCCCATTCAGCCCACAGTGGGCTTTCCACTGTGCAAGACAATGATAGTGTACATGAAAAGCTTTCAAATGAAATCGCTTTAGCTCAGTGGAGATGCCTAATAAAAGTATCCTCATTAAGAAATGGGACAACTGTATAAAGATGCACTTCAGAGCTGTAAAATAAGAAAGAAGCTATGCAGTCTCACAGGATTTAATACATAACAGCAAACCCAAGTAGCACAATACAATGCACCCAGTAAGAGAAAACTTGGCTTGGGAGAATAATTAATGACGTGGAAAGACATTCACAATATAACAGAAAATGTTTTTAAAAGAAGGCTATAAAGGAGTATATTTAGTATAGTCACATTTTTACTTTTTAAGCAGAGACCATTTGGCAATATATGTAGTAAAGCCTTAATAGCTGTTATCTTAGGGAATGGTATTGAGGCTGTTCTTTTTTTCCCTTCATTTTGCACAGTCACATTTTCAAAGTATTTCCAATGATACAATGTAACATATTATGTGTTGAATATTTTATATATATATTAGTTTTAATTTTTTGTGTGTGTTTGGTACTGGGAATCAAACCTAGAGCCTTCCATATGTTAGAAAAGTGCTGTACTACTGAGCTACAGCCCCAGCCCTTTAACTTTTTAATTACATAAATAACACACAAAAACAGATTCGTGGTGAAATAGTTGAACAAACCCTATAAGGCCACTCATCCTTAACCACCAGGGCTGCCATCTACCAAGTGCCTGTCCCCTCCATGGGTGACACTGTTAGGAATTAAATGGTATTTTTTTAGTCAATTTCTTTTTTTTTTTTTTTGGTACCAGGGATCGAAGTCGGGACCTTGTGCTTTCGAGGCAGGTGCCAGAACCACTGCGCTAAACCCCCGGGCCTTTAGTCAATTTCTATTCTTGTTGCATGAGTGTATGTGTACATTAGAAATACACAGGCTTGTTCAGGGTTTTTCTATTCTTTACACAATTGGTATTATAATGATGCACTGTACTGACAAGTAACTTGCTTTTGCTTTTGGTCATAGACCTAGATCTTTTTACATTACATAAGGAGATCTACCTCTGTCATTTTAACTTTTTCCGGGACCCTTAGCATGGATGGACCACAGTCTGTCTAACCCATCTCCAGCTGATGGATATTTGGGTTGTTTGTTTAGTTTCTAATGGAAACTCTGGTGCCTGGAAAACTCTAGTCCATGCTTGTATCCAAACAGTGCATACTCATTTCTCTAGAGGAGATTCCAAGAAGTAGAGGCTATGGTCACGCACATTTTAAATTTAAACAGATAACCCCAGCTACTCTCCAAAAATAAGACTTTCCTACTGATTTTCCCATTAATGGTATTTAAGATATCTGTTTCTTCAATTTCTGGCCAATACATGATATCATCAAACTTTTATATGTTTTATATCACTTCAATAATAAAGAAGAAGGCTGGCCATGGTGGCACACACCTGTAATCCCAGCTACTTGGGAAGCTGAAAGCAGGAGATTGTAAATTCAAGGTCAGCCTGGGCAACTTAATGAGACTGTCACAAAATAAAGTAAGGGCTGGGGATGTAGCTGAGAACTCCCTAGATTCAATCTTCAGCACCATATAAAAGGCTTCATAAATAAGAATAATGGAAATAAGGCCGGAGATTTAGCTCAGTGGTTCAGGTGCCTGCCTCGCAAGCACAAAGTCCCAAGTTCGATTCCCAGTACCAAAAAAAAAAAAAAAGAAAGAAAGAAAGAAAATAAGGTTATCGAAGGCCACCCTGCTTAATCCCTCCATCGCCTGATGCCTAACTGGATCCTTAATACACAGCACATGGTCCAGCAGCCTTCTTGGCCCACTTTGAACATTCAGGAACACAGCCTTAGACCCGGGACACTGGGTGGCCAGTATCACAGCCTGTTGGCCAGGTGAAGACTGGTGCAGAGCCTCCAGTGTGTGTGGCATAGAAGCCATTCCTCCATCCAATCCTCAAAACCTCATTCAAACCCTCTTGGCTCCACCTCCAAAGCAAATGTCAAATTCACCTTCTCTTCTGCCTCCATGGCCACCACTGTGGACGCTGCCATCCCCATCTGTCACATGAACCCTGCAGTGGTCTACAACTATCCCCACATCCACTCTTGTCCCTTCAATCCTCAGACCATTCTCCACAAGACAGCCAGAGAACTTGTTCCCGAAATGTAACTGCTCATATTGCTCTTGTGCATAGAGCCGGAGCTCCCATAGCTTCCTGCTGGACTGGGGATTTCACCCCAGACCCATGTCCTGGCCAAGAGTCTGGCACCATCTTCCCTGTTCTCCAGGGACCTTTTAATTACACATAGACCCCTTCCTGCCTTGGATCCTTGCCCCTGGTGATGCCTCCGTGAAAGACCTTCTTCCCACACTGGTGCTGCACATCATGCAGGTCTTGGCTAAATGTCATGCAGTGGAAAATGAGCTTCCCTCTCCATTTCTGGATTCCCATCCTTTGCCTTCAGAGCACCCACAAGCTAAGCCGGGTGGTTGTCTCAGGCGTCTTCTGGCACCAGCGTGGGAGCCCATGTCAGCAGGGACTTGTCCATCTCCAGAACCAAACACCACATCCTAGATGCTCAGTGAGTACTGATGAACAAATGAATGAATGAATGAATGAGACATCTCCAGAAAGAGGGAGGAGAGGCAGGCTTAGTACCAGGAGAAAAGAGAGAGAAATAAGGAGGTGTGGAGAGTGGAGGAGGAAGTCCTTTAACATGGAAAGAGGGCGCAGGGGAACTTGGCTAGGAAGGAGTGCTGGGAAGCAGTGGTGACCTGGAGACTGCTAGGGTGAGTATCCAATGTCACTTTCAAAGTGTTTGCTGTTCTCCCTGGGACCCTGAGTCTCAGAAAACCCTGTGCTGCTCAGGTGAATGACACCACAAGAACTTGAAGGAAAATAGAGCTGCTCACAAGTCCCTGGGGGCTGGGGACAAGAGGACAGCTACAGGAGGCTGAGGGAACATGGAGAAATGCAAGCGTCCAAGAGCCCTTGGTAATATGAGCCCAGTGGAGACAGCACGGTTCCATTGATGGGGACTCACAGAAGGCCAGGGTGACCTTGCCAGGCTAGTGGAATGTGGTGATTCCATTTTTCTACCAGACTCACCATCTAAAACTTCAGAGGCAAAGAATGTTAGGGAAAAATCAGAGGGAACACACAGAATGAGGTGGCTTATTCCTCTTCATGGGAGAAGCAGAGGCTGCGTGGATCGATCCTGAGCTTTGGATGCAGATGTATTTTGGGTTCGAGTCCCAAATCCTCCTCTGCAGCTTCATTTCCTCATATGCCAAGCGGGCCTGACAGCCACCCGCTGGCATCCGGATGTCAGGAGATAAGTCTGGAAAGCACTTGGCACAGGTTGACGTGTTTGGCCTCCCTCACAGGGGGCAGAGAGAAGGGAAGACCCAGGCCAGTGCCGACAAGGGGGAGCTTGTGTGTCTGCATGTGTGCAAGGCCAGTTTCCAGGGTGTGTGACCTATGCAGGCATGCAGGACACACTCAGCATGCTCAGGTGCTGGGCATGGAGCTCTGCTACCGCCATCTTGAAATTCTTAACTTCTGAACAAAGGATTCCACAATTTCATTCTGCACTGGGATCTGCAGGCTGAATTATCTGGCTGGTTTTGTGTGTGTGTGTGTGTGTGTGTGTGTGTGTGTGTGTGTGTGTGTGTGTGTAAGACAGACAAACAGACAGACAGAGACAGAAACAGAGAGAAGGAGACAGAGAAATGGGTGCTACTGCTGGCAAGGGATGCTAATTAATGTCCCAACACCCAGGCAGTTCCCACCCTTAGCCAACCCCACACACCAACAAGCTGAGACTTCACCCAACAATAGCCCCTCTCAATTCCAAACATCAACAACATAAACAACCCCTCCCAGCCTTTGGGCTGTTATCCAAACACCCCCACACCCACAGGCCAAGGCTTAACATGAGCAATGCCAGGTGTGGGCTCCCCACAAATTTTCCCAAGGTCTCATCCAGCTCCTGAGCTGCTCAATCAGCCTGGAAGGCTGTCTGCTGGTGGTTTCCATATGCCAGACACTCGATCTGCTCCCTCCCACAGTGCTTTCCCCATGGCTCTGTGATGAGCCCTTCACTGGCACTCTGTGCACACCCTAGGTGATGTGTTCACTTGGGCCAAGGGTGAGCTCCTTGAGAACAGGGGTTGGCCACCTTCACCTCTGTGTCCCAAAGCCAGGTGCCTGACTGAGAACACGATAAGTATAAATCATCCCCCTCCCCCAGCACCCCACCTCCAGCCTCAACCTCATTCTGAGGATTGAACCCAGGGCCTTCACACTGAGCCACGTCCCCAGCCCTTTTTATTTTGAGACAGAGGCCCACTAAATTGCTAAATTGCCCAGGCTGGGCCCAAACGTTCGACCCTATTGCCTCAGCTTCCCTTAGTGCTAAGATTACAGGCGTGTGCCACCACTCCCAGCTTTGTGAGAGTTTTTTTATGCCCAGATATTTATCACCCAGTGGTAGAGATTGGTCACAGACAGAATTAATATAAGATAAAGGAATGCTAAGAAGCTTACTCTGAGGAATAATTTGAACTAATAATTTGTTTGGGACTCTTACCAAGTCAGGCTGGGCCTCCTGCAGGCTGGGAACCCCCCTGCCCACCCCGCTGGGAAGAGGAGCCAGGAAAGGGGAAGACCACTCTCTGACTCTACTTCCCAAACTGCTGCTTCTGCAGCTAATCGTCTTCCTCCTGCTGAAAACAGGGCAGGCAGCAAATGGGAACAAATGGTCCTAATGAAGATATCCAACCTGGGTTCTCCTCCATCTCAGCTCAGTGACCCTGGGCAGCCACTCCCCTTCCTGGACCTCACTGCCATCAGTTTCACACTTCAAATGTGGCTAGCAGAGCCCCTAAAGCATACTTAAGTAAGTGGAAAAGAATTGGACGTTATCCCATGCATATTATCAGATCACAATGCAGTGAAACTAGAAATCAATGGCAAAAGAAACCATAGAAATTAAACAATACCTTCTTGAATAATCAGTGGGTCACAGAAGAAATTAGACAGTTCCTCGAATCAAACAATAACACCCGTACAACATGCCAGAGCCTATGGGACACAATAAAAACAGTCCTAAGAGGAAAGTTATAGCTGTGAATGCCCACATCAGAAAAACAGAGCAAGCCCAAATAAATAACCTAATGATCTACCTCAAGATCCTAGAAAACAAGAATAATCCATATCCAAAGCTAATACAAAGAAGGAAATTATAAAGAGCTGAGTAGAATTATTAGTGAAATTGAGACTAAAAAATACAGAATCAACGAATCGAAGAGATGGTTCTTTGAAAGAATAAACAAAATAGACAAACCCCTAGCCAATCTTACAAAAAAAAGGAAAGAAAAGACTCAAATTGATGCAATTAGAAATGAAAAAGGTAAAATGACAACAGACTCTGCCAAAATTCAGGTTATTAGTAACTACTTTGAGAATCTGTACTCTAATAAAATGGAGAATACAGAAGAAATGGAGAGATTCCTAGATATATATGAACTATCAAGACTGAATCAAGAAGACATAAAAACCCTGAATAATCCAATATCAGGCAATGAGATTGAAGAAGTAATAATGAAAAAAACCCTACCACCTAAGAAAAGCCCAGATCCAGTGGATTCACTGCCAAACACTATGAAAACTTTAGGGAAGATCTAAACCAAAACTCCTCAACTCTTTAATGAAACCCAAAGGGAATGAGTGCTCCTAAAGTCATTCCTGGAAGCTAGCATTACTCTGATTCCAAAATCAGAAAAGGACTTAACAAAATAAGAGAACTACAGGCCAATCTCTTTAATGAACATTGACACAAAACTCCTCAACAAGATACTGGCAAACAGAATGCAAAAAATCTTTTAAAAAGGATCATGCATCATGACCGAGTAGGATTCATCCCAGGTTTGAAAGGATGGTTCAACACATACAAATCAATAAATGTAATACACCGCATACACAGAAGTAAGAACAAAATCACTAGAGGAAAGGAAAGAAGGGAATGGAATTAATATGAGAAAATGAAAAAATGGAAACAAAGTCTTTGTAAATAGGGAGGGATAGAGAGGTTGAAGGGAGGGCAAGGGAAGGGGGAAAAAATAAGAACCAAGAGAGTATCTAAAGGTGCATATCTCCAATGATGAATGTCATTATATTGTACACCTAAAATGTACCAATAAAAGGATATACAAAAAAAGGACAAAATCACATGATCATCTCAGTTGAGACAGAAAAAGACTTTGAAAAATTTCAACGTTCATTCACTATTTTTAAAAAAACCTGAAGAAATATGTATAGAAGGACTTTATCTCAATCTGATAAAAGCCATTTATGACAAACCACGACCAACATCATATTAAATGGGCAGAAGCTGAAAGCTTTCCCTCCAAAATCAGGAACAACACAGGATCTCTACTACCACTGCAATTACTCAATAGGGTTCTTAAAATATATGTATAGGGGGCTGGGGATTTAGCTCAGTGGCACTGTATCTGCCTTGCAAGCGCAAGGACCTGAGATCAATCCCTGATACAAAAAAAAAAAAAGAAGAAGTCACATTATCGTTATTTGCAGACGACATGATCCTATAAATACCATAAAAGTCCCAAAAAATCCCACCAAAAGATGCCTAGAATTAATAATCAAATGTAGTAGCATAGCAGTATACAAAGTCAACATGCAAAAATCAACAGGATTCCTGTATACCAGTAATGAACTCACTGAGAAAGAAATCAGGGAAACAATACCTTGTACAATAGCATCAAAAAAATTAAATAGTTAGGAATTAACTTAACCAAAGAAGTGAAAGCCCTCTACAACGAAAACTACAATATTCTGAAAAAGAAGATTGAAGAGGACGTCAGAAAATAGAAAAATATCCCCTGTTTCTGGATAGGCAGAACCAATGTAGTTAAAATGACTGTGCTTCCAAAACTGATGAACAGATTTAACACAGTCACAATCAAAATACCAGTAGCATTGTTCATAGAACTAGAGAAAACAATCCTAAAATTCATATGGAACCAGAATAGACCTAGAAACACAAAAGCAAGCCTGAGCGATGAAAGCAAGGCAGGAGGCCAGGCATGGTGGCACATGCCTATAATCCCAACACTTGGGAGGCTGAGGCAGGAGGATTGCCACAAATTTGAGGGCAGCCTAGGTACAAATGAGTTCAAAGCCAACCTGAACTACATAGTAAGACCCTATCTCAAAAAACAAACAAATGGGCCAGGGATTTAGCTCAGTGGTTTCACCGCCTGCTACGCAAGGGCAAGGACCTGAGTTCGATCCCTGGTACCAAAAAACAACAATGACAACAACAAAAAAGACAAAACAAATCATCAAAAACCAAACAAAGAAACAAACAAAAAACAAAAGAAAAAACAAAACAACTACAAAAAAAGAGCAAGACAGGTGGAATCACAATTCTGGACTTCAAGTTATGTTTCAAAACTACAGTGATAGAAACAATGTGGCATTGGCAAAAACAGCCATGTGAATCAATGGAACAGAATAGAGGATGCAGTAACAACTCCAAGCATATTCAGCTATGTGATCTTTTTTTTTTTCCTTTTGGTACCAGGGATCAAACTCAGGACCTTGCACTTGCAAGGTAGGCATGGCACCACTGAGCTAAATCCCCAGCCCTAGCTATGTGATCTTTGACAAAGGCATCAAAAATTTTACAGTGGAGCCGGGGATTTAGCTCAGTGGTTCCATTGTCTGTCTGGCAAGCACAAGGTCCTGTGTTTGATCCCTGGTACCAAAAAATATATATATATTTGCACTGGAGAAAAGATACCCTGTTTAACAAATGGTACTGGGAAAACTGGCTATCTACATGCAGAAGATTGAATCTAGACCAATCACCATGCACCAAAATAAAATCAAAATTGATCAAAGATATAGATATTAAGGGCCAGGGATTTAGCTCAGTGGTGCCACTGCCTGCCTTGCAAGTACAAGGTCCTGAGTTTGATCCCCAGTACCAAAAAAAAAAAAAAGACATAGACAATAGACATTAAAACAGGAACACTTAATCTGCTGGAAGATAAAATAGATAAAACTCTTGAAGACATAGGTATAGGAGAGGACTTTCTAAACAAAATCCCAATTGGACAAGAGACAACACCAAGAACCAACAAATGGGATCCTATCAAATTAAAAAGCTTCTGTACAGCAAAGGAAACAATCAACAGAGTGAAGAAACAACCTACAGAATGAAAAAAAAAAAATTGCCAGATATTCCTCAGACAGAAGACTAATATCTAGAATATATACAGAATTTTTAAAAATTAGACTTCCCAAAATAAAAGACCCAATCAAATTCAGTGAACAGTCTCCAAAGAAGAAATACAAATGGCCAGTAAGTACATGAAAAAATGTTCAACATTTCTGGCATTAGAGGAATGCAAATTAAAACAACACTGAGATTCCATCTTATACCAGAAAGAACGGTCATCATCAAGAAATCAGATAGCAACAAATGCTGGTGAGGCAGAGAGGGAAAAGAACTTTTCATTGCTGTAGAAACATAAACTAGTACAACCATTATGGAAATTAATATGGAGATTCCTCACAAAAACTAAAACAAGAAATTCCATTCGAAGGGAATGGAATTAATATGAGAAAATGGAAAAATGGAAACAAAATCTTTGTAAATAGGGAAGGATGGAGGGAGTGAAGGGAAGGCAGGGGAAGGGAAAAGAAATAAGAACCAAGATACATCATGTAAAGGTACAAGTTCCCAAAGAGAAACATAAATGTATTGTATACCTAAAATGTACCAATAAAAGAATTTAAGGGAAAAAAAATGCAAGAAAGTGTAAAAAAAAAGAAAGAAAGAAATTCAATGCAGCTATTCCCTTCCTAGATGACACCTTCCCTAAAGAGCTAGTCATCTACTGTAGCAGTACATGCGCACCCATGTTTACAGCAGCACAATTCACAATAGCTACATCTTGGAAGCAGCCTATATGTCCATCAAAACATGAATGTATAAAAAATTGTGGAGGGCTGGGGATTTAGCTCAGTGGTTCCGCCGCCTGCTTCGCAAGCACAAGGACCCGAGTTCGATCCCTGGTACCAAAGGAAAAAAAAAACAAAAAACCCAAAACTAAAAAAACTGTGGTACTTATATACAATAGAGTACTATTCTGCCATAAAGAGGATAAACTTGAATCATTTTGTAGGAAGATGATGCTCCTTGGGTCTATAATGTTAAGTAAAATAAGACAGACAGACAGACAGACATCTCATGTTTTTTCTTATATGAGAAACCCAAAATATAAATAAGGAGCGAGAAATAATATGGAATAGGAAAAAAAAAGCAAATGGAAAGAAGAGTGAGGAGAGAGTCCAAGGCTAGCTCCTGCAGCAAGAGCTATCCTTAGACTTTTTGGTCTAATGTGGAAATCTATTTTCCTGCAGTCAATTTAAATTGAAGTTCTTTCCCCTGATACTTGTATAACACTTGGACCAACTTGGTTACTTTGTAACTCAGCTCAAGGGACCGTGTTTAGAGACCTCAGGATTGCTCTCAGCCCCGTCATGACCTCTGTACAGCTGTCCCTTCCCTTCAGCCGTGAGCTCCCCACCTCCTACACCCCAGCCTCTTCTCCTGTAGCCGCCCTAGTCTCACCCACCCATCATCTGGAACAGCTTTCATGGCTCGAACCAGCCTTGGTTTCCTGGCTTTTGTACCTGCTGCTCCCACTACCTTCCCTCATCTTGCCCCCTACCTCTCTGGAGCTCCTCCTACCACACCACTGACCATTCCTCAGTTCTTCTTTTCTTTATTCTTTCATGACTTTGTTTTGTTTCGTGTGAGACAGGGTCTCCCCATGTAGTTCGGGCTGACCTTGAACTCACTATGTGGCCCAGACTGGCCTCAAACTCACTGCGATCCTCCTGCCTCAGCCTTCCTAGCACTAGGATTACAGGCATGCACCACCACACCTAGCCTTTTCATGTGTTCTTTCAACAAATATTTACTCAGCGCTAGACCCTATGCTATGCAGTAAGCAGTCACCAGAACAAATTCTCTCCCCTTGTGGAATCACAGTCTAGGATAAATCTTGGTTAATTCCTTAGTGCTGCTCAAACACTAAGTGTTGGCTTGTGCTATGGCTCCACGAGAAACCCCTTTGTCTTATCTTGTTTCATGGCTTTGAACTCTGTCCACATGTCATTGTCCCCTAAGTATCGGGCCCTAGCCCTGGCTGAACCCTCTGAACTACTTGATGCGACCACTGGGCTCTTGACCGGCCATCTCAAGCTGTACCTGCTGAGAACAGAAATATCAATTCCCCCACTCCCAGCCTAAACCTGTTTCTCTGCCGATCATTTTCCATCTCTGGCAATGGTAGGCACCACGGTCCACCCCGTTACTCAGGCCCCAACCTAGAGTCACCCTGATTCCTATCTTTTCTTCTCACTCCACTTCAATCATTCAGAAAGTTCTGTGGGCCCCACCTCCATCGTGTGCCTGGAAACTGCACTTTCTTGATTCCCTCTTCTGCCTCGTCAGTCTAGGCCGGCCTCGCTGGACCACCGGGTGGACCTCCTAACTGGTTTCACCATCTCTGTTCAGGCCCCTCACCTGTACCCATTCTTCATACCACAGCCAGAGCCATCTCTTAGAAATGGAATGGGATCGTGTCACTCCTGCCCGGAAAGCCCTCCAGTAAACAGCGTGGGAGAAGATACTTGCTGCATTTACAAAAGACAACAGGTTAGCAACTCGAATATATAAACAACTCCCACAATCGATTAGAACAAGACGGTCTTGTAGGAAAATGAGCAAGGGATATGAATGGACAATTCACAAGCGAAGAAATTCCAGGAGCCAATAAATATAAAATTACATGTCTAACTTCCCTAGTAAATCAGGGGAACACAAATTAAAAAGAGTTACCATTTTACACCCAAAACATTGTCAAAATTTTAAAAGGCTGACGAGATCAACCGTTGGCAGGGATACAAAGAAATGAGAACTTGGGCTGGGGATTTAGCTCGGTGGTTCTGCTGCCTGCCTCACAAGCGCAAGGACCCAAGTTCCATCCCCGGTACCAAAAACAAACAAACAAAGAAATGAGAACTTTCAGAAGCTGCCAGTGGGAATATAAATGAGTGTGGTGACTTCGGGAGGCCACAGGGAATGTCTAATAATGCTGAAAATACATATCACCTGGCACCTGTTTATTCCCCATCGCAGAGTGAGTTGTAAAAGTAAAGGTCAGGGTGCCTTGGCCTGTCATTTATCGAGCACCTGCATCCAAAAAACACTGATGGGGGCCAGGGATTTAGCTCAGTGGTTTCAATGCCTGCTGCGCAAGTGCAAGGACCCGAGTTGAATCCCCTCTCCCCCCATACCAAAAAACACTGGCAGCACAGGGCACAGTAGGGAGGAGTTAAACTGCTTCTCCTCATGATATGACTGGGGAGCTGCAGCTCACTGCCACTGCCAGTGTCACAAGAGAGAGCTATACCACCTGTCCATAACCCAGAAATGATCAATTCAAAACTTGAAGCCTGCTGGATGAGGCAGCACACGCCTGTAATCCCAGCACTTGAGGCAGGAGGATTGCTTCAAGTTCAAGGCCAGCCTGGACTACATAGCAAGACTCTGTCTCAAAAAAAAAAAAAAGGGCCAGGGATTTAGCTCAGTGCACTGCGTCAGCCTTGCAAGCGCAGGGTCCTGAGTTTGATCCCCTGTACCAGAAAAAGAAAAAAAAAAAAGCAAATTTGAAGTATGATCTCTACTGAATCCACTTCACTTGCATGTCATCATAAAGTTGAAAGATCCTAAACCCAACCATCCTAAGTCAAGAAACTTCTCTAAAGCAGTTAAAAAGAAACTAATTGAAACCCACATCTGTTAAACATTATCTGATGAAAAGAAGGGCCATAAACCAGGCATACTTTTGTAATCACACATTTCTTCAGTACATACCTGTAATCCCAGCCCTTGGGAAGCTGAGGCAGGAGGAGCTCTAGATCAAGGCTGGCCTGGACTGCATAAGGAGACCCTGTACACACATGTGAAAATTTAAAACTCTAAACTTAAAAAGGAAAATGGCTTTTCACAAGTCTCAGGGTGAACTTCTAGCTTCCAGGGCACACACAAAGTTCAGGCCACCATGTAACCTCAGTGCTTCTGCCTGGCCCTTCTACTTGATCTTCCCCGAAAGCCTCCCCCTTCACCTCCAGACTCTCTTGCGTGTTTGTTTCTTGGCTTCTCCCACTAGACTATAAGCCTGGAGAATGGGAAGGTCGCCTTTCTTGTTCAGTGGTCTGTCCTAAAGGGGTTGCATTTAGCAGGAACTCAGTACATGTTTGTCAATAGATGTGACTTCCTCCAGGAATTCCTACAGCAAGAAACATTCCCTAAATCTGCACTCCCCAGCTACCAGGCTTGGCTCTCAGCAATGGCCCTGCTAGGATTCAGGAACGCTTAACCTCAGATTCTCCAATGGATGTCAAGGGGATCTACACATATCCTAAAACTGTGGGCCATATTACATTTTCTGGGGCCAACAGTTCTTAAGTTTTCATTACAGAGGTTTTTGACACAAACACACAAAAGACTTCACAACACTGCTGTCTTTCAGTTGGGCTGTAACTGACCAGATCTTCCAGACTGGGCAGTTCGAGGGCTGGAAGCTGCCAAGTTCACTGCTGTTTCCCAGAACACTATCGCAGGGCCTGGCCTATCCGTAATAGATGAGTCTTAGTGAAACTGTGAATGAATGAATGCATGAAGGAGAGAATGAATAAATGCTTTTGGAGACATGAGAAATGGGAACAGACAGGGAACAGAAATCTGGCCTTGGAGCCAGGAATGCTAAGCAGGGTCCCCTTGCCATCTTAAGCCTGGCTCTGGGGATCCGTACAGTGTCCATTCCAGCGCAGTGACACTGCAGGACCAGCTGGCCTCCCCGTTCTCCTCCCTCCGCCTTGCCCCAGAAGGAAGGAAGGCTGCAGGTGGGGCTCTCTCGTGCCTCGCCCGTGGAACAGGGGTGTTGCAGCTGAAATCAACGCCATCACCAAGCTCCGGTAGCCCCATGGAAACCCCACAACAAGGCACCAAAACAGACAGAGCCCTCCCAGGAAACCCGAGGAGCAAGGAGGGAGCCTCCTTTGCCAGTGGCTTAGGAATCTAGAAATTCCGGTGGGACCAACTGGGCCTTGTTGGAGGACACCAGGCCTCATTCCATATAAAGAAATCCCCGCTCCTGCCCTTCGGCAGACTGAGTTAGGCCACAGGGTCCCGCCCAGTCCTCTATGTGGGCTGTGGAGTGAGGGCTTCCGCCTAGCTCCTTCACCCTTTTGTTCACAAAGTATATAGATTGACCTATCTACAAGCTGTAGATAAATTATACTAGTATGTGCATTAAAAAAGATATATTAATATACAAAATAGAAAATTTGAAAGGATAAGGTTTTTAAATATATATATATATGTATATGTATGAAACAGAAGCAGCATCCCACCTCCACCACGGGGCACACCTCCCAGAGAAGTCAGTTGAAGCCCAACTCAGAATATTTTATACTGTTGGCTCCTGGCCAGGCCTCATGCTACATGAGCTTTTTTTTTGGTGGTGGTTGTACAAGGGATGGAACCCAGCAACACTCAACCATTGATCTACATTTCCCCCCTCTCTAATTTATTTTGTGACAGGGTCTTGCTAAGTCGCCCAGGCTAGCCTCAAACTTGGGGTTCTCTCGCTTCAGCCTCCTGAATAATTGGAATTACAAGCAGGTATCACTGTCCCTGGTAACGTTTTGTTTTTTTTGTTGTTGTTGTTTTTTTGGTACCCAGGATTGAACTCAAGTCCTTGCGCTTGCACAGCAGGCGGCAACACCACTGAGCTAAATCCCGGCCCTGGTAACTTTTTTAAAAGTTTAATCCTCTCAATAGCCGTGTGTCCCATTTGGTAGAGGAGGAAACTGAGGCAGGAAAGACCAAGCCACATCGGATTACACCAGATGACTTTCAGTTCTTACAGCAGCCTTAGCAAGGGGGTCACCACTGCTTTCCCTGCCGTACAGATATGCAGAGACCTGGAGAAGCTGAGCAGGGCGCTCAAGGTCATATGGTGAGGTAAGCAAAGGCACAGGCTCTACCCTATGCTGGGAACTGGTTTCCCTAGGAGGGCTGAGGCTGGGCTGGTGTGGCCACCCCTAGTGAAGTCCTTCTAGGTTGAATTCCCAAGACACAAAACAGTGCCTAAAACAGTGACTGGTACACACACTGAGCTTGGATGAATGAATGAGTGAATCGATGAATGAATGAATAGATGGATTAATGAATTTCACACTCTTTCCTCCCAGAAAGAGACAGTCTGTGATTCCCAGCATGAGGAGCTGATCTAGGTGGCAACTCGATATTCTCCAAAGGGCCTGGGGGTGCCTCTGTGAGTGGTTCGGGGCATGGCTCACCATCTGTTTTACAGAACACCCATGAGGCAGGTACTACTACTCTCCGTGTCACAGGTAGAAGACCTGAAGCACAGATGGGGGACGCGAGCTGCTCAAGGCTACACAGGAAATAGGTGTTAGCATGGAGGTCTCATCTGTTTATCTCACTTCTCCCAACAATCCCAATCCTTAGGCAGCCACAGTTGCTGGATGGGATTGTTGGGGGTTCATCCCAAATCTTCAGGGCAACTGCCAGGAAGCAGCATCCTAGTTCTTACTTATACAGAGGTAAATGAAACAGGAACAAAGACATTCCAAGGGATCCCAGCACCACCAGCCTGGAGAACTTCCAGGAGCTGCACAGCATACTCCAGATGGGTTGGTCCAGGGACCAGGCAGAATCAAGGGTGTCCCCCAGCATTGTCAAAACAAGCACAAGCCCAGGGAGAGGCAGCCCCAGGAGCTGGGAGGCAGAATCACCAAGGCCTTGCCCTCCTGCTCACCCTCCTGGTCGGATACAGTGTCACCTGGGAACAGGTGTGGGATAATGGGCTGGAAGGGCAGAACTCTGTAGAGTGGGCACAGGGCTGCAGTGCCCAGCCCCTGCTGCCTGCCCAGCTTAGCCCAGCCAGGCCCACCAGACCTTCAGCCAACAGCCAAGACAAAGGCCCTGTCAGTCGGTGGACAATCCAGCCCTTTCAAGACCAGGACAGCCAGGCTGCATTCCCTGTCCCTTTACTTCCCTCTGGATCCTGTAAATGAATCACTCAAATTAATGACCCTGGGAACAATGAACATGGAGCAGGTTTGGGTTCTTCTGAGCAGACAGAAAGCTGGATGGGAGGGAACACCTGCTTTGCTGCTGCTGCTGGGACTGAGGCATGGATACTCCAGGGCCATGGATCCATGCAAGAGAGCCACAAGATCACACCTGCTGGGCCACCCAACCCACAGAAGATTACAGCCACAGTGCCACAGATTGCTGGAATCACAGACAGCTGGTGTTGCAGAACCATCAGTTATTAAAATCCTAGAATCACGAACCCAAGGAACCAGACTGCCAGGAACATTAAGCATCAGTTGCTAAAGCTGTGCTTCTTAAAAGGAGAAAGAAAGGGCCGGGGATTTAGCTCAGTGGTTCTGCTGCCTGCCTTGCAAGTGCAAGGACCCAAGTTTGATCCCTGGTACCAAAAAAAAAAAAGAAGAAAGAAAAGAGGAATCAAGGTATACCATGTGCAGGTACAAATTCCCTATGATTAATGTGATCATTATGTATATTTAAATTGTACCAATAAAACTAATAATAAAAAATAAATGAAGAAAGAGCCTTAGGGATTCTCCTGCCTGAGGCTTTGTGTTGCAGTTAGGGAAACTGAGTCCGCTGATCATGGTCATAAAGCTTGGGCTAGTGCCCAGGCCTTGCCACACTCCATCCTCTTTCTACCCTAGACAAGGTGGGCAAGAGCAGCAGCCTGAGCTCCCAGGTCTTCAGCCAGGAACCCACCCCTCTGAAGGATCAACAGGCGCTGCCAGGGCCCCTATGGTCAAGCCCTTCCATTGTGTTGAGATCCAAGGCTTTGTGAGCACCAACGTCAGGATGAGGTGTTGGGCAGGTCCAGACAGGCCTAGATTCTTTAGCCTAACCTCTGTTCCTCTGCCTAATAAGGGAAAATCAAGCACCTCTATTATTTTACCTGGGAGTCTGCCTACTGGTGACTGCACAAGGGAGTGAGCCAGTCCTCCTGGGTTCTCGCCTGGGACACCCGTGGCCTCATTAAGGTCACTTTAGGTCACTCCCAGGACACACAGGAAATCCAGCTTCACTTTCCAAGGTCCATGCTAGGCTTGGAGAAGTTGCTGAGAGGTCCTGCACTCACTTCCAAGTCACATATGTATGTAATTATAAGGCAAGGGAAGACAAAAAAAAAAAAAAGGCAAGACAGAGAGTGATAGTCATACACACAGAAAAGACAGAAAATAAGGAAGACTTTATAAAGAAGGGTAGCAAAAAAGAAAAAAAAAGATTTAAACTAGGCCATCAAAGAGCTTTTCTATGTATAATTCCCTGACTTCTGCTTCAGGCTCTGATGGAGTTACAAGGGCTGGGATTACCTTCCCACCCTGAGCAACAGGAAAAAAGCAAAAAGCATGAACTATATGAAACAACTGTTTCCATACATTGAAAAATGGGAATGGCAGGACATGATCGCTTAAAGAAACAAAGGTGGGGAAGACCCCTGATTGTCTGCTTGGAGCCCAGTTCCAGACTATGGTGCGGGGACAGTTATCCCAAGCAGAATACAATAATCTTGCTGACATGAGGATCTGGAGGCTAGAGTTCAGGGATGCAGCTAAGAGTTGTGTGGAAAAGTTCCAGGAAGGAAGAAGTATGCAGAAAAAGATTGCTGGAAATCTTCATGGATCTTCTCAAGTTGTTGCTGGATCACACATGCATAGGATGGAACTCTGTGAGAAGAGGCAAAGAGCAACTAGAAAGTTTCAAGCCAAACAATTTCTGGAGCTTATCCATGATAGGAGACATTGGAGTTGTAACTATCAAGAGTGCTTGAGAATTCACTGAAAATTCTGAGTGGAGACTCACAGAAGTCAGGCTTTGACAGTAAGCTGAGCTACCCCTAGAGTGAAGGACTAGTCCATATTAGCCCTAGCAGAGCTTAAAACCATGCTTCAAATTGATCAAGCTGATTTGTAAGTAACCTTCTGTTAGAACAAACCCTGACATTCTATAAAGGAAGACACCAAAGCAGAGACCTTCCACAGTGTAACATACATGTTGTCCAGCATCCAGTCAGAAATTACTACATATGCCAAGAATAGGGAAATGTGACCCATTACCAGAAGAAAGATCAGTCAATAGGACTTGACCCAGAGGTCACAGCAATGATAGAACTAACATGCAGAGATGTTTATATAGCTATTTTATCTAAGCTAAAGTATTTAAAGGCAAAAACAAATCATAATGAGAAAAATGGAAGATATATAAAAAAAAACAAATCAAGCCAGGCATGGTGGTACATGATTGTAATTCCAGCTACTCTAGAAGATAAACCAAGAGGATTTCAAGTTTGAGGCCAGCCTGGACAACTTAACAATACCCTGACTCAAAAATTTTTGAAAAGGAATGGGGTTGCAGCTCAATGGTAGAAGTTTAATTCCTAATCCTGAAAAAAATATTAAACTGAATTTCTAGACATGAAATATATAAAATAGGATTAGCAGCAGAATAGACACTGCAGAAGGAAAGATTATCAGCCCTAAGGTATAGCAATAGAATTTATCTAAACCAAAGCAGCAGTGGGAGGGAGGCAGAAAATAGAGGCAAAAAGAAAAGCCTGGGGGAAATGAACAGAGCTTAGTGATCTCTGATAAGAATCAAATAGTTTAACATGTATGTAACTGAAGAGAGAGAAAGAGAGAGAGAGGAGAGAGAGGGAGAGGAGAGAGAGAGAAGTGAACACAACATATATTTGAGGAGATAATGGTTGAAAATATTCTTAATTTGATAACAAAAAACTATAAACCCATAGATGCAAAAACTCAACAAATCTCAAGAAAGGTAATCATGAAAACCTCACACCAAGGTCTACCATGATCAAACTGTGAAGAACAATGACAACCAGAAACTTGTAAAAGCAGACAGAGGAAAGACATGTTTCATACAGATAACAACCCTGAGAATTCAGAGACTTCTCTTCAGAAGCTATGAAAGCCAGAAGACAGTGGAACCTCTCAAAGTACTGAAGAAAGTACTGTCAACAAAGTACCTAGCAACAATGCCTTGTAAGTAATGAAGGAAAAATAAAAATTTTTCCAGATAAACAAAAGCTGAGAGTCCTTGTCACCAGCAGACCTGCCATACAAGAAATAGTGAAAGAAAAGTGATACTGGGTGGAGACTTGAAATGTATACAAAGGATTGACCAAGGCCAGAGATGGTAAATACATAATATAAAAGTTTGCTCTTGTTTCTTCCATTTTTCATAAATATTTAAAGCAAAGGTAATAACAGTATATGGTATGGTTTTTAATGTATATAAAAGCAAAATTACTACAACAGCACAAAAAGAACAGAATAAGGCATGGAAGTGTACTGTTCTAAGTTTCTTTAAAGATTTGGTAAAATATAGTGATGAGGTTGACCAGTCCTAGGGTTTTCTTGTGTGGGAGACTCTTTATTACTGATTCGATGTAGTTGCTTGTTATTAGTCTGTTTGGGTTTTCTGTGTTCTTTTAGTTCAGTTTTGATAGGTTATATGTGTCTAGAAATGTATCCACCTCTGAGTTTTCCAATTTGTTGGCATATGATTATTTATAACAATAAGTTCCTTATGTTATCTTTTGTAGTGGATTTGGTGCCAACTAAGCTAATCAGGATCTCTGTGTCTTCAGATTCCTTTCTCCATGTAGATTTAAACTGGCATGGATTTGCTCAGTGCTTGGAAGGTAGAGTAACACAGTGGCTGTTGGCTTTTCTGTTTGTTTGTTTTTTCACTCAGAAAGCTGGTGCGGGGACACCAGGGGTCATTGCATCTCACACACACAGCCCTCGGCTTCTGGGTCATGTTGCTGTTGGAAGCAGCAGCTGGGACACAGTTCCTCCGCTCCTGCTGTACTTTCCTTCAGTTGTCCTGACCCAGGCCTTGTGTGTGCTTAGCCTCATCACAAAAAGTCCCAAGTCCTCCTAAGTCATTCCCATTGCTGAAGTTGGCAGTGGGAAGGAGGTGGAGGAGGACACAAGAGGGCTACATGCTCCTGCTCTCCCCAGCCTTCCCCCTCTTTAGATCCATCTCTCTTCCCAATTACCTTCCCTGTCCTGTTAGTGCAACAGCACCAGTCACACAAAAAAGAGCCTCTCAGGCACCACTTAGCCAACTCCATATAATTATATAAGGTCAAACTCCTATATTAAATCCTTTATCTTATATCACACTCCATAGTTGTTTCTCTGATTAAACCTTGACTAAAATAAAGTGGCATGATTTAAAGATGCATATCATTATCCCTAAAGCAACTGCTAAATATTTTTATTTATTTATTATTTTAAATATTTTTGCTAAATATTTTTAAACAGTCAAAGTAAGATGGGATAATTTTTTATAATTCCAAAAAAATGCCAGGCAAAGAGAAGTTAAGGAGCAAAGGAGACATGGGACAAATAGCGAATAGCATGATGGGAGATTTAAACCCAAGCATATCAATAAATGACATTAAATGTGAATTGTCTAAGTGGTCCCATTTGAAGATAGTGATTCTCAGATTGGATTTAAAAAGACCTAAGTCTATGCTTTCTACAAAAAAATCACCTTGGGGCCGAGGATTTAGCTCAGTGGTTCTGCCGTCTGCCTCGAAAGCACTAGGTCCTGAGTTCGATCCCAGGTATCAAAAAACAAACAAAAACAAAAAAAAAACCTTAAATATGAAGACACATATAAGTTAAATTGAAAAATGTATACGAGGGGAATAGTAATATTAGAAAGTTCAAGTGACTAATATCAGATGAGGTACATGTGAGGACATTATCAGCCATTAAGGACATTTATCCATGAAAAGAGGATCAATTAATAGAGAGGATATAATACTCCTAAATATATATAGGTCCTTTGTAGCAGAACTTTAAAATGCTTGAAACAAAAACTAACTCTTGAAAGAAGAAAGAAACAAATCCTGAAATTTTCACACTCCCATAGGTGATAGAACAGGTAGACAGAAAGTCAGCTAGGATCTGGAAGACTTGAACATTGTCCACCAGCTTTGCCTTCTTGCATTTACAGAACACCCCACCTCCCCACAGAGTGCACTTTATCTCTGGGGGCACACTGATATTCACCTGACACAGCAAAGACTGCACCACGAAGGAAGTGGTCTCCGCACACTTAAAGGGACTGAAATCTCTGTGCTGACTGAACACAAAGGGAGGTGGGAATGCAAGTTCTTGCAGCTAAAAGACAGAAAAGAGGAACTTTCTTTTTTTTTTTTCTTTTTTTTGGTATCAGGGATCGAACTCGGGTCCTTGGGCTTGCAAGGCTGGCGCCGGAACCACTAAGCTACTGAGCTAAATACCTGACCTGAGGAACTTTCTACATAATGCATGTGGGTCATGGTCACTGCTCAGGACCATGGTGGCGATTTACCACAGCGCCTGGAGACCTCCTTTCAAACCAGGCCATGAGTAAGGAGGGGCTCCCAGCCAGCAGAGTGTGTCACTGAAGGACTTGTCAAAGGGAGAGGCTGGCAGGAGTGGCTTGAGTCAAGAAGTGGGCTTGAAGGAGCCAGCTCCCTGAGCTCCCGAGAGGACCCCACTCTTGTCCCTCCTGACAGAGTCCCAGGGAACCTCAGTGTGTCCAACACTGAGCTAACAGCATTTCCCAGCCCCAGGGCACCCACTTTTATCCCTGCTCCAAAGGGCTCCCTTGGTTAGTTTCCCTAGGAAACTGGGGTTCCTCAATTCCCACCTCTCCTTTACTCTCTATGGTTGACCATCCCCTAGCCCCATGGAGTCTTTCTCCTACACTAATCTTCACATCCATCTTCTCCCTCCTCCTCATGGCCACTGCCAAGACCTTCCCCACTGTCCTTCAGGTCTGAGGCTCTGGTGGCTTCTGAGCCTGATGCTCAACACATAGCTGTCTCTTGGGTGATGGAGTAAATAAACAGTAATAGTAAATATGTCTATTGCACTTTATACCTGCCAGGCACTGTTGTAAGCACTTTATGTACGTAATTTCATGTAATACATAAAACAACCATGAGGCCGGTGCTTTTGTTAACCCAGGCAGACTGACTTCAGAGTCCACATTATCAGCCACTGTGGCTGTCAGTGAAAGAAAGAATAAATGAATGAACAAACAAATGAAGCAAGGAAAAAGAAACGAATGAACATATAAGCAAAGGAACAAATAACAAATGCCCAGGGACATCATGAGACAGTGTCTGGTCTGTTTTGCAGACTTCAATAAGCTGCTTTATCTTTTTTTTTTTCCCCTGTACTAGGGATTGAACTCAGGATCTTGCGCTTTCGAGGCAGGCGCGGTGCCACTGAGCTAAATCCCCAGCCCCATGAGCTGCTTCCTCTTAAGATGCTCAAATTCTTTCCCATCTGATACCATTTTCACAATTTATTTGGTGCTTAGGGAGGGAGGAGTCAGAAGTTCAATTCCTTCTCCCTCTTCACCCTTGTACCAGCAGCAGTGAACCCTTCTCTTCCACAGCACTTCCTCTGTAACTGACCTCAGTGTAATGAGCATCAGTACTGAGGGATTGCTGAGTGTCGGCCTGAAAGGTGTACTCAGAGATTGTCCAGTCCAACCCTCCACTCTCTATATAGGTGGGAAAACAGAGGGCCAAAAAGGCAGAGCAACTTGCCCAAGGTCACACAGCAAATTCTCGGGCAGTCAGGCTTGGGCCCAGCCTCCCTGTTTCCAATCCATCCCCCTTTACTAACGCATCTCTCTTTATTACTTGTGCCCTGTCAGTCAAAGGCACTTGGGGCAAAAGCACCACAGATGGGTTTAATGCTTTCTCAAACACAGCCTATTCATGTGAAAAGGCCCTGGGAATAAGGAGGTGAAAAATTCTTCAAAGCCCCATGACTCCCTCCAGGCAGAGAAATAATTGAAGCTGTCATTGAGTGCTCTTCCCTAGGGGCTTCCCTGCTTTATCCTGTTGAAGCCTCGGACAGAGGAGAGCTGTGCTCCTAGTAGAGATGGGTAAACTGAGGCTCAGAGAAGTAAAACAAGTGATGGTCTCATCCCAGCTGTCCCGGGACTCTCCCAGTCTTGACGCTGGAAGCCAGTATCTCAGGAAGCCAGACAAAGTGGCAGTGGATCCCAAGATCCACACTCAGATCCAGTGCTGATCCCCAGGACCTTTCTGCCACATCCTGCTGCCCACTCTGGGTAAACAGATGAACTTGGGAGGGAGAAACAGACAAGCAAGTCAGGATGGGGGGAGCCCAACGGGCAGCTCTGAAGCCAGACCAGCCTGAGTCACTGAAGCTGCACTGTCTGGGGTATCCTGCCAGGGGAGGACAAACAGGGCCTTATTCTCTTCCGCTTCTCTCTCCATCCCAGGAGGAGCCTATTTACCCCAACAGCCCTGTTATCTGCCGGGTCTCTGGTTTCCTGCCAAGCAGTGATATCCAGTTGAAGCTCTGAGACTCTGAGCAAACCAGTCTCCCTGGGACCCTCACCCAGAAGTTGGAGCCGGAGGAAAATTGACCTCAGAAGCCCCTGGGAGACCAGACCTTCAGGCTTAGACGCGGGTTCTCTGCTGCAGGGAGGGAGGCTGGTACTGACCATGCACACTGCTGTGGCCTTTCATGACCCTCCCCCACGCGAAAGCATTTGAACCAGCGCTTGCCACTGTATGTCACAGAAGAGGACACTAGGGCCCTTGGAGGACAGCCCTGGTGAGGTCCCACAGGTGACAGTGTGTCAGTGGCAGATCTGCGGCCCCACCTCTCCTGCCTCCAAAGCCTGAGACTGTCCTCCACGTGAGGCTGTGACACAAGAACACAGAGATGGGGCTGGTTCTCAGTGTGTCACCGTGTGATCCCTGCATCCCACACCATACCTTTTGTTCCTCCTGGACCTAAATGACATCTTCCAGTCCTGAGATGTCACCCAGGAAGAGCTTGAGCCTCTCACCCCCTCAGCCAGCCTCCCCTGAGGCAGGCTGGTGGCCTGTGCTGGCACAAGCACAGCTCATACAGTTTGGGTGAAAATGGCCCTCATCAGCTCCCACCTCTGCATAGAGCTCTGGGAAGACAGGAACTCACCCCTCCGTCCCAGCATGGATGTATTTGTTGATTGAACAAATACGTTGATTAATTAATTGCCAAATAATTCAGCTCTGATGGGCCCCTTCAGAACTACTCTTAGGTGAGAGCCTGAAACCCGGCAGGTGTCACTGGGTGTTGTGCTGTCTCCACCTTGCTGTCACCCCCTGCTGCAGATGCCCTGGGTCAGGGAGGGCAAAAAGCCCATCAAGTCAGGCAGCCAGGACAGGCTCCAGGCAGGATTCAGACCCAGGATCCCCCTCTCTCCAAAGTTTAAGGGAATGAGTACCAATTTTCCACCCATCAGGAAACCTGTGTTTCCTGGGTAGCCACGATGTGCAAAGCCCTTCACCTGCTTTATCTCATTCAATCTTCCCATCCCTCTTTGGAAGCAGGGATTCTGCATTCTCGCTCTATAGAAACGAAAACAGGAGGGTTGGGTGGGGAGGGGAATTGCCCAGGGCCTAGAGCTAGGAAGAGGCACAAAAGAAAGAGAACCTGGCTGTCTGCCTGGTGCCCAGAGTGTCCCCAGCCCTGTGGTGGGCGCCTGCTGCTGACAGACCCAGAGCCCAGCTGGGTCACTGCTACCCCACACCTGCTGCCCTCTCGAACCTGCAAGGGGGGATGGGGACACCCCACACTTCCTTTTCTGCCCCTCAGCCTGATTATTATCGGGTTCTGATGGAGCACAAACAAAGGCCGAGAGGCTCCTAAAGTCTGATGTCACCCCCCATCTATTTCTGTCACTTTCGGTCAGATGCCAAGAATTCCTGAGATGCCTTAAGGTCCCTCCCTGCATTCCTTGCAGAGTCCTACCCCATCCTCACCCCCTGCATGGGGCCTCTGGACAGGCTGGGGTCACAGGTGAAGACATTACACCTGCTGATGGACACAGGAGAGAGTGATCGGGGACACCTGTCCCCATGCAGCCTCTGTCCCTTCCAGCTGTGAGACCACTGCAGAATTCTTCACTTCTCTGAGACCCAGCTTCCCAGTCTCTGAAATGGGTGAGCAATGAGCTGAGTTGGTTGTGAGCAGTGCCTGAAGTGCATGGCTGGGGTCTCCACCCTTCTGGCTGCCAGAAATCCAAACACAACCCAAGACTGTCTGATGGGTTGGCGGGAGTGAGTGGGCAGCCCATAGGCATGGATTGATTTATGGCAAGGGTGGGATCACTTGTAAGAAGAGGGAGAAGGGAATGGAGCTTTGGGCACAGGAGCGTGTGCCCCATGAGGATGTGGGCTCTGAAGGACTCAGCCAGGGCAGGTATGCTGCCTGCAGAGGAACCTCTGCCCACTTCTGTGGGGAGCCCAGCACCAGGGCCAGGGAGGCAGCCTGTGGGCTTTAATCTCCACATTCCTGCAGAGGACACTGGCCACTGCGGCCAGGCCCCCCTTGGAGACTTCAAGGGGGAGGAGCAGCAAACAAAAAAGCTACCTCCCGTGGGCTGGTAGACAGAAGTGGAGGTCATGAGCATCAGGACCCAAGAGACTCACTCCACACCGATCTAACCCACTGGCGTTTTGTAGGTGCCAGGGGACCCAAGCAGCAGCTGGCAGCCAGAGCCATGGACGTTGGGGCAGGTGCTGTTAAGGTGACTCAGCTTCTGTGCCTGGACCAGTGCTGGCTGGAGATGCAGCTCTGCACAGGAGGAAGTGAGCTCAAGGAGGACAGGAAGGGCCTGACTCGCAGCTGGCAGAGCCCCGCATCCAGCCTGAGCTCACCCCACCTGCCCTGTCCCAGGCCTGAACACGGGGCACGAGGCACTCCCATGGGGCCCCAGGAAACCCTTATAAAGTGAAAACTTCTCCATGAGTCAGCGGGAGCCAGCCAGCCCAGCTCATTCACTGCAAAGGTATTTTCTTTTCAGCCCTTTTCGGCAAAGCCTTTCACTGCCACAGAGGTGACATCATCGGCTGCTAAAAGCTCTGCCTTGTGGTAAGTTTCCTCTGAACTTCTTGCTTCTGTTTAACCCAAAAAACTTCAAGGGGAGCCAGCAGCCCAGAGTGGTGCCACTGTCATTAGCTGAGTCAGAGGCCTGGGTTCAAATCCTAGCTCTGCCCCTTTCTAGCTGCCAGAACTTGAGCCATGCAAGACATGTCTCAGAGCCTCAGTTTCTCTGTTTGTAAAATGAAGCCATCACCACTGAGAGGATTCTAAAGAGATACACAGCACCGTGTTCTAGTTCAATCAACAGGTGTGTATTCAGTGGTTTGAATGTGTCAAGTACACACTGGTGCTGTGGGAATTATGGCAAGGATACACACACACACACACACACACATATAGACACATATACACTTATACATGACACGCACACACCTGCATACACACAGTCTCATGCATATACATTTGTTCAGCATACACACACAGGTACGCACAAGCACATGGTTCCTACTTCTGGCCCTTGGAAGGTGCACATTCTGGTTTGGGAAGACATGCCTGAGCCAAGGACCCCATCCACGAAGAGTCAAATGCAGCTCAGAGCCAAGCTATAAGGTGCTGTTCACATCTTCAGTGGGGGTTTGGGCTGGTCCTAGGTAGGCAGGGGTGGGACACAGCAGAAGAACCAAGCAGTGACCACCAAGTGGCAGATGGGAAGGGTGAGAGCAGGTGTTGTCTGGCCAGAGAGAAGCTGTGAGTGAGTCAGCTAAAGAACTTCAGCTTTTCCCCAGCCAGCCATGTCAGCCCACCAGAGCCCATGGCCTAGGAGCACCAGGCAGTGTGGCTGCGACGGGGCTGCAGACACAGGAAGGGTGGGATGCACACAGAACCAGCAGCGCCCAAGGGCAGTTTCCAGCCCAGGGAGTCCAGGCCTGCAGTTCCCCAGTGTGATCAAGTGGCTTTGCAGAACATTATGAAATGTCGGTAGATTGATTTTGGTTTGGGACTAAATGAGATCCTATCATATAACCCAGTTATGGTGTAGGTAAAAGTTCAAGAAACTGGTAACTGACAATATCCTATTAGTTTTATTTTACTATGATTTGGAAAACCTCTCCCATGGTTTGGATTTAGTGATTTAAAACACTTCGACCAAGGCACAGGGCAGCAGATTTCTGTGGGAGGCCAGTCTGAGCCCCGCTCAACCCAGCACTTGCCTTCCCAGGACATAGCTTCAAGGGGCCACCAGGTGGGAGCAAGGGTAGGGGAAACTGAGACCCTTGGGTGGCTGTTGGAGGATAATCACTCGGCCGTGGTTCTCATACCTTCATCCCAGGAGCAGAAGAGAATTCAGGTCCCAGACGCAGGCAGTATTCTGTCACACAGAATGTGCTGAGCAGTGATCTCCCACTGGACAGTCCTTGACTATTAGCCATCTGTCACTGAACCCAACACCAAGAACTCAAAGACTGTCTACTCTCCTTCCTGTGCCCAGCCTGGCATTTGGCCCAGGGAGACCAGGTTTTTACACAAATTACGTAAGGAAAGAAAACAGAAAGGAAAAGAGGGATGAGTGGAGCTTGTTACCTGGAACTCCTTGCACAACACTCCTTGTGTGTTATGTTGCAATTTAAATTACGATATCAACTTTCATGAATATTAAATATTGAGTGGCACACACCACTAACCCAGCACTTGGGAGGCTGAGGCAGGAGTTTGAGGTCAAGTGCTAGAGGCCTCCCTGGGCTACATAGTGTGTCCAGGCCATCCTGAACTACCTAGATTTTTGAGTGCTTTCTTTAAGATTATAGTTTAGGGGGCCGGGGATTTAGCTCAGTGGTTTCGCCGCCTGCTGTGCAAGCACAAGGACCCGAGTTCGATCCCTGGTACCAAAAAAAAAAAGATTATAGTTTAGGAGAAAGGGATTCAGACAACTCGAGTCTTTAAAAAAAAAAAAGGCGGAACTACAAAGGTGGGAGTGAAAATGTTTTTCCCTTCTCAGTTTGATTCCTTGCAACAGGTGTGGATATCCCAGATTATCCCTTCTGGGCACAGAGGGAAAAAGGAGGAAAAGGGAAATCTCCAAGCATCTGAGCTCCTGCTCTGCCCAGGCCCATGCTAGGCCTGACTCAGCCAGAGAACAGCAATCAAGGTGACTGAGATGTTGGATAATAATCGAATGAGACAGAAAAGGGATCGGTGAACAAGGTCTCTAAACAAATATAAACAATCAGCACCAGGAAGAGCCTACACTGGGCACATGCTACACAGTCAACCCTTAGGGCAGACCAGGGGGACAGACAATTGGCCTCTGGAGATAAGTGACTCGATTTCCAATCCTGGCTCTGCTGCTTTCTCATTTGGCCAAGTTCTCTCTGTGCAGAGCCTTGGTTTTCTTGGCTGTGAAATGGGGCCACTGAGTATTGGCAGGGCTATGTGAGTATTGAGTGAAACAAGGTGTATAAAGAACTCACCCCCGGTGTGGGGGATGGGCAGGGTGACCAGGTGTCCCCCAGGCAGAGATGAACTTGGGCCGGTGGCATCCAGGCAGGTCTCAGGTGTGATTGGCAGAGTCCTTAGACCCAGGGCAGGACCACACAGGGGAGGGCAGGGCAGGGAGGCACATGCATGCCCGCAGCAGGTGTGCTCAGCACAGGTAAGCCTCGCTTGCTCTTGCTGATGCTACTGGATGTGGCCACGGCTTTTTTTTTTTGGTACCGGGGCTCAAACTCAGGACCTTGTGCTTGTGAGGCAGGTGGCGGAACCCCTGAGCTAAATCCCCGCCCAAAAGCAATTTATGTTGAATAAATAAGGCTGACCACACAGTCCTTCATGCTCTGTTCCTGCCTGCCTGCCTCAGTAAATTCAAACTGCAGACAAGCCTTGGGCGAAAGAAAAGTCACCAGGAAGTAACTGCCTCACACTCCTTTGGAAATCTGTAAAACCATTCATGCGCCATTAGGGATGGGTTAAAGGAAGCCCAAATATGGCTGTCACTGAACTGAGAACACTGCCCAAGACACCAAAGCAAAGGTAGACAGATGGCAGGGGGACGCCAGTGTCCCTGTTAATTTGGTTGCAAGACAGTGAAAAGCAGACTGACCATGAATATACCCTCAGCCTTTTGCCGGGGACCCCGTCATCCTCCCCTGGTGCTTTGAGTCACTGAACTGTGTGGCCACAGATGTCGCCATCTGGACACTTTGATCAGCAGTCTTTCTGTTCCAAGATGGAAGGAGGTTTGACTACAGCTAACAGGGAATCTCATCCATGATTTTTTTTTTCAAACAAGAAACCTTTAATAGTTTTTCTTTGCCTACCAAAGTAAATTCAAATTCCTCATTCTTTTATTCCAAAATCCCTGGACTATTTTCCCACATGCTTAGCCTTTCCAAGATTTTTCCAAGCAATTTGAATAATTTCCTTCCTCTGTTCACGATGCCTGCTCCTTCCTATTGTCAGTTGCTGAAACCCAGTCTTAAGCCCACCCTCTCAGATGCCATCTTCTGTGGTTTTGACAAACAGCTTGGATGCAAGGATCTGCATGAAAGAGTTATTTATATCAGTAGTGCTGGAAGATAGTTAACACAACAGTAGAATGGATAAACAATTTATCACAGGTACACCTAATATTTCTGTTTTGGGCAGCTTGCTAATAAAGACATGGTAAATGATGGTGATAACATTCAACATGGGTAAGTCCACAAAACTACATGTTGATATTATGAGTCCAAATTCATAGCTTTCAACATTGATATGAGGTGTGTATTTCACTCTGCCTTGGGTTGTGTTGAGTTGCTTCTCTTTTCCTGAATGGAAGCTCTTGAAGGATCACACCATTTGTCACTGTATTGAAATAAAGTATATTAGTCCATTTTTTGTTACTTTAAAGAATAACAGAAGCTGGATGCTTTTGGAGAAAAAGACTTTATTTAGCTCACAATTTTGGAGGCTGTAAGTGCAAGCCTAGAAAGTCACATTGGTTTAGTGTCTGGTGAGGATCCAATGGACCATGGCATCATGGCAGGCACACATGGGACAGGGATGTCACATAACAAAACAGGAAGCCAGGGGAGATGGAGGGGCTAGACTTGCTCCTTTTATAACAACCCTTTTGCAAGAACTCAGGGTCCCATGGGAGCAACCTTAATTCCTTCCCGAGGCTGCCCCCCACAATGGCCTAGGACCTCCCACTAGGCCCCGAGTCCTAATCTCTCCACATTGAGAACCAAGTTCCCAAAACATGAACCCAAGGTGAGGTGGGGGTGAGTTAAGGGAACCACAGCAGGAAGAAGGCATGGATGAGTGGGGAATTAGGGGATCAAAGCAATTCATTTAAAAATAATAGCAATTTCTTACATCTGTGCGTATTTAGTGCACATCAAGGTCTGAACTGAGTCTTCACACACTGGTCACCATCCTGCCAGCTCTGTGGTTCTAGGATGATGCAGGGTGGTTAAGGCAGTGACCCTGAAGTGCAGGCTCTGGCACCAAAGCAACAGCATCACCAAGGAAAGTGCTGATGTGTTCCTGAATCAGAAATGCTGAAGGGAGAGCCAGCAGCCCGTGGGTGCTTCTGATGCAAAGCTGAGATTTAGGAGTGCCCAGGTTAGGGGTGACTTGCAGCCCAAGCTTCTTGAGGGGAGCCTTGAGGTTGAACTTGGTCCTTATTTAATCTACCTACGACCATTAGAACAAGGCTGGAGCCTTTTTTTTTTTTTTTTTGACCTATTGCAATGAGGGAGAATATATACTGGAAAAGGTAGTGTCATTCAAAAAAATTTCGTTTTTGTTTGTCTCACTATGTAGTTCACACTGGACTTGAACTCACCGTGTAGCCCAGGCTGGACTCAAACTTACAGGGATCCTGCTGCTTCAGCCTCCCAAGGGCTGTGATTCCAGGCATGTGCCTGACTAGAACTTTGAAGGATGGGATTTGGGTAAAAGTTAGATGAAGCAATGTTTTGATTGTCTCAAAGCAGAGCTATGTGCAAAGAGATCAACCTCGTCTGGACTGCAAAGTGAATCCAACTTTGCATTTCCTTATGAACTGCAGAGGGTTTTTCAGTATACATGCTGCCAAAGTGAGCACAGGAACTAGAGTTAAGACAAGTGTGGAATGTTGTATCCAGAAATCCCTTAACTGAACTTCCTCCAGGCTAGGATTGGAAATCAGGCTGCTTCTCTGGCAACGTGACCCCAATCCTCAGAGCAAGTGTGGGAAGGTTCATTCTTACCTTCCACCCCTCTCACTGCAGAGGACCAGTGGCTGCCCAGACTGGCACTTTCTCAGCCTACGCTCATTTTTACTTTCTCATCTGGGAAGTGTTAAGTAAATTCCCACTCATAAAGTGCTTAGCCTAGTACCTGGAAAATGATTAAAATAAATTATAATTTTGTTATATAAAATATAAAGCAATATAAATAAAATATATGACATGTCATGTTATAGTTAACCTGAATATTAATCAATTAATTAAAGCAATAAGGGTTGTGGCTAGACAGATGAAAGGAGAAGGGCTTTATTTTTTCTTTCCCTTTAAGCAAGGCTGTAGAATTAGAAAGCACCTCAGGCTGGATTGCAGTAATAGATGAACTAGATTAAGAAAGACTCTGGGGTTCTTGTCCCAGGCAGACTAAGGAGAAGGAGAGGCATTTGTTGGGTGCCTATTTTCATGCTGGGCTCCAAGCCACTCATGTACTCCATAGTGGAGGGTTCTGACTCCACTGCTAGTGAAGGGTAGTTAAGGCTGTGGTCTAAGGGTAGTTAAACTGGTCTGGCTGACTAGCAGCAGACCCAGGATTCCAGCCCAGCCTCACGGGAGAGCAAGGCCATTCACAAACCACTTTCTTTGGTTTTTCCCTTGTAAAAATAGAAAAATACAACAAAATGATTTTAACATTTCCTTCTCATGCCTGTTTCCTTTCTATAAGTAAAACTGAGTTCTGTGTGGGGCTGGGGATGTGTTTCCACAGTAGAGCACTTGCCTAGCACGCATAAGGCCCTGGGTTCCTTCCTGAGCACCACAAAAACCCTGAATAATCCAATATCAGTTGATGAAATCGAAGCAGCAATTTAAAAAAAACCTATCAACTAAGAAAAGCCTAGGATCTGATAGATTAATTGCCACATTATACAAGAACTTCAGAGATGATCTAATGCCAACTCAAACTCTTTAATGACATTGAAAGAGAAGGAGTACTCCAGAGTCATTCCTGGAAGCAAGCATTACTCTGATTCCAGAACCAGAAAAGGAACCAATCAAAAAGGAGACAATAGGCCAATCTCTAATGACCATAGCTACAAAAATCCTCAACATGATACTGGCAAACAGAATGCAACTAATCATGAAAAATATCATACACCAATCAGGTGTATTTCTGCTTCATCAGGTTTACAAGTTTGTGTTGTCACTGAAGAAGTGCACCCATTGCTTATAGCTCCCAAGGAGACCCTTACTACATTTTTTTATGTTGGGAAAATTTATTTTTGTAATTTTTGTTTGCGAAAAAATGAGCATCAAAAAGAATACTCCAAAGAATAAGAATTACTACAGCAAATAAAAGGAAATTCAAATATGACTTAATTACTGTGTTGCCTTTTTAAATGTCGCTTCTTGTTTTACCTGGTTTTTTAAATTATTATTAAAAGGTTTAAATATGGAAAAAAAATCATACACCATGACCAATTAGGCTTCATCCCAGGGATGCAAGGATGGTTCAACATATGCAAATCAATAAATGTAATACATCACATAAACAGAATCAAGGACAGAAATCACAGGATTATCTCAGTAGACACAGAAAGAGCCTTTGACAATTCGACACCCATTCATGACAAAAGCACTGAAAAAAATAGGTATCGAATAATCTCAATTTAATAAAAGCTATTTATGACAAAACCTACTGTCAACATCATATGGAAAATCCAATAGATATTGGGGAGTAGAAAAAACATGTTCAAATGGAAAGGGAACAAGGGAGAGGAGAAGGGGAAGGGAAAAAGGATTTTAAAAAAGAAAATGGAAGGGGAAAAGTAGAAACAAAGCTTTTGTTAATGGGGAGGGTAAAAAGGGTTGAAGGGAGGGGAGAGGAATAGGAAAAGAAAAATAAGACATATGTACAAGTACAAATCCCTATGATGAATGTGATAATTATGTATGGTAAATATGTACTACTAAAAATAAATAGATACATCTAAAAATAAATGGGGATGGGGTGGGGATGTAGCTCAGTGGTGTTATGCCTGCCTGGCAACCACAAGGTCCTGAGTTTGATCCCCAGTACCCAAAATTAATAAATAAATAAATGGGAAAAAACTGAAAGATTTCTCTCTAAAAATAATAACTAGACAAGGGTGCCCACTATCACCACTCCTGTGCAACATAGTCCTTGAAACATTAGCCAGAGCAATCAGGCAACAGAAAGAAATAAAAGGGATGTGTATAGGAAAGGAAGAAGTCAAGTTATCATTATTTGCAGATGACATGATCCTCTGCATGGAAGACCTCCAAAATTCCACCAAATTCCTAGAATTAACCAAATCCAGCAATGTAGTGAGATACAAAATTAACATTAAAAAAATCAATAGCGGGGGTCAGGGATTTAGCTCAGTGGTGCTGCGCATGCCTTGAAAGCACAAGGTCCTGGGTTTGATCCCTGGTACTGCTAAATAAAAAAAATCAATAGTGGACTGGGATTTAGTTCAGTGGTGCCACACCTGCCTCACAAGTGCAAGGTCCAGAGTTCGATCCCTGGTACCAAGAAAAAAAAAAAATCAATAGTTTTTATATACTAGTAATGAACTTACTGAGAAAGAAATTAGGGAAACAATACCACTCACAATAGCATCAAGAAAAATTAAATATATAAGAATTAATCTGACCTAGGAAGTAAAAGACCTCTACAATGAAAATAACATCATTTTTAAAAAGGAGATCAAAGAGAACATCAAAAAGTGAAAAGACATCCCATGTTCCTGGATAGGCAGAACCAATAAAGTCAAAATGGCTAGGGCCAGGGATTTGGCTCAGTGCTGCCACCTGCCTTGAAAGTGCAAGGTCCCGAGTTCGATCCCTGGTACAAAAAAAAAAAAAAGGGGCCATCCTTCCAAAACTGATATACACATTTAATGCAATCCCAATCAATATACCAATAGCTCCTCACAGACTTAGAGAAGACAATCTTAAAATTCATATGGAACCAGAAGAGATCCAGAATAGCAAAAGCAATCCTGGGTAACAAAAGCAAAGCCAGAAGCATCACAATCCTAGATTTGAAACTATAAAGCAATAGTGATAAAAATAGCATGGCAGGGCCAGGGATTTAGCTCAGTGCCACCGCACCTGCCTCGCAAGCACTTGGTACCAAAAAAAATTTTTTTAATAAAATAGCACGGATCTGGAAAAAAACAAAGCAGACATGTCAACCAATGGAACAGAATAAAGGGAACAGAAACAACTCCAGGCAATTCAGCTATCTGATCTTTGGCAAAGGAGCCAAAAATATACACTGGAAGAAAGATAGTCTCTTTAATAAATGGTTTTGGGAAAACTGACTACCCACATCCCGAAGATTGAATCTAGATCCATATCTCTCATCATGTACTAAACTAAAGTCAAAATGGGTTAAATACATAGACATTAACACAGAAACATTTAATCTGCTGTAAGATAAAATAGGTAAAACTCTTGAAGACATAGGCGTAGGAGAAGACTTTCTGAACAGAACACCAATGGCACAAGAAATATTGAGTATCAACAAATGGGATGATAACAAATTAAAAACATCCACACAGCTAAGGAAACAACCCACAAAGTGGAGAGACAACCTATAAAATAAGGAAAATTTTTTGCCGGCTATTCCTCAGACAGAGAACTAATGTCTAGAATATATACAGAACTCAAAAAAATTAGACCTCCCAAAATAAAAGATCCAATCAAAAAATGGACAAATAGAAAACAAACAGCAAAAATTCAGACCAACTCTAACCATGTCAATAATTATACAAAATATGAATAAACCAGACCTCTCCTCAAAAAGCAGAGCTATTTCAGGTTGGATTAAAAAGCAAGTTCCAGCCAGGTCTGTAATCTGGCACTCTGGGACACTAAGGCAGAAAGAAGGATCACAATTTTAAGCCCAGCCTGGGCAACTTAGTGACTTAGTGAGACCCTATCTCAAAATGAAAAATTACAAAGGGCCGGGGAATGTAGTTCATTACAAAGCCAAAAACCTCAACTATATGTTGTCTATAAGACAATGAACGGATGGGAAAAAATACACCATGCAAATAAAAGCATGAAAGAGCAAGACTGGTCATATTAATAACAAACAAAACAGACTTTAAAACAGTGTTACTATGAAGAAAGAAGAATATTTCATAAAAATAACGTGGAGGTAACGTGGCACAAAGACATAATAATATAAGTATACATGCATGTGATAGCAATGTCCTAAAATATATGAAGGTTTTAATACTCTTCTGTAAGTAATTGATAGAAAAATTAGGAAACCAAGAATGCAGAACCCTTGAATAGTATTATTGAGGAAACTGGTCATGGCCATGGTGTTAAAGTTCTGACCCTGAGCATGTTGCCCAGCAGCACCCCAGCTCACTAGACCACCTCACTCCATGACTCCTGCCGATGGCAAGCTGTGTGGGAAGGACCCTTAGACCCTCAAGCCGCACAGTGGAGGCAGTGACCTTTGAAGACATGGCTGTGAACTTCACCATGGAGGAGTGGATTTTGCTGGATCCATCCCAAAAGAAGCTCTACAGAGATGTGACGTGGGAAACCTCTGGGAACATGAGAGGACACTTTTTTTTTTTGGCACCAGGCATCAAACTCAGGACCTTGTACTTGTGAAGCAGGTGCAGTGCCACTGAGCTAAATCACCGGCCCCGGGACACTTTTGATCTAAGCCTTAACAGTTCATCAGATTGTGGATCCGCTCATCTACTCACGATATGAGTGTCAAAACTATAAAACCATACCCTTTAAATACTCTCAGAACACTGTATGTCAATTATTATAAAATAAATATACATAAGAGAAAATAAAACTCAGCTGAGAATATTATGAACAACTTTACACGAACAATCTTGAAAAGGTAGAGGAACTGGACAAATATCTCCAAAGATAAAACATACTAAAACTGGCTCAGTAAGACCTAGACTATCTAAAGACATCTATTAAATTGAGTTGGCAGCTAAAAACTTTTCCACAAGAAAAAGGCCAGGTCCTGATGGCTTCGTTGGTAAATCCTACCCAACATATATGGGGGTAATGCTTCCATTTCTACAGAAACTCAGAAAATACAGGAGAAAGAAGCATTTCTCTATTCATTCTAGGAGGTTGGTGATTCCAAAGCCAGGAAAAGAGATTACAAGAAAACGATGGATCAATGTTCTTCCTGAACAAAGAGACACAAAACTTGGACAAATAGTAGCAAATCAAACTCAGCAATAACCACAAAGGACGACACCTCCTGGCCACGCGAGGTTCGTCCCAGTAGTGCACACATGGTGTGATATCCAACAATCAACACATGCCCCAAACCACGCTAGCAGATAAAGAGGGAAATTACATAATCCTCTTGCCAGAAAATCACTCAGTGAAACTCAACACCTCTTCACAATAAAAACTCTCAGTTAACTGGGAACAGAAAGCAACTTCCTCAACCCAGTACAGGCCATCTGTGAAGGAAGACCCTACAGCCAGCATCAGACTTAATGGTGAAAGATTGTTTCCTACCTGAAATCGGGAACAAGGCAAGGGGGTCTGCTCACATCACTTCCATGCAACGTGGTGCTACCACACACCCACTAAAATGGCCAAGAAAAACAGAACAAAATATGGCTGTACAAGTGTTGGTGAGATACTAGGAACCTTCCCACGGCTGGTGGAGTGACAGCCACTTAGAAAGACAGCATGGTAGGCTTTCTATGAAGCATTTTATGTTTTGATCCAGGAATCTAAGTCCTAAATACAAGTTGAGGACCCCTTCTCTGGGACCACAAGTGTGTTTGGGGTTTCTAAGTTTTTTAAATATTTGCATACTCATAATAAAGTATCTTAGGAGGTCTCATCACAAAATTCATTTATGTTCCACATACACACACCCTAAAGGCAATTTGATATAATATTTTTATGAGCTATTTTTTGACCACCACCTATTACTTGAGACCAGCTGTGGAATTTTCCACTTGAGACAGCATTCAGGCACTCCAAAAGTTTCAAATTTTGGAGCTTTTGGCTTTTGAATTTGGGGAGTAAGGATGCTTGAACAATATCTACCTAAGTGAATTGAAAACATGTCTACACAAAGCCTTTCCACAAGTAATTGGAGCGGCATTATTTATATCAGAACTGATAAAATCTAAACGTCCTTCTCCAGGTGAATGTTGGGCAAAAGTGATACATTCATATAATGGAATCCCACTCAATAACAAAAATCAACAAACTATTGGTATGTGCTACAGCATGGATAAGTCTCAAAAAACATGCAGGGCATGATGGCACATGCGGGTATTCCTAGCACTTGGGAGGCTGAGCCAGGCAGATCGCTGTGTGTTCAAGGCCAGCCTGGGCTATATAATGAGTTCAAAGACAGCCTGAACTACATAGCAAGACCTGTCTCCAAAGACAAAAAACATTAATACTAGCTGGGTAAGATGGCAACACTGTAGTTCCAGCACTCTGGGAGGCTGTGGCAGGAGGGTGGCAAATTCCAGCCCAGCCTGGGCAGTTTAGCAACTTAGTGACACTCTATCTTAAATTTTATAAGGGTGGGCTAGAGTGTAGCTCAGTATAAAGGCCCTTGGTTCCATCTCCAGTACTGCACAAATAAACAAATAAAAACATATTAATACTAAGTGAAAGAAGGCAGTCACCAAATACCACATACTCTGATTTTATTGATATGACATTGTAGGAAAACTACAAAGGCAGACATCTGATTAGTGGTTATGGAGGCTGGAGACAGACTGCAAAGGGACAGGATGGGACTCAGGGATGCTAGCACACTGAAATGCGATTGTGGATGTGGCTGCACTGTTGAATACTTCCCCAGAACTCACTGAACCATGAGTTCAAAGTGGGTGACTTTTGGGCATAGAGGGAGGAGCATTGCAAGTTAGAGGCCAGCCTCAGCTACATAGTGGGTTTGAGGCCAGCCTGAACTGCATGGTGAGACTTTGTCTCAAAAACCCAAAAAGGAGGGCTGGGATTTAGCTCAGTGGTTCCGCCGCTTGCCTCCCAAGCGCAAGGACCTGAGTTCAATCCCTGGTACAAAAAAAAAAAACCAAAAAGGGAAGAAGAGAGAGAGAGAGGGAGGGAGAGAGAAACAGAGAGGGAGGGAGGGAGGGAGGGAAAGAAGGAAGGAAGGGTGAGACTTTCGTGGAATGTGAATTATATCACAGCAGAGCAGGGAGGAAAAATGGGGGATAAGGAAGTTGTTGGCAAGTAGGAAATTGCGGGCAGCAGACTGGATGATCTGCCCTACATCCCACGTCTGGTCTGGTGTCTTATGCTACTGATTGCCAGCCATCTGGGCAAGACTAGTGGGGCACCAGGAAAAAGGGGTATGGAGGAGAGAGCCAGCCCAGTCCAATCCGGCAGCGAGGCCCATGACCTGTCACTGCAGAGCAGCTCTGGGAGGGACCCCGAGAGTTGTAAGTTCCATGGGCGCCAAGCAGGGAGCCCTGCACCCTTCCCGGAGAACTGAGGTGCTGGAGGGGGACCAGTCTCCAGGGATCCAAAACTAAGGGAACACTGGCTGGCTTTGCTTCCTGACAGGCTCTCCCTTCTCTGCCTACCCATCAAAGTACCAGGTGGCAGTCATTTCTTTTTTAATTAAAGTGAATCAAATTCAACCTTGCCTAGAGAGTTTCCTGATGCCTTTTGGAATAATTAGCATCTCCCTGGGGTGTTGCAAAAACTAGGTTGGGTCTCTCTATTCTAAACTTTGAGGGTGGCTATATGCCGATTTGATCTCAATGTGGTAGGGGACAAGGGTTCCTAGTGAAAGGGACCACCTTGTGAAGGCATGTTTAAAGAGCTGTCTGGAGGCCCTGTCTGACCAGAGCAATTAGCTAAGGTGTGGGGTGTGAACTCCCATTTCCAAGGGCGGGGCGAAGTCTCACAGGGTTACACAGCTCCATGAGAATGTCTAATTGTCTCAAGGGCGTCCCTGCATCCCAGCGACATCAGCAAACCCTGGAGGGCAAAGCCTGATGACACGAAGTTTCCTTCTATGCCTGGAAAGGAGGCAGCCCATGTTTATTGCAAGCCCACTGCATACTTTACAGGCATTATATATGCATTCAGTCCTTATGCATATATGGGGACTCATTTCACTGTCCCCATTTTAGGATGAGGAAACTGAGGTCCAGAGAGGTGACATGACTTGCCCAAGGTCACACAGCAGCAGAGCTGGGATTTGAAACATGATCCATTGTGCCAAAAACTCCAGCTCAGAAACCCCCGGGAGAGATGGCACGGTAGAACTTGCCTGCTCAATCCCCTCATTTCCTAAGTCCCAGCACCAGCTAGGGAAAGGGGGTGGGTGTTAGGCAGCCTGAGCTAGGTGCCTCCCTGCCTACCTGGCTTGCTGCCTCAGTTGTCCTGGGTGCTAGGAAAGTCAGGATTATCTCGGGCATGACTAATGACTGAAAGATGCACTGAAAGTTAGATCCAGTGACTCAGAGGAAGGAAGGGGTGTCCCTCGGCCTCCCCACCCCAGTCCCACAGATTGTTTCCCAATTCCCCCACTGGTTTGACAGAATTTGGGGAAAGAGATATGGCCTGCACACTGAAATGGCCTCACTGCCTCCCATATCTGCTTAACTCCATCCCTGTTGGCCCATGGAGGCTGCGCATGCACCTGTACTGCCACTCGGACCCCTGCAGGTTCTCCAGCCCCAGGGTTGAGGCCCAGCCCCCTCATCCTGGCCCTGGATGCCTTGACCTCCAGACTCATCCCGCCAATCCCACCTCCCTGGCCTCCTGCCCTCCGTATCTTCTGATCTAATCTCACTTGGCCTCTGGCTGCGTGGGCCTCCTGCTGGTTTCCACTCCTGTTTTCCACGTGTTGACACAAAACTCTTAAAGTCTCCTAACAAAGCCCTTGGTGGTCACCAAACCATCTCCCATTGACCCTGGTCAGGGGGACTCCAGGTCACCTAGTGTTTTGGATCACCTTTCTGGGCCCTCCTGGCCCCCAGGTGGTTGAAGGAGCCCCAGGCTAAGTCCTCCTGGGCTCCCAGGCAAAGCCAGAGCTCCCACTCCGCTCCATGACCCTTCCGGCTTGAACAGGTGCATTGACTCGCTTGGGACAAGGGGTCATGTTGGCTCAGTCCTGGGGCTGTCTCCCCACTGGAGTGCCAACCTCTGGCAAACAAAAGTGCTCAGAAATATTTGGAGATGGAAGAAAGGAGGTAGGAAGTGGGCACAGCGAGCCTGGGGCCATCCCCCTTTCTGGGAGAGGGGAGACCCCAAAAAAATAAGGTGCTAGAGGGGACGGAAGGAAGAAGTTAGCACAGCACCCAGCCCACAGGTGTGGTGTTGATGGGAAGAAACAATTCTAGCTGCCCCTTTTAGCTAAGGACAAATTAATGACCTTCCACGAATGATAAATTTCACTGCTCTTCTTATTAGAGCAGTAACATATGCCAATGTTATTTTTTTTTCTAGACCAAAGGCTGGCAGAATTTTTTTCCTGTGAAGGGCCTAAATAATTTAGATTTTGTGGGTCACATGCTTGCTAGAGCATATTCTTGTTTGTTTTTACAAGCTTTAAAAATGTAAAAGCCATTTTAGCTCATGGGGTGCAAAAACAGGCCCTGGGCTACCTTTGGCTCATGGGCTACATGCACTAGCCTGGAGTTAGACAATCGAGGAAGACACAAACAAGAAGGTAAGGACACCAGTCAACCCTCCCTCCAGAAATAGCCACTGCCCCAACAGAGGGCTTCTCTCCCAACTCTCCCAGTTCGGATAACGTAGTGTTCTGCCAGTGCAGGCTCACACTCTTCCAGCCACTCAGTAGCTGGCTTCTGCATCCCCACAGTAACTCGGACCTCCTCCAAGCTACTGCATATGGATCTAGGACATCGCTTCGAGGGACTGGTAGTGTGCATGGTGTGAGCCTAATGATTTCTTTAGAAATCCCTCAAGGGTGAAAGAGTTCTGGCCTCCCTGTGCCTGCTCTGTTTATTCAGAGACCAAGAAGGTAACTGTGTAGATGGAACTCCAAGCTAGGAACACAGAGCTACTCCCACGGCAGACACATGTCTCATGTTTTGTGTGGCTTTGTTCTGCATTTATTGTCATTGCTACTTTCCAGCAAGGGCAGACGAGGCAGAGGCAGAAGCACAGGCCAGCACCTGCTGTGGCCCTAAGGGTGTCAGGGGGACAGGGAGCCTGTGGGATCAGGGCTGGCCCTTGGCACAAGGCTGCCCACAGCCTTCCAGGCCAGCCACACACACACAGGTCCTGTCGAGCACAAATGCTAGTTAGAGACTCTGGAAGACAGCGCTTCACTTTTGGGGTGGGGACATCCTAGCAGGCAGGTGTAGGAGGTCAGGAGTCTCTGTCCCACATCCTACGGTGCCCAGTAACTGACAGGCAAGGGGAGCCGGGGACTTTACTCGAAATCAGATCAGGCATCAAACGCCTCCACCCTGTTCAGGCCGCATGCGGCTTCATGTCCATCTCACACCTTCCCAGTGACAATGTTCCCTCATTATAGGTGAAGAGCCAAAAGCAGAGTGGCCCAACCACTTGTGCAAGGCCCCTGGAGAAAATAGGGAACCCCAGGTCTGACCCCTCTGTCTGCCTTTCTCCCATAGTGCAACAGGCCTGGATCTGGCTGTGCCAATGATGGTGCCCATAGGTGGGGGTGCTACAGTAGAGGTTTCGAGCTCCCGGGTCCAAGCTGCCCCACCCTGCAGAAGCAGGACAGCTAGGGTAGGCTCACCAGGCCTGGCAGCTGCACCCTCTCTGGTGCCATGGTTCGTGAACCTTCAGAGGACAGGTGGGGCACACAGAGCATGGACAGGAACACAGGTTGGGTGGTAGCGTGTAAGGGTGACACATTGGGTGGACCAAGACATCCTGGAGAAGTGGCACCAAGGCCAGACACAGGAGAGGGGCCCTGTCCGCTCAAAGGACAGCTCTTTTCCTCCATGGTTGGGGACCCTGAGCTTTTTAAATCCATCCCCTCCTCTTGGTCCCCTGCCCTGGCCTGCTCCAGGACCTCTCCCTGCCTCTCCTGGACTATTGTGACAACTGGGCTTCTGCCATTTGTCCCCACCCTGTCTGGCCTCCCCACCCTGCTGCCAGCATCACTGACCTAAATTCTCAACCCAGCCACATCAGTCTGTTTCAAGCCCTTCTGTCTCCTGGTCTGAGCACTGAGGAGCGCCACACACTGCCCAGCCTTGCCCCCCACCCCCTTCCCCTTGCTCCCCCACTTGGGTCTCCCGGCCTTTGCACATGCTGTTCCTTCTGGCACACTCCTCCCTTCCCTGATGGCTCCCAGTGAACCATCCAAACCTTGTTCCAAGCACTACGTTCCAGCGAAGCCGTCCCTGACCCCTGGGCAGTGGGGTGCTCCCTCCCCACTGTCCCCAGGGATTGGAAAGAGTCCATGCACCATTTGCTCTGGCCCAGTGGGGCTGGTCTTCCTTGTCTTTGTTGCCTGGTACCCACAGCCTGCAGAGGTTCAATATAGGACCCCATAAAGCCAGGATACCAGATGGGGCCAGGGGCCAGCCCCGCTCACTGACCACCTTTTAGGGTCCCCAGCCCATGTGCCAGGCCAGGTGGAGCTGGGGTGCCAGTGGGAACCAGCAGGCTGGGCAAGAAGATGCTTGTGTGAGAACCAAGCCAAGGGTGACTTCAGGGCTGAGTCAGCCTCCCAAACACGAAAGGCGGGGAGGGGCATCACCTGCTCAAGGGGACAGCTCCAACAGGCAGGGTGCAAGGGAGTGAGTCAGGGAGGGAGCCGCCTTACCCTTAGCAGGGAGCAGCCTCCCTCTCACCTGTCCCTGCTGAGCACATCCCTCAGAAAAGGAGGAAAGCAGAACAGCAGGAAGGGGGGACTCAAATCCCGTAGCTGGCACTTTTCTCAGAGGTAATTAATGCTCATTTGGAAAGAATGGTGACAGCATCCTTGGCGTGAGCCAAAACATGGGAGCCCCAGGCATGAGCCAGGTGGGGACCAGGACCCTGCCTGCTCCTCCTGAGGGACAAAGGCCTACCGTGCCCAGGATATCGCCCTGCCCCAAACTTCCCACTCCAAACACATCTGCCCCAGGCACGAAGAGGGGGCCTCAGTGTCTCCCGCCAAGAGCCAGAGCGCAAGACTCTGCCTCCTCCCGACATGTGCAGAGCTCTAGACCCTACTGGGTGCATAGGAAGCACAGGACTCCCAAAGGTCACAGCAGAGCCTTTATTCTGGAGAGGAAGAATGGGGGTATGTGGGTTCCGCCACGAGTGAGTGGCAGGGCCAGGAGACAAAGATACACGATGTAATTCCTCAGTATCATCTTGTTGGAGAAAGGGATGCTGTCAATCCCAGGCAGTGGCAGCTCCACAGGGTCCCCAGGGAGGGTGGGGAGGGGAGGGCCACAGCCATAGAGCTGTGCCTTTAAGTGGTGGCTGCATTATGACCAGCTGGGAGGTTATTGGGGTCTGTACCCTCCCAAAGTCACACTGGGGACCTCCAGGCCTCTAAGGCAGGACAATGGTCTGCTGGTCACCCTGCCTCCTGTTCTGTGGGGACACAAGACTCCTCCTGGACAAGTTTGCCCACCACAGGAGGGAGCCAGGCACAGGGCAGGTGTGTTAAAGTCCACCATGCTGGACAGGACCAACGGAGGTGTCTTAACAGGTTCAGTCTTGTGACTTGGAGTGTGTGCTCCTAAAAAAGACCTGCTGGGGCCCTAACCCCCACACCTGCAGTCTTTATAGAGGTAATCGAGCTCAAATAAGTTCATCTGAGTGGCCTTGAATCCAATAAGACCAGTGCCCTTCCAGGGAGGAGGAATCCGGACACAGGCAGAACTGCTCAGAGCTAAGGAGATGTGAAGACACATGAGGAGAAACCATGTGATGACCAGGGCAGTGATGGGTGGAGCATCTACGAGCCAGAGGTCACCAAGGAGCACCAGAAAGTCATCGGAAGCCAGGACAGATGCCCAGGGCTGGCTCCCTCTCAGCCCTTCAAGGTGCCAATCTGCTGACACCCTGATCTCAGGCCTGTGGTCTCCAGAACTAGGAGAGAAGAATTTTCTGTTACTTCAAGCTGCCCACCTGTGGCATTTGTCGTGACAAACTGGTTTCAGTCAGCCCCTAGCAAACCTAAGCGGCTGGCTTCATGGTTGTGACCTCCACAGTCCCACTGGGCTCAGAAGGGCCTGTGTTTGCTTTAATGCTCAGTGTTTACCATCCTGAAATTCTTAATAACTTTCAAACAAGGAGCCAAGGTTTTCATTTTGCCTTCGGCCCGCTAAGTCTGTAGCTCGTCATGTTTTCAGACATCCCTGGCAAAGCTGTCTCTGGTCACCAGGGCCCAGCGCAGCCAGAGCTGCCCCCAGCATGGTCGGGTCCCAGGTCTGCCTTAGCCTCCAGCTGCCTCAATACCTGGTAAGGATGGGATTCCCCACCTCGGCCCTAAACAGGACTTGGGTGTCCTCACAGATCCCAAATCCTCTCAAGCCCAAACTGGCTAAACACTAGTTTGCAAAGTGGGTGGTCACCAGGAGTCAGGAGCCTTCACCACGCCTCCCTGACCCCCACCCCTCACCCACCAGGGTCTTTTCTGTACTTCGTGCTATTCAGATCCCATCCCCAGGTTTCAGGACTTCCCTGGAGCTCAGCGCCACCTTTCTGCAGAGAACACTTCATTGACACCTTGTGGGAGCCCGCCATGGGGTGTAAGAATCAGTTGCTATTTATTTATTCTTTCAAAACCAAACAACCCACCCTGAGAGGCAGGCCACCTTGCTCAGTTTTACGGCAGCCCCTGGAGACAGCCGATGCTCCTGTCTTGTCCCTCACACCCATCCCAGGTGAGCTGGCTCTGCTCCCTTGACCTGGTGGCCAGAGAGTCCAGGGAGGGAAGAGAAGGGAGAGGAGGGCAGGGGAGATCTCTCCGGTTGCCAAGGCCCTGCCAAGGGCAAAGTGCCGGGCAGTGCAGCGGGTAATAGTGTTAACTCCCGGCTACAAAGCCAGGGCAAGATGGAGAGGTAAAAGAAAGCCAGGATAATTGAGGCCACAGATAATCCCGAAATCTGACTTTAGCTCCTGAGTTTCAGTGCAGCACCCTCTCACCGGCATTGGCTGTCAGGAACATGCTGTGCCTCTGTCCACACCTGGTGGGCTGGCTCAGTGGCTGCATAAGGAAGAGTTGAGGGACAGGATGAAGGGGAAGAACAGAGTGACCCTAGTGTTGGTGATGGCCCTGCAACCAGCCCCCAGCCCTAGGAGGACACCCCTTGCAGACAGTTGTGACAACCCCGCCCAGCCTGCTTTCCTTCCCTCGATGCACCCAGCCAATGTCCTCTGGTGCCCATGAAGACTCCAGCAAGCATTGCTTCCTCTGGGCGTCTGCTCCATGTCACCATGGCCATGACAACCCCATCTGTGCTCTTGCTCACTTCCTTAAAGAGGCACTAAACATTTTACCAGGATTACCTGTTTCCCATCTTTCTCCCTGGCCAGGTGATGCATCCCTTCACCCCAGAGCCTTTTTGATTTGTTGGGCCCCTCTCACACACAGGGCCTGGTCCAGAGGAAGAGATGTGGGCCAAATCTTCCTGGGAGGGCAGCACTCTGGGGAGGCCACAGAGGAAACTGGCAAAGCAGGAAGGAGGGCCAGGCAGGAGATGGCAATGGCTGCATTAGGGAGTTACTGTCAGCCTGATGAGCACATCAGATGTCAGGCACAGGGACGGAGAAAGGAATGGATGGACTGATAAGGCAGAGAAAGAGTTGGGGCCCAATGGAGACACAAGCTCAAACTCCTTTTGGCAGTGGTGGGAGACCTGCAGACTGGAGGTAAACAGGTGGCTTTTGCCCTCTGCCAGTCTGGGACTTCAGCAATTGGTATCATATGTCCCCTAGGGCAGGAGTCAGATAGTGACACTTACCAAGTAACCTCTGTGGTCATTTTGAGCGAAGTCCTGGCATGGAGTCTGTGCTGGCAGCCAAGGGAAGGAACAGGCATTACACTTGCACCCTGAGCCCCCAGAAGTGCTCAGACCAACAGGAAAGTGTAGGCTGATTGCTGGCAGGGCCTGGAAGAAGGTCTGGGGAATCTCAAGACACTAAGCTAAGCCAGAAGGAATGGGAAGGGCCTCAAGGACCACCACAGGAGAGTGTGCACAGGACTTTGGAAGTTCTCGGGTTTGCTCCACTGCCAAGGTCATACCTGGGAATTTGGGAAACAATAATGAAGGAAAAACATGCCACCTCCCATCCCTTTTCCAAGACAACTGTGGTTTTACCTGGGTGCATTTCCTCCCAGCTCTGGCCAGGTGTGGCTTTCTGCAGCAGGGAGAGGAGAGGACACCCGGCAACACCATCCTCTGCCCCACACGACTTCCACTGAGCCCTTGCAGGCCTCGGGGCTCCACCTGGTCTCTGGGCACTCTCACAAGGCTTATGAAGTGCTTTTTTTTTTGGTACCGGGGATCAAACTCAGGACCTTGTGCTTTCGAGGCAGGTGGCAGAGCCACTGAGCTAAATCCCCGGCCCTTCACAAGGCTTATGGACAGGCCTCACTTGCACAAGTGACTGTGGTCCTCACGGAGGGTTCAGAGCCTGCAAAAGGTGGGCAGGAGACTTTCCAGGCTGTCTGGGGGAAATGACCAGGGAGCTCCACGAGTGTCTTATGCAGCAACCCCTTCCCTTCCACTCACTCACTCACTGGGTTGGTCCAACAGTCAGTGGGGACACCTTCTGGGGACCCAAGGAGGAGTCAAACAGAGTCTGCCCACCAGGTGTGCTCATTTCAGAGAAGAGACAAACAACTCAAGGGACAACTCTGGGCATACTAAAGGCACTGTGGACTCTCACAGTAGCCCAGGGGGTCCCCAGGGAACAGGGACCAAGCTTTCTTGTCCCCACCCAGACACTGGAGGGTGGGGGCCCTGGAAGGGTCAGAGCAAGGCCTGACTGAAGATAGTCTGTAGTGATGTCTCTTCCATCTCCCCCCAAAATCCTGGGGAGAGGGAGTCTACAGTTCCCCAAGGTGGGAAGTTCGATAGCCCAAGTGAGTTTCTGCATGCTAGACCATGTCTTCAATCCCTCAATCCCAAAGGGGGGTACAAAAGCTTATCGTGAGCTCGAAAACTCTGGGTGAAGTGGCGAGCTTGCACTCAGAGATGGTCAGCCCGCACAGGAAGTGCCTCCCCCATCTGACCAGGAGCTCCATGCACCAGGGGGCTACACCTCCTCCATCAGACTGGAGGCTCCTATTTTAATTCTGTGGTTTCAGAAGTTCTAGATCCAGGGTGTGCCTGGGGCACCCGCTTGGCCCACTTAACGTGGGTGCTGACAGATCATTCACCTGAAGTGTTGCAGCTGGGCTGACACTCCTGAACACTGTCTCATACAAAGAAAATCCTCTCTGTACCTGACATCTGAGGCCACATTTTTTAATCATTTATTAAATGCCTGACTATATATGTCATCTAGTGTGCGAGGGACTTTGATCTAACTTCATACTAAAGTGTAGACAACTTTACAAGGTCTGTTTTTGTGGTGTACAATATGATGTTTTGATTTATGCATACATTGTAGGAGGGTAAAATCAAGGTAATTCCCCTGTGTATTATCTTGCAGATTTATTTTGTGTATGTATGTGGGAGGACATTTAAAATCTATTCTCTTGGTAAATTTCCAAGATACACTGTTATTGACTATAGTAACCATGGTGCACTGCAACAAGATCTTATCTCAAAGTTAGAAAAAAGCCTAGTACTCTAGTTCTCAAACTTGGCCAACAGGGAGTACCTGGGAAATTTAAAAAATATCAGTGTTGAGCTGGGCGTGGTGGTATACACCCATAATCTCAACACTTGGGAGGCTGAGGCAGGAGGATCACTGTGAGTTCAAGGCTACCCTGGGTTACATAGTGAAGTCCTGTCTCAAAAAAAAAAAAAAAAAATCAATATTCAGGTTGCTCTTCAGACTGGCTAAGTTGGATTCCAGGGAGTGAGAGGCAGACAACTCTAGTTTTTACTTCCCAGATGATTCTATGGGTAGCCAAGTTTCAGCCATGTTCTAGAACAATTTCCTGCGTACAGGAACCACGGTCATTTATTCACTCAACAGACATGCATAAAGCACCTACTCCATTGGGCCACGGATTTAGCTCAGTGGTGCCACCACCTGCCTCACAAGTGCAATGTACTGAGTTCAACCCCCTGTACCAAAAAAAAGCACCTACTCCATGCCTGAAATCAGTCTCAGAATCTGTTAGGGGGTTTTGTTTTGGGGGTGGTTTTTTTTTAGCTTTTTCTTGAATACTTCCAGTGACAGGGAACTCACTGCCACAAAGGCAGATGTTTTCCAAAGAGCTGGTTTTTAGGTAGCATGCAGACAGAGGAGATGTGTTGGGAGGGAAACTCAGATGCTTTGGGCTGGTGCCAGCAATGGTTTTGAAACTCCATTTGTACTGTTTCTTTGAAACCTTACACTCTCCACCCAATAAGGCAGGAACTGCAATCACAGTATTGCCGGTGGGGAAACTGAGGCTCAGAGAAGGAACGGATACAGCCAAGCCCACTCAGCCCACATGGTGGAGCCAGATGCACACCCCAGAGGGGACTCAGGAGGGGCCTCAGGCTGGTTGTGGCAGAGAGGGTGCTTGGCCCATGGCCAGTGGTCCTACCAGGGCTCACACCAGGAGTCATTTTCAGGGGTCCACAAAGATCTTCCCCAGTCTCCCACCAACTCCTCAGCATCCACATTCTTCCCCTAAGTGTCCCTCCTCTCTGACAAATATATTAGTCCTCAGTCCTGGGGACCCAGGTCATCCTCCAACAGGAGGCACTACATAAAAGGAACTGCACAGGTGACCAATGCTCGGGGCAAAGGTCTGTCAGTCTGTGGTGACACTGAGGTCTTGCTGGGTGGAAGAAGACATCATCCTGGCATTCTCCAGTCACAGCCCAGAGGTGCTGTCCCCCCACACCATGGACACATCTGTGCAGCAGTAACAGCAGCTGCCTTTCCCTGTGCACCTGTCCTGGGCCAGGTGCTTTTCTGCTGCCATTCTCAGCTCACAAAACAACCCCACAAACTCAGGATCGTGCATCTCACAGGCAGAAACGAGGCACAGACAGCATTTTAAAGAATGTGCTCCGCCACCGTCTACATGGTGCTCATAGAAATCGGCTCCTTTCCCCCTGGGGAGGGGATGGGGCACCCAGAAGCCAGGGCTCAGGAGACCCCAGGGTGAGGACACCCCTGCTCACTCAATCACTCCTCCAGACAGGGGCCTCACAGCCTCCACCACACAGGTGAGCAGCAGCTCCCACCCCTAAGGGCACATTCCTTCCAGAAGGTTCTGTGTTGTTTATGCATAACCTGCACACCCAGACAGTTCTTGAGAAAACCTCAGGAGCCAGCCAGCCAGAAGGAGGCCCACGCAGCCGTGGGACAGACGAGGGTTAGACACCAGGAAGACTTGGATAAGAGAGTGCTGGAGCCAGGAATCCTCAAAGTGACAGGGAAGATGGCAGAGTGCCGAGAGGTCTCTGCAAGCAGGACTGGGCTTTCTGTCTAGAATGTTTGCCAGGTGATTCCCTTAAGTGGAGCAGTGATTTTCAGTATCATGTGGCCTCTCAGAAATCTCTGGGTCCCTCTGATGCTGGGTCTGGGCCGAGGGCTGTGTAGCTGAGAGTGAGGAGGTATGAGGGAGGGGCAACCAGCAAGAGACAGGCCAGCACCACCATGGCCCAGAGATCTCTGAGACATACACCTCCTTCTCCACAGGCCAAGTCCTGCAGCCACAGGTATCCTAGGAGGAGCCCCAGGGAGGACGATGGAGGCCCATCCCATCCCCTCAAAAGCCTCGTTTATAAAATGGAACAATGGCCTAGATGAGTGTGTGCAGTAGAAAGACAATGCAGGCCATAAATTTCCCAGTAGCCACATAAAAAGGTAAAAACAAGTGTAATTAATTTTAATGATATAGTATTTAACCCAGATGTCCAAAATATTATCAATATTAACCAGTATGTAAATATTATTGAGATTTACATTCTTTTTTCGTACTAAGTCTTCAAACTCTAATGTGTCTTTGACAACACACATCTCAGTTTTGATTAGTGACACATCCACAGCTCAAAAGCCATCTGTGGTTAGGGGCCACCATAGTGGACAATAGAGATATGGACAATCTCTATGGCCTCCCCCAAAATGTTACGGCTGGATTCCAAAGGCCAACCTGGAGCCCTCATACATTTGACTCCCGTCATACCTGGGCCCTGCCTGGTCCCAGCCAAGCAGCACATGTGGGGAATCACTTCAAATGGTAATAAAATGTGTCACTGATTCTAGAATCCAACATACCTGGCTTACTCAGTGTTACACCCAGCAAGAGAGAACCAACCAGAGACCAATATTAAATCCACACAGGAGTTTATTACTGGCCGGGACCTGAGCCGAGCCCTGACTGGGGGAAGATTAACATATTTTATACACCTTTGAGGCCAACAGTTTCTAGACGACCCCCCATGAGATAGAATTAGTAAAGCAAGCAAAAGGTACAGAAGCAGAACATCCTGCTGTTAGAACATTTGTAAAACAATAGTTGATTAATTATTATTTCTAAAGAGACTTTCTAAGGGAAGGAGGTTTTTAAGCTTCCTCCTTCTGAGTTCATCTAAAGGGCAGCCAGGTGGGTCAAACAGCAACATGGAGTCTGTCTTGCTAACTAGGGTCCTTTACTCAGCTGTGTGCTCTAGGCAACTTATTCATCCTGAGTCTCAGTTTGCCCATCTATAAATTGGAAACAATAATAGTTAACATTACAATGCACTTACTCTGTGTCAGGCGTGTTGTTCTCAGCCTTCTATGTGTATTAACTCCTCATCCTAGAGTTTGTTGTGGTGGCACACGCCTGTAATTCCAGTTCTCTGTAAAGGATCACAAGTTTGAGCTCAGGCTAGGCAACTTATCATCTTCACGAGACCTTATCTCAAAACAAAAAATAAAAACAGGGCTGGAGATGTAGCTCATTGTGAAGGCCCTAGGTTTAATCCCCAGTACGATAAAGGAAAAAAAAGTCTACCTTTTAATGTTTCAATTTATAGGAGAGAGAGCTGAAGTACTGAGAAGTAACTTATCCAAGGTCACATAGCTCGTGTGTGGCACAGCTGGGACTCAAACCCAGGCTGTCTGGCTGAACCCCAGGTCCACACCAGTAGCCTGGGGTGGCCACGAGGGTTAAGTGAAGGACTTTCTGAAAGTCCCTGGCACCACATCTGGCCCACAATAGGCAAGCAATAAATTGTTGCTGCTGCTCTTGACTGAGGCAAGAGGAGATGTGGGAAGAGCTCCTGGGTGACTTCCAAATCCTGCAGCACAGCTGGGTCCTGACCAACTAGGAAGCAGCCCTTTCTGAGCTTTCTCTGTGCCGTCCCAGCCAGAGCCAAGGGGAATTTGGTGGAAAAGGCATCTTCCTTGTTGCACAGGTTCAGAGGCCTCTGAAGGTGAGTGATTCAGGGACTACAGTGCCTGGAGCTCATGGCTCTGGGATGGTGGGTGGCCCAGGTGTCAAAGGCAGTTGCAAGCCCAGGGCATGGGATCCCAATGATGGCATCTCTAGAGGGCAGGGGATGAAAGAACAGGGAGAGGGACTCAGAGGTCAAAGGACTGAGAGCCTGGAAGCACCCACAAGTCATAGCGATAGCCAGGGCTGGGATGAGGACCTGTGTTAGTCAGCAGGAGGGTGCATTCTGCTACAATAAACTAAAAACCTGATTCAAACTAACCCCAGTAAAGAAGAGGTTTTTATATTTAAAAAGTTCATAAGCAGTTTAGGCTTGAGCTGGATTCAGCTGTTCTACAAATCACCAACAATCCACATTCATCTCCACCTTCCTGCCACTGCTACAGAGTTGCCTGCCCTATCCCAACACCAAGGTAGCTCCTGGGGCTGTAAGCACCCTTTCTCCCTCCAGTAGGAAAGAGAAGCATCGCTGTCTCAGCATTCCCAGCCCAGGTCCTAAGATTCACTCTGATTGGTCCCATGTTGGTCACATGGCCACCGCTGAGCCAATCCCTGTGTCCAGATGAATGGTGTACACTGATTGGCTGAGTTTAGATCACATGCTCTACCTGTTCCCACCACCTGGGAATGAGACATTGGGAAGAAGGGGTTGGTGCTCTGGGAAGACAAAGAGTAAATAAATGTTTATTCCACCAGGCCTTGGTTCTATGTCTGCCATTGCCTGGCTATGTGATATGGGCAGTCTCTTCCTCTCTCAGGCTTGAGGCACTACAGCAACTCTGATATATAAATTAGACTCAAGAGGAAGATGCTGTGGCTGAACTGGGGTGATGGCCCTGATTCTGTCCCCTCTCCGCAGGGGCCCCAGGACTCTCCATTGTCCCCTCTATGTCTGGCAGGAGCAGGTCACCTGCATCAGCATGGAGCCCTGGGCAGTTCATGGCACACGATCCCAGTTACACCAACCAGGTAATGTCCAAGGAACCAGACGTCAAGATGATGACTGAGGCCTTGTTACAGAGGAGATTGAGGGGACTTTACAGATCCCACCCCCGCCCCAGCCCCTCAGCACCCTCAGCCCTGTCAGGAAGCCCCTGCCGCTTGCCATGGCCTTCCACCTGAGGAGAAACTGTTGGGGCCATTGCTGCTGTGGGCCACTTGGTCAGGAGCCAGGCTCGGGGAGACAGAGTCACAGAGCTGTGTTTGACTTCAGGGAACAATGCCCTCACAGTGTCCCTGAAGGCTGGCCCTCACCCCCTTAGTCACTGACTGGTCCCCTGGACCAGTTTAGGCCAACACTGAGTTGTTTCAAATTAATAATAGGACAGTGCCCATATGTGGCTCTGGCAATCTAGATAAATAAAGCATCCCTGCCCTTGGTCTCCCCGACTCACAACATCCAGGAAAGGCACAAGCAGAGAGGAACGCTCTGCCATGTGAGCCAACCTCATGGAGGCCCTGCTCTGTGTTCAAGGTTGCCATTGTTAATGAGTTTTGCCCTCAGCTAGAGGTGAGGTGGGTGCAGCTATCCCTGGTCTCCCTCTCACAAGGGTACCTACCTGAGTCACTTGGCCACAAGTGGCAGAGCTGGGATCTGCCACCAACATTTGTGCAGCTCCAAGCCCACGTCACTGAGAGAGAGGCCATGCTTTGGTCACTGCCATCAAGCCCTTGAAGGACGGAATGGGAAAGAAGGCTCCATGGGACTCAAAAGCCAGAATAACGTCTCCCCTGGAGATTCTTCCAGGAGCAGATTCCCACTGGGCACTGGAAGCTGTGGGACATAGACCAGGGCAGCCTGGTGGTATGCCCTGAATGTTCTATCACCAGACTATTTTGCACAATGTGGTAAGGATCCCTGGAGCTGGATGAATGGGCTGGGGGCTCCCTTTTGGCTCTGAGATGCTGCAGTTCTGAGTTTGGTGTATTTCTCCAACACATGCGTGGATACACACACACACACACACACACACACACACACACACACACACAAGATCTTCAGTCTTAGCTCCTCCTACCCTCTTCCTGAAGCACCCCTTCCTTCCCTCTGTGTTGTCCCTGCTGATGTCTTCCAGCAGCACGATGTCTGCTCCAGTTATACCACTGGTTATCAGACCATCCCGAACTCAGTGGCATAAAGCAGCCACTGGACTGTGTCTAGCCTGGGGTCAGGAGCTCAAACAGGGCAAATTGGGCCAACTCTGCTCCATGGTGACTGGGGAAGCAGGAGCCCAAGTCCCCTGGAGAAGCCTTGGTTCGTGTGTGGCCCTCAGCGGGTCCTGCTGTTGAACTAACACACTGAAGTTTCTCCTCAGCGAATTTGGGCTTCCTCACAGCATGGTGGGCAGGCTCCAAGATGCCCATCTCAAGTAAGCAAGATGGGAAGGAAAGTCATTCTTCTGCCCTGAGCTTGGAGGCTCCAGAGCATCTCTGTCATCTCTGTCTCTGTCTCTCTGTCTCTCCCTCAGCATCGGATGCAGGCAAAGCTCCATCCAATTCAAGGGCAGGGGACACAGGCCCCAGAACTAGATGGGGACACATCCAGGCCACACTGCAGGGAGAGCAAGTTGGAAGGGAGATGGTGTTGCAGCCACCCACAGAAAAGCGAACCTGCCACATGTCACCCTTCAGATGGGGTCCAGGAACCTCACCCACATCAAGGCCTCTCTTCTCAGTGCTGTCCCTTCTGCTGTCCCCCTCCACTATTTCTGCTTACTTCTCAGGGCTCAGTGGAGATGTCACTGCCCAGGAAGCCTACTGTGACTTGTGGCTCACTCAGGGCCCCTCTTGTCCACTACATCTGCCACTCTGTGTGCAGTGGCTTCTCCATTTATTGGTCTTCAACAAACTGTGGGTCCCACAAGGGCAGAGATAGGATCCATGCTGAACACCTCTATTCCCCCAGCGACTGGCCAGATTCCAGCCCCTTTCTGGGCCTCACTAGTAGCCACCCCCTCTAGGAAGTCTTTCGGGATCTCACCAGGTAACCTCAGGTGTCTCGCCTCTCTCCCTGAGCCCCTGTAGCCCCAGCTGGGCAGGTGTTTGAGAATGCCAGAGGAAAGGCAGGAGCTCCTCCCCTACTCCCAAGCTAGAGCTTGTTACTCCAGTGAAAGAGGCAACAAATTACCAGCCAGGCAGTGATTAACACAAGGGCATTGTTCTGTGGCTGCTAATTGCATACCTAAGGAATGAGGTGCTGGCTCTGGAGGCAGACTCTGTCCCCGGGGCCAGGCCCAACCCCAAAGGGAGCCTGACAGAGCTCAGAGGCTGGAAGGGCTTGGGCTGGAGCGGCTTTGTCAAAGCCATGAGCCCCAAAGGGGGGTGGCCTTACCTGGAGACACAGCCCCAGCCCCAGCCCCAGCCCCACTGTGTACCTGGGGCACTGAGTGTCAGCAACACACATTCTTTTTTTTTTTTTCTTCAACATAGTATTAACATGTTTTCAGTAGACAATGTTTACATTCATCTTAGGGAGAAGGTGCATGTACCTGATGCATCTTAATTCTTTTTCTTCCCCTAATCCACTCTCTGTCTCTGGATCCCCTTCCTATTTGCAAAAGATCTACCTTCCTATTCCCTATTGCCTAGCTATTGTTTTTTAATTATTTATACTTTAGATTTCTCATATAACAGAAGTTATGCAGTATTTATGCTTATGTGATTTATTTCACTTAACATTGTGGTCTCAAGGTGCATCCATTTTCCTAGAAATGATTCAAGTTTATCCTTTTTATGGCACAGTAGTACTCCATTATGTGTAAATACTGCATTTTCTTTATCCATTCATCTGTTGATGGACATGTAGGCTGCTTCCAAGATCTAGCTGTCATGAATTGGGCTGCTATAAACATGGATCTCCATGTATTGCTGTAATAGATATCTTTAACTCTTTTGAGAAGATACCAAGAAAGGAAACAGCTGCATCAAATGGTGTTTCTAGTTTTAGTTTTTTGAAGAATTTCCATACTGTGTTATACCAGTTTACATTTCCTTTTTCCCTGCAGGCTTATCAGCGTTCTCTGTTTGATTTTTAATGATAGCCATTCTTTCTGGAGTAAGACACTCAGTGTTGTTTTAATTTGCATTTCTCTAATGGCCAGAGCTGCTGAATATTTTGCATATATTCATTGGCCATTTGTACTTCTTCTGAGAAGTGTCTGTTCATTTCAGAAGTCCCCGTTTTTTATTCCCTTTTATTTTATGGGATCTGATTTTTTTTAGTTCTTTGTAAATTCTAGATATTAGACCTCTGTCAGGAGTAGCTGGCAAAGTGTTTTTTCATTCTGTAGGTTGCCGCTTCACCCTACTGACGGTTTGCTGGGCTGATGTTTTTAATTTAATATAATCCCATTTGTCGATTCTTGATGCTGTTTTTTTGTGCCATCGGGGTTCTGTTTAGAAAGACCTTTCCTTGCTTATTCCTTCAAGAGTTTTACCTATTTAACCTTCCAGCAGATTGTTTCTGTTTCAATGTCTATGTCTTTGATTGTTTCGATTTTATTTTGGTGCTTGGTGACAGATAGGAGTCTAGATTCAATCTTCTTCATGTGTGTGACCAGTTTTCCCGGCACCATTTGTTAAAGAGGCTGTCTTTCTTCCAGTGTCTGTTTTTGGCTTCTTTGTCAGAGATCAGAAGGCTAAATGTGCCTGGGGTTGTTTTTTCATCTTTGATTCTGAGCAACCAAAGTTCTTAGTTTTGTTGTTGTTGTTGTTTTGGTTTTTTGTTTTTGTTTTGTCTCACTATGTAGTTCAGGCTGGCCTTGAACTCACTATGTATCCCAGCTGGCCTCGAACTTGCTGCAATCCTCTTGCCTCAGCCTCCCAAGTGGTGGGATTACAGGTGTGCACCACCCACCATCCCTGACATGACAGGCTTCTTGACATGCTGCAGAGATTAGGAAGCCCAGCCCGGGCTGAGGGTCTCTAAGCCCCATCCCCACCCCATATGGGCTCACCTTGAGTGGCACCAGAGACAGGAAGCAGCCCTGACTTCAGAGAGAGGAAGTTTCACCCTGGGAAATGGGGCCATATATGGCAATCTGAGGGACCCAGGCCGAGTTACTATACCTCTCTGAACACAGGGGGATTAGGTTGGGCAGATGCATAACTGCTAGAACTCTGCTGGGCTCTTGGAGGGGTCTACCAATGTGCTCACTTGCTGAGTGTTTTTGTACAATATGAAAAGTAAGATTGTTTTGGTATGCTTTTTCTTTTCTTTTTTTTTTTTTTGGTACCGGGGATTGAACTCTATGCCCTCCATGCCTTTCACCTACTTTGGTACCAGCACCCTGATTTCTTTTTTTTTTGGTACCGGGGATTGAACTCGGGTCCTTGCGCACTTGCGGCAAAACCACTGAGCTAAATCCCCAGCCCATGGTATGCTTTTTCTTAAAGAGCTCTCTTCCCAAAATTTCTAAACTCCCTTAAAAAAAAAAAAGGAGAATAATGTGGATCTCACAGTCACTGTGACGTTAAGTGAGGGCCCCCAGCACAGGCACTGAGAAGGGGACATGGAGCCAGCAGTGCAGAGCGCCGCTGCCGTCTGTAGAGTGGATGGCAGCTGTAGCCCCTCCTTGAGCTGTGTGCACAGTGACCCCCGCCTGGAGCTGGCCTGGGCAGCACTCTCCTGTGCCAGCTCTACCCCTCCCTGGCCACTTAGTGTGTGGAAAGACAGACTTCCGCTGGGGCAGCACAGCCTGCAAGGATGGCTTTTGAAACCCTGTTCCCTGGAAATGCAGGAGGAAGCTGAGGCCGCTTTCACCAAGCCCAGCCGAGAAGCAGGGCCCGGACCTGATGAACCAGACCTGCTGTGATTCTGGACAGGGTGATGGGAAAGGACTTGACCTTGGGCAGTGATTCCTGAGAAGGCACCTGCTCTGAGGAAAGGGGGTGCCAGGAAATTAGGGCAGGAGGAGCATCATCTGGTTCAGCTCTCTCCTTCACTTCCTGTGCCATAGCAATTGTGAATTAAACAAAGATGCTGGGTGACTAGAGCCACTGATTCATATGACGTTTTCATGAGGACTTCTTGGAGGTGGTTTCTTTAGAGCTCTCAGGAAAATGGCAAAGACCAGCAGAAAGAAAAGACAAGACCAGCAGATCTGGGAAGCTTGGCAGTCACCCACATAATTAGATGACATTAGATGAGCACATACTGTGTCTGAACTTGCCTAAGTGCCACACTCAGATTCTCTTGTTTGGGGAATTCTTTTGTCGTTGTTCATTTCTTTTTTTATACTAATAATATATTTTTTGAAATTCTGAAGCACTTGCGAATCTATAAAAAATGTATGCATATAGTAGTAAGGATTTACTTTCTGGAATGATTAAAAAGTTGCCAACTTACTGCCCTATCACACTCCACTATTTTAGTGCTTATTTTTTACAAAAAAGGACACTTCCTTACACAACTACAGTAAAATCATCAAGGTAGGAAGTTAGTGCTGATACTTTACTACCTTCCACTCCAAAGACCTCACACCAGCTTTGCCAGCTGTCCCCAAAATGCCCTTCATAGCCAAAGGGCAGTGTCCCAAGATGCACAAAGTTGTCCTGTGGCCTTCAGTCCTCAGCCTGGACTTCCTGGCCTTGACACCCTTGAAGACTAGAGGTCGATGATTCCGTGAAATGTGGGTTTGGCTGAGGTTTTCCCATGGCCAGATTCTGGCCTTGCATTTGTGGCAAGATTCCTGTCCCAAGTGGCACCAGCTGCTTTGCATAATTTGCATAATAGTGGCCCTCTTAGAGATTTGGTCACTTGATAAAAGTGGTGGCTGCCCGCTTTCTCCACTGCAAAGTTGCTCTTTCTGCCTCTATCACTGTATAGTATTCGAGTCTATATAAATGTCCCAGTCCTCGTCAAACTTTCAATTGGTTCACCTGTTTTTTTATGGCAATATGGGCTCGTGATTCCTTATTGCATTCAGCAGGCTGTGACCCATGACTGTCATTGTTTTTAGATTGACAGATGTTGGGTTGGGGATTGAGCTCAGTGGCTCCAGTGCCTGCCATGCTAGCGCAAGGACTGGAGTTTGATCCCGGGTACCAAAAAAAAAAAAAAATCTGCAGCAGATTGACGGATGTGACCCAGATGTGCCAGTGGGTGCCCCTCTGTGTGGACCAAAGTGTACTCCAGACCTTAGAATCAGCCATAGCTCTTGGCATCCCTGATCCTTTGATGGAGAGTGGAATTTAGAAGCCAAAGGCTGAGCTGGGTGCACCTGTACTGGACTGTGGGGAGGCTGCTCTGTGAGACACTCTCGGGAGGCAGAGGGTAGGGGCAGGACAGGAAGTAGGGCCACATACATTAGGGTCCTCTGTCTCTTCGGGTCCCAGTCCTGTCGATCAACCTCAGGCAGAAAATAGGGAGGAAAACAATTCCATCCACACTGAACAGGCACAGACTTTTCCTGTCATTATTCCCCAAACAATACAGAATAACAACTATTTACATAGCATTTATTTTGTATTATGCATTATAAGTAACCTAAAGATAAAATATCCAGGAGGATATATGGTTTTTTTGCAAATACTCTACACCACAAGGTACTTGAGCATCTGCAGGTTTTGGAAACCAAGGGGGACCCTGGAATGAAGTGTGGGTGTGGTAAATATAGAACACACCTATCTACACCCATATTTATTTATTTCTCTCACTTATACTGAAAATCATGAGCTCACACTGGCGCCTCAGATTCCAGTCCAACACCACAGAGGCCGTTTCATTCCGTATTGAAACGCCCTTCTCTGATGTGGGTTCTGACCTCCCTCATCCTTAAGATTTTATCAATTTGATTGACACTTCTTCCACACACACACACCGAGAACCTTTCCCTTCGCCCTCGGGCTCTGGCCCCATGCCACGCCTCCCCTTCACCTGTCACCCTCTCTCACTGCCATCGCTCTAACTGCTCTGTGCCACTTCTATCCTCATAGACACCTTGCTCACGAGAGCGAACAAGCAGCCAGGCCACAAAGCCAACCCAGGCCTGTCTGATCCAGGCCCTGCATCATGTGTTCCCTAAAGACACCCCAAGAATGCTGGGCTGGGCATGTAATCCCAGTGTCTCAGGAGGCTGAGGCAGGAAGGAAGATCGAAAGTTCAAGCTCAGTCCAGGCAACTTAATGATTTAGTGAGACTCTATGTCAGAAAATAAAAAATAACAAAGGGCTGAGGGTATAACTCAGTACAAAGGAAAGGCCCTGGGCTCAAACCTCAGTACCACAATAATAACACAAAGTTTAATTTAAAAGGGAGGGGGGTGGCATAGCTCATTGTAAAGTGGTTGCCTAGCGTAGGTTCAATGCCCACTACCACAAAAAGAAAAAAGTCCCAGGATTGAGCTCCTAACAGCTGCGGAGTGATTTTTCCAGCTGGAGCACCGTGGAAAGGAGGGATTTGCCTTGGACAGGAGTGGGTGGGAAGGGCCACCCCGCCTCCAGCCCTCTTCTGCCCTGCCAGCCCAGAGCTTAACAGGGCCCACAGGCCTCCGGGGAATCAGGGTTTGGGAGTGCCCGCCTGCCTGTGGCAGACAATAAAAACAGCTTGCTTTTTAACAGCACTGTAAACTGCAAAGTTTGCAAAGCCCTTGTTAAACTTGGTGAGTTCACAACTCCGCCAGCCCTTGGAGGTGAAGATCCAGAAGCTCTTTTTATAGTCAGCAGCTTGGAGGCTCAGGCGGCAGGGACTAGAGAGAGATCTGACCCAAGTCCACCGCATTCGCCCCGGGGGTCAGAGGCCAGAGCCATGTTTGAGGCTGGCTGCCCAGCCCCGACCCTGTGCGCGCCCCCTCCGCCAGTCCCCGGGACTCTGCTGTCTTTGGAGGGTGACTTGGCTCAAAGGGCTCACCTCACCCCCGACCCCCTCCCGAGGACTCCCGGGTCTGTGGCTCTGGATCCCTTGTGGGGGGGCTGGGCGGTTCCACACTGGTCCTCAGAGCGCACAGTCTGGGCAGACATCCCGGGGCCGAGGCTCTTCACTCGCCCTGGAAGTCAGGCAGCCTCTCCCTTAGACTGGGACCAGCACACCTCGGGTTGTGCCCGTGTGTTTTATGGGGTTAGCACTCTGCCCCACTGTCCCTCATGAATCCAAAACAGCACCCAGGACAGGCACCCCCTCTTAAACTGGTGGCCCCAGCCCACCGGAGTCTTACAGGAGGAAGCCAGCCCCAGCGAAGGACCAAGTCCCCAGAGTCTGCAGGCGCTGGTGCCAGGGTGCGCCTGGGGGTGAGGGCTGCTTCCCCACCCGGACCTGCCCTTCCGCTAGGCCTCATCACAGGCGGGCACACTCATCAGTGCTGCACGTGTATGGGGACGGAGCCATCAGCGCGGCCTCATAGGAGCCGCAGGGAAGCCAGGTTCTATTCCACCACGACCTGGGAGAGGCACCACCGTGACTCAGCCCACTGAGCTCAGCACAGGCTCCTTATCTGGCCCTGCCTGGGGCCGCCACTCCCTGCAATGGGAACACCATGGGGAACTGACGCCTCCGAAGGCCAGAGCAGTGGTGCCCACCAGGCCTCCACCTGCCCACGCCCTCCCCTGTGCCTTCTGGGTGGAGGACAAGGTCATGGCCTGCTAAGGAAGGGGCCTGTGGGCCAGGACCTTCACCCCAAGGGCCCTCTGTGACCCTGGAAAAGGACAGGTATCCTACAAAATGCCTGCTGCAGATGAGGAATAGCTAGCCCGCTCTGCCAGCCCAGGCACTGCTTTGCAACTCCAGTGTTGGGGCCTCAGTTTCCTGTCCCTGGAGTCCCAGGTTCCGCCAAGGTGTCTTGGTGGCCCCTTGTGGGAGGATTGAGATGGTGTCCCCAGAGCCGGACCTCTGTACCTTTCCCTGGCTCCGGGCTTCTGCTTAGGGCTTGGCTGGAGAGTAAAAAGGTGTGAGAACTCAGAGCGCCCAGAGCCCCTCCAAACTGCCCTTCCAGGGTCCTCTCCTGTACCTTCCTTCAGGGCCCACCGTACGCATGCGACAAGACCAGGCCTAGGGGGCAGAAAGAGGGAATGGGCCTCAGTTTCCCTAAGGTGCTTATTCCTGAAAGGCAGTGACAGGAAAGTTAGACAGCTGGTGGGAATGCCCTCAAGGCCCCACTTCAGTGCCAGGGGCACAGGGGACAGGATGGGGCTCCTGCTCTGGGAAGCTCAGAGAGTTACTGCCCTAGAAACTAAAAACAAAACTGCCATGTGTCCAGCAAGGCCACTGCTGGGTATATATCCAAAGGAAATGAAACCAGATGTCCAAGAGACTTCTGCATCCCTTGTTCAGTGCAGCACTATTCGCAGTGCCAAGAAATGAACACAACCTAAGTGTCCATCAGCTGATAAAAGGGATAAAGACTCTGTAGTACATCTACACCATGGAATACTATTCAGCCATAAAAAACAATGAAATCTTGTCCTTTGCATCAACATAGATGAACCTGGAGGACATCGTGCTGTGAAATAAGCCAGGCACAGAAAGAAGAATACCATGTGTTCTCGCTTACATGTGGAAGCTAAAAAAGTTGAACTCATAGAAGCAGAGATTAGAGTATGGTTATCAGGAGCTGGGGGCCGGGGCCAGGAGGAGATGTAGATCAAATAAGGTCACAAGATCTATGGTACAATGGTGATAATAGTTAATAATAATGTATTGCACACCTGAATATTTCTCAATAAAGCAGATTTTTTTTTGTTTTTTTGAGATAGGTTCTCACTCTGTAGCCCAGGATGGCCTCAAACTTGAGAATCTCTTGCTTCTGCCTCCTGAGTGCTGGGATACAGGCGTGCACAATATCCTGCTCAGCAGATTTTAAGTGTTTTCATCACACACACAAAACTAAGTCTGTGAGCTAAAATAAATGTTAGCTTGTCTCAGCCATCCCAGAATATGTACATATTTCAGAACACCATGTTGTGCCGTAAATAAGTGTGATTATCTGTCAATTTAAAGAAGTGAGATGATTGTGCCCAAGCCAGGGTGGGCTATGGCAGTGATGCACCCAGTGGCATGGGAGGGGGTGAGGTCAGTGGTCTGCAGCCAGCAGATAGAGACAGGTGGCCACTTTGGGGTGTGACAGGGCAGTGGGGGCAGAGTGAAAGGGACAATGTGGACAGATGCCCTGGACAGGCCTCTTGGACACCGGCTTGCAAACCAAGACCTGAGGCCTGAAGGAGCTCTGACAAGTTGAGGAAAGGGTGTCGGGCAGCAGGGACAGCACAAGCAAAGGCCCTGGGGTAGGAGAGGCTTGCACTTGCTGGAAAGACAGAAGGGATGGTGTGAGTGGAGCTGTGGCCCCAGAGTCCCACCCTGGCACACAGTGACTTCTCCACTTCCTTTGTTCCTGAATCCTCGTCTGGGGTCTCAGGATGAGAAGAGTTCCTGACACAAGGACACAAGACCATTCAGAAGACCAGAGACAAAGGCTCTGGCCCCCTGGCTTGAGGCTGTCCCTCTGCCACCCCCAGCCTGCCCTGGCTCAGGTGCCCTGGCATGTGCTAGCTGCAGCTGGTGGGCCCCACCCTGGCAGTCAGAGCTTGCCCAAGAGATGATGCCACAGAGGAGGATGGGGGAGCATGTGTCACAGCAGTGGGGTGGGGAGAGCAGGCTGAAGGCAGGGTGCCATGGGACCTCAGCTTTCCCTGCCCTGGCGACCTGAGGAGCTCCAAGTGAGGCTTTCCTGGGGACCAGGTGGAGAGGGGTGACCTGGGAGTGTGTAGGGTGAAGGGGAGCAGGACAGGAAGGGGAGGCAGGGAGAAGGGAGGGAAGGGGAGGGAGGATGGAGATGCAGAGAGGAGGAGGAAGGGGAGGATGAGGAGCAGGAGAGGAGCTGCACCCCTCACCTCTCTCTGAGGAAGCAGGTTCTGCACAGCCAACAGCGGGTGGGTGGAGGGTGGCAGCAAACAAACAGTGTCCCACCTGGCCGGCGCCAGGGACAGGTCAACTCTGCCGCGTCACACCTGCCTGGGCAGAGGGCTGCCTGGTGTGTCTGATGGCCCCTGGGGGCCCCACATGCCTGCTCCCATGAGACTGGTGGCTCTAGTAGCTGCCCTGACACCTACTTTGCCCGAGTCCTGTCCAGTGCCACTGGCAGCTGAGACTCAGCCCGACACCCTGCCTTGCTCATCACTCTCCTTCACGGCTCGGCAGTGTCACCTCTGTCATGGGCCCAAGACCCTCTGGTCCATCCTTCGGCTGGGGCTTGCTGTGTCCCTTCGGGGCAGACACCATGGGGACATGGCTAACTTGTGTCTGTGCCCTGGGCCTGGCACAGGAAAGGTGCCCAGAGGTACTGGAAGAAGTGAGGCAGGGAGCTGTCAGCCAGTCTTGAGGTGCCCTCCTTGGCCTCTCCCACAGTGGGCAGTGCGGTGCATGTGAATACAAAGATGGCCATCGATCTCATCATTATGGTTGCTGTCATCCTCATCAGAAAGAAACCGCAGGCTGCTGTGTGGGTCTCACTCAAAGCAGGAATCAGGCTCGGGCAGGGTTGGGACTCGTTACCTCTGATCCCAGGCCTTTGCACCTACCAGTGGCACTGAGTTGCTTAAATTCAAAGTGGTGCCAGAAGAGGCCCTAGTGTTCTCCAGCACAGGGTGGCAGTACTCACACCCAGCCCTGGGACATGTTGGGGACAGGTCCAAGCCCAGGAATCCTCTGACAGCCCCCAGGAGGTTCTGGGGTTGAGGGGCCTCTTGGAGGAGGATGGGAAGCCTCTGGGGGCATCCAGGAGCACCAGGGGAGGACTGGTCTCCTCCCGTCTCCTGGGTCAGTGGTGGACACAGGGTGTCAGAGGGGTGGGGAGCTGGAGCTGTGGTCCCGTCCACTGTGGCCAGGCCACCTCCTCCCGTCTCACAACCCCTAGAGGACCCAACACTTGGTAACAGGCTGGTTCTGGGGAACCCTTGGGCAAGAGAAGCCTAGGCCCTCAGGGCAGCTCCCTGGGCACCTCTTCCACCCTGAGATCCTGCTCCCTCTAACCAGGAGTCCCCATGTCCAACAACCCCCTCCGAAAAGCCCTCCCCCATACCTGCACCCCATGCCCCAACCAGACACAGTTCCTGCCTCCCTAAACTCCCTACAGTCCTTCCCTGGAGTAGTTCCGTCAGTCCTGTGGCCTCTGCCGGTCCACCCTGGGCTAGCTCTGCTCATGCTAATGGACAGCCCGTGCTCACCTGTCCCAGCACTGCACTAAGTGCTTTAGCAGTGATTCTTCAGGCATTATTAGCCCTTCTTTATGGATGAGGAAACCGAGGCCCAGAGAGGCTAAGCAATTTGTCCAGGGCACACAGCATGGCGAGTGACAGAGCTGGTTGACACCAAAGCTGCCCTATAGGTGACCATCTCTGTCCTTCAAGGTCACCTCCTGGGTAAGCTAGTGTGTGGCTTGCATGGGTTAGCTCAGGCTGTAGGGGGTTGGAAATGTCCCCAGGCCTGTGTCTCTCTTCTGTAACCCACAGAGGGAGTTGTCTTAGAACCTATGCCTGGCACAGAGCTGGGCAATGTGTGCACATGGGAGCCAGAGCTGCTCACTGCTGGAGATGAAGGCTCTGCTGAGATCACACTGCCAGGACTGACACTGAAGGCCTGGGGACTTCTACCTGCTACACACCCCTTGGAGCTGGGCATGACCTTGGACATCACCATCATGCCCTGTGCAGTGTATCTGATGAACAGCCGGCAGGTGGCTCTCTGCAGGCCTGGCTGCCTCAGGATGGGAGTCGCACCGACCCCAGACAGCTCTTGACACCGCAGGATCCCTGCTGCCACTGAATGTCCCTTTGATGGAACCCGAGACACTCATATTACAAAGCCTCCATGAGACATGTTCGATTTACATATGAAGAAACTGAGGCCCACAGAAGTGAAGGGCATGGTCCACTGCCACAGAGCCAGCCCTGAACCCAAACTGGATCCCAGACTCTGACCCCAACCACCTTGCCCCTGGGATCCAAGCAGAGCTGAGCAGCTGAGGGTGGGGCACAGCAGGGCAGGGGTGCTACAGAGGAGGCAGGGAGGGCTGGGGAAGACCCTGAGTCAGCCCAGGGGTCTCGGCTCAGTCCTGCACTGGGGCAGCTGCTACAAAAGGGCCAGAGCCACAGCTTCTAGAATTTGGCTCCCTGCTCACGACATGTCAGGGCTTCTTGCCCCTGGATAAGCCTCTGCACCAGTTCCTTGAAGACCCCTGTTCCCAGCACTCCAGCCTGCCCACTCGGAAGTCCCCCACCCATGCCAGGCTCTCCTTAGCTTCCAAGTTGGGCACCTGCAGCCCCCCTAACCCCTGATGGGGACTGTGTTCAGGTCTCATTTCTCCCCTGACTACAGGGGCTTCCTTGAGGTGAGGAATCAGTGTGTCCAACAGGTATCTGAGCTACAGTTGCCAGACTCTGAAAATCCAATCAAGAACACCTAGAAAAGTTTGAGTTTCAGAGAAATATAACGTTTTTGGTATAAATCTGTCCCAAATATTACATGGGACAAACATACTAAAAAGTTGTCCCATCCAAAATGTGAGAGACATTTGTATTTAAAAATGTATTTGTCATTGGTTTGAAATTCAAATTTCACTGGGTGCTCTGACTACTCTGAGTATCTGCTTTGGGTGCAGGACCCCATCTGTGAGCCCTGACTTCCTCTTTTTTGGTACCGGGGATTGAACTTGGGACCTTGCGCTTTCAAGGAAGGTGGCAGCACCACTGAGCTAAATCCCCAGCCCATGACTTCCTCATTTTAAGGAGCATAGTCATGGGCACTTTAGCAAAGTTGTCAGCTTCGGGGAAATGGCTGTCAGCTACTGTCCACCCCCAACCACAGGCAGGCTCTGGGCCACTGAAGCAGAACTAAAGGGAGGGCAGTGGGCCTGGTGCCCATGGCCTGGGACATCTCTGGCTCAGTTTGCTTTTGAGGTACCAAGAGCCCTCATGGCTGCCGGGACAAGGAGGAGTGCAGGGCTGGTGGCCACACTGAGGAGAATCCCACAGGCTGTCACTTCTGGAGCTGGGGGAGGACACAGAGTGGCATTGTCTGGCTGTCTGCAGTCACTCTCCACAGGGCTGTGACCCTGCCTCTGTGGACAAGCAGATTCCTGCCACATGAAGGAGCTGGGGCTGAGAGCAGCCCTGTGATTGGGGCTGGGCCACCTGCAACAGGCAGTTAAGCCCAGCACTCATGTCCCGCCACAACACAAAAGCCACCATCTAATTGCCCTGTTTGCCCTGGCACGAGGGCCAATTGGGGACATGTCCTGCCCCGAGCTGGTTCCCAGGACCTTGCATCTCGTCCGCCCAGCCCCGAGTGCAGTTCCCAGCATGAGGTCAGTTAACACTGGGCCACCCAAGCCCCACCTGCCTGCCGGGCCTCTGGCCAAGGCCTGGCTCCCAAAGCTGCTGACAGCTGGGATGATCTGAGTCTGTGCCAAGGCCGGATGGGAGCAGAACCAGGTGAAGGCACAGGGCATGGGGCAGCTGCAGACAGGGGAGGCATCCCGCTGACAAGCTGTGCAGCCTTGGGCAAGGGTGATTGTTCGCCTCTGAGCTCAGGTTCCTCTGCTGTAAAACAGGAAGAACAATAGGAACCCAGGATCAGAGACCATGCCAGGCACAGTGCCCTGGCCAGAAGAGGTGCTTGTAAATATGAGTGTCATGAGGCCACAGATTTCTAAGACCACCGACAGCTGATGGGCTGTCCAGCAGCACCTCATGGAGGTGGAGTGAGCAGGCAGGGGATCTGGAGTGAAGAGGTCACCAGGCAAAGAAGGAAGCGGGGTCTGAGGGACAGCCCAAGGCCCTGTGTCCTTCCTTCCTGCCACGCCCAGCCCCACACCCCCAACCTGGGATGGCACCACCCTGTGGTAAGAGCTCTGGGCTCTTGTCACTGGGGCTAATTTTAGTCCTGTCTGACCCCAGGACTCAGTCTCAGCAAAGTGCAGAACCTGCTGCTCACCCCGCCCCAGGCCCAGCCACCCAGAGATGGGGGCCACCACCATCTTGGTCCCTTTGCCAAGATGCCCCGGGAACATATCTCCCTGTTCCTGTCTCTGACCTGGGGGGCTACAGAAGGGGTGCAGGCCACCACCCTCAGCAGGAAGCCCAGCAGCTCCAGCAGCGGAAGGTCAGGGCTGTTCAGTGGCCCTGACAGGGTTCCGTACTGGGTCTGATAGCCCAGTGTGGGCAGAAGGGGAGAGCTGGGAACACTGTACTCTGCATCACTTTCTCTCTTCTAAGACAGAACCAGCCTCTGTTCACTTCTGAGCTCCACCCCTCTTCCTGATTGTCCCTTGGTGGACTTGCACTCGGCTAGGTGACAGCTTGAAGTGTCTCCTGGGCCCTATGTGCCTAGGACCACCAAAGGCCGGAGGTGTGGGAGTGATGCACTGTAAGTCATGGCCTCAGACGGTCCCTTCTTGCTCTGTTCCCACCGTCCCAGCTGCAGAGATAAGGATTGGAGCAAAGGGATACAGGGTGAGACTTGAGCTGACCCTGGCTACCACTGGCTGGGGTCACAGCCCCCAGGGCAGCCTGCAGCGGGCCCTTTCCCCCAGGCCGGGCTGATGCGAAGGGGGAAAGGCCCACAGAGCCTCGGCACAGCTCTACCTCTGCCCATGTCTGGCTCTGCTCCTTCAGGGTTGTCAGCGAGGCCACAGCGGGCAAGCTGGCAGCACTCGAAGCTCCGGCCTGGCTCCGAGATTGGGCAGACAAGCCCTGTAGGCAAGGGAGTAGCCCCCTGGGGCAGGAAATGTAGAGCAGCAGAGACAGAAATAAAAGCAAACAGACACATCACCAGAGCAACTGAGCTGTGTGGGGCATGTGCGCCGGCACATGTGCACGTGTTGGGTGGGGCATCTGTCCTGTCAGCGGCGTGCATGGCAGTGTCCTCCCACAAGATGCCCAACTGGACAGTCCAGCGAAGGCCAGCTGTGACCAGGTTCCAGGAGCTTCTCCTGTACTCGTTTAGAGTCCTCACTGCCAGACACATCAGAAAACCCACCCCAGCCCCACCACAGGGTCCTCACACTCACCACACCCCAAGCTGCCCACCTCAGATAGAGGCGGTGCCCCAGTGTCAAAGCCCACAGAGCAGCTGCTTGGTATGGGGAGATGCATCCTTGGGATCAGGCCCTAAGGCTGCCCCCCCAGGCGGTAGGGACAAGAGGGAGCACACCAGGTCACATTCCTGAAGTCACCCATAACCATCTCACTCCGGTCAGGTGTAGCCACTGCTCTCTGGCCACAGGGTGGGGAGCCATCAGCCCTGGCTCAATCTCAGCTCTTCCTTCCCTGCCTGTTGGCTTCTCCATGCTCTGCCACACACCATGGTGAAGCACCAGCTCCCATGGGTGCTGAGCCGAGGCTGGTCCCCATCCCCTTGCCTGCTCAGACACTGCCCTATTCCTTCCTCTACAGCTGAGCGGAGACCAACCACTCCTGAGGCAGAAAGATGGCTGCAGTGGCTGAGAGGGTAGAGGATTTGGTCCTGGGCTTGTCCAGCATAGCCTTCGGCAGCCAGCTCAAGGGGTTCAGGCTGGGGTGTGCCTTGTTCCTGCCTGCTGTCCCCTGCTACTGCTGAAACAGCCCCAGCTTGGAAGGTTTGCTGTGGCCTGAGACACCAGAGCTAGCTTCAGGCAAGTTAGTGACCCTGCCTTTGGGGGATAAGACAGGAGAAAGGGCATGGCACAGTGGTTACTGTGGCTGGGGTTCTCAGGAGTCTGTGTGCGGCCTCCCTCCCTAGAACCACTCAAGGACAGGATCTGTGTGACAGACACGCTGCTGTGCCCTCGGCACCTGGCACAACACTCGGTATTGAATCCTGGAATGAACTCCCTGAGACTAAGGATTGGGGTTGCTTGGCCCCCTTGGCTCCTCCCAGCAGGCGAGTCACCTCCTCTAGGGGATACTCCCCATCTGAAAGGCAAGAATGAGATGCAGAGGGCCTGGCAGAGACCCTGGTGACTCAATAAACACCTGGGAGGGCAGAGCGGCCTCATGAGCCAGGTCATGCAGCCCCATTTAACTTATAGCCAAGCACCAAATACTAGAAGCTGGGTGCCAGGGTCAGACTTCCAGAGGCTCAGGCAGTCAGGGAAAGACCAGGATCCCTCCTCCAGCTTCACTCTTCAATCCAGGCTTCCTGGGCCTCCAACTATACCACCAGGTGCAGCCAGCTGGAATCAACTTAATTGCCCTGTGAAACACAGGGCCTCAGGCAGCTCTGAGCTGAGAAAATGGGTGAGGATAGCTGAGGAGCAAGCTGCTCTGTGGTGTCCCCCAGTGCTCCTGTCATGGGACATGGCTCAGGGAGGTGCTGCCCTCTTCCTAGCCCAGGTTCTACTCCTGCTCAGGCACCACCAAGGCACAGGGGAACAGGCCTGCACAGCTAGCATTATCAGCAGCTGTCTGGAGACTGGATACCATGAAAACAAGATGTGTTCAGGCTCTAGCCAAAATCCTCTAAGACCTTTGCAAAAAAATAATTAAAAACAAAAAGCAATAACAAAGTAGTAACAGGACAGGGGCACCTTGTAATGAGCTTTGGTGGTTACAGCTCTGCAGGCCACACAGAAGCAGACCTTGGCTAAGCTTCTGAGGAAGCCATGTCAACTCAGTATGTCCTGCAGTGTGACAATGTACAACGGGGCTGCATCTAGCTTGGCATCTGGTAAGCAGGTCCGACTCCAGTCTACACTGGCATAGAGGCGCTACATGAAGCTGCTCCACTTTACTCCCCACCAGGACATGACAGGTCTCTGATTCCATACACCTCATGCTTAAGCTGTCTCTCGGGAGGCCACCAGAAGGGGCATATGGGGGGACCTCGCTGCATTCCCAGCGTGACACCTGAGAAGCCAAGGCCCAGGTCCTTGTCCTCCTTGCTAAACATTCCTGGACCTCACAGGCCAGGAGATCTGTGAAAGAAAAGCAAGATCTAAACAGACTGAAAACAAGTTCACTGATGCAAAGAGGAGCTATGTCCCTCCTGCAGGCTGTTTGCAAACCTGCAGACCTCCCAACTCTACAGAGACTACAATTCCCACCTTACAACCGGGAGGCTGCAGGGAGCCTCAGGCAGTGGAGCTGAGGTGAGAACCAAGGAGGGAAGGCCTGAGCTTACCTCCCCTTCCTGGAGCCAAGCTGTTCCCTCAGAAACCCCGTGTCTCCCAGCACAACCCCATGTGCTCGTGCTCCTGGGCACACACACTGTGGTCTGCCAGTCCTCCAGCTGGGCCCCACAACAAATCGGCCTTTGTCTCTCCAGCTAAGTCCAAGGACAGCACTTATGTCTGTTGGTGGCACCCGCTCAAGGGCTCTGGGGAAGGGACATGAAATCCTGCTGTGGAAATCTTCCAAGAGGGCCCAGCAGCATTCCAGTCCCAAATGTCCCTGCCCAAGGAGTGAACCACACAAACTGTACATCCAGGCAGGGAGGCTGATGTCACTCAGAGCAGCTGGCAGAGCAGCCCACAAGAACTGAAGGCGACGGGCATCAGCAAGCTCTTCCTCCCCATGAGACCATATCCAAGTCAGCCCTTTGCTAAAGTCTAGGAGAAGCTCTCAGGAGCTCCCATGAATGACGGGGAACAGGTCTTAGAGGCTTAGGATGTGGCTTCAGAGACACAAACCTGCCAACTCCAAGCTCCTGGCTGGTGACCTCAGGTGGGGGAGGTGGAGTCGGGGGGCTGTTCACTGGCTCTTCCTCATAGGGCTGTTTGGGCTGGAAATAAGAATGCACTGGGCACCTGGCACCAGGAATGCCAGCTACTCTCATTATTCAGATCCTGGGCTCCCTAGGTCATGCCTCTCTTCAACAACTGAAGTCACCAAAAGACCGAACTGGCAGCCAGCACAAGACTGCCAAATGCTCCAAGGTACCTTGTGGTGCCAACAAGAGGCCCAGAGACAACTGATATATGCCAGTCTTCCTGTGTGGACCCGAAAAGGGCTGTGCATGCCACCAGCGTAACCAGGACGGGAGTAAGCAGCAGTCAACACCTCCTTTCTGATGTGTATTACCATTCATTTTTATTTTTCAAGATGTGCACACTCAAGTATTAGATTGGCCAGGACGACTCAAGGGCCCTGGGTATGTATAGGTCCTTCGATGGCTTGGGCTACAGACACTTCATAGTTAGTGCACCACACACACAAGAGAAAACAGGAAGCCTAAAAACCCCAAGCCACTCCAAGAAAACTGAGGGAAGGGAGACGGTAATAATGCAGCATCCCCTAAGGGAAATCAATGCACAAGGAGAGGAGTACAGAGGGTGGAAGGCCAGGTAGCTTCGATCTCCATCAACTGTGGTTCCTTGGGGACGGTCAGGGGATTGAGTTCAACAGGTCCTTGAGGAAGCTTTCTGGATCGGTGATTTCTGACAGAAGACCTGGAAGACACAGCAGGAGAGGGTGGGAAGGGGTGGTGTGCATAGTCCCTGGCCCCACTGGGTCACAGCTGGGCATTCATGCAGAGAACACGCTGTGCTCCAACACGGCTGCACATTGTGTACCATCAAAGACCTGAGAGATGGTCCATGGGCCACAGATGCTCTTCTGCTCCAGAGGCAGGTGGGGCCATTGGTGACAGTGTCAGAGGCCAACCTGAGCTTCCTGGAGCAGAGGCCTTCAAGTTGGCTCGAAGGCCACTGCAGGGCTTCCAAAGCCCTGGAGCCCTATGTTCTGAAGGCAGTATGCCCACAGACCTCACCATGTTCTGAAAGTGATCTGGGACCAAAGAAAGGCTAACGCCACTACTCTCAAGGGTGGGAGGAGCAGAGCAGGAGACACACACATACGCACACACACACAAACACCCCGAGCTCTGAGTTTCTATCCCACCCCAGACCTGGTTTCCTGAGCACCTTACTGGAACTCAGGAGCTCCATCTCCTCAACTATCAAGACAGTGGGAAGCCCTGCCTATCTTACTGTGTGGGTTAGAAGAACCCCTCTGTAAGTACCTGGCTCAGCAGGTGCGCCATGGTCCCCATGCCACCTTCACCAAGCAGGGCACAGGAGACACTAAAGCCTCAATTAGATGTAGAGTTCTTAACTCTGAAGACCAGGCAACATTCAGGCTGAAGCCACCTCTGAGCGCTTGAGCCAGTGGAAGGAAAAGCACACAGACTGCTCTCAGTTGGCTCTGGAAGGGGTCTTTGTTCTCAAGACTTGAACAGGGTGTGTCTGACATTCTGTTTCTAACAGGTTAACAAAGTAATGAAGTCATGCTATGAAGCCTGATCCAGGAGTGGAGGCCAAAGGCTCCCTGCCCACAGGAGGCCCCAGGGCTTTTTGGAAAAAGCGCTTGGTTGGAGCTGGGCTGGGAAGAAAGAGGAATTCACACTGCGCATCATTCCAGACCTTTAGCAGATCTTGTTCCCAGAGGAGAAAGGGAAGAGGAAATGTTAATGGAGGCATTCTCCAGATAGTGGGACCCGAGGGGCTCTTTACCTGCATGTGTACACAATTCCTACAATGAATAGAAAATGCTAAAGCAGTGAACTGAGCTAATAAAACAGAGCTCGGCAGGTCTGGTTACCCTGGCTTTGGCTCAAGGCAGCTGCCCTTGGTAAGGACAGCACCAACATGGGCCATGATACAACAGCACCTGCAACCTGTGAAGGCACTGAATTTTTAATCCTTCGTTGATTTTCCCAGCCCTGGACCAATCTAGACAAATTTTAATGTTTATGCAATTAGGATGACAAGTTTGTGATACAAAGACTGTGCACAGGGGAGAACAATGAACTTCAGTTTTGCTGGCCATGTGATGAAGAATTGTCTGGCCCTCTGTCTCACAGGACAATTGTTCAAAGTGTTGCCCCATTCATTCACTGAAGAGATGCTCTTTGCTCTGATATTTACCATCTATTTAAGAATCAAGAATAAAAATCTTCAACATCTCCCTGGGGACAGCTGTGATATAACAGGTCTTTGGCCCTAACAGGCAAGAGTTAGACAAGTGCACTCCCTTTCCCATGTTAATTCTCTGAACTGTCACAAAAACTCAGAAGGAAAGAGAAGTCCTATCACCTCCTGGCTATATCCTTAGCCACTGAACCTCCAACACTGCCATCATACATCTGAAATGGGGATAAGCAGAGCTGGTGGTCACACAGGGTGGCCTCCAGGACAGGGCTCCGGTACAAGGAGCATGCAGTGCTTTCCCCAGAGGTCTGGCATTCACACACCTCTCTGGGGCTTCAGCGGAGGCTGGTTCACATATGTGTTTCTTGTGCTACTCGAGTATAAAGCTTTGGTCAGACCCACTGAGGCAGATGTGAGGGACTGTCAGAGATCTTTAAAAAACAACACCTTGACACTGACCAGCTACGTCGAGGAACTCCGAGAAGGTCTCCACTGGCATGAACTCCTCCTGGAAAGTTTTCAGGGCTCTGTCGGCAGCTTCGTAAATGGGCATGTCGTTGTGGCGGATGTATTCGGCCAGAGAGCAGGACCAGCCGCCCTCTGTGTTACTGGTAGGCACCTTCTACAAGAACCAATGGGGGTGGATCACTGAATGCCGCTTGTTCGCTGCCTCCAGTCTGTGGAGCCATTTCAGCCCCATGGAAAGAGAGCCTTTGCCCTGCACATCACTCCTTCCCTAGAGATGTGTTCTGCCTCCAGGATCAGCAGAACTGAAGTCACTTCTCATTGAGCCCCCTTATATACTGTGCAACGGAACCTACGAGCTCCAACACAGGGCTGCATGTCTTCCTCCCCACACATTTACCATCTCCATTTCCAAAGCAGGGGAAGCATTAATATGCTTCTACTGAGCTCTTTACTTCGATGAGAACAGGGTCCAGCCTGAATCCTCGGATTCTCTGAAGACACCCAGGACCACCCTTCTTTAAGTGGGGCTGGTGAGGTTCCCACAGGGCACCAGTTCACCCACACAGGGGTAACAGCAATGAAGGCTGACTGGGGGAGGGGCACAGCCCCCTTAAGAAGCACACTTGAGAGTGTGAGCGAAGAGTGAGCTCAGCTACAAACAGGCAGATGTGCAGAGCTGGGCTGAACATCCCGATACTTCTCAGAGGCAGGGCAGCCGCAAGCCTTTGGATGCTGAGGCCGGGTCAGAGCCAGGAGAACAGACGCCTTACACCCTTGCAGAAACAGGCTGGGCCAATGGCTTCCTTACCTTAAACATGCTGTAAATGAGATCGACAAGGGCCCAAAAGAGAAGAGAGGAACGATAAGCAGAATAGTCCTTCATCGCTTTATCTGTCAGCCTGGAAAAGAAAATCAAACCCAATCCCATGAAGTCCTTGGAAGGATACTCACAAGGTCAAAGCTAAGCATTCTGGCATCAAAGAAGAGTCACCGCAATCTCCGTATTACATGGCTCAAGCTAGGTGCTTATTTTCTTAGAAAAAAGCAGCCATGGGTAAGAGATTCTGAAGCCTTGGGACCAAGAGGTTTATATGAAATTCAGCTGACTCACTTAGCCCTACCTCCCAAATTAGGGTAAAATGAACAGGGGGAGACACAGTTCAACATGGCAACCAAATGGCTCCTGACTTAAAGAAATACAAGCCCCACACGAGCTCTCGGATGTGATGGTGCCTAATAAATAAAACAGGAGGAGTGGTGTGGAGATCAGGCCCTGGGTTAGATTCCCAGCACTAGAAAATAAGGAGGCAGGAGGGGACAAGGTTCTGTTTCAATCTTTACATTCACACCAGGAAAAGCTTTATCAACAGCAGATCCAAAGCAGCCAAACAGTCCTCTGGCAAACACATGCTCTATTAGAAAACAGGGAACTGGCAGAAAAGTGGTGTTGAGCAAGTGATGTCTAGGATGGAGCATGCAACCCGACACCTCCCAAAATCCTGGGATAGCCCCAGGGCTGCTCAGCACACCCCTGTTTCTAACTAGCACTGTTCCCACTTGGTCTAATGATTCAATTCAGAATTAAAGATCACTCAGTGCCCTGGACAACTCAGAGCTGCTGACAAGGTCCATGCCTTATTGGTAGATGGCCTTGGTTTCCGGAATGATTACATCAGGTAGACCATCTATGAGATACACAAAGACCAGACCACCTCTCAGCACAGGGGGTGGGGTATCAGTGTCAGGATTTGATTTCTATCACCCAAGTCTGTTAGAGATTTCATTATGCAATAGCCATCACATTTATAGTGAGCATGGAAAAGCCGACCGACTCCTGTCAGAGTACTCCACGGGACACCCTGGAATGCATGCATCCCACGACTGAAGGGATGGGTATTAAAGTGTTTAGTACTAACTGAACATTAAATTCAGCGTTTAAATACATGTGTGAGCGCAAGAACAAGACAAGCACCTATGCTACTTACTACAGAAGCTAGAACTATGGGCCTCAAGTAAAGGAAATGCCTAGGAGGGGCCATCCATACATACATTCAGGAGACATTTAACTCACAAAAGTGAATTAAATCAACAAGATTCCTTGTGTGCAAAAGTATGCTGCCTGTAGCCCCCTCTGCCCAGGGTCTTCCAAAGCATGTGCTTTATCCCCTGCCTACCAGCCTGAATGTCCCTGGAAGGTGGGCCTGGAAATGAAAACAGCCAACCATTTCTCTGCACCCTAGTCCTGCCAGGTAGGATACTCAATAGGGCTGTGTTGGAAGCCTAAGGAACTTCTAGGCATAAATACCTGCAAGTTTCTAGCAGAGAAGGAACTTCTGAAGGTAAAACACACAGAAGTTGTCAGCTTGTTTTGAGTTGCATTTTTAAGTGTCTGCTACTGTGGATCCCTCATGTACAGGACTGAGGAGAAAGGCTGTTGCTAGTGACACTGCCCCACCAGGATGACACTGTCTATATGCCCTTCCCCGGTCTCTCCTCCAAGGGTGTCCAAACCCTGGGCAAGCCCTTGGGGCCTCTGCTAGCCTGCTTCATGGGTTGCAGGCCCTTTTCTGGGGCTGTCCTGCTTTGGTAAGCAGGAATCATGGATAACCTAGTCCAACTTAATTATTTTTAAGGGTAAATAATAAAGGTGACTAAACTGCCACAGAGAAAATGGCAGTGCATGAATGCAGCTCACACTGGATTTCCTTATTAAGCTGTGACCACATCAACTTTTCAGAACTCCCTGAGACAGGAGTGAATTCTAGTGTCCCAGTTGAAGGCAGAACCAGATTTCACACCTGCCATGGAGATGCTCGATGCCTGGGCTTGATAAATGGCCACTCTATTTGCCATGGATGCAGGTCAGAGTCTGACTTATCAACAATTTGTAGTCTCAAGGTGTAACACTTGATATTGAGCAGCTGGTTAACTATTAATGCTCAGGCTCTTGGGAAACACTGGAAAGTGACACATTTGGAATTGGGGCAAGGTTACACAGCAATCTAACAAGACTTGCTCCCTCCCACTCTACCCAAACAGGCTGGTGTATCAGAGCTGATGGAGCTGGAGATCCAGGTGTGCCAATCCATGCACACTCCTCCACTTGGTCTGTCATTCCACGAGCCTTTTTAAAAGACCACCCTCTTGCTTGTTGGCCTACAAATGTGAAAATGATTCCTCTGATCCTAAGCTAAAGGATCTAGAGGTCTCAAGCAGAATTGCAGGGACAGATCTTCCAGAAATGCAGCAATGGTATGCTTCACTCAAGTGGCAGAGGCCAGCGACCAGACCAAAGCCTACAGTGTGGCTCCCCGGGGCAACAGAGACTGTTCAGCGCCAACATCCACAGCCTGAGTGATGCCAGAGACCCTTCTACACAAAGCAGCCCTGCAGTTGTTTCAAAGAGCCAAGGCTGACAGTGGTACTTGTTTGCAGTTATTTTTCTCAATACACCCACCATCTGACCCAAACTGTAGCACAAGGTCATGAAAACAAGAACTTCCCTCCTGAAATGCAGCTAGTTTGGAAGAAAGGCTCACAGAACATGGCACAGACAGGACAGGAACATAACCAAGGAGAGGATGAGCTTCTAATTATTAGGAAAGAAAATCCCCAGCCACAGCCACACTGAAACTTCCCTAGTTTATGACAAAACCAGCAGGTCAGCAAACCCACTTATATCCAGCTTAGCCTCCTACATTAATCTCCCCATTAGCTGTATCACCCACTGCCTGGCTGCCTTCCCTGAATTTTCTACAGCAACTAAACTTGCTTCCAGTGGCTGAACACAGAACCCAGGGGGGACTAGGCAACCACCAGGCATCAGCCTAGACTTGATGTGACAGTGTCAATGTCAAATGCCTCCACCTAGCACACATGGACAAGACACCTGAAACACACCATGAAGACATAATCCAAGCAGCAGCTTCCTGAGGCAGACACTGACCTGGTGGCTCCCCCTGGAGCCACTGCACGGGCCTGTGAGGTTGCCAGCAGCCTCCGCAGGATCTCCATGCGTGTGGCTCTCCACTGCTCAGGGGGCAGGACATGCAGGGCCAGGACTGTGAAGTAGTGGGGTCCATCCACATCAAAGGCACTCTCCACCCACTTCTCCTTGGGCTGCTCTAAGAAGCCTTGGAGGTTCTTCTCTTCTCTGGACGTTGCTCGGGTCCTAGAAGAAAAGGGGTGTGGGAGAAGCAGGAAAGCAGCAGGGGGCCACACAGGAGGAGGGACTAGCTCCACACACAATCTTCTTGCAGAGTTGGTTGAATACTGGCATGGCTGAACCATTCCTCCTGGCAACCCAAGGCTTTAGCTCCCAAGCCCTTCAACTCAACCCAATTCTCGATACCTCTGGCTCTTGAGCACCCCATTGTCGGGCACATTCTCCAACACTCTAACACAGACTTGTGCCAAGCATTCTGGAAATCCAGAAGCAAAGTGGCTTGCCAAATCACCAAGCCAGGAATCACTGGACTCAAAATGTGGACCTAGATTCCCTGACTGGAGCCTTCAGCATGAGCTGCTTTTCTCCGTGCAGACTCACTGTATTTAAGGGGCCTGCACTAAATGTGCACCTGGCTCTTGTTTTCCCACACCGGTGCCCTCTCCATCTGAACAGTTTCTCTTAGGCGAGCGCCGATGTGCACTCTTGCTCCTGCCTAAACTGTGCAATAGTGATGACCAAGGCAAACTTGAACGCCAGGCACTGTTCTTGGTACTATATGTGGATTATCTCATTTAATCCTCACAAAACCCTGCGAGACTGGTACTACCACTGTCCCAATTTTACAGAAGAGAAAACGACAGTACAGAAGAGTTAAGTACTTTAACAAAAGTCACACACTGGGAAAAGAACTGGGCCGAGAACCATGGTAGTCTGACTCCTGAGCCTACCCATCTCTCCCGCCCTATGACAAAGCTCTGACTAGTGCTTGAGGACCCCGCTCTGGGAGATCCCTCAAGGCCTTCCTGATTTGGTGCTTCTGGACACACTGTGTCCTTATAATCCAGCTAGTGCTCTCGTGCCATGAATTATTGATGTGCTATCCTGATTCAGTGTGTGTGGAGGGAGACAAACACAAGACTAGCAGCTGCCAGAATCCCAGTTCCCAGGTCTGTGGATGGCACTGCCACCGCTGTGTGAGCAGAGGGAGTGAGGACATCCTGCTTCTTCTGCTTCTTGCAGAATGGGCATGGCTGGGAAGGATGGATAGACCTGACTGGACCTGCCAGCTCCACTCTGGCTCATGTGGCCATGGTGCGGCAAGCCTGCCTTTGTACATAAATATTCTGCCAAAAGCACCCAGCTGCCCTGCACCCAAGCTCATGCTAATGTCAAGGGGCTAGTGAGAAAAACTGTGCAGCTGAGAAACAGAAGCTTCCAGGTCTACCTCTGCTGCCCAAGGTGACTGTGACAGAGCTAACCTCCCTACAACTCAGGGCATGGGCATAAGCATGAGTTCCAGATGTGTGGCACACAGAGACACTGCGACAGCACATGTCACCAGCTCTATCCCAGCTGGATAAATCATGGAACGTGTCGTCCTCACTATAGCTGCTTCTCTCTCTGGAGAAAGGAGCAGCCCATTCTACCACATGGCTGCCAATAGACACATCTGTACAAAAGCCACGGACAACCAGGGCCCCAAGAACACTGACAATTTGCACTGCCAGCCCTGAGGTGGGTCCTGGACAGTGGGAAGGTCTGTGCCACCAGCCAGGCCAGGTGTCTCTTCTCACAGCCCAAGTAGTTTGGCAATGATGTAATGTGTGCTGACAGCGCCCTGCCCTGTGTCTTTAACAATGAAGGCTGCAATCTTGCGGTCAGCCTTTTATTTCACAAGGAAAGGGAGGAAGGAGAAAACAACACTTTTGATGAGAGACCAGAAAGGACAAGAGCTGACAGTCCTGCTGCTGCAGAGGACCCTGTGCAGCCTTTCCACCAGCTGCCAGTTCTCTCCTCACCAGAGCCAAAGGGCTCTGCTATGACAGGTGCTGCAAGCACCTGTTCAAATATAACCCAAGAGCTATGGCACAGTACACCTCTTAATTTGCTTTAAAATCTGGACTGCAATAGATGAACATTCGCATACCCTCTGAGCACTTTTTTAAAATTACACTTTAGGCGACACCCAATTATTTCATTATGTGCACACAGATAACACATCTACTTGCTTCCTGGCTGCCTTCCTTCTTGGTTGACTTTCCCAGATAATCTTCAACACTTCTTCCCCTTACACTTGCCAGAAGCATTACTCACTGGAGAGAACACAGGGATAACAAGCCCAGTCTCCCATTCATGAAGTGGGGCCCCACTTCTGCTCACAGCACCTTGACAGGAAGCCTGCACCTGTGATGGCTCCTGTGCCTCTGACTAATGATGCGCTGTGCTCCACCCTATGGCCCCCATTTAAGAGGAATCTCGAAAGCGGCAGCAACAGCTTCTCCTATTTCCTGTCCTGCTCTGAGCTGACAGCTAGTCCAAGGATGTAGCCCCCAGCTGCTCATAGTGGGAAATAGGATAGCTCTGGAAAGGAAGTCACCCTCACTGCTTTATTCTGTGTAACCCCAAAAAGCTGCAGATGATCATCCCTACCTCAGTAAAGGCTGCCTAAGGTCTGACACTGCTCTGCAGCTAACAGGGCGGTGATGGAAACGCTAGGGGATTTTGCTAGAGAGAGAGATAAGGGTGCGGGTCAGTCAGGGTACAACCCCCGGGCTAGAGGATACTGACGTGTTCAGGACGTAAAGCACAGTGTGAATGATGTACGGGATCAGGTGGATGTTGCTCTCCCGGCCACCTCCGCCAGTGTCTGCACTGAATGACTGCTCCATGGCAAAGCGCAGGAAAAGCAGTTTGATGTCATGGATGTTGAGCTGGTATGTGGGCTCCCGCTGGCCCGTACATTCCTGGAGGTAAGTGTTGTGCCTAGGGAGAAGCAGAACAAATGCTGAAGCTGGAGAACCCCAGGGTAGAGAGTGGGACCCTCTCTGCACCTGACCTGATGGCTGCCAAGGTTAACAGAGAGAGAGAGAATGAAAGGAAGACGTGAGAATGTGGACTGAGCCAGCAGACACACAAAACCACAAGACATTTTCAGTTCTGTTGTGGGTGAATGTGAAGCTCTCCCAGTCTAGGTGAGAAGCTGCCACATTTGAGGGCCCATTTTTTTTCTTTTTTTTTCCAGTTTTGTTAGACAGGGTCTCACTAAGTTGCCAGGGTGGGCTTGAGCTTGCAATCCAGTATCTCACCCTTCCAGAGAGCTAGGATTATAGGCATGTGCCCACAAAATGTGGCATTTATCCATTCTCACTGATGAGGTGATTTATCCATAAGAATGATCTCTTCAACTCTCAAGTAAGTTTTTTTGAAGTCAACTACATTTCCGTCTACCTGGGTCCTGCCTCTTATTAACTGGGTGGGTTCAAGTAAACTGCTCAACCTCTCTGTGCCCCCAATTCCTTCAACTATAAGATGTACAGAACTGTAGCACAAGGTAAGCATTTAAATATGAAACATGCTGCTCACTGTTACTTTATCACTGTTACTACCAGGTGCCCAGTTTGTGGTAAGCAGCATTTCATCCCTGAGCCTTAAAATAGGGCTTGGGAAGGGGAAACCACTCCACAAGGACCTTTTCCATAAGGACCTCAGAGTTTCACCTGGCCCAATCTGGATTTGGAGGAACACAAGGACCTTGAAAGAAGTCTGGCCACTAAGCCTTCATTATTTAAACATCAGAGAAATACGTTGTAAAAGTGAACTCTGGGAAATTCTGGCCTTAAGGACCATGTCAGGGTTTCCACATTGAATGTCATAAAATCAACAAACTAGGAGAGAATTCAACCAAGGAAAACTTTTACACAGTGCCTCATAAGCTGTGAGTACTGATTTCTCTCACTTTGTGGATGGGCCTCAGCAGGTCACCACTTTAAATGACCACTTCTGACCCCAAACCCACCATCAGCTGTGGACAGCTACCTGTCAGAAGCACAGAGACATGGATGCCCAATGAAGAGGACGAGAAATGCTGTTACCAGGGGGTGGGTCCATAGCTGATCTTCCCCGTATTTGCTGGGAATTCTCTTCTTTCTGCCACAGCAAATGCTCAACACTTACCTAGCCAAGCAAGTGGCAAAAGCTGATTCAGGGACATGGGGACCCCAGACAGGAAGAAGCCCATTGCACTTAGTGTTGGCGTTCTGCAGGGCAGCACTTTCCCACTCTTCTCGGCCTCGAGCCAACCTGGATGGGGAGGAGAGCAGAATGAGTGACTGGTAGAATTAATCTGGTAACCAGGCACCTGGGCCCAGGGATTGGGACTCATGAATACAAATAAGTACGTTAGACCACATTCCTGACATTATGGAGAGAATCAGCTATTTGTAAGCTCCACACAGAAATGCTGGCTTCACTAATTCAGGCAGGCAAGACTGTTCTCACCAGCCTCGGGCCGAGCCAAACATATTTCTCTAATGTGACAAGAATAGCTCATGGAGCTGTGGATTTAGCTCAGTGGCACCTTGCCTGCCTTGCAAGCATAAGCACAAGGTCCTGAGTTTGATTCCCGGTACCCCCCCCCCCAAAAAAAAGCTTATGGGCCTATATGGTTTCGAGTAGAATACCTTACCCCAGCCCCAAGAGTGAAGAGCAGATTTAAAACCTCAGGGCAAGGCCCACTGCTCCCAGTAACACATAGAGTTGAAGCACATGAGAAGGAGGGGAGGCGCTCGTTGGCCAGCTGAAGATGCTACTCTGCAAGAGCCAGTGCCTACCTGACAGCAGCCAGGTGACAGTCGTAGTGCACGATGTTGAAGTGGGACACAGTGCTGTACCCCTGTTGTTTCCGGGGCTTATTCTCCATCTCCTCCAAGGCTACCCGCTTAGTAAAAGTATAAATGCCCAGCACCTTCGTGGGCTGCAAAGACAACATAAAAAAAGAGAAATGATGCAGAGAAATTCCACCTCATGCTATGAAGGAGATAAAGCAGAACAGGGAGGCCTGAGTGTCTTCTTTCCCAGGTGGTGCCTGGAATTCAGGTGGCTTTAAGAAGGAAAGTGCTTGGGAGACTAGGTACCCTGGTTTGACCATGGATGGTTCCCACCAAAACTCATGTTGAGGCTCCATTCCTCAGGGTAGTGTTGAAAGGTGCTGGAACCTTTAAGAGGTAATTAGGTCAAGGGGTCTTCACCCCCAAGACGAGTGTGCGAAGTGAGCCTAGCACCTCTCCTGGGCATATCCTGCACACCTGCCTCTCCTCCACATGCACCCATTTTCCCTTCAGCCATGAGATTCTTACCAGAAACCTAGCTGATTTCAGTAGCATGCACATGGACTTCCAGAACTGTGAGCTAAATAAACCTCTTCTTTATAAATTACTTAATCTAATGCATTTTGCTATAGCAAGAGAAAACCGACAAACTAGTGGGTGATAGTTGACACTTCAGCACAGCTCAGTGAAAGGGGTGTGGGAGCAGCCAAAAGGAGAGGTTGTGTAGACAGAGGTAGAGACACAACCCAGCCACCCTTTCTCTCTCTGTACTTCATTCATCTGGAAGTGCAGAACACAGTGCTTTCTCAAAAAGCCACTTGCTTCTTTAAAGCTGTCAGGCAGGTGTGAGGAGGCTGTGTTACAGCAAGACCAACAAGGGGACTTGCCTTCCACAGCCTGGGTGTAAAAAGTAAATCTGAGCTGGATAGGAAAAGCCCATCTTCCAGGCCTTTGGTGGAGCAAGCAGGTCACCTGCTACTCTTCTCCTTTCAGGTGTAATCTAGCTTGGATTCTGAACTTCCCATTCATCCAGAATGGAAGTAGATGGTGTTCTGAACACCCAGGTCTGGAGCCAGGATAGCGTTGCCTGGAAATCTGGCTTTGTCATGTGTCCTTTGTTTTCTTAACCATAAACTGGGCCCTTTTACAGGTTTAAAGATACAACTACCCAGTTTCAATAAAGTTCTGAGCATGAGTCCTAGCTCCACCAGAAGGAATGCAGGGGGTGGTGCCTGCCCATGATGATAATGGTATTCCTGAGTCTGCCTTCCTGCCTATAAAGAGGGCATCTGGTCCTGCTGTCAGTCTCCTAAGACACAAGCCTTGACTCCAGCCTATCTAAGAACAAATGGCCCGCAGGAGAGAGGTGTCCCCTAGTAACAGGATCAGACCAAGCCATCGAAGCCCACACCCCAGGACCAATAGCTGCCCAGCAGCCATACCTGAAACTTGTACCCCTCCCTGCAGATGCAGCACGTGAGGCCTGGCTCCTCGATCAGCTCTTCCATCTGCTTCAGGAGTGCTGTCTTGGTTACTACCTGGCCCTTTTCGTTTGTCTGTGGAAGAAACCAGGCAGTGTGTCAGAAGGGGATTCCTACACACACTCCCAGCCTTGCTTGGGATCACCCAGGAACACACACTAAGGACTGCCACACAGAGAGGAAAGCCCTTCGGCTGTCCATTGGTGAGAGGAAAGACCCAAATTCTTCTGCTATCCTCCCCTTCTGACAGGAACCACTGAAGCAGAGGTAACCACCCAATGGGAAACTGGCACATTACCACATGCCACCAAAATAAGCTTCCTCTCTTTGTGCCAGCAATACCAGGTCTCAGCCATAAAGGGCTGCTACGTTCTGATTCAGGTGCTATCCCTGTGTGAGCGTCAGGCTGCTGGCAATGATAAGCCTCTAGCAGGGCTACTGCTTCAAGACAAGAAGGAACACAGAGCCCTTCGTGCCAAAAAGGCCCTGTTCACAATCTTGCTGACCACTTATAGTACTAGCTATGTGCCTTGGCCTATTTACTTTACTTCTCAGTCTGTTTCTTCATCTGGAAAATGAAGAGTAAGGTGCTCCAGCACAGTACTCAACATACAGCAAATCATCCATAAATGATGGTTATTCTCTCCATTTTTACTATTTTTATAACCTTGCTAAGTCACTTAATCCTGAGTCTCATCAGTATAGCAGAATAATGGCCATCACATCTCTGAGGGTGCCCAGCACCTAGTTCCTGCCTCTTTCTCTTGTCCTGAAGCACAGAAGCCTGCCCTAAGGCCATTGCCTCACAGAACATGCCTAGGGAAGTGGCTTTACCGTCATGCCCAGGGTGCCCAGAGCCTTCTGCCTCATTGCCATGGCCATGCGCTTCTTCTCAGCCCGTGTCTCTCTGCGGGCTGCATCAATTTTCTTATTTACATCACGATGTTCCCGCAGTGCCTCCAGAAGGTTCTCCGCCAGGGTTCCAATGCCCTCGTCACTAGACACCTGCTCCAGTTTATGTAGGTTTGTGATGGAGTCAGTTCCAATCAGAACCTGCCAAGAGAGACCAGAGAGATTCATGCATCCAATTATGTAGATAAGCCTCTTCTTAGGAGCTTAAAGGGTTGTAAAATCAAGTAATGTGCATAGTCTTATACCATCTGCCCAGGTGCCCTCAGAACCTTTGATTCTATACTTTCAGAGATACAGACAAATGGAAGGTGTTGCTCTGTCACTAACCTCTGACTAGCTACTACACGCTTTAGCTTCAGCCTTCCCATGCACAAAATTGGGGATAAAAAAACTAGGGTTGCTGCAAAGATTAAAAATTAAGTAACATGCAAAGGATTCAACACAGTGAAGGGACCAGTAGAAGACAGCCGTACCCTGTAAGAGCAGCAGCACCTGGTGAACCTGAACAGTGCGCTCCCAGGCAGAGAGGCCTCATGCTCACAAAAGACTATCCTAACTCTTCATCTGGGGCCTTTAGGCCACCAAAACTGGGGGCAGTTTTTTCAACCTAGGGATACCAGAGGTACAACTACTACATGTGCGAGTGGAAATAAGAAAACACTTTAAACACAGATTATCAATACTTGTGCTCAAGAAGGTTGAAGTCACCACACTAAGGCCCTCTGCTATTGGGAGCAGTGGGGAAGTCAGAACCCCAAAGGCAGGTGTGGTCTGGAAAAGCCTTCTGGCTGAGCTCACCGAGCAGCATCCCCACATCAATGAAATCCCCACACCCCTGCCACAAGTGAATTGAAGGCAATTATTATATATTTGACAATAAAGTGAAAACAACAAAGCCAACTTACAATGTGAAAGCTCAGCAGTCAACTCAGATCATTTATTAGCTTGTAAATCTATTCTCACTGCAGGTACACTTCAAATTTGTACCTCAGCAAATTACATATTAACTCACGTCTCATGCTCCCACATGCTGAGCCTGTACTTCAAATGCTATGGAACTTTCCCACAAGCACCCCAAACATCCAGGGTGTTTACTGTGCTCACGTGAGTGCATGTGGCATACACATGTGAAGCAGTTTTAGGCACTTCCCTCACTAAGCTCACGTTCCAGTTAGGCAGACAGACCACCCATCCACCGCATATGCTAACAAACTCTCCTCCCATAAACTTCCGCGTCCTCCACTTCCTTCAATGGCACCGCCATTCCCATCACCCAAAACCAGACAAGCAGCCTTCCTATTTTTCTACCTCCTTTGCTCTTTGTATGCAATCCCCAAACCCCGTTTACTTTATCTGCCAGATCTCTGTTGAGTCTATTCCCCAACCAGTCCAAGCTGCCACGTCATTCACCTTGATCATGATAAAAGCCACTTTTCTTTCTTCTCCAGTCTCAACTCTCTCCAATCTCTTCTCTGGCCTGTGGTAGGAGAAAACTCGCACTCCTCTCCAGGGCAATTTACACTCTAGACCCATCATCAGCTCTGGCCACAACTTCCCACCCATCTACAACTGCCTCTGATTCTTGGATGGCTTCAACTTCTCTTCTCTGAGCCTTTGCAGGTGCCACACTCTTACAAGTCAAGCCTTCCTGTGCCCCTTCCGTGCTGCATCTATCTCACTGCTTAATCATTACTCTGTGTTGGCTCCATCTCCTGACAGACAGTGAGCTCCTAGCAGACACAGACTGGGACTGGTTCAGCAGCATCTCCTCAACCTAGCTCAGTACCAGTCACAAAGGGGTTCCATGAATGTGTTGGAACAAAAGTGAATGGGCATGGGGCCGGGGATTTAGCTCAGTGGTTTCACTGCCTGCTGCATAAGCGCAAGGACCCAAGTTCGATCCCTGGTACCCAGCCCCCCAAAAGTGAATGGCCAAAGCATGCACCACTCATCTAATTAGATAAACCTTATTCCAGAGAAAGCGATTCCATTTAAGTAACCAAGAGTGAACCTACAAGTGAGCTGACTTGAGTTCTAAGCGTCTGTGTTACCTTCAACCAAAGTACAACTCTGTTCCTTGATTTATTCCTATGCAAAACAAGACTGTTATAAGGATATGGAAAACAACATATGTGAAGAATCTTACTAGGAAAAATTATCTCTACTAAGATATACTAATTGTGACTATCTATTGAACTGAACATTAGTTTAGAACAACAGAGACTTGAGTAAGGCGACTGAAAGATTGAGACACCATCTTGCTATGTAGTTCAGGCTAGCCTTGAACTCACAGTGATCCTCTTGCCTTGGCCTCCTGAGTGCCATCATGCCCAACTGGATGAATCTTTACTATCATCATTATCACATTTTTGGAGCAAGTTATCAGAACAGATTGGCAAATGAAAAGGCAGACCTACATTCCAGGTAGAACATTACATGGAAAAAAAACCCAACCCTAAGGACTCAAAATTCAACATTAAAAACAATTAAACAATCCATTTAGAAAATGGGCAAAAGACATGAACAGACAATTCACTGCAGGAGAGACACAGATGAAACACATGACAAGGTGTCAACATCATTAGCCACGAGGGAAATACAAGTTAAAAACACAGTGAGATGTCACTGCACATCTTCCAGGGCAGCTTAAAATTAAAATTAAAGACAGCCCCAAATGCTGGCAAAGACAGAAAAACTGGGTCACCCAAACATTGCTGGTGGGAATGTAAAATGGTGCAGCCACTCCAGAAAGCAATTTGGCAGTTTCTTGTAAAACTAAACATGCAACTAACTATTGTACAACTGAGAATGTCACTCTTGGGCATTCATCCCAGAAAATAAAAACTTACATTCACTCAAAAACCTGCATTTGAATGTTCATACCCTCTTTATTAAATAATAGCCCCACACTGGAAGCAATCCAGTTGTCCTTTAGTGGGTAGTAAATAGACTGGGATTTATCCCTACCACAGGACATCACTAAGCGATAAAAAGGAACACACTATTGCTACATGGAAGGACCTGGATGAATCTCCCAAAAGTTATGCTGAGTAACAAAAGCCAATTCCGAAAGATTACATGCTGTAGGGCTGGGGATTTAGCTCAGTGGTTTCGCTGCCTGCTGCGCAAACTCAAGGACCGGAATTCGATCCCCGGTACCAAAAAAAAAAAAAAAAATTACATGCTGTACAATCTCATTTATACAACATTTTTTTTTTTGGTACTGGGGATCAAACTCGGGTCCTTGCGCTTTTGAAGCAGGCAGCAGAACCACTGAGCTAAATCCCTGGCCCTATACAAAATTTTTGAAATGACAAAATTCTAACAATGGAGACCAGGTCAGTCAGAGGTTCATGACCACAGCACAGGGCACATGGATTTGGCTATAAAAGGGCAACAAGAGGGGCGCTCTTGTGGTGAGAAAACTGTCCTGTGTCTTGACTATAACAACGTCAACATTGGTTGTGATACGTGCCATGGTTAGGTGAGCTGTTACCACTAGGGGAAACTGGGTCAAGGGCACAAACGATTTCTCTATATTGTCAACAACTGAATATGAAACTATAATTATATGAAATAAGTATGAAAAAATCCAGCCCTGGTCACCTGTCCGGGGCCAGTTAGGCTCTATGAGAGTCAGTAGACCTCTCTAGTAGGGAGCAATCAGGACTGAGCTACAGAGTGGAAGGGGTAGCATCCCTGTGAGCATATAGTTTTTAGCTATCTGAGGCAGAAGAAAAGAGTGGCAATGGTACTATAAATGTCCAATGACTGGCCAGAAATTCAAACTGTATTATAGTCTGGTCCGCCACACCCTCACAGTTCAACTGCTGCATGGAAGACCCATGAGATAGCTTAAGACTGACTGGATGGAATCACAAATGTAATTTACTCCCCTCTGAACATAAACACAGAAAAGAGCTAGATGACTCCTAAAAGTCTGAGAGTCCCTTCTACTCATGCATCACGCAGTAGGGTGAGTTACACCTCAAGGTGAATCAGGTGGTTCTATCTGTTCAGTCCCTGGTAGGTAGAAGGGAATACATGGCTCCCTCTGATTACACGTCCTGTTTACATAATATGGTCCAAACATATGCTAGCTACTCACCTGAGTGGCAGGGTGCTGGATGGCCAGACCCCAAAGAAGCCGCAAGATAAATGGCAGGGCTGGGCGAGACAAAAACTTTTTCCAGATGTCAGCATCCAAACTGCAAATCAGAGGAAGGCAGTGGTATTAGCAGGACCTGGAAGCCAGTCAATGATTCTGGCTTACCGAAACTGTCCATGCTTATTTAAACATGGCCCTCCAAGAGTGCCATAAAGAATCACAAAGAACCACTTAGCTCAGCTGAGAAGCCAGATAGCAATGAGTGCTTTGAACAGACACCAAAAAGCTGCCATCCTTTCCCTACAGCTGAAAAGGGGAGCAGCCAGCCTGACAGCTTCGAGAGGGAGGTCCCAAAGAGGCCAAAGAGCATGTGTGTGTGCACACACACACACACACGTGCACGTGTACACACACGCACACACACAGCTCTGCACCAAGATGAGGATGGAGCAAAGGGACGGAGGGGAGCACCAAGCCCTGAGGAAGGGATTCTCACTTCTTGGCACTGGGGATGTGCTTCTTCATGTAGTCAAGTGCATTCTGGGTGATTCCCTTCTGGAGGATCAGATCCTTCAGCTGGTGCCCATTGCTGTTGTTCTTTATGCCAGCGGCTATTTTGCAGAAGCAGTCCAGAAAGACTTTGTCATCACCACTGTGGTCTTCATCATACCTAGGAGAGGGTGAAGAATCTGAAGGTGTGAAGACAGAACAAAAACCCATCGCAACATTCTTTTAATTAACAATTGTCAATTACCTATTGGATTTAGTCTAAACTCCTATAGTGTCATAAAAGGCCTGTGTACTGGCTCCTGCCACTCTCCCTTTTGCCAGTTACATGTGCCTACATTCGCACTGCTCTTTTGCAGTTTGAGGCTTTTGGATATGTGGCTCCCCGGTCCACCTTGTTATGCCTATCCTCATCCCACCAACCACTTCACCTCCTCTGCCAGCTGGAACTTAACACAGTGTATTTCAATGACTACCTCCCCGACTACATGGAGCCCTCTGAAAGCCAGATCAGGGACACAGAACTCCAGAAGTTTGGGGGATTCTTCCTTAGCCTCACAGACCAGCTCAGGGTTTCTGTGGGGACTCTCACTTAGCCATAGGAAACCCCACCACATACTTATCAAAATTGCAGTATGGTTTGAACCGCTCCACCAGGATCTGCATTTTCTCCACTTCTCCAAAGGAGAGGTATGGGATGATGCGAAGCAGACCCTGGAGCACGCTGGGGTTGGAGCGGACGAAGGTGCTATTGATCTGGTCCAAGAGCATCACAAGCTGATCCTTGTCACCTGTGAGGAGCAGGTTGCCCTGTGACAGAGAAGAGGACTGAAGTCAGGACTGTGGCTGTAGCCAAGAGCTGACCCCAAAGGTCATCTATTCCTACCAGACACAGAACTGTTCTCAACACCTCCCAGGCAATAATAAACAGGACATATTGCATTTCATAAAGTAGTTTTTAAGTTTCAATGATAGCTTTCTTTATAGTCTTAGGGGGTCAAAAAATATACCAATCCAATCCCCCCCTAAACTCGAGAATGCAGACTTCTGGACAAGTCACCTAGGCATACCTCCAGCCAAATCACCAGCCACAATAAGAATGGAGGTAGTTACAAGGACAGAAAGTGGAAAGAAAATGAACTGGAGGTTGGAGAGCTGGGTTCTAGACCTGACCCCACCAGTTATCAATTATATAAGACACTGAACAGCTTACTTCACTTCTCAGGGCTTGGAGTTCCCTCACCTGTGAAACGAAAGACTGAACAAACGCTCCTGTCTATCAGCCAGGACAAGCCTGGATTTCATCAGTGGGCAGCTTCTGAGTGAAAGAACATCCTTGGCAGTTTTGTTCCCTAAATCCAAAGATTTCAGGCTCCAATGCAATGATGTCATCATTAGTTAAGTGCTGCTCTTCCTCTGACTTGAGCAGATTCTGTCATTCCGGATTGAGCTCAGCTAGATATCAACAAGCCAACCACTGGCAAGGATACAGTACAGGCTCCCAGTGTTTGCAGGGGGTGGAACTGGTGCCCACTCACCTTGTCCTCACTCAGGGGTTCAGCATTGGACTCATCCAGAATGATCTCCATGATGCTAAGCACTTGCTCAGCCACAGCCGCACCCCCACTGTCCTTGCTTTCTTGCTCAGCTACCAGGGCCTGCAAGACAAGGAGACCCAGACACTATGAGGATATAACCATAGGCACTCACTGCTAAGGCATTTGCTGCCCTGTGTTTTTTTTGGTACCAGGGATTGAACTCGGGACCTTGCGCTTGCGAGCCAGGTGCAGGGCCACTGAGCTAAATCTCCAGCCCACGCAGATGGATTTTTTTAAAGATGGTGAAAACATGAGATTAGAGGCCTCTCCCTTGACTGGCCCAAGCAAAGAGAGGCACTATTTTCTGACTGTTGTGGAATCTGGGGTGTTTTAGGGACCATCTTCCTCTCATCTCTGATCTGAACCAGGAAAGGGACAAGAAAGCTAGGGTGCCATGGCGGCAGCAAGGGCTTGAGTCAGCAGGAGAGGGCCAGAAGAGGCCGTAAGTCCATTTCACCTGGGTCCAGAACTGACATGTCTGCACTACCCAGGACTACAGAGGTTCCCCTTCACCATCTGCAGCCCACACTCGTTACCAAGTTCAGAGTCCCCAGCATGACGTTCAAAGTGTTCATTTCCAGCTTGACCAACTGCTGCCGGTTGACTTTCACCTTCACACAGTAACTGAACAATTTCAGCAGCACCTGACAAAAGAAGCCATTCAAAATCCATGAGACCATCTGGAGTGAAGGGTGTGGGGACCAGCAAAAAACAATGTTTAAGAGGGGTCAAGTACAATGCAGTGGGCAATGGGGGAAGGGGTCCTTAAGAGGGATGGTAAGGTGGCTGGGTTCTCACAGCCAATTGGCATTTTCAATAGCACTGTTTTCCAGAGGTCATCCCCAGGAACTGGGTACATCTCCATCACCCTGACAGGGACACTAGTTTCTAATGGGACAGGTGATGGTCCACTGTCTGAACTAATGGTAAACAGAACGATCTAAAACCCATGATCTGGGGAGTGCAGAACCAGACACAATAATATCCATCCTCATGCATCCTGGTGACAATAGTACTAAAATATTTGTGGGGCCTCTGGAATCCTATAATTCTGACTAATGAAATAGTTGGATGAACCCCCAAACAATTCCCACAATATGAGAAGTGAGTTACATTACAAAATCCATTTAAAAAGCAAGCATAAAAATTAATGATTGACACAAGTGCAATTGTTTGGTGAAAGACAATCAGACATCAGTTCCACAGATGAGTAAAAAGGTACTAGAGAAGGCGCCACACACTGGCTTTTGCGGGGAGTGGGCTGGGGGACAAGAGGGTGTGCTAAGATGCAGAGAGTTTAGAAAACTGCCAGGTCCTTAGCTGTTTACACTGGTCCACAGCACCATGTTGCCCTCTAGGGTTAAGTGGCACAATGGCCACAGCTTGGTGCCAGAGGGGCCTCGCCAAGTGCAGAGAGGCTGTATCCTGCCTTGCTTCCATAACTCACTGTTAGAAGGTGGCGTCCCTGCTTGAAATCTTTGATCCCTGCCAGTCTGTTAAGCATGCATTCTAGGCCGCCACACTGAGCCATTACACCAGCCATCTTATACACTTCTTCTTCATCTTCTTCTTCATCTGGGGGAGAAGGGAAGCCAAGAGGAACAGAGGGAGAGGTGAAGATGGGAATAAAACAGAGTGCCCAGAATGTAACAGATAGCTCTTTTTACGCTAAGAGCTGATGGCCCCTTTCCTTATCTCCAATAAAGACACAGCCAAGGGATGGGGTTGTGGTTCAGGGGTAGAAGGATGTGTCTCACATAGGAAAGGCCCTGGGTTCAACCCTAAACACATTTAAAAAAACAAAAGCCAGGGCCGGGGATTTAGCTCAGTTGTTTCACCGCCTGCTGTGCAAGCGCAAGGACCCAAGTTCAATCCCTGGTACCAAAAAAAAATAAAATAAAAAAAAGCCAATAAAAAAGGTCAACATTGGACACTAAATTACAAGATCTCATTCGCAGGAGGAGATTTTCTAAATGTGTAGGTCAATTAAAATTATTTACTCAAACAGGAAAACACAAGCAACCACTACTGCCAATGGAAAATAAAGATGCTAAGTTAAAAATAAATCTGAACTCAAGTTTATAACTAATTCCACTTTTCCTCTAAAAGCTTGTTTCCAACCCTGACAGGTGGCTGCACTGGGCCATCAATGCCTGTATTCTTCCTCTGCTGCAGAGGCAGACTCAAGAGTCTGATACAGAGCACAGGATGTGACTGCTCACAGGTACCAAAGCCCAAGCCCAATGTGCAGTGCTGTCTGTGGAAAGGACTGTACCTGTGGTGGAGTCCAGGGACTCGATGAACTCTTCAGTAGCATCACCCAGCAGGCCCCGCATTCGATAAACAATCCTCATAGGCTCTCCCTGAGCAGACAAAGTTGGAGAAAGGTACTTGTAAACAGGCCCAGAAAAAATGCGAAGGACTCAATACTTGGGCTCACTTCATGCTTCAGCAGCATGAAGAGCCTCTATTTTTCTATGAGCTCTGAACCACATCTCCCAGACTCCAAATGCACAGCAATCCCTTCAGGAAAAAGGAGGCTAATTGTACTTGGTGTCCACTACTGGCTGAATATCATATGAAATGCCTTATAGGCACTACCCATAGCCTGATGGGAATGGTTAGAAACAAACCCCTAGAGAGTCCCCTCAGTGCCAGGCACCCTGGCATGGTGTCAGTCTTGCTTTAGAGATGAGAAGCAGAAGCCCAACGTCACACCCTTGGAATTAAATGGAAAGTGAGCACCACCCCAATGCCAGTCACCAGCCCACAAGCCAACGCGAGGCTCCAGAGGGAGCCTGGAAGGAGAGAGCCCATCAGAGATGCTAGTTCCACTAGGGTCTCCAAACAAGGGAAACTCAATGGAAGGTGCTGAGAGAGAACAACCGTAGACAAAGATGCAAACATGAGAAAGTGGCTAGAGACAGGCTGTGTATGAGGAAAAAGGGAGACAAAGTTGGAACAGGGAGACCAAAGCCCAGATAAAAAGCTACCACAAGTAGTTGTAATCCCAGCACTCTGGGAGGCTGAGGCAGGAGGATCCCAAGTTCTAGCCAAATCTGGGCAGCTTAGTAAGGGCTTGTCTCAAAATAGACAGACAAACAGATGGGATTGGTACGTAGCTCAGTGTTAAGGCCCTTGGTTCAATCCCCCTAGTACTGTACCAAAATATAAACACTGCAAACTCTAGACTTTGCCAGAACCCCTCAGTGGTTTAAGCACACTAATATAAGGAGCAAACGACTCTCAACTTCTATCTTACTTAGTGATTCAAAGGGGAGATGGCCACATAAACTCTTTGGTTCACTACCACTGTTTACAAGGATGCCCAGATATGCTTGGTCTTAACTTTTTCTGTGCATCTGGGATTAAACCTGTATAAATCTATTTAGATGATAGTACATCAACATGTCAGGGGCAAGATGCAATGGTTGGGACAGTCTTCTGCACATCCCTCTGCCAACAGGGTTACTTCTATCCAACTGGCAACAGACTAACAGGGAACAGAATTCCCAGCACAATGGGAGAACATAAAGAAGAGAGGCAAAGTATGTGGTACAAATTAAAGGCCAAAATGTACAAATACTGTACTGCCAATTTATTTTCTTAAACTCCACAGAAATATTTGGGGACTAAGTATAAAACGTTTGCCATACTTCACTGGCACAATGGTTTGCTGTAATTAAGTTTCATACTTGATTTATTTACTAAAGACCCTTGGGCCGAGGATTTAGCTCAGTGGTTCTGCCGCCTGCCTCGAAAGCTCAAGGTCCCGAGTTCCATCCCCAGTACCAAAAAAACCCCCCAAAAATGAAAACAAAAAACTAAAGACCCTTAATGGAGAAAAGAGAAGGGAAGGAATGGGAACAGAGATTAATGGAGAAGGCAAGGTCACTAGAAGAGAGGCACTAAGAAACTCCTCTCTCCTCTTTAAGAATAACTGCCTGCTTGTCTCAGTTTTCCAAGCAGTAGAACAGGACGCTGTCCCTGCCACAGCTGGGATGAAAACATTCTAAGTGGGTGTGCCCATAGGAGCTGAGACTGCATCTCAGGCAGAAGGTGCCGCCATAAAAATGTCCAAGACAGCAACCATTCCCATCACAGCACATGCTCAGAAATGACTGCGTGGGGTTTGAGAACTCATACAGGCCAGCCTATGCTTTGCACAGACAACAAACACTCATGCTTTCTTAAAGTTCTTTGATCTTTATGAGACGCCTCCAAGGGTGGACAAGATGACTGATGTTCTCCACATAACCTTAGACCCCGCTGGGTAAGTGATGAACAGCGGTTCCTCCTGGTCCAAGTCTACGTAAGTCAGGAAAGAAAATCCACACCCCCAAGCAATGAAACAAGTACATACCTCATTCGTGGTACACCAGACCTTCTTGTAAACCTCGGCCACGGGAAGGTCCAAACTAATGATTTTATTGTTCACTAGAAGCTGAAGAGAAAAGCAGATGAAGCTATTATTCCAAATAATTGTAAGGCAAGTTTCAAGATCAAAGGACACTTCATGTGGTGGTTCGTAAATTTTGTGAGTCACAGACTATCATTAAAAAGACACATACATGTGCACAATACAGCATTCTGGGCACGTTTTCAGGGACAAATGCCCTTAAGCCAACCAAGGACTCTAGCTTAGAAATGCCTGCCAAGGACCTCCTACCTTGAGCCCATTTCAGACTCAGCATCAGAAAAACCAGTTTTTCTTAGTCACCCAATGTGCTTTCTATAGTGTCCAGAGGTTGTCTGCCAGAAGGGATCCAACACAGTGCCATAAACCTGCACAGGACCTGAAATGTCAAGATTCTGGGAGCTCTATTGACCTGAAAATCTCTGCCAGAAGCAACAATAATAAAAATCTGTCTTCACTACAAACAATGGCCATTAACCAGTTGTTTCTTCCATGCTAGGCAATGGCCAGAATCTTCACAGGTAATTAACCTTAATACCAGGTAAGACAAGAAGCCAAGAATCATTAACCCCAATTTATAGACAGGAGGCTGAAGCAAGTGACCTGCCCAGGGTTAATTAGCTACTAAAGAGAAGCCCCTGGATTTGATCCCAGTCCATGTTTCCTAGCAGACAGCTTTATGCTCATTACCTCCATCCCACTGTCGTCTTCTAGAAGAGCCACCAGGTCACAGTCCTGGCAAATCTTGTTCTTTATATCCCTCATAAGTGGCCCAATGCCTGGCTCATTGCTGCTATATGGGTTCCCAGGCATCCGGCCCTGTAAGAAGTCTTCTTGTTGGGGATCCTTCTCCAGAGTCACAAAGAACTCAGTGACTTCATTCTCCTCCTAAAGGAGAGAGAAAAGGATTTATCAAAAGGGATGGCAGGCAGAGACTGACATCATGCTACCTTGCTCCATGGATACCCTGAGGGTAACATGCCAAATGCACCAAGCCCTTACATATTAAAGAGATAAAGGACAGGAAGGTCCAGGATCTTTCGAAATAGCCAAACAATCTAAGCAGGCATAACTGTCAAGCATCTCCTGGGTGGGCTTGGAGAGAAAGACTAATAAAATGATCAGATAAAGAGTTACATACGCGCATCTTGTGTAATCGTAACTAATCTGTGACCAGATGACTGTCACTAATGACCCGAAGTTGAGAGGAAGGTTTTTTCCTATGACATAACACGGGGTGGGGGAGTCCAACCCAATGATCTCTCATTGGTAACTGAAGATATAGGTATTTTCCATTCCTCCTCAACAGCAAGAAGAGATTCTTTGGATCATACTATGCTTCTGTATAAAGACATGCACTGCATGCCTGCACAAAATGGGGAGTGGGGGCAGTGAAAGACATGAATATGTCTACACTCTAGCTCAAAATTGCTGCTTCTGCAGTGGGCTGGGCTGACAAGCAGTGAGAAAATTTGGCAATGGGAGGTTAGACCTAGCTTTACACTTGATCTTAGCCAAAAGGCCGAGAAGCGATGAGACCTAGCTTTAAAACAAAAGATTAATCTTGCCCTTGAATCTAGGAAATAAGAACCAGGAAGATCACTGGATTTCCCATCACTAGGAACAGGAAAAATATGAGGTTGCTTTTGTTTCATGCAGTGGACCTTCCTAAAGTGTTGACTGAAAGATCTCCAGCTGGTACAATTCCCCATGACTGTAATGAATTCTCAAGAGGGCTCTGGCAAATCCACAGGAGCACCTCACTGCTTACAGGATAAATGATGCTGCAGAGCCTCTCAAAGATGAAGACAGGAGTCCGGTAGTCATCCAGATTGTAGCGCTTGGCTGTCTCAATGCACACAGCCATGAAAGCCTTGGTTTCTGACTCTGTACCTGCCAGAAATCAAAGTGGCCAAGTTACCTAGGGAAGAACTTCACTTCCATAAATTGAGATGAGACTTACAATGAAGTGTGATTGCTGACAGATTCTTTCTGTGTGCTAAGTCTTTAAATGTTCTCCATGGTAATATCAACAATTCACCTGGAAACCGGATGCCACCTGACTTTCCACTCAGGCCCCATTCTATCACAGATTCTCCATCCCCACATCAGCACACCGCAACACGGTTAGCTATGTGTGTCTGGCTCTCTGGAAGACACAAGCTCCTTAAGGAGAGAGACTATGCTTACTCAACTTAACATCCCCTTCCCAAAACAAGCTCTCAGAAAGATGTCAAACAACCCTAGTTATAGTCCAGTTAAATCAAAGAGTTATACTTTTAAGCTTCTTTCCAAAAATTATGCAGACTGCCCTCTATAATCCAAGAGACAACTTCAAGTCACATGATGAGGGAGAATTTGGGTCTTTAAGAAGGTGGCACTGATAAGCTCACCAACCGGGTGGCACAGCATGATGAAAACAGCACCAGGAGCAAGGTTCCCTGACCTCCCACTGCCACCACTTAAAAACAATTTAAAGTGCCGAATAAAAATGTGTAAGCAAACTGCTACACTAGTGAAGAATTAAAAAAACCAAAATCTTAGGGAGATAAGTGAAACGCTCAAGTAGTTTTTGCTTTGAGCTTGGGTTTCCATGACTACCAGGATCTGAGAGCTGGATATAAGGCCCCAAGTCTGACAAAGTAGATCCAGCAAGAGCCACCCTCCCATAGTGTGCGCACACACTCTCTCTTTCTGTCTCCTGGCACCCAAAAAGAGCTACCCTCTTGGTGGACAGGTCAGCAGAAACAACATTCCCTTATACCCAACCAAATAACTGAGAGCAAATTGCCTTTGCTTAAAACATGGCATCGAGTAGCTGGACAACCTCTGGACTCACAGCAAGCTATCCCTTCCCAGGGGCTTACGGGTCAAACCTCACACTACTTAGGAAGTCTGAAAAGCCTGACACTCAGAACTTCATTGAAGGCAGCCCTGGGACGTTGTAGAGAAGCAGTGACAAATTGTCTTTGGAGAAACCCACCTTTGACCAGCTTCTGAAGAACATCCACAATAAACCTCAGAAACGAGGTCACACTAAAAAATCATAAAATACAACATGACTTAAGGTGCCATACAAGAACCCATATAACAAAGAGCCAAATCAAATTCATAAATTAGCCAGGTTGTGGTGGCATATGCCTATAATCTCAGCACTCTGGGAGGCTGAGGCAAGAGGATCGAAAATTTAAGTCCAGCCTCAGCAAGCTGATGACTTAGTAAGATCCTATCTCAAAAATTTAAACACACACACACAAAAAAGAAAAAAAAATTTAAACATGAACAAACAAATAAAAAGGGCTGGGGCTACAGTGTGAAGGTCCTGAGTTCAATCCCCAATACTGAACTTTTTTTCCCCAAATTTTAGAATTATCAAACACAAACGCATTTAATATGCTTAAAGACCACAAAAGGGATGGGAAATGTAAATAAAAACAAGAGACTATAAAATCTAGCATTACAAGAAGTCAATGGTAGATTACATAGATTACACACAGTGAAGAAAACAAGGATAAAGTGAATTATCCAAACTGAAGCACAAATAAAACTACAAGATGAACACTATGAAAGAGAAGTAAAGGGCCGGAGATTTAGCTCAGTGGTTCCGCTGCCTGCCTCGCAACCGCAAGGTCCCGAGTTTGATCCCCGGTACCAAAATAAAAAAGATGCAGTGCTCTTGAGAGGTAGGTTTCTTTCCTTGAATACATGGAGCTATTCGTCACCCCTCTTTGGGTTCTGCTGCACTTGAGGGCATCTGATTCGTGCACCTCACCAGTCCGGAAGGGGTGCATGGGCATGGGTTCCAGGTTACCTGTGGTCATGTCCTCCAGCATCTCCAGCAGCATGTCCTGCGTCTCATCAATCAGCTTGGTCCTCTGCACCACCAACTTCCGCAAGCACAGGTATCCATTTAGCACAGTACCCACCAAGCGACTTTTAAAGTGCCTTTTGATGGATTCCACCTCAACAAAGGAAGAGAGAAGGCCTGCGGGGACAAGAAAAAGTTCCTGCAAGCATTCTGGATGAGAATAAAGCCATCTAAATAAAGTCTGTGTCATCAAAAGATTATGACCATATTCTATTGCACATGCACAGAGCAGGTGATCAGCAAATCAAGCTGGTCTGCAGTGAACAGGAGCTCTAAAGTACAAACCCATCAATGAGGAGAAAAATACAGAGCTTAAATCTGTACTACAGTCAATACACAAAAGAAGAGTCAACTTAGCAACCGGAAACTAAGGGTCATTCCTTAAAATACATCCAAGATGTTCTAACAGAAGGGTTGCTGGCTTTCTCTACCTGTGAGACTCTTGAGGGCATAGCCCTGCTGCAGATCCGTGCTCAGGGTAGCCTCTTCCAGGGCCAACAAACGGGCTATTTCCTAAACAGGATAACAAGCACAGTGTGACAGTACTGTCAATGGTCCCAGCCACCCCAGGAACTTGCAGCACAAATGAAAGACATTCAGTCACATCTGGTTATTCTAATTCTATGGAACTCCTTTCCAAGAAGCCAACAACACCTGCACTGCTGTTAAGGGGTTGTCTAAAACCTAGAAATAGCCTAAATGCCCAACAGACTATTATTGGCATGTCACAGATACAATAGTCTTAAAAATAAAATTTTGAACTATTTCTCAGTAAAAAAAGAACTCTGCAAAGTACATATTAAAATACAATGAAAAGAATGAGGAGGGGAAGAATACCTTTGTGATGAGGTTGCCCACATAGGGCAGGACTCCTCGTGCTGCCAGGTAGACCTTCCAGTGAGGTGAAGTGATGAGCTTTTGGTAGAGAGCCAGGTACTCAGCAGCACACTCCCCAGCTATGCTCAGCTCATCCAGATAACTGCCATGGAGAGACAGGGGACCACTGGAGAGGTCTACCAGTTCTAAGATCCCGACAGGTCCCTCCTTCAGCTGTGCCTCTCTTTCCCCTCCTTTTAAGGGCATCTGAGAAATCCCCAACTTCCCAAACCTGGGAAGAATTCAGAGCACCAGGTGCTCTGAGTTAGACTCTAAGCATCTTATTTTGATGCTTATTATCACGAGGATTACATAAAGAATCCCAAGCATTTATGTGCCCTTAAGATCTCAATAAATATTGGGATGTGCTGTTGCTACTACTACTACCAGCACGAAAATGCAGCTTTTCCACACTGTGTTTTTCTGTGGTAGGGAGTCAGATGATTATATACCACATGTGTGCCTTCTAACCCCTGATCTGTGCAGTCACCTGGGAAGGAGGGAAAGGCTCTAGATGAAACCTAACTGCCCTTCCCCATCCCACTCCCAAATGGTACCTGGTGAGGAGGTCAAGGACCTGCTGCTTGCGGCTGGGGATGGTGGCTAAAGCTTCCACGATGATGCAGGCTGCCTGACGTGCAGCCTGTGTTGCGGGAGTAAAGAGCACCTGCAGGACGTGGGAGAGGAGAGGAAAGGCCCAGCTCAGAGGACCCTGTCTTATCAAGACCCAGGCAGGGCGGTCAACTGCTACTCATCCAGAAGTTCTCTGGAAACTGTCCTGGGAAAGGGCTCAAGGTCCAAATCAGCAGCTAACACAGGATCTGGCTGTTGGAGAGCAAGAAAGAGGCTACAAAGGAGTCTTTCTTCTTCGTGGAGATTTCCCCACCACATGATTGTAGAACACACCTACAATAACTGAATGGGGAAAGTCAAGCAAGCACTTTCCTTAGCAAAGACTTTGGTAACTCTTTTTTGGGAATACCTATAAGAGGAATATTTTCATTTAATGTAAACTAAGGATTTCTCATTTAACATATAATTTTAATCCTTCAAAGCCTTCCCTAGGAAGACGAGGGAAGGAGGGATAGCAGATATAAAAGGTGAAAGTAGGAAAAGGGAGCAGAGTTGCTGAGGGTTATAGGTCCTTTAAGGTGGAAGGACAGAGAGCAAAAGGAGCTTGATGAGAAAGGCAGAGGAAAGATCTGTTTGGGCCAATCTGTTGTGCTGATGGGTGCAAACAAGGCCCTTTACTATTTGGAAGGAAGCAAGAATACCAAAGAGAAACAAGAGAATGCAGAACAGACACATTGTGAGGAGCAGAAACACAATGCTTGGCATCTGAGGTCAGAGTACGGCAGCCTAGGGACCCAGGAGATGGCACTCACTTGCCGCAGCCAGTTGTTGTGCCCCAGTTTGAGATCCAGGGGAGTGGTCCTTTTCCCCCGACGGCTCAGGAACTGTTTCCACCTCCACACATACTTCTCAGACAAATAGAGATGCCGGAGCTCTGACTTGCTGGGAGATTTCCCATTGCCATCTATCCCTGTAAGCCAAGGGTTTCAGGGATAGATAAGTACAAGAGAGTGACAGGAAAAGAGGGGCTGTCAGGATAAAGGCAGGGAGTGGTTCCCCACATCTTGGAGAGACAGACACCTCTGATAGGAAGACACTTCTTCCAGGCTTCGTAGGATGCCTTGGGATCTCTCTTGAGCCACAGCTGAGCCTGGGCATGGATCTCATTGCAGTATGGCTTCACTGTGGTGAGGGCCTCAACAGAAACATCCTAGAGGAGGTAAGTGGAGCCTGGTGAGAACTCAAAAGCACACCCGAACCCCAGTTTGCCATCAGAATGGCACTGGCACCCAAGGGGTACCATGCAAAGGCAAGAAGATCAGGAGAAGCAATGTGCATCTTTTGTTCCTGTTAAATGATCTTATTCCAATTTAGCACCCAGAGTTTAAGGACACTGATTTCTGCAGTGCAGACTAAGGTGCAGCTGGCTTCCTATAGTTCTAAAGCCATATCCACTAACTCCTACACCAAGGCTGATCTACAGTCTCTCAGAGTATAAACCTCCCAGGATCCTTGCACAGTCTGCAGAATGTGCAGAGCTGATACTATCCAGATCCCTCCTGCACAGCCAAGAGCCCCAGACATCACTCTGCACAGGCAGTTCTCTAACATTCCAGCCTCCTTGGGAGCTTATTCCTACACTCTTCAAAGTTTGTGTGATTATAATTACTGATACTACATTGAAAGTGAAAAATTCTTAAGATAGTTAATTTAGTTAATAAGAAAAAATCTATTATTGTCAACCTCATTAACATTGATATTTTTTAAAAAATCTGAAAGTAAGACAAATTTAATCTGCCTTAATAAGACAGATTCTGGAGCTGGGGATTTAGCTCGGTGGTACCGTGCCTGTCGCACAGGGTCCTGAGTTCAATCCCTGGTACCGAAAAAAAAAAAAGACAGATTATTATACCTACTTCTGCATTCAAACTGTAGTGATATATTGTTTTGGTTGAAGTATATGAAAAATAGCCTCACAGAGACACTTGGAAAAATGAGCATTTTAATAGCTTTTAAAAATCAATTTTGGATTTTCTTTGACATTATCTCAAAATGCTACAAATTACAGGTTCTTAAAGGTGTGCTGTAGTGGACTTGGAGACATGCCAATAAACTTTCCACGTTCTGTCACACCAACTTCATCTTGTACCCAATGCATGACACACTTATACACACTGATCACTTGGAAAAATACTAGTCTGTAGAGTTATGCCATTTCTTTTCTTGCAATGCTGGGGGACTGAACCCAGGGGTTTGTGGCACATGCTAAGCAAGGGCTCCACCACTGAGCCGTACTCTTGCCCTCATTCTTCCTAAAGTGACAGGCTCCCTTCATTCATTTTTAAGAAAATGTTGTCACATACCCATGCCTGACCAACCACAGCCGCCCATCACTTGTTCCCTCCAGCACCAGTGTGACTCCCTGAAAAAAGCAGGGCTCAGCTGCATCTCACTCACTCACAAGTACTGTGCATCATCTCCTATTCTGACACTGGGCACTGAGAAGGCTATCTGCAGAGTGGAGACTTAATATAATAATCTGCACTGTTTCATCAGGATGTCAAATGAGACCACATGGCAGTGAAGAGCTGCTAGTGCAACTTGGTGCATCCTCAGGCTGGGCCCAGCAATCTCACACAGCATAAAAACAAGAGGGAAAACGGCAGAATGTCTTAGGATAATTACAGAACAGCTCTGTCTGCACTGACTCCCTGAAAGTCTTCAGAACACCCAAGGGTCTGGGAGCTAAATGTTGAGAAACTTGTGTTCTCCTTGGGTCAAATCTGAGCAAAATGCAAAAATCAACACTAGACTCCATGCTTATGAGGTAAGTAATGCTGTGAAAATCTCCTTTTGCCTCCACATGGTGAAAAAAATAATGGTTAGATGGGGGATGCAGTTCCCCTTTTCAATCAAGAACCAGTTTTACTAGCAGCCCTGGGGAAATAATCCATCACCTAAGGGAAGTAAGCAGTGCGCTCCACTCCTGTCTTTAGTGAGGGCTGCCAACACAGACCAGGATGAGGGAAACAACTTTCTCCCTTGCCATAACCCCCAGAACACAGCAATCACAAGCAGTGTTTTGCCATAAAGACTCTTCTTGCAAAGGCAGGCCCCATCCAGAGGGAGCAGGAATCTGAAGGACCCAAGGACTAACCCTGGGTGGTTTAGAGGCAAATGGCCTCCAGCATGGCCAAGAGGAAGAATTATGAACTACATATTCTATAAGCTAGTTGGTTTGTGGCTTAGCTAGTTACTTTAGAATAAAAGCTTGGCTTTATTCATTCCCTTAATAATGACTGATTTACTTATTTTTTTTGGTACCAGGGATTGAACTTAGGACCTTGTGCTTGCCAGGCAGGTGCGGTGCCAATGAGCTAAATCCCCAGCCTAATAATGATTTATTGAGCAGCTGTTATACACTAGATATAAGAGTAAGAACTAGAAATTTAAAAATATTAATCCTTAGATTCATGGAGCTCACTGAGTCATTTATCTTTCACATTTCAGAGTTGAGACTGTTTTAGTCTTTATAAGTAGGGAGACTGAGGAACTTTAGTAACTCAAGTGCATGGTCAACAGAAGAGCTGGGAGTTAAACTCAAGCCTCCTTCAATGCCCAGGATTTCCCCTCCTATATGGTAGGAGAGGGGTAGGAAAGAACAAGGGCTTCCTGGGAGCTGCAAGTCACTCTATGATTCAGAAAGACGTAGTCTTCTAAAGGACTTTGCTCTACACTTTTGTATTTTCCTGTTTATTTTACTCTAAACTCCCTTCTCAAAACCTCAATCCCTCTGCTGAATTAAGGCAAAGGCAGCCTGGTGCCCAGGCAGGACAAGTGAGCCCAAGGTAAGGCAGAGACCTTGAGGAGGCACTGGCACAGTACCAAGACTGACCCTCTGGCCCGGTACCTTATTCTTCTTGCTGGTTGGCGCAGGTGGCTTAATCAGCTTCTGCAAGATCCGCAGACACATGAGCGTAATGTTCTCAACAACCACGGGAGTCTTAATGTTCACAGCCATGAGGAAAAGGCTAAGTGCTAGGAATGGCCAGGAAAGGTACAGTCACAATCCCAAGACACGTGCCATGCTGCTGCAGAGGCCACCCCTCCCCTTCTGGTGCCAGGACCGTGTCTTAGGGCCTCCTTTCCGTTCTCAGAAAAATCTCCAACCCAAGTGCTCCCCAAACTCACCACAGCGTAACCGGAGCTCCCAGCAGCTGTCCTCCTTCGAGATGGAATCTGTCAGTAGCAGCATCTCATACTGAAGGCTACTTGCCTAGAAGGCCAACAGGAAGACACTGAGTCAACAAGGATCTGAGGATCAGTCCACAGAGTAGGGTAGACTCCAAGCTCTGATGCTGAGAACTGTTAACTAAAGTGTTTGGTCACAAGTGGCCCCCAGAGACAAAAGACAGATGGAGAACTCTGCAGCCTCTACCTGGAATATCATTCTGGGATGCAAGCTCTGCAAATGCACCACTGCTGCCTTCCTTTGTCTCTGATATGGGACAGGAGGGAAGGGGCCAGAGACAAGAAGGAACATGAGGAAGGAGTCAGAGAGGATGGCTATCCTGCTCACCAGATCAGGATTGGCCCAGTGGCCCTTCAGGGCTGTAGAGACTTTGCCAATGATCAGGTCATTCATTTGCTGGGTGGCTTCTGGATTGTCTCTAGGGAGGAAAAGGAGGTAACTGCTGTTATTCACAGTTGGCGATGCCCTTCCTTTCTACCTGAGGTCAAGAGAACATGAATGAATGACTAGGGCTATCTGGCCTCAAAGTTTCTATTTTCCTTCCTTTTACAGGGACAAGGCTGTAGCTATAGCCTCACAAAACCCTGGCCTACAATGGAAAAGGGCGCATCAGAGCCATCTTTCCAGAGAACAGAAGTTGACTGAGAGAAGAAAAGCACCACCACATGGGGACCTTATCCCAGGCTGCAGGGGCCCCAACAGCTGCCTGGTTCTTGATGGTCTGCTCTATGTGGGTCACAACTCTCCCCATCATGTCCAACTGCCTCCACATTATTTCCTCCACTGCACTCATACTTATTATCTACTCCTCTTTGTAATGTCTCTATGTCACTCTTCTGCTTCCCGACACACTCTAAATAATCCCAAAGTCCTCAGAAGGCCTACAAGACCCTAGATGCCCCTTTGTAACCTCTTCCTCCTCGCCACTTCATCCTTCTCTCCCTCCAGCTGCACAGGCCTCCTTGTCATTCCCAGTACTCCTGGCACCTCCCTGCATCTTGTCCTAGAGGATTTTTTTTTTTTTTTTTTTGGTTTTTTGAGGCAGGGTCTCCCTTTGTAGCCCAGGCTGGACTTGAACTCTGGGTGATCCTCCTGCCTCAGCCTCCTGAGTGCTTGGATTACAGGCGTTCGCCACCATGCCTGGTTTTGCTTGCATCTCAACCCCTCTAGCTGCTTCCCTTGCATGTGGGCACATGGCCTGAGATGCTGCATGGCCAGCTCCCTTCCTTCATGCAGAGCTTTCCTCCAGTATCATCCCTCAGAAGTCCTCAACTACCTTGTGTGAGACAGCAAGCCCTCTGGCAACTGGGGTCGCTGGCCCTGTTTTTTCTTCACAGTCTTATTTTCTGACAACTATAAGATGCCATTATTGTTTATTATATTTCTCCCCACCTAGAATGTAGGCCACATGACGGCAGAGACCGTGAGGTAAATCCCCATCCTTTTCTTTTTTCTTTTGAGACAAGGTCTCACCAAGTTGCCCAGACTGGGCTTGAACTTGTGATCCTCCGGCCTCAGACGAAGAGTGCTGGGATTATACACGTGCGCCATGACAACCAACTGAGGGGAGGGACTTTATCCCTAGAGCCTAGAATAGTGCCTAGCAGTGAACAGATGCTTAATAAATACTTGTTAAATGAGTGAATAAATAGTACAGCAAGGAACATTTACGGTGCTCCCAACATGTTCCACAATTCTGCCACACAGTAAATAATCCACATAAAGCCGTGGGTGCAGTATCTGGTCACTACCAAGTACTCAACAGTATGTGCTACTATTTATTAAGTTATTCTACTTATTCTCCTAACAGACCTTTAAGTACTCATTATTATCTGTATTTTTCCAGTGAGGGAAGCTTAGGCTCACAGAGATGTTAAAAATTTATCTAAGGCATGTGGTACAAAGTACCAGATCCTGACCCTAGTTCCTTCTGATCTAGAATCCCAGCTCTTATTCTCGAGGCCTCTCTGCCCCATTCTCTTTTCCATGTGGGTTTTCTTGAATCCATGTCCAATCACTCCCTTACCAAGACTCAAAGATAGTTCCCTCAGGATACATCACTGGAACCAACAAAGCATAAGCCAAACTTACCATATACAAGGTTTTATCTCAAGTTCACTCACCTACACCCTGGCTATCTTCCCACATTTCCTCTGTGATAAGCTATCTAACCCAGTGGGCAGTCAGGAGCAGAATTATTTTTTTTTTGGTACTGGGGATCAAACTTGGGTCCTTGGACTTGAGCAGCAGGCTGCGAAACCACTGAGCTAAATCCCTGGCCCAGAGGAGCACAGTTCTTTACACTCTCTTGTGCTCCCAGCATCACTGCCGATACCAACCCCAGTATGAGCTGAAATGACTAGGCCCATAATCACAGAGCAGGCTCTGACCGAGTTAGCAGACACATGAGCTGGCGGACCTCCTCCCGCATGGTTGCAGGCCCTCGTCGAAGATTATAGTCAAAGAGTTCCCGGATAAGGCCCTGGGAGACAAGGATGTGCCGCAGGGCTGGATTGGTGGCCAGGGCCCGGAGTAGTGTGATACAATGTTCTGTGACAGCTGAGGCGCAGCCATAGCACTTGGTAGAGGAGGTGTGACCACAGCCTAGGACAGATAAGGCGCGGTACTGGCTGGCAGTGAATGTGGGCTGCACAGAAGTCCGGGATGATTTGGTGGCTGCTTCCCTTTGCTGCAGGTCATATTCCAACAACTCTTTTCGTGAAGCAAAAACTTTCTAAAAAAGAGAAGACAAAAAAAGAAATTGGCAATTAAAATAAAGACAAAGAGAGTTAACTTGAAAATTAGCTTTGTTTTGGAAAAAAAAATAATTACATGCATTATAAAATTTAACATTCCCAATACCCCTACCAATTACATACTTTATCCCCATTTTACATAAGAAACTGAAGTTTAGAAAGGCTGGTTTCACCAAGTAAGGGGCACAGTCAGAAATCAGACTGACCACAGATATTTTTAAAAATGCGGATCGTTTTGCCACCTGCTGCACAAACACAAGGAACTGAGTTCGATCCCTGGTATAAAAAAAAAAAAACGCGGATAAAGGTCAGAAACTCATACACATGTAGCAAAGATCATGCACCAGCAATGTGGGAAGGGAAGCAAGGTGGCTGCTCTCCTGTAAGAGGCTCCACTGTACAGAGATCAGGTCTGGAACATTAACAGCCCACCCTACCCTGTGTCAGCTGAGTCATGGTCAGCTGCTATGCCCTGACCCTCCAGCCTATAAACATGGCATAGTATAGGGAAGAGAATCTTGGCACCCACTTTTAAAAATCCAGTAAACCATCCCCAAAGATTAGTGGCCAAGCAAAACAGATTCATGTTCATTTCTCATCACCATTATTCTATTTCCTAACACAAATTCAGCTCTCTGACAACTGCCAGAAAGCACAGTGTGAGAGGTGCTGTTTGGTGTGCCCACTCTGCCTGCCTTTTCAGCTGCATGGGGAAAGTGCAACAGCAAATACTGAAGTGCTGGATGAGAGTGAGAGACTGATGGAAAGCAATATCTACAGTACTTGGACAAACCACCCTTGAGAGCTGCTCCCTTTCTCTACCTGGATGATTTTGGAGAGTTCATCAAAAGAGTTCTTGCAGTCTCCACAGTACTCCTGAGCCAGCTGCAGGATGTAGCGATTCACACTGGCAGAAGTGGAGCTGATCCCTCCTGCTGTTCCCGAATCTTCCTGTAATCCCAAGAGGTCAGTTGTCAGGCTCATACCTCAAGATGACCTCACCTAGGGGCCATCTTTTGATCATGACCCAATCCCTCTTCAACCACCCTTCTAGTTTGGGATTTTACCTGTGGCTTTTCCGGAGCTGCCTCGTTCACTTTGCATAGCAGATTCTCCAGCTGTGGCCGATGTCCCATCAGCTGATGGTATACTCGGTCAGCTTTGTCCAGAAGGGTGTTGATGTTGGAAACAGCCTAGACAGGAAGCACAGAGAGCTGCATGAAGGCTTTTCAGCATGATGACTTTTCTCTGAGTAGCCCCAATTGCTAACCATTTACCAAAACATTTCCTGTAGGTCAGGAAAGTGTTTCAGATATTATCTCTGTTCTTCACAAAACACTACAAGGTGGTATATTATTCTTAATAATATACACTATACATATGTGGCATACACTAAAACACAATGCTAACAGAAGTAATTGATGCAAGGTGACATAAATATTTAAAAAGCACAGACTGGACTGGGTGTGGTGGCGCACATCTATAATCTCAGCACTTGGAAGGCTGAGGCAGGAAAATAACTGCAACTTCAATGCCAGCCTGAACTACAGTGTGAGATCTTGCAAGTAAAATAAAAATATAAATAAAATTTTAAAAGTACAGAAGGAATGGGAATTTTTATTCTTCCGACTCCAAAGCTAAATGTTTTGTTGTTATCCCATAATGTTCCCCTTCTCTCTGTCCTTTTGCTATCCATGCTGTAACTTTTTTTTTTTTTTTTTTTTTTTGAGACACATTCTTGCTATGTAGTTCAGGCTAGGTTTGAACTCACTGCAATTATGTAGCCCGGGCTGGCCTCAAACTTCCAGTAGTACTCCTGCCTCGACCCTCCCTCTCAAGTGTTGGGATTACAGGTGTGCACCACACCCAGCTTTGCTCCTTCCTATCCAACCACCACATTCTACCAGCTGGAACTGAGCCCCTAGACAAGTTAATGCTGAGGGAAGGCCAACAGCCTCAATATGAAGCAATCTGCAAAAGAAAGGCAAGGCAAATCATCTGACTTCTCTCTGCCTTTCTAGATCTGAAGTTCTATGCTCCTTAAGAGGCTCTTGTTTCAGCACCAACCAACACTTCTCCAAACTCCTATCTATGTAAGCTATGAATCCAATACACCTTATGCCATTACTACATTTATTCCCATCCAAAAACTGGGCCTTGAAGCTCATTATTTGCTGGGTAGAGAAAGACCGGGTCAAAAGGAAGTTTAGATCAAAGCCACAGCCCTCTGAGTCTGGGTCAGATCTAGTCTCACCTTCTTTCGGTCTTCTTCATTCTCGATGGGATCCACTGCACAGCAAGGCTTGGCATAAAGCATGAAGTCAAATCGAGCATATTTACAGAAGCCACAGGCGTTGCAGAGGAAGGGATCCTTCTCATCATAGTTGATGGATCTGAAGAACCAGTGTTCAGGTCAGTGGGGCCGGAGAGGTTAGGTGAGGAGGGGGTGACTAAGAAGATGGACTGTGGCATATCTATACGCTGGAAGCTACTGCAATAATTACTGATGGGACAATAAACTGGTAGAATAAAATGATATAAGCAATCAGGCAACAAGAAAGGAAGACCTAGAACGAAACCAAGGGGCTTTCCTCCCTGGCTCCACACCCTGCCACTGGATGGGCAAGTGCAAACACACACACACCACCTTCCCATGTCCCCCGTTCCCTCCTTACAATCCTTGGATAGAATGAATATATAATACCCACATCCTCTAAATACAGTATTGAGGGTACCAAACACAGAAATTGCCCACATCGAGACTATTACAGAAAAATACACACAAGGAACATGTTTGACCTTGGCCTGGGGGAAACCACTAGCTTACCTGCATTTATGACACTGGTACACATTTTCTCCACAGTTGCCACAGACACCTGGGTTGGCAGGGACAGAGGCGCTACAGCGTGGGCACTGCAGGGTCTCTGTGGAGGCCTGGTAGTTTTCATAGAAGTCTGCAAATTCGATCATCAGGTTGGAGGCCACAATGGGCAACGGTAGGTCAATCTTCACCTCTGTCTGCCCAGGGGTCAGCTGAACTTTCTTGGCTTTGTGCCAGCGAGCCGGCCTAGGAAGAGGCAGAGGAAATCAGATAGAGGAAGAGGGCTGAGGGCCTTGTGTTTAGTTCTCAGTGATGACAGACCGATGAGACAAAGGCCAAACCAAAGATTGCTCCACGTGCTTTCCTAAGGTAATCAAACAATTAAAGAAATTTGGCAAATAACAGCAAGTGAATTAAATGTTTCCACTACTTTTTTCTATAAAAAAGGAAGAACATACAAGTGCTACACATAACAACTTGTGAAGTTCCAGAAATATAACAAGTGCACATCAAGGACAGACATTATTCCAAATGATGCCATAAGCCTATAATCCCAAGAGCCCATCATGATGACTACCTTGGAAGAATAAAACTAGCCTGCTTTAAAGAGGCAGAGGGACGAACCAGGATCTGGCTATAATATAACCAAATGCTAAGTCAAGTCATAAAGAGAAGTCATGGAATAATTTAGAGGTGATTACCTTAGTAGAATTAGAGCTCTATCATTGAGTACTTACCATATGCTAGGCTCTGTTCCTATCATTTTTTTATCTTAAAGTAAGATCTTGAAAGTGGGAATTTATCTGTACCTTACAGTTATGGAAACCAAAGTTAAATTCTCTAAGATCACAGAGATCGTGGAAGGGCTGGGAGGTCTAACAGTACCTGTGCTATGCAAACCCAAGAAAAGAGTCAAATCAACCTGGGGGGGAGGTTCTAATAGGTAGCAGCTCCATTAAGGTTATCAACATTAACTTGCTTATCAAAGGAGGAAGAGAAAACTTCTTTTAGGAAGTACAGTTCCGGCCAATTTGTTGATATGGTGCATACATCTTACTCTGCCTTTTGGTAGTACTTCCATTCTGTGTGCAGAACATCACTCCAAGTCTAAATATACAAGTAGCATCCACCTGTTCTCTGCTCAACAGCAAAGCCTGAAACTCCAACAAAAAGAGCTCTGTCTCTGTGATGGTCAACATGATAACCCAGCTAGTGATTCTTTGGCCCATACGTGCATTGACCTGATCCAGATGCTGGGGTGCAGGGGTTACAAAGACCTAATATGGGCAGATATGGAGGGAAGACACCATGCAGAAGGAAGGAATGTGCAATAGAGAAGATTCTTGAGAAATACTTTCTGCTCTATGAATAAGAACACAGTTGTCTTAATTCAAGAAATGGCAACTACTTCCCCATATAGAAGGTTTTCCGTAAGACTAGAAATGCTCCAGTTAAAATGGGCTTGGGAGCTAGGCATGGCGATGCACACCTGTAGTCACAGCACTCAAGAGGCTGAGGCAGGAGGATCACGAGTTTGAGGCCAGCCTGAACTACATAGTGAATTCAAGGCCAGCCTAAACTACACAGTGAGACCCTGTCTCAAAAAACAAATAAACAAAAAACAAGGGTGTGGGCTTGAGAAGCTAGAGGTCCTTGTCAGGTCTCCTTCCTGTGGTAGGCTGTCAAGAGAGCTGGTGCCAGTGAACTAACTTAAAAATACTCTGTCGGGCTGGGGATGTACCTCAGTGGCGTAGCACCTGCCTCGAAAGCACAAGGTTCTGAGTTCCACCCCCAATACCAAAAACACAAACAAAAAGTTCTGTCAATAATCTCAGAAACTAGTCTCAATTTTATTCCTTTGTCATGACAAATGTGGCTAGGAGGACATACTGACCTCTAGGGACAGGCTGCTTTGCCCCCTTCCAGGAACCCAAACTAGCAACTAGTGTTGAGCATTGTAAACCTAGTACCCCACCTCAAGCCTGAAAAGCCCATACTTATTTTTCAACTCCACGATGGCCTGCACAGTTCGGTTGTTATAATATAGGTTGACAGTCCGCACCATCTTGGTCCTCTTCAGGTCCCCAATTTTCACTGTCACTTTGCTTATGGTGTGACTGCCAATGAGCTTCACAACCTGCTGGGTGGTGGTGTACCGTGTGTCCACTTTAATGGAAGACAGCTTGATATACTAAATACAAGGGTACACAAAAACACAATCTCAGTTCAAGTTTTAATAGCTTATCCTGCCTTTTAAAAAATATACCAATATAACCCACTCTCCATTTATGGATGAAGTTTTTACTTAAGGCAACAAATGTAGCAGGCAAGAATCCATACCACTGGTAGCCAAATATTACGAGAGGAACATCTATGCAAGACCAACACCGATCTCTGAGAACAAGAAACCCACTGGGCCCACAAGCCTCAGGACGGTCAGGTTAAAGGGTTACTTACACAAAATGGCACTTCTGGATTATTACACACCAGGCAGGGATCACTCTCCAGGTAATAGCCATCAAACTCCACTAGGCCAGACAAAGTACTAAGGAAGAAACCAGTTTCAATATAAGCAATGTTTCATTTTAGGAAACACTGAGTTTCACAAAGAAGCCATGACAAAGTCATCATCAACATCCCCAAAGCGAGCCCCTTGACAGAACTTAGGGTTTAGAAGTCAAAGGAAGGAAATTCCAACTAATTGGCTTTAGTTCCTTCCTATTTCTGAGCTGAGATTCAGTGGAATCTTAAAATGCATTAAAATTTCACTTTAAGAAAAGTCACTAAATTAAAACTTACAAAAAAAACCCACTGAACTTTATGTATAAGATAATAAATTTTATAGTATGTAAATCATACTTCAGTAAAGTTGTTTTTTTAAAAAAGGCACCATTAAACCAGGGAAATAAATCAATTTAAGCAATGTGTTCTTTAAAACTTGTTTTTTATAAAAAAACGGAAGACATTTTCTGTAAGATTGTTTTATTTAGGTTAAGCCCTTAAAACCAGAGACCTTTTGATGTTGCTGCTTACCAAATTGTAAATTTACTGATTACATTGTGAATACCTTCTATGTGCAAGGACCTGGACTATATGGGAGGAAGTCAAAGCTCAGCTAGCCAAGGTCACTGCCCCCAAGCAGATTCTCAGTTCGTATGTAATGGCCAATCAACAGGCAAACAGCAACTCAAAACAGTAACTGTCCTTCAAACAGGTAGGAAGCAAAATAAAGCTCACTTGTAAATGTTGGAATTGGGATGGTTGGTAAGAATATGGTTCTGGGTCCGCAGAATCTCCACAGCCTTCTGTGAATATTCCTTTAACTGAAATAGAATTCAGTAAAAAAACAAACAAACAAACAAAAAACAGTTAAAGCCGAAGTCTTAAGTTGGAAAAGAGTTTTATCTTTGGCTTTCTGGTGGAAGACTACCCTGCAAGTACTGGACTGCTCACAATCATACGAAGTTGGGCATAATTCCCAATGGTTTAATGATTTCTACTGTCTTCAAAAGTTTCATTTTAGAAATAGGTCACCTTTCAGACCTCATGAAGGAATATAATTGCAATTATACAGAACTCATGAAATAGTTTCAACTGCAGAAGCATTTTATGGGCACATAATCAGGGCCATTAACACAACTAGAAGCACTTTCTTTTGTAAGCAGCTTTGCTGAGTTGCATTTCCTTTCCCAACCTGATTTTTTGGCTAAGCCAAATTCAAATCGCAGTTAGAAGATGCTAGTGTATATTATCTACACGGTAGGTATATACGTGTTTAATAAGAAATCAAAACTCAGTAATTCAAGAGAGATTTCATATACAGACCCCTTACCTAAGTTAGTGATACGGTTCTTAATTCAAGAGAAAAGATTCAATATAGCAAGTTAGCCTCTCTGATCATAAATCAACTGTTACCTTCTTCTCTGTCTGTAGAGTTTTCAAGGAGAAATATCCTAGTAGGTCCACAAACTGGGCAGCTTTACGACCATAAGCTGGGAGTTCTGGCCAGATAGACCACATGAGATCTAGCAGGAGCTCCTGTTGAGATTTGCTAGAGTTTCTGCAAGTAAATGACAGCTCATGTTACCAAGTAGCACAGAACTCTGAGGTACCTCTATGTCTCACCAAGGCCCGGGTACTGTTTCTACAGATGAATTTATTTCCCCACAACTATGGCTTAAGTGGAAATGATTTTGTGGTTCTTTTGATCATTAGTTCTTTCTTTTTTCTTTTTTTAAACTAAACCATATTTATTTGTTTTTTGGTACCAGGGATCGAACTCGGGTCCTTGTGCTTGTGAGGCAGGTGGCAGAACCACTGAGCTAAATCCCTGGTCCTTGATCATTAGTTCTAATAAATGTAGTACAGTATAGTTATTTACTACCTTCAGAAGCTGGTCTATTCTCAATCCTCCAACCTTACTCCAGAGAGCAGAAACTGAACTTTTTTAGGCTGAGAGTCTAGCTTGATCGTTTTACTAGCTCCTTAACTGTGTGGGAAACAGTCTCTTGCCTATGACATCAGCTTAACAGCTAAAAAGCAGATAGCTCAATAAAGAAACCTCAAGAGGATTCAGGCTAGTGTAAACACTGACACTGCAACCATAACTATGTAATGTCAAACCAAGGTAGAACTACATCATGCACCCTGGCTCCAGACCCAAGGACAACTGCGAAACTAAACCTGGGCACTACCTGTAGATATGCAGCGTCAGGCAGTGGGCCTGCCAGCGCACGGAGGAAGAATTAGACTCCAAGAGGAAGCACCGAAGAAACTGAATCAGGGTTTCCTTATCAGCAAATTTGTTAAGTTGGTTCACCAGAGCTGTGCAAAGCTGGTCCTCCTGGCTGCCAGAGCTCTCACCTGCAAGAAAAGGGCAACACTGAGGATCGAGGGCTAGGAACAAGTCCCTCATAGGCCTCAGGCCTGTGTTGCCATATGGAGAGATGGGAATTCTGCTCATTTCTAGTAAAATTTCTACAAATGTGACAAAATAATTTTCAGTTGTTAACTGGGGAATAGGTCAGCTCCAACTGAGACATACAATAATGCCCCAAACAAACATAAGATAATGTACCTACACAAGCTTGGTGCTGAAAAAATAGTTACACTGGAGGAACTCAGTTACCATTATTAAAGACCTGTTCAGAGATGTCTCAATAATTAACTGGGTTTTTGTTTGTTTGTTTTTAAAGTTTATTTGAAAAAGTAAAAGTGAAGAGTGAGGGAGAAGCTGACTCTACAGAGTGAAGCTGGGCTGAGTAAAAGAGGAAAAAGCAAAATAAAAGTACATACACCCTGGAGGACACAGGGTGGGCTATCAGGAGGAAAGCCAGGATAGCTTCGATAATTAACTGTTCGAATGCAAACCATCTCCACTGCTACCAACTGTTGGTCACCTGCTGAGATCTCATCTCCAAGGACCATCAAAAGCAGTGAAGCCAAAGGTAAGGGGCTAGCTACAAAGCTGACATTCTTAGAGCTCTCACAGCTGATTAAGACAGGATTTCACTTAACTCTGGCAATCACTCCACAGAACAGGTGTTACTTTCATCCCACAGAAACAGTAACTTAATCTACTAAAAATGTCCAGTGCACTTTGACCTTTCCTATTAGTCACTTGGTATAGGATGCCACATAATTGTTTAAGGTGTCACCTTCACCACAATGGAAAATGAGATACAAAGTAAACACTAGAGGTTATTTGGAAAAACCAGGATAAAAGAACCTTTCAGAAGTTCAAATTAAATCACATATACCAAGAGTTAAACATACCACTCTGATCACCAAGACCAGAGAGTGACTCTTACCATCTTTCTCCTTTTCCTTCTCTTCTTTCTTGCTCTTTTTAGTGGAAGACTTAGATTGAGTTGTGGTTTGTCCAGAACTGGTGGCCACAGGGGTTGAAGAAGCCACACTGGAGGACCCAGTGGAGGCTGCCAGGGCAGCAAGCACTTTGCTGCCACACAGAGCACAGGAGAGCAGCTGCAGCAGCACTGGGGACACCCCTTCGTCCACCAGGAAACTCACTTGAAGAAGGAAGTACAGGACCGCTGTAAGCAGAGGGGAAGCAGTGAGCTCTGGGACAACTGAACTACTTACACACAAGAATAGGAGTGATGGTGCCACACGGCCATGACTGCCCATTCCCACCAGCTTTCTTCTCTGAGTTCTCTGTTAAATACTGCCAAGACAAAATGGAAAGGCTTAAAACAACTACAGACAGACTGGATCCAGGCCCTACTCTTATGAATAAGAAATTTTTTAGACTTTTCCACTCCTCTTTAGCTTGTCTGCCACAACTTATAAGTCAGATACTCCTACTCTGTGCTCCTATAGCACCCCAAATCTTGACTATCAGCCCTTATCACTCTTATGTTTTTACTTATCTTCCTTGCTAGGCAGTTCTGTCTCTAGTTCATCCAGCAACCAGCTCAGTGCTTAGCAAAGAACAGGCTTCAATAGACAGTTCTTGAAGAAATGAACAACAGCAATAGCATTGCTTACAGTCATCTTTGATACAGAATTTCTGCCAGTTGATGGTTCTCTGGGCAGCAATCTCTGCACAGGCTTTCAGATGCTCCATCTGAAACGGAAACCCACCACAGCACATGAGGAGCTCCACTAAGCAGGCCAAATAAGCACCAACCCTGCTGTTTTGAGAGGTTGTCATCCTGGCTTAGGACAGCCTGGTCTTCTGTGTAAGGCACATGTTCCCTGAGGTGGTGAACCTGGGAGCAGGGCACCTCTGTTCTATTCCCAACACACAGGGCCCTTTGTTTTCAGGGAACCTTCTCACTAAAGCAGCTGCAAAGGCAGACCATCCTGAGAAGCCACAATCTGGTTCCAGTTTACTACTTTTCTACAAACACAATAACAAGGACATTAGATGAGCAAAAAAAAGTGTCTTCATTTTGAAGGAGTTTTTCTAGATGCTCAAAGGCAAAATCCTCCATTATTCCTGTAGGTCTAATAGTTTCTCTGTAGGGAGTAACACATTTTTGTATTTCACCCTCATCACTTTAGTATTCAGGAACAACACCCAGAGGTGCACGAACTTCAGGTTGATCCTATCCATGACATGAACAAATGACACTGGCAAGAAGCTCAAGCCACCCACTTCACAGCAGTTACGCTGTCAGGCGAGGGAGGGAAATTCTAGACCCTGACGCCAACTACACAAAGCAGAGCACCCACTCAGGCTCAACCCTAGCTACAATATCCCCGAGTATGTAAAAGCCCTGTACTGCTGCAGCCTATCACATGCCTCCCTTGCCCTTCCAGGCCCCAGCCCTCGTACCAGGCTGATTAGTGTGTCATACTGCAGGGCAGAGCCGGAACTGGCTGTAACCACACTTGCCCGGAGGAATATACCCTGCTCTTCCAGCAGCTTCTTGATCCCACGCACGTGGGAGTCCAGGGTGTGCAAATCTCGGAGCTGGCGATACTTCTCCTTTGACCCACAGATGAAGAGCAGAAGTTTGCGGACTTGACGGCGCACAAATGGAGTCTGCTGGATCATTAGATACTGAGGGCATAAACAACAGAGTCAATTGCTCTGGGACTGTATCTGTACTATGACTCTAGGACTGAGTTTTAGTGAAAAAAGTTTTTTGGTACTGGGATTGAACCAAGAGCCTTTTTTGCATTAAGCTACAACCCTCCCCCCACTCCCCTTTTTTTTGTTATTTTGTGAGACAGGTCTCACTATGCAGTTCAGGCTGGCCTTGAACTCACTCTGTAGCCCAGCCAGCCTCATACTTACAGTGATCCTCCTGCCTCAGCCTCCCGAGTGCTGGAATTAGAAGTGTGTGCAACCATGCCTGGCTCACTTATTTCGATACAGGTGCTTGCTAAGTCACTAAGTTGCCAGGCTGGGCTCAAACTTGGGATTCTCCTGGCTCAGCCTCCTAGTGTGCTGGGTTTATAGGTATGTGCCAGCAGGCCCTTTAACAAACTTTTATTAAAAACTAGTGAGAAACAAAACAAGCCACAGTCATTCATAGGGGATTGGCTCTAGGAACCCTGAAGATACCAAAACCTAGAAATGCTCAAGTCCCTTATATAACGCTTGCACATTCTCTATTTATTTTTGAAAATTTCTAAATTATCATACCTAATCCAATGTCAGTGTTTTATAGTTATATTGTACTAATTAGCAAATAATTAAAGAAAAAAGCTTGTGTGTGTCAGTACAGATGCAATTTTTTAAATGCATATTATTTGTGATCCAGTTGGTTGAATCTGTGGTTGCAGAATGCACAGGTACCAAGGGCCAACCATATTTCCTCCTAGCCAAGCTTGCCTCTGTTAAAAGGAACTGGCGGGCGGGGGACGGGACCAGGAGAAAGAAAAAAAACAGAAAGAACTTAGAAAGGAAAAACAGAAACAATTTTCACACTCCTCTTTCTCAAGTACTTAGCAAAATATAAGGAAACTGGCCTTCATACTGGCCCACAAATAAAACTAAAAGAAAAAAATTCTGAAATCTTTTTCAGTAAGAGTGGTACAGAGGCTGGGGTGGTACAGTTACAGAACTCCAAGTGGTCATTTTTGAGATTCTTCTTCTCAGCATTGTTATCAGGTTGCTGTGCTGGTTCAGCTGCCCTCTCTCAGCTCCAAACCCACCTACCCTACTTTGTGGCAAGGACCACAAGACCTACACTGCCTTTCTGCCACCTGGCTCCCTCTAAGTTCTGCACTGGGGGAAACTGGATGCAGGAGCCAAGGAGCTTGCTCCCTCCCGCTGCCTGGAGTCCTGGAAACAGCCTTTTACAAGGCAACTGCAGCTGGCTCTAACTGGCAGCTTCTTTTAGTGTCACTAGTACCTACATATCACATCCCCTTAGAACTCCAGAAGTACCAAGAGCAGCACCCCTCCTCAGAGAGCTGCGGTCTCTCTCTCCTTTTTATACGAGAGCTGCTGGTAGATACCTGTTATCACATTTCTGTGTTTTTGGTTCTCAAATAGCTATTCAACCAATTCCCTATACTGAAATTTCTCTGTGCAGGTAACTAGTGTACTTTCTGTTTCTCTGATAAGAGCTGAATGACTGAACTTGCCTATTACTACCTCGTGTGAGTGAAGTCAAATGTACACAATCAGAAACTACAGCTGGTGGCTGGACATACATCTTGCAGTCTCACTATACAGCAGACTGCAGAGGGGCAGGACCACAACCTAAACAAGTGGAAGGGCTCTCTTAGGAGAACAGGTAGGATTAGGAAGAAAGCAGGACACAAAGGTAATAGCAGATGTGTCTGCTCCTGGACTGGCACAATGCTCAGGACCTTCACTCACCTCTGAGAGAAAGTAGAACCATGAGTGGTCAAAGACAGGAGGTGGGATACGGGAATTGGTGTCAGCAATCTTTTTGATTTGGTATGGAAGCCTCAGTACCATCTCTGTGAGAAGCTGAGTATAGGCCTCAAACACATCAGCAGCATGGCCCTAGGAGAAAAACAACTGCATGAGAACCCATGGTTACCACTTCTCCATGACCACAATGAAGAAAAAGAAAAAGAGCAGCTTGTGTTCCCCAGGCATTTTATGTACATGCTGAAGTTACTGAAAGGCACCTTTCAAATTTGGAGCCATCATTAATTAACAATTTAGTTTACAAACCCAAACAGCCCCAGGTTCCTGGGGGCTACTTATTTCATGCAAATGTTCATCGGAGACAGGGCTCACTATCCCTAAATGTTCAGACACTTCCTTCCATAGTTTTTGACACTGGATTGACTGTACTCTGGTAACACAAAAATTAAAGCTAGATTGGGCAAAAAAATGGAAAAATGGTAGTGGGTAAGGATTTCAGACTTTCTATGAGAAATGTATTCCATTCCCTAGAATCAAAACTTTCCATTACAACAAGAAATATTTAAGTAAATCAAGTGGACCAGAAACATTAAACTGGTAAATCATGTGCATGGATTCACCTCACACGAACAGGAAAGGTAGTGAGAGATCAGAGGACAGCAGAAATAACAGCTGTTTTGAAAGCTGTGTGGGCCCACAAGAAGGAGCTGCAGGAGACTAGGGCCATAATATGTGCCATACATTTTGTCCCTGGTTACTTATTAGATCTATTGTAACCTTTGAAAGTAAAATAAGTTAGAAAAATAGTCTTTGCTGATAGATTGGAGAGAACACATGAATTTGTACACAGAGTGCTCTGGGAAACTTGACAGGAGGGAAGCACATAGGGAAGATTTTACCAAGGATTCAATGATTCAAATGGGTTTTGAAAAAGGACTAGAGTTAGTTAGAGGGGAAAAGAAAGGGATATGGAGGGAGAGGAGAGAATTTCAGACAGGACAGCATGTACAAAAGCATATGCCACATCTGCAAAAAGGTATAGATTGACAGGGCTGTCAGTAAGGGGATTGTGAGTGATAAAGCTCAAGTTAAATAGGTAGCTGGATTCACAAAGGATGATTTGGTTTAAAATTACCAAAAGGTTATTATTAAAAGTTATTATTAGTTATTATTAAAAGTACCAGAGTTATTAAAATAGAGAAGAGTATGCTAAGATTCACATTTTATGCCTGGTTTTTTGTTTTGTTATTTTTTTAATGCCTGCTATATTCCTGCCTATTCAAAGCCATTCTGAATAGGCAGAGAGAACCACAGCTGGTCCAAGCACAAAGCAGAAGTAGTCATACCAAATGACAGCGTTTGTGGACCACTGGTATGGCCTAAGTCCTTTACAAACACTACCTCCTTCAGTGCTCTATCACCCTATGAAGCAGACACTATTTGTGTTCTCATTCTCCAGGTGTAGAACTGAGGCTCCCTAAGGTTAGGCAGAATTTCTCCACACCTCCTGGCTGGCAGGTAAGAACACTGGGTTCATAAACTCATCTGACCAGAAAGCCCGTCTTATCTAGCACGTTAAAGGGGCCTTTCATGACAGGAGGGGAACATCTGACATACACGTGAGGACATGACACAATACACATGATGGTGTTACCTTGTACAGACTCAACTTTTTAGGGAGCTTAATATAAAACGAGATGACTGATCTCACTCAATCCCTCTGATTTACAGAGGCAGGACTAAGAATCCCAGTAGAAAAGGTTGGGAGAAATGGTCATTTATTACATTGTACTGAGATTAAAACCCACCAGGGAGCCCAGCTGCCTCCGGAGGCTCTTTGGAGCTCCTTCAGCTCCTCCATTCACAGAGAGCACAGAGCACAGTGCTCTGAAGGGGGATCAGGAGTACTCCTTAATCCAGGGAAAAACCTCACCTTTACATACTGACGGAGAAAGAATGGGCTCATATCGGGCGGAGATGAAGTTGTATGTGGTTTCAGCAACTGGCTGGTAGCCACGGGCTCCTCATCATTCTGCTGGCTCTTCCAATACTCCAGCAGTGACTTGAGCACATGCAGGCAATAGTCCACAGCCCCAGAGCTCAGCAGGGCTGCAGCTGTGGCGCTGGAGATGAGGGAAGATGACTGGAAGGGAGAAACACAAAGGGTACGAAAGAATGTATTATAAAAACTGAAATCTAATTGGGTGTTAAGGGGTAGGAAACACACAACAGTTAGAATTAACTGTTATGGAAGTGAGCTAATCAGTCTCTTGTATTAAGTTTCCCAACTGCTGGAACATTTCCCCAACTCTTTTGAACAACTGCATGTAAGAGAAAATGAATACCGATTTTCAACCTAACCTCTCTACACATGTGCCATTAGCCAGGGAGGCAAGGACTAGATAAGCTTTGCCCTAGAGGGGCTTGGTTTTCTCTTTTCCTTTGAGCAATGAGAAAAGAAGACCCTTTCAGGGACAGAAAACTTTGTACTCATAGGTACTTCTTAGCCACTTCACCCTCCCAGTAGAGGGTCTTCCACAGAACCAGCTTCCAAAGGAGATGGAGTGGGTGATCACATGCATAAAAAAGGAGAAAAGCTACTGTAAATAAGACCATTAGAAGAGCCTTGCAAATCCCAGCAAACCCCACAGCTCATAAGCTCATTAAGATTGGATGCAGTTCAGCCTCAATTTCTACCTTCTCCGCTTTGTGCTAATCTCCTTTCACCACACATACTGTGCTTTCTCTCTGCTTTATTACCATACCTTATAGCAACAGACACTAGGGGAATCCTCTTAACTACTCTGTGCCTTGCAGAACAGGCCCTTGCTTTTCAATAATGGAATTTCCAAACCCTTTAACCCCTCCATTGGAGGGATTGTTGGCAAAGACTGAGGCTTGAAAGAGATTCTGAAAAAGGTGGAGGTTCTGCTCTTGAAGAGGTTAACATCTTAGACTCTCACTTATCTTGGATGACAATGTCCTTATTCTAACGAAGGACTATCACCTTTGCCCTCAGCCCTGTAGCAAGTGCCAATCCTCTTACCTTTCCCCAAACCTGTAGCCTCAAAGTAAAAATACCTCACATATGGAAGTCTTGGATCCTGATTTGGTACGGGACATGAAGACACTCAGGAGTCTCATCACTACTAGATGGACTTCATTCAGGGCACTGCGCTCATTCTTCTTAGAGACATCCTGCAGACAGAAGCAGAGGCCCAGAAGCCTGCACTTACTTTATGTGAGAGACATCCTCTGAACAAGATTCCCTGAGGTTACTCAGCCCTAATCATTCCTCAGTGAACAAAGACTTACTGAGCTGCAGTGTCTCCACATATCACATCTTGGGTACCCAGAGCCTTCCACACTTATGAAGCCACAGTAAAAATACAAACAGCTAATTTAGTGTTTTCACCACACTGAGCTTCAAGGGTCCATGAGGGCAGGGACTTTGTCTTGTCATTTCTGGTCAGGATTCAAAAGTATGCCTAGGCCAAAGTAGGCACCAAACTCACTGTGTTGAACCAAAAGAATTGGAACCCTCAGTGGATAGTGCCCTCTGAAGCTAGGTAGAGCTCCTCTAAGACAGGAATGAGAACTTGTGAAAAGATCTCAGCCAGTCTCTGCTTCTTACTCAGCACGATTCTCCACTTTTACCTTTTTATCCATGCCCAATTCAGTAATAAGCTGTGACAGTAGGTTGTCCAGGGCTCCCTTGTCTTTCTCATCTTCACCATCCAAATCTGTAGTGAGCATCAAAATGACCTGGAAGGCAAAGAGAACAAATATGAAAGCCAATTTCCTGAAGATAACAACTCTAATCACAGGATGTTTCTGGAGAAATCTAAACCTTACTGACTTCCCTATCAACCATAACTGTAATGCCTTAAAGTGTTCCAGATTCCAAGATTTCCCAAGGTTAAGCGTCCAGAGTCATAAGAGTCAAATTTTGATACATGCCATACTTGACATCACTGAAACTTTTGCAAAAAGTTTGCAACATTAATGGACTAACCTGCATTCTATCCAACAAAAGGGGCTTAGATGTGGCAGCATGTGCTGAACCAAAAATTAAAGAACAATTTTGGCTCCAAGAAAGGCAATTAATGGAAAAACAATAGCCCACACTCTAATACAAAGAGAGACAATGTAGAATAATAGTCTCTGGACTAGGCTTCTGCTCCTGGTTCTGCCAATAGCTAGATGATGACCTTGGGCACTCAAAAAAAACAATCTCCTAGCCCTTAATCTTTTCATCTGTAAGCTGAAGGGCTGAAATTTATAGCTCAAAACAGTACTCTGTCCTTCTGTGACCCAATACCAAACAAAGCTTCCAGGTCCTCTGGAAGAGATGTGCACTGCTTAAGGATAGCCGCATGGAAATGTGGCAGAGCCAGGAGAAGTGAGTGATACCTGCATGTATGGGATGGCCCGGACACCTCCAACATTTCGTAACTGGGGCAAGGTCTGTAGTAACCTTTCCAACAGCATCAGACGGACCATATGCAGCCTAAAAAGCCAAGGAAAATATATGAAACATGAGCTAGTATACAAACAAGAATGAGCTGAATGTGGTTCCTTCTTCCTGCTACCAGCAAGATAAACGAGGACCCAAATGCTTAGAAATAATTTTAGTGTTAAAAAGATGTTAAGAAGCCAGGTGTAGTAATCTACATTCATAGTCCTAGCTACTTGGGAGGCTGAAGCAGGAGCCTAGGAGCTGGAGGCCAACCTGGGCAATGTTGAGATCCCATTTCAAAAAAAACCAAAAAGCAAAAAACAAAAATCCAACAACCGAACAGAAAGATTTAAGAAATGCCTATTTGGTATAACAGAAATATTGGTGAAATCTCACTTAAAAAAGAGCAAAACTATTCTAAACTATAGTTAATAGTTCCTAAGAAAGCCATTAAGTCCTAGTCATTCTCAGTATCTGAACTAAACCTCTAATTGCAGGCTTTATAGCTTTCTAACACATGGCCCTATTCTGCCTCCAGGCATATTCTTCTGGAGTTCTTCTCTGGGCAAAGTCTGTATCATCCATTTGCACAGTGTCCTGGCCCCTTCCTTTTCATGCTCCTTAAATCCACAGAAAGGTCAGCCACTGCTTTACTCTCTCATATGTTATCCTTCATGTTCTTAATGTAAAATTCAACGTCAATACACACTCTCCTACTAGATTCATGAATTCCCCATAAATTCACCTGGTTCCTATATAGCCTTCTTCATCAGCTGATACACAGCTGACCTTCTGTACTAACTGAGTACCTCTGGATCTCTCATGACATGTGGATTTAAGAGGGCCAATATGAAAATTGATTAAGGTTCTGCTGACATATTGGTTGGCAGGAGTTTCATCTAAAGCATAATCTCAGATGGATTAGGAGTACAGGTGCTAAATCAATTAATAGGTTGATTTCATAATTAGTAAACTATCACCACTTCATTTTATCTTATGGATTGTAAGAAACCACATGCATATGTATGTTTTTCATGTATAACATATCCTAGCAGGTATCTACAATATTTTCAAAATAATAAATGCTGAGGTGATGAGGAAGACGTGAGAGATAACAGCAGAAGTTCAACAATTTTGTAGATAACATAAAATAGGCTTAGAGATGGGTTAATGTCTTCAGATTTGTAGAACATACATATACAGAGGAAAAGTCAACAAATGAGTAAAGTCAGGACATCAATCCAGAGGATGCTAGATTATTGGCTTTTAAAACTTTTAGATGCAGGGCCAGGGATTCAGCTCAGTGGTGCCACCTCTTGCCTCACAAGCACAAGGTCCCAAGTTTAATCCCCAGTACCAAAAAAAAAACAACTTTTAGATGCTACTCTTGAAACTTAATAAAAAGATTAAACCCTTTACCCAAAAGCTGCAACTCCCTTTTCTTTGGTGACTTAAAATAAAAATTTACTTTTATTATTTAAAAAAATTCACTGACCAATTATTTAACTTGTTCATGAAAAAAAGTTAGCTGAAAAGCACTAAAGACTGCCCTATTGGCAATGTGGCCAGATACCTACACTGACCTTCCTCCTAAAAGCACCTGGAAATCCTAAAAAGATATCACATCATCTTAGAAGGAACAGGTTTCAAGAAATTTCACACAGTGGGCTGGGGATTTAGCTCAGTGGTTCCACCACCTGTCTCGCAAGCACGAGGTCCCAAGTTCGATCCCCAGTACCAAAAAAAAAGAAAGAAATTTCACACAATTGAAATTATACACTCGTAGTATGTTACCCAACCACAAAAAAATCAGAACTATAAATCAGTAACAGATAACTAGAAAATCTCTAAATGTCTAGAAATTTAGTAATATACATCTAAATTTCCCATGGGCCAGAAACTAAATTACAACCGAATTTTAAATAGATTAAATTGAACAATAGTAAAAATACATTATCAAAATATGTGGGCTTTGCTGGGCGTGGTGGTGCATGCCTATAATCCCAGTACTCAGAAGGCTAAGGCAGGAGGATTGCCAAGAGTTTGAGGCCAGCCTGGGCTACACAGTGAGCTCTAGGATACTCTGAACTACAGAGCAAGACCCTGTCTCCAAAAAAAAACAAAAAAAAAATGTGGGCTTTAAAGCCAGCCAGTGATGGACTGAAGCCTCTACAAATGTGAGCTAAAATAAACCTTTAATCCTCCTGGGGGGGGGGGGGCGGGGGGGGGAGCCTGTGAGTAAAACAAAGTTAAGGGGTGATTTCATAATGAAATATATAGTATCAAATATTTTTTCTCCTGGCACTGGGGATTGAATCGAGTCCTCATGCATGTTAGGCAAGCACACAACCCCTGACCTTTATGTATTTTTTAAAAAGACTTAAATCAATAATTAAGCCTGGGGCTGGGGATTTAGCTCAGTAGTTCTGACACCTGCCTCACAACCTCAAGGTCCTGAGTTTGATCCCCAGTACCAAAAAAAAAAAAAATTAAGCTTGTATCTCACGGAACTTGAAAAAGAACAGAAAATTAAACCAAAAAAAAATAAGTAAAAGGAAATCGTAAGTTGGAAAAAAATTAAAAGAAGATATACAACAAAGAAAAAGGCCAAACAAACAGTTCTTTATAAGCTAATATCCATTTAAAAACTCTTGAGCTAACATTACATTTAATGGTAAAATTCTGAACTCTTTCTCTGTGTTTGTGAATGAGATAAGAAAGTCTAGCACCACTTCTTTCAACACTGTACTGGAGATGAGAGTCAATGTAATAAATTCAAAAAAGAAAATTAAAAACTATAAAAGTTACAATGAAAAAAGCTAAACTGACATTATTTGCAGGTGACAAGACTGTGTATCAGAAAATCCACCAGAATCTATAATTACAATAAGTGAATTTAGAAAGATCACTAGATGCAAAATCAAAATAAGAGCAAAAAGGAGCTCACTAGGAACTAAGAAGTTATTAGGCCATAGGTTGAATAAAGACAGAATTCAGAGAAGTAATCAGAGCCCTGAGACTGATTTTATGGCATTTGAAAACAAGGTTGCGACACTCTGCAGGCAACTTAAGCTTCTGGTTCCTAGGACTTCACAGGTTATTTGGAATTTGAAAACCTCATACAAACACAGAAGGACACATCACAGTTTTAAAACTAAATGATAATAAACCACTTCCTCTCATACCACTTTTGCCTTACCCTGGAACCTACAAGAAGTATCTGGCAAATTAAGTCCTAATATTGAGAGGAGGGGAAAAAAAGAAAAAAGATTTGTGGCACTAGGGACTGAAGGAAGGGCTTCATGTTCTACCACTCAGCTATACTCCATGTCCTCACTTTTTCCTTTTCCCCAACTGTGTCCTATTTAAGAAATCTTTGTCAACCCTGAGTTATGAAAATACTTTCTTCTAAAACTGATAAAATGTTACCTTTTAAATTTGTATCTATACAGTTCAATTAATTTTATACATAAAATAAAACCAGGGCAAGATTTGTTTCATTCTGTATGAATTTCCAATTGATCCATTGGTATTTACTGGGAAAAAAATTTCCCATGCTCCACATAAGTGCCACCTTTCTCATAAATCAGATGACCATGTATGTGTAAACTGATTCCTAAACTCAAGCCTGTTCTATTACTGTTTCTCTTTGTACCAATATCACAGTCTTAATTACCATGGCCTATAATAGGTATATAAGGGTCTCTAACCTCATGGATTTTCTTCAGTTTTGTCTTAGTCAATTAGTAACTTCCAAATAAAAGTCATCAATCAACTTGTCGGTCGTAAAACGTCTAATACCAGCTGGGATTTTGTGATGGAGATTATACAGATCTGTATCAATCTGAGATAAATGTCATATTTGTAATGAGTCTTCCAATACAGAAACAAGGTATGAAGTCCTTCACTGTGTTTTCAGTGTATATATTTATCAAACATTTTCATATTATTTGTTTTTTGCATGCTACTCTGGTCAACAAATTATAAATAAAGAATAAAAAAGCAAAGGTGTATGAAAAGACATGGAAAAGAGAATATGATGGCCTCACATCTATCTAACTGGACTCCCAAAAGGCTAAATAACAGAAAATGAGGCAGAAGTAGTATCTGATGAAATTAACAGGTAAAAATTTTCCAAAACTAATGAAAGACACTAACCTATACACTCAAGATTCCCAGACAACTACGCAAACAAATATAAAGAAAACTAACCTACCTAAGTAGTAGAGCATTTGGCTAGCATACACAAGGCCCTGGGTTTGTCCCCAACATAGCAAAAACAAAACAAAAACCCCAAAAAACAAACAAAACAAAGCAAAAACCCTGAAATCACAGAGAGCCCATGTTCTCTACATACAACAGGATTAATCCAGAAATTACATTTTTAAAAATTTTAAAAAGATTCAATAGAAAAACCCCTTATGGGGCTGGGGATTTAGCTCAGTGGTTTCGCTGCCTGCTGTGCAAGCACAAGGACCCGAGTTCAATCCCCAGTACCAAAAAAACCCCACAAAAAACAAAGAAAAGCCCCTTATGGTAAGAAGTTAAAAAACAAACTTCATCAAAAAATAAATTAACAACCTGAGGTCACTTTCATCCAAAGAAATGTTTCAAGTAGTTTAAGTTGAAATAGTAGGGTGCACAGAATGTGGGAGACACTCACTGATGCTCTCTTAAAATGACTGATTCCTGTATCCATGATTTGTTTTCCTGGTAGAAATCATTCAGCTAAAACTGATAACTCATTATCCTGGTACTAATGTGATAACTATTGGTCTCAAAACTTCAAAAAACAACCCAGGTGTAATGGTTATGCACAGCTATAATCCCAGCAATTTGGGAGGCTGAGGCAAGAGGATCCCAAGTTCAATGCCAGTCTGGAGAACTTAGCAAGATCCTGTCTCAAAGGGTTAGGAACAAGGCTCAGTGGAGGAGCGCTTGATGGCACATGCAAAGTTCTAAGTTCAATTCCTACCATAAAACAAACAGTTCAATCCCCAGCACCATCCTCCTAAAATCAACAAACACTGTATTACAAATACTATTCTTAATTTTTTTCTTAATTTTTTTTTCCTCCTCTATTTCTCTTTTTCTTTTCTTTTTGGTACTGGGGATCAAACCCAGGACCTTGCGCTTGCAAGGCAGGCACAGCACCACTGGGCTAAATCTCTGGCCCACCTCCTCTATAAAACACATTTACTCCAGCCAGGGATAGTGATGCATGCCTATAATCTCAGCACTCTGGGAGACTGAGGCAAGAAGATTGCAAGTTCAATCCCAGCCTGGAAATTTAGCAAGACCTTGTCTCAAAATTAAAAACTTCCATAGGGCATAACACTGGGTTACAACAACGCACCCATACTTTTCTACCATACATTTGTACTTCAACATAATAGTAGCCAGCTGTGTGGCTCAGTAGCTGCACCTGGGGTATACAGGAAGCAATCTTTGTGTTTACCCAATGGGTCTGATCAATGGCAAGGTGTGTGCAAAGGTGTCAAACCAGGATTTTTACCCACACAATGCTCTCACAAGTTTTGCTTATGTTTACGTGAGCATCATAGGGGGTAAAATACACCCACACCACTCTTTCATTATGTAAACATGTGTTTCACCATAATGGAATGTGGATGTGACTCACAGTAGCCATGCCTGGGGAAAGCAAAAACCCATCTGTGCATTCACCCACTTGGCAGACAAACAGCAAGGTGTGTATAGGAGCTTCAAAGCAACAACAGGTGAGTTTTACACATGAAGCGCTCACTGTTAAATTTCTGTGCATTAAGGATTTGTTTTTTAAAAAGGTCTCCTTTGATTTTTCTAGCAGAAGTAGCCCAATTCAGTACAATGTCACATGAAAAACCATATTTGCAAGTTTTGGAGGAGGTCGAAAGTGATTCATCAGATTACTCATGCATGATGAAGATAATAATGACTTTGATGTTGGCCATGTGAGCCGAAGTTCCTGTCACAGTGAACTGGAGCAAAAATCAACTGATACAGACACAGAGAATGGAGATCATGATTCAGATGACAGAAAACAGCAATATGAGTACATATTTGACCAGTCAAAATGGTACAAATGGTCACGCAACCAAATGGAACAACCCAATGTAAGAACTAGGTGGGAAAATATAGTGAGGATCTTGGCAGGGGTGAAACCTACTGGATGGAATGCCAGTACTGCCATTCAATGTTGGAAATTGTTTGTAATAGACAAAATGCTTCAAGATGTTGTGAAATACACAAATGCTGAAATACAAGTACAATATTCTATATGCATCAACAGCCATACTAAAAGATATATTTAGTATATGTGCTGCCAAAGCGAGCAATAAAAAAATATATTTATTGTGACACCACACTAGCTGAACTGAAAACGTTCATAGGTCTGTTGTACTCAGCAGGGCTTTCTCATGGTAATCACAGGAATGTAAAAGACTTATGGAAAAGTGATGGGTGTAGGCTTGTAACAATGACACTGAAGAGATTCGGTTTCCTTCAAAATTGAGGTTTGATAACAAAACCACACACCAAGAAAGAAGAATTGATAATCTGGCTGCTCTCCCTTCACTGTTCAAGAGATTTGTGGGTAACTGTCAAATAATTTACACACTATTTGAATATATGACTATTGATGAACATCTTGCAGCATTTCATGGTAGTAGCTTCAGGCAGTATATGCCCCCCCGCAAAAAATTAAAGAACGCCTTCAAAATATGGCATAAAAATTTATGCTCTTGTAGATGCAAAGACTTATTATGCTTTCAATTTAGAAATTTACCCTGGAACTCAGCCACCAGGTCCTTATTCATAAGGTAATAAACAGAATGATGTTGTGAACAGACTTGTTGCTCCCATCTCCCAAACTAAGCAGAATGTGACATTCAACAACTGGTTTACTAGTTTCCAAATGATGTATATTTGCTAACAGAGCACAACTTGACCAGCATAGGAACTGTTCACAAGAACAAAGCAGAAATTCCAAATGAAATGTTGCAATTTCAAAATAGAATTGTATAGTACAATCTTTGGATTTCAGAAAGACATTAACATTGGCCTCATATATGGCAAGGAAAAATAAGCTGGTACTGCTGAGGCCAACATTACACTATGATGGAAATATTGATAGAGAAACCTCGACAAAATGGAAGCCTGAGATGGAAACTTTCTACAACAAAACCAAAGGCAGAGTAGATGCTGTTGATGAGTTATGCAGCAAAATGTTGCCCAGTGGTTGTGTTTTACTCAATCCTAAATGTGGGGCATAAATAATTTAACAGTTTATGAAGAACGTAACAAGTACAAAACACCATGGAAAAATTTTCTTAGAGGATTGGCACTCATAGGAGTTCATTTATAGCAGAGGGAAAACAAAATGTTTCTGTCCAGGGAACTACGCAAAAAAATCGTGGAACACACTGGTGAGCTGACAGGTGAAAAGGCAGGCACAGCATCAAAAAGACCTACTATGACAACAGGAAAACCAAAAAGATATCAACTGTGCCCTAACAAAAGAAGATAGGAAAACAAAACGTATGTGCTATCAGTGTAAGTGATACTTGTGTATGAAACATGGAGTTTTCATGTGTGAAGACTGCATTGGGTGTGACAGTTGAAGCAAAGATTATTTATGTGGTATACTTTTGTTTGTATTTACACTGTCATTCACATAGACTTTTCTGATGTTATCTTTTGGGCTTTGTCAGCAAGTAAACAGCTGATGTGAAAATATCGATGTCTATTCTAAGCACTCACTACATATTTGATATTTTATTTTATTGGTATCTTATTTTCCTGCTAAGTGCACGTTATCCAATACAGTAAGAAGCTCCTGACAAAAGAGGAAGACAAGAGAGATGAAAATAGCCTGCCACACAGGAAAGTAAGTACATATGCTGTCAGTGTAAGTGAGACGTGTGCATAGAATATGCAGTTGTTATGTATGAAGACTGCCTTAGGTGTGACAATTAAAGCAAAGACTATTTTTGTTGTAGAGTTCTATTGGTATTTTCATTGTAGTTCATATAGAAATTTATTTCTGATGTTACTGATAGAGAAGTGTTATACAATAAAACAGGCCCTTGCCTTGCCTCCACTTTTTTTCCCACAGAATATTTTGTTTTGGAAATGTAAGTTTGTGCTGCTGGGCTCCTGCCCAATGTATCAAAATGGTTTGTGCCTGTTTCAATTGTATGACCTTTCAGGAATGTTCACCCCCCTCAGGAATGTTCTGTAACTCCAACCCCTGCTTCAGTGAGCATGCTCACAAGGCATGTGTTTCAGAAATGTCCTGTAACTCTGGCCCCTACTTCAGTGAAGTAAAAAGAGTGTTACACAATGAGCTTCTGGTAATGATGAAACAAAAAAAGTTTTAGTATGAAAAAGTCATGGTTTTATAATGATCACTTTACAGTTATTAAGAGATCTGGAGAGCCTTCAGAGAAACACCATGTTCTATTCTCTCTCCAGTTAATCTTATATAATCCTCATCAGACGAAGAAGGCAGATCTAGAGCATGACCTAAGATCTTAAACTCTTCATGTATATTAAAAAAAAAAATATGCTACTATCACTTCACCTCCTGTTCTTGAAATACTCTAGAAGGAAAGCCTCTCAACTATGAACAGACAGACGCAGCCTGACCTGTTGCTGATATGGACATCTCCTTCAGTTTCCCCTTCTCCTTCTCCTTCTGAGCCATCTCCTTCCTGGTGCCCAGTGGTGGTGCTAATAGCACCAGTGCTTGAGCTGACACTTCCTGGTCCAGCTGGGTGGCCTTCAGCTGTGGCATCACCATAAGCACTGCTCCGGCCAGAAACTAGAGGGAAACAATCGCAAAAGAACAAATCAACTCCCAAAGCATGATGGAACCTAATGTACTCTGAAGTCAGAAATGGTTAAAAGATAACAGGGAGCTTTAGACAATTTTCATCTATATGAACCTAAATAAGGTCTGAATTCACGATTTGGGCTCCACAGCACTATGCTAAATTACTCTAGAGCCACTCTTCCTCCTATAGCACATACACTCCACCCACAAGAACCATCTTAATCTCAACTGGTAATAAACATCTAACTCATACTTCAGAGGAAACAATGATATGTGAAAGTAAGAATTATCAGCTACTCTAAATCTCTTCCATAAAAAATTTTCACAGCTAGTTGTTAACTACAGACTGATTACAAGGTCAAACCAAAATAGCTTTGTCATGTTCCTTCAGTCTAGAGCCCCACTTCATCAGCTAGGGCAATACGAGGACGGCTTTCTCAGTCAACACTACTGATCACTACTAGGATTACCCAAAAATACATTTCCCTAATAGTTAAGAAATAAAAATCACAGAATAATGAGCTTTAAGTTCACACCGCAATTATTTCATCACGAGTGAGTGATGTATGTCACTGCTTTTCTTCTATTAACAAATAATTAAAAGACACCTGTAAAATATTTCAGTATTAACCCCAGTAAGCCTAGGCTATTACTACTAAGTATCAGAAACTCTACGGTTAAGGTCAAATGAATTCCACAAGACTTTCAATGAGAATGCTTCTCTTTGAGAAAACAATCCCAAGGCCCAGGCAGGGACTCCTGTCTTGTACCCACCCTCTGCCCAAGGAGATCAAGACCCCCAGGCACATTACCACTGTGCTCGCCAGCCACTGAGTCCACTGCACTTCCCCCGCTCTCTGAGCCCACACTACCACCATGGTCGGCAGGAGAGGTCCGAAGGGTAGAACCATCAGTTGCTGCTGTGCTGCCCTCGTCGTCTGAGGCTGGAGCTGAGAGAGTAACAAGAGCTGTTACAGGTAAAAACCCCTCCTTGGAGTGAAAGCATCAAACCACATAGTGTAGAGGACACAATGCAGTTTATATATCCTGTTGTCAGAGAAAAAAGGGAAAGATGTGCTTTGCTGGTTAATCACTAACAGTAACAAACACTACATGGTGCATTGCCAACAGTACTTAGACAGAATTGAAAACCCAGTTCACTGGGCATTTCCTTCGCTGTTATGTTGCAGTGCAGAGATTCAGTAAGAATCTATGACATGGAAGCTGAGTTTTCTAACTAAATGTTTTATGGTTACCATTGTCTAGGTGTTACTGACACCTGCTGAGAGATCTGAAACTCGACACAGCCATTTAAAGCATAGAACTCTGAATTTTAATGGATTTGCTTTGCAATCAGTCAATTTGTACTTTGTTAGAATATCACTTATCATGAGCTCTTGAATCAACTCTGTTAATTTTTTAAATCATGTGGTCCAGAAGGGAGCTCATTGGGAAATTTCACACCTCCTAATCATCCTCATCAGATGCTAATAACGAAGCAAGGAAATTCCCCAGAGACAGCCACAGCATCCAGGATCAGGGCTGAGCTGAGACAGGAGGAAAATGCTAGATGAGATACACAGGGGAGGAAAGCCAAGACAGCCACACAGCATGGTGAGAACACAACTGGCACAACACGACAGCAACCTCGAAGCCTGAAATGACAGCAACTGAAGAGACCTCAAAGAAAGCAACGAGCCATGGCAGTGGGTGGGGACAGCCACTGTCCTCCAAAGGGTAAAACTCTCTCAAAGGGCAGGAGGCAGGGCGGGAGGATGACAAATAAAGGAATGCATCAGTCTGAAAAAGTATAAATCAACCCTTACATTATTTGGGGGTTGATTTTCCTGTGGGTTTCTTAGGTGTGCGATCCTCCTGTTTGGCCCAGTTCTCTACTTAGAAAATTTTTTTTTTCTTATCAGATTAGAAAAAGACAAAACAAGTTCTGAACATTACTTATGGATTTTGTTGTCTACAACCCCTACCTCTCAAGCTCACAGGGCCACACAGCTAGCTTGCAGGCTCACTCTTACATGCAGATGAAGAGTGAGAAGTTAACAGGTGTGAGTTCTAGTTTTCTGTCTTTGTAACATCATCTAATGCATCAGAACTCTGACAAAGAATGCCAAACACTGTAACTTAAACCCTACGGCTAAACAGCCTACAAGCTGTTCACTGACTTCTCCTTGGGAATCAGCTGAAGCCAGGCAGCATGCAGAGTGTGAGGAAGCAGAGCCATGAGCGCTGTTGCCAAGCTGCAGCCCTACACCTTCCATACCCATATTTCTAAAGCCACGGCAGAAGCAGGAAGTCCAGAATGGCCTGTCAAAGCAGCTGCCCATTACACTCTCACAGCACTGGAAACAGGCCTGAAGATCCTGAGGACCTGAGCCGTGCTCCTTGCTGTGGACAGTTACCTGATGCTGTGGTGTCAGAGAGGGTTCCTGCGTCCAGAGAGGAAGAGCTGGGTGCCTGGCCGGACAGTCCCAGGCTCTGCAGGCCCAGGGCACTGCTGCTGCTGCCTGGGAAACAAGTGGAGAGTGAGCACAACATCCCTTCCAGGCCCCAACCACAGTACTGCTTTGGCCATCTGCTGCCCTTAGGAGTCTCTAAAAACCAACATGTGATCCCTCTGGCCTAGAGGAAGTTAATCAGCCATTGCCGTCCACCCACCAAGTTCAGTTACAGAGAAGGTGGAATGTATCCTTCAGCTCAGGCAGGACAGAGGCCAGAGGAATACAACTGATTCAGGAGGAAATAATCCAAAAGACCAAACTTGCAGAAGCTATGAGATTGGTTCCCAGCCTGAAATTCCTGCTACAATCCCTCTCACTCTCCACCTGTGTCTCTGAACAGCTCTCACCCAGATCAACCTCTCCCAATCTGGGGATAGGCTAAGTCAGCTGGATATCAGTAACTGCCAAACCCTCTTTCCTGCGCAAGGCCAAAGGGCCACTTTCTTCTTGGCATTTCCTTCTACCTTGTTGGTCCTGCTGCAGGCTCAGGGCAATGGCTAGTTCAACCATGGTCTCGTCATCTGCATCCGGTGGGATGTCCAGCATTGGGGGAAAGCCCTCTGCACCTGCCAGCAGGGCCTCCAGGGGAGAGGGGTTGCCATTGTTGACATTTTCAGCTGTCTCCAGGACCATCGACTCAGACTGCAGAGAGAAAGCTCTGTCAGTGTCCCACAGTAAAATGTAACTTCAGGAAATCCACTGAATAAGAGCTAGAGGAGAGTTTGAAGTTCCTCCTCTTCTCTCCTGCTGCCAGACTCACCACCATCTCAAAATCTCCATGGTCCACCTCACTCTGCTCCTGGCTTTCCTGACGGATGTGACCACCATCTGGGATGCCTGATGACTGCATTTTCTCATCTGCATCATCATCGTCATCATCGTCCTTGTCTCCTGAGTCAAAGAAACTCCAGTCACCTGAAGGAGCTTGCTCTTTCTTCCACTGACAGAGGGTATGATAAATCATATAGCAACAGAAGCCCAAGACAAGCCAGCAGCTGGCACCCTATGCTTCCAAGGCAAAACTCCAGGGTGCTTTGCCTGGAAGCTTTGTTCTTTTGCTTCCTGAACCTTGCAGGATTTGGGAAGATGTGGTTAAGAGTAAGCTTGCCCCCACATCAACAGACTTTTGCAGCTGATGAAGGAAAAAGAACAACCGTGGATCCCCAAATCAGAGAAATCTAAGATGGTTGGTCCCACAAACTCCCAACAATTTGGTGAAGACCTTCAATGAGACAGGAAAAATAATGCAACTGAATGTTTATCTATTATCTGTCATGGTTCCCAAAGCAACTAAGTCAGTGAGATTTTCACAATATCTAATCATTATGAGAAGAACCAGAAATAAAATGTAAAATCATCTAATGAAATCCAAGGACACTAAAACAGGCCCTGCCTGGGACCCCTTCTGTGGGAAGGTAGAAAGGCCTTCCACTAAGGAGGAAGTCAAGGTGAGACTCCTACTGACAGAAGAGGACAGAGAGACCTGGCCTTCCACTCGACGGATTAAGGCATGTAAATACGTCCATAATTAGAAACACTGAGCTAGATGCACTATAGGTTCTTGCCAGAGAAAAAAGCCACAAAATGTTACCTAGTTCATCAAAAACTTAAACATAAATGCTATTTATTCAAGGAAGCGTCCAAAAGGTACAAAGTTGAATATATTCCTTTACATTTCCTACACAATAGGCACCAGCCACATGTGGCTACTGAGCTCTTAAAAAGTGGTTAATCCAAATAGAGACATGCTACTAGTATGAAATATACACTGGATTGCAAAGACAGTACCATAAAATGCAAGATATTTCACTAATAGTTTTTAATACTGACTACATTAAAATACTTTTGACATGTTAGATAAAATAAGTAAATTATACTATTTACTTTTGCTCTTTATAATGTAACTTAGAATATTTAAAAATATGTAATGACTTATTTCATTTTTTAACTTTATAAATGACAAAATCATTTATATTTAACGTGAATGTTTCAAGATATATACACATTGTGAATGATAACTACAAACAAGCTAATTAACATATCCATGGCCTCACTGATACCCAACTTTTGAATCAAGTAACCAGCGCATTATATAATAGAACTGCTTTTACTAAAATGTAAAATGTTATGCCCTTGATCAAATGTATCATGAAGAGTCTGTGACATCTGCTGTACACTTAGAAGTAGGTAAGTTTATTCAGGATTCATGTCCTTAGGCAACCAAATGGATCCTTAATGAAGTTTTTTTTTAGGCAAAGTATTTTTTTTCCAGAAATAACACATACATTTTGTGTTTGGTCATTGTGATTTTTGTAACTGTTGTTATTAAGATCTTTCCTTAAAAAAAAAAAAAAAAGATCTTTCCTTAATAATCATGCGGGACCTTGTGATAGATTTTTCTGTACCCTTGGCTTGATTTTTCTGTACCATTTTTACATGCCATCTTAAATTCTTTGATGAATACTAGAGTAAAAAATTAGGAAAACAAAAGGCTTTAGGTCCTTGGTTGACATGAGCAATATATCCTAGTGCTATGTTCCCCCACCCCTCAATCCCTGACTCAAACTAAACCCAGACCTCCCATTACCCATTGGAGTGTTGCTTCGAGGAGAAGAGGGCAATGTCACATGTCTCCGTTTGTTCCTGGGCCTTAGGACTCGAATTAGAGCTTGTTTACAAGAGAAGCTCACAGCAGGATCCTAAAGTTTAAAAAGAAACTGTCATGTTTAGGTTTCATGTTATTCATGAAACTAGCTGTAACATCTTCCTTTCTTGATCAAACACACACACACACACACACACACACACACACCACACAGAGAAAGACTATCTGTTCTCACCTGCAACCCTACTGACCAAATCTAGCAAGTTAAGTTGACTGGCACTCTTGACCTGGCATACACGAGACCCATTCACTACCTTCCTTTCTCTCAGTTCCTGGTAACAGGCTGGGAGGTCATCTGCTCCTGAAACCCACTTTGGCTCTCAGGGTTCCTCTTTGCTCTGTACTACAAATAGTACTTGCTCTTACGCTTAGCTTCAGTGACAGGGTCACTGGAAATAGAAGTCTTACTACATTCACACAAGCATTCATTTATGTAATACTTATATAACACTAAGTACAGTATGTAGCAAATATCAGACTAGGATTCAACATTGAATAAGAAAGACTAAATCCATCCTCTTTCCAAATCCTATTCTTTTGTGCTGCAAGACCTTCAAGCTTTTATTGATATTAAAATTATTAATTCCTGGGCCAGGGATTTAGCTCAGTGGTTCCAGTGCCTGCCACGAAAGCGCAAGGTCCCGAGTTCGATCCCCAGTATCAGAAAAAATAAATAAATTATTAATCCCTATCTCTTTTCTTTAATTCTATTTTATTTCATTAGTTTAAACAACTTCTTGGATTTTTTTTTCCAGACATTCCCAGACCAATGAGAGATATCTGAGGTTGTACTGATACGTACAGGGCAAAGGAGCATCTGCATGTAGATCTTGGATGCTGTATTGATACAGTCCAGCTCACAAGTACAGTAGCCATGGATAATGTCCACCAGTGCATTGACAGTAGCTTCAATATGAGTGAGGCCTAAAGGGAAGAAAAATATCATTTCTACTGGAAAAATCTCTACAGATACTTGAGAGCCTGAGACAAAAGCACAAATCATGCCCATGTAAAGGTCAAGCTAACAAAAAAATGACAAGCACACACATAGCAAGTCAAGCCAACAAAACACACAAACACACACACATGCACACACAAAATATAGCTTATCAGCATTATTCATTTGTTATTTATCTTAGTAACAGTCTCCTAATCTACCAAACTGTCCTCAGAAGCCTTTCCAGATATCCTACTTTCCAGAATTAAGTAGTGGTTTGCTCTGCAGAGGAAAAGATGAGGCAGGGAAATGTGAAGGGACAGGCAAGATCCTAAATATCCCCTACAACCCCTTAGGTGATGACAAAATATACTTTGAGAAGCCTTTTACTTTATCACCCAAGTAATCTCCAAAAACAAATGAGTACTAGGTCATTCTATTTTTCTCTACTGCTACTCAGATCCTCCCTTCTTCCATTTAAACTTTCAGTAATATCAGAAGTTAGATATCTATGGCAGAGTAACTTGGAAATAATTCTCAAGGCTGATATTTAATTTTTTTTACCTTTTGAACTACTATTAAACCAAGTTCATCAAGATTTAAAAAAAACAATTATAAGTTGCATGTCCATGCCTGTAATCCCAGAATTTAGGGAGACTGAGGCAGGAAGATTGCAAGTTTGAGTTTCACCTGGGCAAGTCAGCAAGACAATGAGGAAAGTAGCGGGAAAAGCAGGAAGGGAAGAAAGGAGGAAGGGGTGGAGATGTACCCTCAGTGGTAAGAGTACCCTAGGTTTGATCCCCAGTACTGCAAATAGATTTTTAAAAAAATTATAAATATCACTAGGAACACACATGCATGCATACACGCACTGGTCAAAATGTCTCCTTACGTGAAGTATACAGCCCACATAAAGAGATATAGTACAAGAAAATCTAACTCTGCCACAGTATTAATTCCCATATTGGAAATGCACTGATCTCACAGATTTCTATTTCCCAGTTACCAATTCTGAAAAAACAGATGATGAAGTTAAAGGTTAAGAGTCATAGCTATTCGAATACAGAGCTTGTACTGACTTCACTAAAAGCCACGATTCAAGTATCCCTTTTAACATAATACCTGGCAGACAGGCAGGTGCCAAGAAAGCATTCTTGGGCTTGGATGCATGGAGTTTCCAGAAGTGATTCACAAGCTGGGTAATGAAACTACAGCAGTCTCCTTCCACCTGCTTCTGCGGTTCTTTCCCCTCATCCACTCCTTCTACACAAGAGAAAGAAAATTATTGATGATGGTAAATCTAAGATAGAATTTAATTTGTTTTAAGGTTAACTCAGGTCAAGGGAGCTTGCCTGCGGAGGGAGTTTCAAGTGGGGCCCCAATCAATATGCCAACTATCCCTAGATTCCAGCAGGCACATCTAGGAAAAAAACAGTCTGGGAAAGGAATATCACAGAAAACATCATATGTTAGAATTAAGTAGAAAGGGGAGCATTCAGGATCTTTACAGCAGATTCAGAGATGTCCATTCCAGCTGTTCAACTTCTAGAACCTAGGAGAACATCTGACACTTCTCTAGAATGACTCCAGGATTGTAGTGTTAGAAGGATGAGCAGGATGGCAACGGCATATGGGAACATGTAAAGGATAAAGGCATCAATAAACTCTACTGGTTTGGTACCCAGGCAATGTGAGGAGAAGTAAGGAAACAGAATGAAGCACCGAGAAAGGCCACTGAAGTATTAGCAAAATAATAGCATGAAAGTATAAGATCCAAAGCCATGAGTGTAACACAAGCAGGGCTCAACAAGTTTATTTTTTCCTAAAGACCCCAAGAGATAGTAACTACAGAGACAGATTGTACCTGATGTCCAGAACACTACATAAACTCAAAGGTGATCTTAGGCCTGACAACTGGAAAGGGAATTTACTTAAAATGGTACAATCCTAATGTCCAAGGCCTACAAGCTATAAAGATCAGGGAATAAAATCCCTGTCTCAGAGCACAAAGTCAGTCCAAGGCCAGTGAGAAAAGAAAGGATGAGTGATGGTGACGAAGGTGCATTAAGCAGATTTCAGGACCACGGCCACATAGGCCAAGTTCACCTGTTTCCATCTGGGGCAGCTTTGACTCCGTAAAGTGGACAAGATTATTAGGACGCATGATGGCAATGGAGCGAGCTGTGATCACCAGTCTCTGGAACACTTCAGGGTCCAAATCCTTGCTTTCTTTACTGGATGTGTTGAGACACTGTACAGCTTTGCTCAGCAAGGCCTGATCCTATAAAACAGCAGCATCACAGAGGATCAACCAGAAGCAAAGGCCGGGCACTAAAACAAAACAGAGGAAAACTGGCAGATGGTCGGGACTGTTACTTCCTGTCAAGACAGCAGGCTAACTACCAACTATCTAAACAAATCATCAAAGCAGGCCAGTATGTTAAATTTCTTAACACATAAAACACCGAAGTCTTGCCATGCAATCAGCATCAAAATATGGCAGGAAGGAAAGTTAGATTCCACTTAATTCTCCACAGCAGCAGCAGCCGAGATCTCCTTCCTCAGGTGAAGACTCATTTCTGAGCAGGTTCCTGTTACTTAAGAATGGTATTTCCAAAATGGTCTTTCTTTGGGAGGCTCAGCAGATAAAACATTTCTCATTTTTATGGGCTGAAGGAACAAAAATTAACCTACATTTATGGGCAAGTGGCTTCTCCCAGAGCCCTTCTTCCTCACGGGTCTGCAATATCATCTTTTCCATCTATGGAAACTAGCACAACTTACCTTCCTTGGCAGCCGCTGACTTTCATGGGTGAGATCCTCTCACCCCAGTTTCCCCTCAGAGGCTCAACTACTACCATTCAATAACTGCCTCCCACAAGAGTATGTACTATACATGCCAACCCATGGCTGAGGGCTGAAAACACCAGCAGTCCTCTTGAAGGAGTCCCTTTCCCCTTACTCTCTTCCTGGGAGAAGCTGCTACCCACACCCAGTGTCTCTCCCTTTCTTTTTAAAGTCTTGTTGATCCTGTAAGAGGGACAGAAAAATAATGCAAATGAGTGGACCATTAGCTGGGTTATCATTAGTTTTGAGTGGTGTTCTTACACTTTTCAGAAGAAGCTTAAGACTCTGGGTCTAACCTCAGTGCTATAGATCCTTTCTCCAGCTTACTCTGCTAGGCTCTTGCTTTACATATGAAAAGCCAACTTATCTGAGTCCCTGTCAAGACTACACTTTCATTTCTACAGAAGGTCTCCCTGAGAGGCAATGATTACCTTGTGGCTATGATAGGCTGAGCGGCTGGTGTGCAGGCTGGCCAGAAGGCTCTTGGACTGCTGCTGGACACTGGCAGGCGCTGGCAGGGACAGCAGCAAAGTAGCCAGCTCCTGAGCTGCATTCTTGTTTCTCTCCTGATAAGAAAGATGGCAGGGTTATTACTAATCCTAGCATCTCAATGCAGAAAGAACTCTCTATTCTGCTCCCTCCCTTCCTTCCTTCTCTCCAGGTCACCACAGTTCAGTTATATGCCATAGACTATAAAGAGCAAAAAATAGAAAATAAAAATATTGCAAATATTATACTCCTCCTAAAACATTGGTGAAGAACCAGGATGGAAGCCCATGACCCATATGGTGTTTATGCACCAGTATTCTTCCTACTCCATGATACATCTCAGTATGGCCCCCAAAAGCAGGACATGAGGCCTGAAGCCAAAGACTTCTCTGGAGCTTCTTTGAAAATCAAGATTCAGCTCTAAGTGGTTTTTAGCTGTGAGGCCTCAGGGCCTCAAACAACTCCACTGACTTCCTGCCTCTTCAGAAAGCTCCCATGTGCTGTGAAGAAGTGACTTGCCTTCTCGATGATTGGGCCAACAGCAAAGCAGCTTTCCAGGGCTTCTAAAGAACTCACAACCAGCCTGGGGAGACAGAAAACCTGGCTTGAGTACAACAACCGTTCTCTCTGCCTTGTGCTTTAGCATAGGCAAAGTATAGTTGTGAGGACCTTGGGGACAGCTAATGAATGCCAAATACAAAATCAAAGCACAATAAGACTTGCCAGAGGCACCACACATATCGCTGCCTGCGTTACAGGCCAGAAGAAACCTGGCTCCTGCTTGGAGATCAACCTGAGGCCATGTTCATAATCCGTAATTCAAAGACAGGGCTTTTCTTCCTCAAAGAGGATAAATGTGCTTCCTTCTGCTGCCTGTGGCAGGGATCACTGAGATGAGCTTAACAGTCTTGATGCAATGGGACCCGAAGCTCAGGTGCCCAGAGATCAGTGGGCAAAGGGAGACACAAAAGAAAGGTTAAAGCTATCTTCTTTTATTGAGAAGGTTAAGGCTAGATTTTACTTATACCTCCAAGAAAATGCACACAGATATTCCCTAGGAGTCTCTAAGTATAGTAGAGCAAATACAATGTATTTTTAGGTGCATACCACTTGCCAACATTCAAAGGGTAGAAAAAAGTATCTTTAAAAAACTGACAATTCTCCTCTCTGGGAAGAAACAGGAGGGCCAACTATTACAGGGTACCAAGTAACATGCTCTCAGAGCTTAATCCTTTGAATTTAATGTAGCATAATAAAAAGACCAACATCCTGACAGCTGAAGCTTTGGACAGAGAAAGAAAGTATTGAGGTCGCTGCAGAGAAAGGGGGCAAGGGGTAGAGGAAGACAATAAAAACCTAGAGAAGAACTGAGGCATAGAACAAACATGACAGAACAAGCTCTCCAGTGACTCATCAGATGACAGGACTTTCTGCTTATCCCTCCCCCTCCCCACCCTCTTCTCATCCACTATAAAGAAGCAGCAGCAAGGACTGAGGGAAGGAAGAGCAAGCTGAGAGTCTGAGCAGCCAACAGTAACAGTGCACTCAAAATCTGGGGGATGCTCCATTTACACACAGGGAGAGCTCTGCAGCCATGCAATGACCAGAACAGAAAGAAGCAGGAGGACTCTCAACAGAAGCAGAATCAACGCAAAGCCACATCATCGCATATGCTGCTCTCTGACACACACTCACTCGTACAGAGAAAAGAAAGAGGGCATACTAACCGGTCCAGCTTGGTTAGGGACTCAGTTTCAGAACTTGGGGGAGAAGCAAAAGAAAAAAAGAAAAAAATGTGAAGCTCAGAGAAATCTGGAAACACATCCTAAGCAAACCATATATGAACAGGGTGGGGGACAAAGAAAGAGAGAAGTGACTGCTGGTGGGAGGCAGTGAATCCAAGCATGGCTCGTCTCATGACTTACAATGTAAGAAACTCACAATCTTACATCATAAATTATTTTGTCTACCATGGCAAACCAGCAGTTACCTAGCACAAAGAAGCCAAGCACAATGCTTAAGAATGCCACTGTAGGGAGCTTTAAGGAGACTCTATGCTCTGCTACAAGATGCAGCAGCACCCTCTCTTGCTGACAATGTCATTTCCACAAAGTAGCTACTACAGAGAAAGATGAGAAGATGATACACTCTGCATGGAAGGGAGGCTGTTTCCCTATCATTTCAGCAAGGCTGAAACATAATCTAGAATACTGGCTTCAGCACCTTCCAGTGTGCAGCCTCCAGATATTCCAAGGTTACTGAGCATTGAAAAAAGGCAGAGAATTTCTGCCCAGGTACAGTGACTCTCAGTCCACTTTTCAGGTTTTGTCTGCACACTAAGGACACACTGAATATGGCAGAGTTGTGTGAAAAGTTGAAAATCACAGGCTATACTTGAGATGGTTACAGACATTGACTCTCTCAAGAGCAGAAAATGGTAAAAAACAAAGCCAATCCCTTAAGTGCCGATACCTCTCCAGGACAGTGCCACTGGTTGTGGCAGGGGCAGCTGAGTCGCTGTCTCCAGTGCCATTACTCTGGTTCAGGTTGGAAGGGCAAATGTTGCTGACAGAGGCAGATGGGAATTCTTCTGGGGGCTCATCCGGCCAGCCAAATTGCTCCTTAGTCTTGCCATAAATTTTTACAGCATCTATCATGGTGACACCTGCTGGATCCACTGAGGCACCAACTGCAATAAGCAAGAGAAGGCTTTAGGAAACACATTTTCTAAAGAGCTAATACCATGTCTCCAAAGCAATAACCAGACCACACTGGACAAAGGGGCAAATCACATTAGTTTTATAGACACAGAGGAACTTTATCTCCTGATACACTAGCAGCACTTTAGATGTTGCGTGCACAAAGAAACAGTTCCATGGACCAAAATCTATGAAGTAAGTTTACGTGAAAAGTCCCCAAACAGCACTGTAAAGATCCTCTTGTGCAATCAGTACTGTATCTCCCACCCCTCACCCCCACGGGTCTCTAAGTACTTCCTCTGTTCAAAGCACAGGTCACCACCATTCACACTCAGAGAAACTTTCTGTAAGAAAGAACATGAGATAGATGGCCAGTAAATATTAAGAGGAGACACCAATCTTAAGAAAAGCTCAGGGAATGCTGAGCGTGGTGGCACACACATGTAATCCCAGCACTTGGGAGGCTGAGGCAGGAGGATCACTGCAAGTTCGAGGCCAGCCTAGGCTACATAGCAAGGTAAAGGACAGCCTGAACTGCCTAGTGAGACCCTGCCTCAAAAAAAAGACAGAAAGAAAAAGACAAAGAAGCAGAGAGAGAAAGAGGGGGGAGGGGCAGGCAGACAGGCTCCGGAATTGTATTTGGAGGATTTTAAGTTTTCAATGGCTAAGCAAGGCCTTGTCAGGCATCTGTCAAGAGATATGTGACCTGAGACCTTCTCTGTGCTTGAAAGCCTAGTGATTTCCCATGCCAATCTTGCCTTCTTTCTGCCTGAACAAGGAAGCAGCCCCATCAGCGAGGCTCACTCAACACTGCAAAAGTGAATCCTTACCCAGGTTAACCTCATCTTTACCTCTCCCATTCTCAAATATATTCCTTTCCAGGTACCTTGCCTCTTTTACACTTCAAATAACATTCAAAGTTTCCTGGTGGCAGAGACCACAAAGGTATCAGTAAAGCAGAGGGGATCTCAGAACTCTGGAGACCCACAGGCTGGTAGTTTCCAATTCAGCTGTCACAACAAGGACTGAGTCAGCACCAGGGGTTGGGGACTCACTGAAGAGGTTCAGCTTCTTATCAGCTTGCAAGGCTTCCTCTCTGGTGAAGGGGAAGTCAAACCAGCGTGAGCGACTCAGATTAAGCTGCATAGTTCTGCCAAAGATCTCGATATATGATGGAGCTCGTTCAATTGCCTGAGTCCCGATCTGGATCCGCATGCCTGTCATCACCATAGTGCTGTTGTTGTTATTAATCTCAATGGTGAAGCCACCAGGCTGTAGGGACAAAAGACACACAGCAAAAAACTTAAGAAAAGACTTCATTCTCCCCAGCATTATCAACCTCCTGACACCCTCTGAGGCACTACCCTGCTGGTAATGGGGGAAATCTAGCCTTCTGGGATGCAAGTCCTTCAGCAAGTGAGTGAGAATAATTAACTATTCCTGACAAGTTAACTAAAATGAAGGGCTAGTTACTCAAAACATATGCCTCGTACTTGCATTCTAAAAGGGGACATATTCTCTAACCATAATGATTACAAGCCCTTCTGCCCAGGGATTAAACCCAGCTTAGCACAGTCCTCACCTTGGTATTGGCCACATACATGCCAGTTGAGTTCAGCCGGTGCTTTATCTGTTGTGCATTGTAGACTTGTAGGAGGTCATTACCACCAAACTCCACATCTGTCAGTTGCTGATTGTGTTCAAAGAAGTCAATGGGGAAAGTCACTTGGCTAGATGTGCGGGTTGCTGTGGAGAATAGTACCAGATTGTCAGAGTCTCAGTGTGTGCAGTCTCTGGCACCTCTGCTCATAGTCCACAGCTAAAGACTCCTCCCGGACTAAGCCACACTCACACACTCTACTCTTTCTGAACCAACTACGGATTAGAGTGTTTGCATCAACATGATGCCTACATGTGGTTAGCTCTCCAGCAATCATCTCCAACCATATATCCTAGTAATACAAAAAAGCTGGTATTGCTGTTGGGTGTATAGTTAACAAGAATGGGCTCCAGTTTATTTACAACAAACAGAAGCTATTTCTTTACAGTTGGATGATTTACACCATTATCTCAAATAGACTCTATAGAGACAATTTAGGCAATGTGGTGACCCCTGCAATGGTCTCTGTTTGGCTGGCTTCACTCCAAATTAATGCTTTCTCTTTCCTGAGTAATCCTCTATCTGCCAAGAGCAGACCCCCAGCGGAGACACCTGTGTTAGGTTCTGCACTACTCAGTGGAGTATTAACCAACTGAAGAGATTTACTCTAATCCATTCAATCATGCAGGCAAGCCAACTACCCTACATCCAGAAAGAAAATTCCTCAAACAAGGCCAAAGAGGTCATTCTTTATAGGGCACCAAAGAACTGTTGACCTGTAATGGATAAGCAATAGGCACCTGCCATTTGGTACCTTTGCTTTCAGAAAATTGGCCAATACCTACCTTCAACTGCACCAAATATATATATGCAAGATAGTCACCATTTCTTTAGATATTTACAGCAACTATGATCTCTGTCTAAAAATCTGCCATGTTCATTCCCCACAAGATGAAGACAGGGTCATACTAATTGTGGCTGTTTTGCGCTTCCGCACAGGTTTCATGATGCTGATGACACTGCTGGGCTGCAGGGATGGCTGGAGCCAATACGAAGTGTTCTCCACATTGGCCATGTAAATGCGAAGGCTGCCATCCTCGCACAGCAAGATCATGGTTGTACGCTGCTGTTCATTGCAGGCTGTGTGCCTAATGGCAACCATGTCTTGGATCTAGGAGAGAAGAACAAAGGATGGAAGAGAGGGAGGGGTTAGTTCCCACACTTATAGCTCAGAACCCACAGAAAGACAGGCAGAGAGAAGCACCTGGCTTCAGAGTCAGGAGGGGGTGCAGAAGAGTGGCAAAGAAAAGATGCTAGGAGGAAAGCATTGATAAAATCTTTTAAAAGCCTCTATTGAGAGAAATAGAAAAAATTCATAAATACAAAAATCAAGATCAAGTTCATAGCAAAGTGATGGGAGAATCTGGTACTGACCTTTGCCTTAGCAGGAAGAGTCTTAATCTCCTGGATAAGAAAGGTATCTGGTTTCACCATCACTACCAGTGGCACACCTGTCGTTTGCTGGACACAACACACCAAACCAGGGTGGTTCATCACCTCAGACCACTGACAAAGGGCAGGAGATGTCTTACTGCCACCATTGGAACTGCAGACAAAAAAAGTGGTCACAGTTAGCATGTCAATCACTATTTAATAATTCTTCTCCTGACTTAATGTCCATCCTCACTATTGACAAAACTGCAACAATAGCCTTAGCTAAGGACTCTGGTTATCCATGGGTCAGTTTTATCCTGAGTCGTGGGGACACTGTCAGATATTCCAGTGTATGTCCTCAAGAGGAGTTTGCATTTAAAATCTACAAGGTGAGGCCTCTGAAGGACTAACAGGTGGCCCTGTGTGCCTATCAACTGCATGGAGCAGAAGACTTGCCTAAAGCTGAGCTAGTGTACTATGTAAGGATCCCCATCTATAACAAGTTATGTGTGAATCAGTGTCCATTTTATTTCATCCCAAACCATGTACTTCCCCAAAGAGAAGCCTGAGAAAGCACCATAATGGCAGGTAAGAACAACTGGAAGAGACCCTAAGCCTCTTCTCCCCAATACCATATTCTATTTCCTGATAAAGTCTGCTGCCACAGGGAAACTGGAAGATGACTGCCTAGGAGACATTTACATTCCCTTCTCAAAACTCAGTAATTATTAAAATCACATGCACTGCTTTAACCATAGATTTTCTGTATAACAGTAGTTCCCCTCCCCCAACTCTATCCTATAGGTGGGAGTCTTCATGGTAGAGGACAAACTATGCATGTGGCCCAACCTGCCAATCCTGGAAGCTGCTTGATTTTAAAGATAACTAGCACGGAATGAGGAATGCTGGGGAAAAGTAGGCTTCACAAGATTCAAGACAAGGACTATGGATGAGGGTCTGCGGGAAATGAACATTCAAGGCTCATTCCCACCTCTTGATGTTGATGGGGAAGAGCTGCAACACCTCCAGAGTCGTCCTGCTGATAGTGGCTGCAAATGACTTGCCTTGACAGTAGCTGAAGAATAGCACTTGCAGCACGTGAGAGTAGTACACAGACACACCGCCCCCCGCCACTTGGCTGTTACTGTCCTGTAGGGGTAAAGACACATGTGTGAATTGACTTTTCTGTTATCTGGGCTACCTTCAAAAGCATGCTGATTATAGTTTTAAATCACGAGAAGGTGCTCTCACACACTAAGCATGGGACCCTCTGAGTAAATGTCACCCCAAGAATAAAGCAACTTCAAGTTAAATGAGTTCAGTCATGAAGAGTAAGAATTTTTGCTACTAGGTAAAAAGTTAGAAGTGCAATGAAAGAAGAAATAAAGGAAACAAAGGAAGAGAAAGAAAGAAAGAAAGAAAGAAAGAGAGGAAGGAAGGAAGAAAGAAGAAAGAAAGAAGGAAAGGAAGAGAAAAGAAAAGAAAGAAGGAGAGAAGAGGGGAGGGGAGGGGAGAGGAGGGGAGAAGAACAGAGGAGATGCTAAACTACCTCTAAAACAGAAAGAAATGGTAACACGTGCTCTTAACCTTTAGGTCCTCGTGATTGATTTCCAGTACATTAGTGACATAGAAGGGTCCCTGCTGGGCACTGCTGGCCTCCTCCATGAGTTGAGTATAGATGTACCCCGCTGAAGACATTATAACAATGATGTTCTTTCCCTCCTCATTGAAAAGGAAGGTAACATCTCTTATCTTGGAACTTGGTAGGAGAAAGTAGAAGGTTGGACTCAAGGCATCAACAGACAGATCATAAATCTGCAGGACAGAAAAGACAAAGGACAACTTATTTCAGTCCCATCTTTGAAATATGCTGGTATACTATAATTACTGTATTCAACATAGCTGTATTCAAGCAAGTTGTATTCAACAAGCACCTACAAAATGGGATCCCTTAGCCAAGGACATTGTTCAAGTCACATTGATAGGGAGGACAGACTTTAGGTCAAGAGAAGAACTATTAAACAGTGGTTGATGGGCTAACTGTGGACAGTTTTGCTGTCTGCAGTTCCAGTAAGGCTCCAGTCCTTTGTCAGTGGTCTGAGATGATGAACTACTCTGGTTTGGTATGTGGCATAAAATACATAAAAATCTTTTATTCTCCCTCAAGAAATGAGTAGGGGAGAGATGAACATAAAGTCTGTAACAAATACAATATCTGGTGTGCACATGCTACTGCAAGGGCAGAACATGAATTCCATTATCACCTACAGAAAGAGAATGTCCACTTACTCAGCAACATAATGAAAAGCAACAAAATGTGTTGACAGTTTGTTTTTAATTTCTGGAAGAAGCTGGCACATAATGGAGATCAGACATTCTGGATTATAAGTATCATCACGGAGACATAACTTTACCTTGACGAAGTCTGCAGTGACAATTGCTAACTCAGTCTGAGAGCCAGGTAACCACACAGACTTGATGATGAAGTTCCCTGTGGCCAACTGGGGATGCAGCACCAAGTGATCTGAAACAGAGCCTGAGCTACTGAAGGTAAGCACATGGCAGTCCTGGACACAGAATAGAGAACAAAATGGTTAAGAGATGATTTGGAAAGTAGGCTAATTCATTTCATCATTTTGTGTTTTCTTTTTTCCCTAATAGTCCCTGTCTTCAGAAAATATTTAAGACTGTCTAGTAACATGTTCAGGTTTCCAGAACACACATAGGCTGTGTTTCAGGAAAAGTTAAGATTTCCAGGAGAAATGTGGAAGACCTAAAGGAAGTTAAGTACAAAACAAGATTGTTTTGCATGCCAGGAGCTTTTAAATTTTTATCTCAACGTAAGAAAAAGCACTGAGAATGAGAGAGAAGGTGACCAAAGGTCACAGCTAATGGTAACCAAAGCTGGATCAGGATTTTTACCTTCAGCCCACAGACTGCCAGGTAGTCCTCCTTGCAAGGATTTCCAGTGAGACTCAACACAGTAAAGGGAACTGGGGCAGAAGCCAAACGAGTCAGAGTCAACTTCCTCTTGCTGGAATCTGCTTGCTTCAAGAGTGCAGAGAGCTGCAGAACAGTGATCTGCAAAGGAACCATTACCAGTTTATTCTTAATCCAAATCCCCCCAGAGAATGTAGAGCAAGGAACAAAAGCTCCTTCAATAGGGATGTTACTCTAAGGGCTTTTGTAGTGGAAAAATCTCTTAGGAATCATCTAGACAAATATAAGTTTCTGCTTCTCCTGGCAGAAAGACATGGCAGGTGTGTCCCTCATCCCACTAAGGGTAGGAAAATGAGCACTGAAACCAACTTTTCTTTCTACTTTTTTGTAGAATCATTTCACAAAATAAGTAATACCTATGTACCACTGTCCTTCTCTGTTTTTCTATGAAGTGGTTTTTGAAACTATGTGTGGCTGTTTTAAGGACTATCATACTTTCACTTACGGTTAAAATAACAATAGTAGTGATGAGAGAGGCCACAATACAGAAAAACCTGAGTTAGGATACTAGTACTCTTCCAAGTGCTACTAGTCCCATAACAAAAACTGCCCTGTGTTCTTAAGGGGGATGAGACTGCAGGGAAGGACTAAATAAAGAACACTGAGTCCTTCTATGAGGGCGTTTGTCTCTTAGCTTGCTTCTTCCAGAGGACCAAGCTGAACAAGATTAGGAGCCACGATGTCCTAAGTACGTGCTGGTCACTGCCTTTCTAGGGGCACGAAGGACACTGATGAGTGATAACTTACTAATCAGAAATGGTTTTTATTCTAGTCATATCAGCTTCAAGTTTAATCAGGGCTCAAAAGTAAAAAAGCTCAATGAGATCTGTCCTTAAAGAACTCTTGGAACCCAGTGGACTTTTTCCCATAGACAGCTAATCTGAGCATCACTCAAATCAAGTCATTCCGTGTGTTGTTTAGCCTTTAAGACAAACATGACCTAAAACGAATGGGAAGAAATTACAGGAATCACCTTCCCCTTCTCATGGCTAACAGCCAAATGTTGGCGGCGCCCGTGAGGTGAAGACAGCACACACATAGCCACCCGCCTGAGCACATGGGCACTGATCAGTTGCCGTATGGTTTGGCCCTGGTCTCCGCTGTAATTCATACGAACGTTCTCAAAGGCACCTTCCTGAGAGCCTAACGTGGGAACCTGATAAAGACAAAAACAGAGAAAGGAAATAATAAAGCAAGTAAAATCAAGCGGATTCACACAAGATTCATCTGACAGATATTCTGCGTAATTCAAAAGCAATGGCTTTCAATCTTCAATCCACAATTTGTTAAATCTGTCAGTTACAATGTCCAATAAGAACAGCACTAGGGCAGGGATTTAGCTCAGTGGTTCTGCCTCCTGCCTTGCAAGCACAAGGTCTCAAGTTCGATCCCTGGTACCAAAAAAAAATAGTGCAATGAATTTTTCATAAAGGTAAACTTACGTTTTGTTTTGTTTTTTTGGTACTGGGGATCGAAATCAGGTCCTTGCGCTTGCACATCAGGTGGCAAAATCACTGAGCTAAATCCCCGGCCCAACTTATGTAATTTTTTAAAAATTGAAATATAAAGTACTGGCCTTTTGCAAAATGTTAAAATGTACTTTCTCTTATATAATTAGTAGTGATGATAGATGGAATTTATTTCATTGATCTAACCAGGCAAAAAAGTCAGCAACTTTATGTGTTACCACTCCTATTGCAGTATTTTTACTCCTTCATATCTGAAAGTCTAAAAACTACTGCTCTAAAACTTTTAGTCAAATATTAAAATATGCGTGTATGTATGTATTTACAAGTGAATATTATTCCCTTATTAACAGCGACCTTATGAGAACTATTCACATGTCTCATCCACAATATTTCTTCATTTCTCTTTTTGGAATTGCCTCCATTACTTTCCATTAGTTTCCACTGCTGCTAAAAAGGCCAAGAAGGTCAACACCATAAATCCTACATTTAGTGCTGAGTAACTGGTTTTAAAGTGGATAGTAACTTATACCTTATATTCACTTCATATGAAGAACTACAAGATAATTATCCAAAAGGCTATTTAGAAAACAGAATATTATCTGCCGAGCTAGATGAATCTTAAGGAAAAAGATTCAGTAAGGAGGTTTGCTATTTTATAGAACAAAGAAATTCAAATGACCCCAAAATGCAATTTCCCACATCTTAGGGTTTATATACTCATATGAATTAATAAAGAGGATGTATTTCCTGAGTTAGGACCCTGGATTCCCTTCAATTGGAGATACACTTCATACAGTGATCATTACATTGCTCACGGTATGGTGGGGACGTCATGATATTATAGATCGTAAGTTCTGAATGTCCTGAGATAGACTGGCTGCTAAGTGTATTCTTCAAAGGATCTAACACATTCTGTATTTCAATCAACTTGCTGGTTCCTACAACTGACAAACTTCAGGACCCTGGCACGGCACACTCACCATCAGTTGATCTGTCATCTCAACTACTTTGTCCACTGTATGCAGCTCACTGAGGGCTTGCTGTGCTCGGCTACTGCTCCCCACAGCTGAAGCTTGCTGAAAATTGGTCTGAATGGCATCCATGAGGAAAGTGAGCATATCTAACACAAGAGGAGCGAAGGAGAAATTGGCCTGAAAAAAATCAAAATTCATAAGTAAAAAAAAAAAAAAAAGCCAAAAATAATGGGTCATACCTGTAACAATCTTGTAGTAACTATGTACATTCAGAATTCGGTTTCCTTACTTCCAGGTAGCCATTCTAGCTGTCATCTCACTATAATCCTGTTATTTGATTCCAGTCAATCAGCTACTGTGCTACTGACCCAAGGCCCCCAACACAGATAACCTACTTTCTTTATGTAGGGTGGAAAAATTGAGAAAATAATCACTCAAATGGTTTTCTGTATCTTGGGCTTTAAATGATGGGCCTGGCCAAGAAAGGATGCTCAGTGTTATACAACTCAAGGGTTACCCTCCCACCGACCCCCAGAAGTACTCCCAGTGCTCCTTGGTCATAAACCCTTCTGGAGAAACTGACAAGATACACTGTATTTGCACTGGAAAGATGGGTAAACTTGGATTAAGAAGAGAACTAAAAGGGGAGCCTCATGCATTTCTGACTTACACTAACTCACCAGGCTCTGACTGCCTACTGTTCTAAGGACTGTCAGTAAGCCCACCTGGTTCTGCAGCTCCTCCCGGCAGCCCTCGACTGTGCGGCACAGGCTGCTCTTCTTGGGCTTCTCTTCATCAGCAACCTTTCCGTCACTGATGGTGACCTTGGCTTTATCAGCTGGTGAGGTGCTGGCGTGACGCACCAGACTCTCTGAAGCCCGAGGTTCACTCTGAAATGCTGACTCTTTCATGGCAGAACTCATGCCACTGCTGGGAGTTCGCTTTACCAGTGCCTAGGGACAGAAAGTGTCAGAGTTCCTAAGTTCTTATCACAAACACACAAAATACTGCCTACAATACTGAAGCCAAAGAAGAAACAGGCTAAGCATCACGTACATGTTATTCAGAAGCCTAAATACATGGTATTCACCTAATATCTAACTGTTGCCCACTTATAAGAGTCAGGCCTTGATTATAAAATCTGAAACTGCAAGGGGTCTGAAAGACTGCTGTAAGATCACTAATCATCCTGTTAGTTCTAATACTCTTAAGAACTTGGGCTTCAGTGGTACAGATAATCACAGAACAAGAATATATTCCTAGACTCAGGTACCCATGGAGGTGATGTAGGAATGTTCCCGTTTGGCTTAAGTACTCCCATGTCACTACCAAGTAACCCTTCATGGATCAATGGAAGTTCCAAATTTCTCACCAAACAGCTGCCATCTTCCTTGGCTCCACAGTCACAGAAGAAGGATCCATACTTGGCATAGGAAATCTCATGATCCTTGTGGCACACCTTAGCACAAACTGTGCACACACCGACCCCATCCACCATTTTGCAAGTGTGACAGTGGTACCTATGAAAAACAAGCAGCAGAATATAAGCTCAGAAGTGTCAACAATCAAGACCCAGAAAATCTACACCTAAAATGAAGAACTCTTACCAGTGCTGGTTCATGAATTCTTTCTGTGTGATGGTAAAAGTGCAGAGTTTATTGCAAAGAGAATCTTCATCCTTCAAAGATAAAGCATTTTCAATCAAAAATATATCCCTCCATATAAACAGCCACAAAAACATATCTGCTTCAACACCCTATGAAGGCTCATCAGTGACCAATAAAAACCTGCCCCAACTGGAAACGGCCAGCTGGCTAAAAAAAATACAGAGCAAATTCAGCTGCAACCTTAAGGTTTTGGGATTAAGAAAAAACCTAAAAGGAGCTCCCACAACTCCATGAAGCACTCATCCTCGAAGTTATGTTTTGAGTGCAAAGTCCGAAGCACAACAAGTGACTCTTGATAAAAGGTATAGCCTCAGTGAAATGTCCATTCACCAAGAAATTAGATCCCCATGGCCTGCTCTGAAGGAATAAAAAAAGCAGAAAAGCCAAGTTTAGCATTAGGTATGTGAGCTGGAAGAAAGCAACAGCAGAAGAGTTTTGAAGTTCATAAGGAGCTAGAAAAGAGCACCAAAATCGTCTTAAGTGTCCTAGTATACTAGTTAAGTTACTACCTGAAAAGGCTGACTTCAAGGCCATTTAGGACTTACTGAATCCTCAGCCTGGGAATCTTCCTCTTCCACTGCCAACTCCTCTACCCAGTCTGAGTCCACCTCAATGGCTCGCTCTTCCCCATCCACAGAGAGGTGACTTGGGCCTTGACCATTACTCTGGCTCAGAGCATTTGTGACATCAGCCAAGTAAGACATAATATGGCATGTACACTCCAAAACAATCACGTGCTACAAAAGACCACAAGCCCACAAAAACTTCAGTTCTCCAAGTCTTACATAAACTATATTCTCTTAACCTCTGTTCAATAAACTTCAAGATCAGGGGAACAGTATAAAGAGAGAGAAGAAAACCAATTATTTTATTTATGTGCACAGCTCTTACCACTGTCTTGCACACAGCAAGTCAGTAAATTGTACTGAATTATTGTATATTCCTTCATTCTTAAGAAAAAGATAACAATTTACAAAGTCTTACAATGTAAAATAGAATTAAAATTGGAAAGATGCAAAAAATTGGGAGGATGGAGTAAAGCTTCAGACTAAATTGTTCGAGAAAAGGCCCAATTATGACTATGAAGAGGCTCTCATTCGCATCTTTCACTTCATTAACATTTTTTTAACCATTAGTGAAAGTCATTTTAATTATCTAGTTTTTAATACAAAAGGAAAGGAATAGCATCAGCGATCAAGAGAAAAATCGTCCAACAAACTGCTGCTCAGGTTTCCCTTAAAAAGCTCAAATAGTCTGGCATTACTCAGATTTCTAAGTTCCTTTCTCTGCATCCCAGTATTTCTATGCCAATGGATCAAAGGATGATTAGCAAGACAAGAGGGAGAAATAAATGGTACTGTGGTGCATCTCAGAGGCCAATTTTCTTTTCCTAGCTACCATGTCAGGTTCAATAGGTTAGACAGGTAAGGAAAATGCCTGAATGCAAGATTTCTATCAGTCTCAAATCCCTTTTCTCAGCACAGGGACCTGAATCTGCAGCATGTTATGCCATTTTAGCATCTGGAGTGAAGCTGAGGATACGGTCTATAAACCATGCAGGCCCAACTCAGACTGCAGAGCCAAACTATGAGTTCTTCATAACATAACAGGATCTTGGAGTAACAGGAAGTTACATTTTAAGGGTTCTGCTGGATGTTTACTTTCCAGAACATTTCCTTCTTGCCACTTTTTGGTACCTACATGTCTGAGGGCCCACAGTTAACAGTAACACACCAGATCTTTGAGATTATCACCCTTATACTCCATAGGCTAGCCATGGACAGGAGCTACAGAAAGAACAGACTTTCACTCAACCACAAAAATCATCATCTCTTCACTCCCTATTGTCATTCCTCACTTCTCTTACCTTTCCATGCATCACATTGGCATTTAGCTTCTCAACCACATTCTTCTGTGACAGGTATTTCTTGCTATCCCAAAGAAAAAAAGAAAGGGGGTGGGGAATACATAATTATCTAAGGCACCAAAGAAAGGAAGCATTTTCTTTCATGAGCCTTGAATTAATCTGCGGACACCATGAAGCCAAAGTATTCCTAGAAAATTAAATTTAAGTAATACATAGTTACACAGCTTGGGGTGCTCTGGTCTTAGATTTATCACTGATACACAATATACTTTCCCAAGATTTCCCTTGGAAAATTATGAAGAGTAAATTCTAATAAGAAAACAATGATAATGAAGTCTGATATGAACAGAGTATTAGTTACCATCTTACCCTTCAAAAAAGGTAGAGATTCAAGTTTCTTTTATATTTATTCTGAACCCCAAAGACTAACTTACAATTACCCTTCTCTTTTCCAAACACACTACGGTAACCTACAGATAGGGTCCTCTAATTTTATCATCTTACTTACCATCTGCCTAGCCAGTCCACAGCAGCATTATGAAGCTGAAGGTGACCAGCACCTTGGCCTGCACTGGCCAGGGTGGCCATCACAACCATGAGTTCTGGGAAGCCAGTCCCATCACCGTTGGCCAGCATCTCTGTTGCCATAGGGGTCAGGGTACCCAGAAGCACGGCGCACACACCTTCCCCAACTTGGCTGGTAGAAAAGACAGAGAAAATTGCTAAGTTACCAACAAGAATCAAACTCTGTATTTCAAATTTGTAAGAGTAATTAAAGTTTTTACATGAGAAAAATCAATACGCTCTACTAGCTTCCCGCAGTCTACCTACCAGAGGGAGACAGAAAAATGGTGAAATGCTAAGACTAATGCCTGAAGACAAGATAACTTCAAATGCTCTCCACATATTTCTGGGGCTGTAAGGAATACATGACATAGATGCAGTTATTTTACCTGTTTTCCCGAACAATGTATGTGGTCAGTAACTGCAACAGTTGCCGGTTCTCCTGAATTACATCCAGCTGATCGGAGTCTTTTGGGGGTGATGTAGTCATGCGAGTGAGCCAGGCCTGCAGGCGCACAGGCTCCACACAAGCCAGCTGTGCCAGTGAGCCACAGAGATGCAGAAGACTTGGGTTAGGGCTCTTCTCAGCTAGAAACAGACCAGAAAGCTACAGTCAGTTAAAAAAAAAAAAAAAAAAAAGGACCAGGGAAAGGCAAGGAAGGGGCAATCTGAGAGGCAGCAAAGGGGGAAAGCCTTCAAGCAAGTTTCAACTTCCTTCCAAACTTTCTCTGAGGGATTCTCTCCACTTGTTAGCATTTTTATGCTACAGTTAGACTCAGGCAGAAGATAGGCACAGTATTAGCTGGACATCAAAGTTCCCATAAGAAGATTACTAAAAGCTGTCACTCACTCAGCTGGAAGAGTTTGGTGAAAAATTTCAAGACTCGGTTACAGAATTTAGCAGAGAGGTTCTCATTGGCTGTTGCCATCATGATCTGCACAAGTTCTCCACTGGAAGGCGGGAGGGGGAGAAATGGAAGAATCACATTAAGCTCACATAAAAGGAATCCATTTCTATTTCTTTACAATCTCATCTCCTCTAGGGAAAAGGGTTCCTTTTGAGTCAACTACACAAGGTGTTTGTTAAGTCCAGATCCTCACAATGATCTTAAAGTCAGAAATTAATTCAAGTCTTTCTCAAGAGAGATACCTAAGAAGCCTTACACATTCCTTGAAAAGAACACCCAAGTCACCATATACAGCTCCTTGCTTTCAGGAAGGTTTCACAAAACACACTGAGAACACCAAATGTTTGGTTCACCTGTCAGAGAAAAATTCTTCCATGGCTTTACGGGCCTGGGTGCTTTCCAGTTGCTTTTCCAAATACTGGAGACTTTCCTCCAAGATGGATTCATCCAGTCCACTGAGGAGCAAAAGGAAAATGTAAATACAAGTAACAAGAGCAATTTCAACACCCTGAAAAACCCAGAGTTTATGACTAGACCTTGAGAGCAATGTTTACTTTTGTTATCTGAAGCTTAGTATAAAGCCTGGCACACGGTAAGTGTTCAGTGTTTAATGAATAAACAGTGGCACCTGAGTATTATTTTATTACTCTCTTTCCTAGGAAATCAAACAGGAAAGGCATCAGAATCTTTGAGTTCTAATCCAGATTCAGAGAGTGATTTTTTATTCTTGAGAGGAGGACCACTTTGAATGAATAATTTCCGCTAAATTATGTGAAGTTGAGGAGAGGTGGGGAGTGGGGGGTAGGAGGAGGAGGAGGAGGAGGAGGTGGCGGCGGCATCATCCCTGATGAAAACCTAGACTCCTCAAAAAGAAGACAAGAAATCTCAACAGTTGGGTCCTTATTTGTTCAGTTTACAGTAGATTAAAAGAACAACCTATTTTTCCTGGTTCACCTACTTCAACATGACCTAATCTACCAAGGTCAAATAATGTGGCATGAACACCAAATTCCACAGACCACCCATTTCAAAAGTACAATCATGGGCCGGGGATTTAGCTCAGTGGTTCAGGTGCCTGCCTCGCAAGCGCAAGGTCTCAAGTTCGATCCCCAGTATAAAAAAAAAAGTACAATCCTAAAAACATCAGAAACTGATTTTGTGGGGCTCCACTGTACATCTCCTCACCGCCAGTGCAGTACTTATAATCACATGTGGACTGACTTAGAGTCTCCAAATCTGAACATTTAAGGCTTCCATTTCTTCAACATTTACTCCTAAGAATCAGAAGATTCCAAATACTCTTCAAACATTTCCACATGAATGTAAAATGCACACAAGCTCAGAATTTCCCATTGAAGCACTGTAACTACAAGCTATTAGCTAACAACACAAAGGAAGCAGCAATGGCACATCTCACTGACAGCAAGAGCAGGCCACTGGAACCTAACTCATCTCCTCCACCAGGCTCACCTGTTGGGATCTGCATGATTGGCCAGAATGTTGTAACAACCAGTGATCAGCTTCTCATAAACACGAGCCAAGAACTCATCAGACTCTGAGGGGCCCAACATGCGTTCCAGGGAATTGCTACTGATCTCAGCAACACTTTCGGTGCTTGACTCCAAAAGAAGGGGGAGCAGGGTCCGAATGACCTGTGGCGGGTTCATCTCATCAGACCACCTTCAGCAAAGTAAATGGAACCAAGTTAGTGAACATAGCCTTCCAAAACACTGCAAGGCAGAGAGAAGGTAAGTCATCTCTTTGCTTATTTCAATCTTTCTATATATGTACAATCATACAATTTCATATTCTCTTTCACTATTATATCTGAAGCAAAAATATGAAAAATCTATTAAAATGTCAGTTAATAAGATGTATCTTATAATACTGAAAAAAAAAGAAAGCTAACGAAAATCTAAGAAAGCAACTCATCCTAGAGTTTTGTAACACTGCCAGGAATCTGGACCACTGTTAATACAATTCAATATATGACTATACTCATGACCTATGTACAGAAGACAAATAGTCCCTTGGTGGCCTGACCTACTCATGATAACGTAGTCTAACTTCCCCAATGCTTACAAAGAAACGTTATCAAGTAATCTGTTACTAACACTTCAAAATTTAAACCCAAATCACCTCCAAATCACGACATGGTTTAAAGACAATTTGTCTTTTGTGAAAGAGAGGGCATGGTACCTGCTGCCCTTCAGATCTGAGTTTTTAAAAATCATTCTGGTCAGGCATAGTGATACCCTTCTGTAATCCCAGCACTCAGGAGGCTGAGGCAGGAGGATTGCCACGAGTTCAAGGCCAGCTTGAGCTACACAGTGAGTTCAAGATCAGCCTAAACTACAAAATGAGACCCTGTCTCAAAAAAAAAAAAAGTAAGTAAAAAATAATTCTAGGTCAATCACTTATCCTCTACTATAAAGCAACAAGTTCTCTTGGACAGATAAAAGATATAAGATATGTATTATGATACAGAAACTCTCACTGTCCTCTTTTAGCTACTATAGCACACAGATTAGGTTTTCTATGGGTTAGGTTCTGGGTACTCACACAATGAGATCTCCAGTCAATCTGACCAGTGAGAGCAGGGTGTGCTTCAGAGAAGCAGCCAAGGGCAGACTCTGGCCACAGAGAGTCCCCAGGTGGGCAGCCTGCACAGCACTGATATAACTCTCAGATGGGATGGTGTCATTGGCAAAGGCATTTCGCTGAAAGGAAGCAAATTGGAAGTAAGTGAAAAGACCATCTACCATGGGTAAAATTCTCTAGTGGAGGAAAAAAGAATCTGATATAAACTAAGGGTCCACTGAGGTTTGCGAACAGCAGCCTCCAATGCACATACACTGCTGTCCATCTGGGAAAGAAAGTGGGGTGGGAGAAGGCAGCAATTCACAAATTTTACTTAGTACAAAGTTAACAAACACAGCAAATATGCTACATGCAGTGGTGCATGTCTGTAATCCCACTTAGTTAGGAGGCTGAGGAAAAAGGATCACAAGCTCAAAGCTAGCTTGGAAAATTTGGTGAGCCTTGGCTCAAAGTACAATTTAAAATGGGAGAAGGGGTGTGGCTCAGTGGTAGAGCACTTGCCTAACATGCACAAGACTCTGAGTTCTGCCCCAGTACCATAAATAAATAAACAAAAAAAAACCAATGCCAATTCCAAATGACTGGAATATATAACACCCTATATGTAAGAGTAGAACTATTTTGTTTGTAATTGATTGAGATGGATGGATTTTGCAATGTATCTGGATTCCATTACAAAGATCATAGTTATAATTGTACTCTACAGCTTTGGGTGGTATAAAAAAGTCACAATTACACAGCAGGGATAATAAGATTATAATATTTCACTTTTCCAAAGTACTACAGAATAATCTGTTTACAGAGATCGTTTAGAAGAGCACACACAAAAATCAAGTAAGCTGACAGAGACTTGATAGTATCTAAAAGCACTGAGAACCTAAAAGTTACCTGATAAAAATCAAGAAAAAAGAAAGACATTTCTGACACAGAACACAAAAATGAAACCGTTAACATCTACTGAGACTTCATATGCCAGATAAAATACTAGGGAGTACACATGTAACACATTTAATCATGATATTCCAGGTGAGGAAACCAAAGCTCTCTGGTAACATGGGCTTCTAAGTAAAAGGAGCATATGAGAATCACTTGGGTAATCAAATGCACTGTTGATTCAGCCATAGCAAATACTGGTGCAATAAACAAAAGTCTCTTGGTAGTTAGTTTAAACTTAAAGACTACGAATAACACAGAATACATGAGATGGAATGAAGTGGAAGGGAAGGAAGAGGAAGGAGAGGAAAAAAGTAATTAGGACATATTATGTTCATGTACCAACTTCCTGCAAGGAGTGTAAATATTATATACTGCAAACATGTACTAATAAAATTGAAAAGGTTAAAATTTTTAAAAAAGAGTGACTTAAGAGTAGCTAACGCACAGCATTTCTACCCCTAGAACACAGAGAGACTTACCCAGGATCCAATGTTGGGAAATTCATTAGTATTAATATTATTCCAGGACTCACAGACAGCCTGCACTGATGATGGCAAATTCTGAACCAGTGTCGGACCTGGGGGCAACAGAAAGGACAAGGATTCAACAAGAAAGAAGGAATGACATATAGCATTTTAAAAGCTAAGCCCAAATGCAGAAACACTACTGCCCAGCCTGCCAAAATAATTACTAAGACAACTTTAGATGATATTTCAATTGCATTGCTATGTCCAAGAACCAGCTAATTGCTTAATAGCCAATAATCTCATTTATAAGATTTTCATTTTCCATCATATTCACTTTCTAATCTCGGAAGAAAAGAAGACAACTGAAAACAAAGTGAGGGAGAATCATTTTAGCAAGTCAAGCTAAAATCACCACTGAACATCTGCTCTTCTTCCTATGAGTAGGTAACATTTTGATGTGTTTTCTCCTAAAGCTAAACCTTGAGGGCAGGGATCATTAATGTACATTAACAGCAATCAATGAAGCAGTACTGAGACTCTGACTATTAAGGACCAGGGATTTAGCTCAGCAGCACAGCACTTGTCTGGCAAGTGTGAAGTCCTGAGTTCGATCACTGGTACAAAAAAAAAAAAAATTTAAAGCTTGACATTAGGAAAACACAAAGAAAGGGCTGTAAATTTCCAATGGTAATTTCTGCACAAATCTCTAATGTACCCTAAATTTCTACCAGATCATTCCTAATCTAGGAAAGAAATTTTTCTAAGCATGAATGTAGGTTACAATAGACTGGTTTCCTAACCACCATAAATGAAAAGAACACAAATCTATGATAAAGGCCAAATAGCCTCACACTGTGGAACCACTGATCTTGGTTTAGGTCTCAGCTTCATCATTTGCAAGAAGTAGAATTTGAGAAAAATAACCTATCTAAGCCTTAGTTTCTTAATAAATAAAGATGAGATAGTAATACTTCACAGGGTTATTGGGAAGATTGAAGTGGATAAATCTATGTAAGTTCTTGACACACAGGAAGGCTACAATAAATTTTAGGCACCAGTAGACAGGTAGAGAGACAGAGAGCGCAGTAGTACTAATGAAATTACTCAAAAGTATTTTCACTCGCTTACCCAGAGTGTTCGCTTTGCACCTACTAGAGCCAATAGCCAAAACAGCAGCAAAGCCATGCAATTTCTCCTTGGAAGGTTTATCAGCGGTTCCTTCTTCATTAAAGTTCTGCAGCAAATAGGCCCTAAAGAAAATATGGTGGGGAAACAGGGGCAGAAGTTGTAGAAATCCAACCCCATCAAAGTCAGGAGAAACTTGCCCTAGAGAAGCTGAAATGCCTGTATCTGTTTCCTCACCTATTAAATATAGTTGAAAATGCCAGTCCTTCCATAAGAATTCCAATAGGTACAGTAATTGTTTCCCACAGAATACCCCATCCCCTGAAATGTCCCCAAAATAATTCCTTAACAAACAAATTTGGGAAACAGTAAATACTGTATCTATCCTCCTTCCCTGACCATGGCATTCTGGCACTGTATATAGCAATGGCTCTGAGAAGTATTATATTTCAAAAACGGAACTAAAAGCCTGTTCAACTTTAATTTACCAAACATTTCACAAAAATTACTTGCCCCAAAATACCTATTAACAGCTCAGTTTAGAAAGCATTAGCCTAGTGGGCCAGATTAAAGCCTAGAAACTCCTAGAGAGCACAAGTTGGTCTACTGTGGCTAGTGCTACATCCTTAGCAACAATAATAATGGCATAGTAGGCACTTATATTTACTAATTATACTTGTTCAAAGAAATTGTCTCAACCAACAATCCTCTTTCTACTATAAGGCATTCAATTAAAAGACAAGGTTAGTCAAGTTTTACAATGACCAAGGGCCATCAGCAGAAAAACTCCATAGAACAGGAGCTAAACAGTGAGATCCTACAGGGATCAGATAAAGTAAATGAGCTTAAGAGGGCCAAGTAGGACCTGCTGCAAGGGAAAGCCACTCCTCCACTATCTGTCACAGGGCACTGGTGCCAAACTCATGCAACACATTATTTTTCTTGTAAGACAAAAGATGTAAATGTACAAGTTGTTTTTTCTAACCTAAAACCTCAGTATCAGGTTTAATTGCAGTGTTGGCACTTTGTGATAAATAAGTAGGTATTACATTGCAGTTTAGGCACTCATGTCTAAAAGGTTTCGGCCGGGGATTTAGCTCAGTGGTGCTGTGCCTGCCTCGCAAGCTCAAGGTCCTGAGTTTGATCGCTGGTACCAAAAAAACAAAAACAAAATAAATATATAAATAAATAAAAGGCTCACCATCACTGTCCTAGGGGAAATCAGGCCCAGTTTTGCAAGTGCTTCCCATTTAAGAAAAACCAAAAATCTCAATTTGTGAATCATTTCCCCATTTTTATATATTAAAAATGAATTTAAAAAAATTTTTTTTAAATTATAAACGAATTTTAAAGTTTTTAAGCATCATTTGCAGACCAAAGACTACAGGACATGCAATTTGCAATGTTTGTTATAGAAAGCACAAAATTTCAAAATAATCTCTAACTCATGAAGAAATTATATCCCTATCATATCATGAAATTTAAAGAACATTTTCAAAGGGCTTCATTTTATTTAATACCAGGAATGATGGTTTAGAAAAATTACACTTTCTTTGTATCCTACAAGTAAAATTCTAGGAAACATTTTAAAGAATTACAGAAATTAAACTTTCCTCTGACTCCTCATGAGCTATGTCAAAATTCCCTCATCAGGCACCCCTCCACATGTTATATGGGGAAGAGGCCTTAAGCTGATAAAAGGAAAAGATGTAAACTTCTGAGCCCCTGGCAGATCAGCACAAGGTAAGCAGTACTTGCACAACTCAGATGAGTAGTTCGTCATACCTAGTGAATGATGCATAGGTGTCAATGAGTTGAAGCGTGGCTGGAAGGAGGTTTTTGGTGATCTCAGATGACTTATGAGGATCAGTTTCTGCAGCCATCTTAGAAAAATGCTCATCCAAAGACACTTGAACCTTCGAGATAGCAGCATCAAGGGTGTAGATGGATTGCAGACTAGGAATTTCATGGAGTTCCAAGATGGTGGTACAGTCGATGCTACAGAATGATGAAATCTTTAAAAATGCCCAGGATGTTAATTAGTTGTGGCAAAAGATGTTGGTAGAAGTCAAGTTCTATCATTATGGTTCCAACATTAGCATACCTGTCGAGCAAAGTATTCCTCTACAATTTCAACATCATATTTCACTGAGCTGCACTTGGTGGATGCCAGTTCTATTAGAGAGCCAGAATGTTCAGCCTTCATTCCCTGTTTGATAAGGTGATCCTATTTGACAACAAGAAAAAGGTTTTAGGGTATCAATATGGAGAGCTCAAAACTTCCATTAACTTTAAAGTCCCCATAAGCACAGAACATGTCAGTTATAAACACCCCTTCACAGCAAGCTCTGTGTTCCACTAAGGTACCTTTATCCAGTTAACGTAGGAGCTGATGCGGAGGCGAGATGACCATCGCAGAGTATGTAAGATATCACATTCACTCATCTCAGGCGAGTTCATGGCCAGCTGGTTCATGTAACTCTTTGATGGCGGCAAAATTCCTAGAATCCTCCACAAAATTAAGAAGTAATACTGAAGGGCACAGGCCTCCTAGAGGAAGAAAACAGAGCAGTCATAGAGTGACCACAAGGTACTGCATTAAAAGTTCCCTGACAACAAGAACTACTCCAAATACAATTTTTGAAGTAGAATCATGTGGAGTCTCTATATTTTCAAGTGAGATTTATTCCTCATGTCTGCTCCTCTGACCTTCCTAGACAATACGCCTAATAATAAAGCATAAAATGACAAAACATATAATTTGTTCCATTATGCATATTTTATTGGCCAAAAAGGATGCTCTGAGACAACTCTGGCTTATTAACCAAAAGACAACAGGATATTCTGTTTGGCAAGCTCATAATCAGCCAGCCCTGTGTGGCCTGGCATTGCTAATGTGACTTGTAAAAATACAAAAAAACATTCACAGAACCATAGAAAATGCTCAAGTGTAAGGCTTCCAACATCAGATATCAACCAGCAGTCACAAGAGATACAGCACTTGGGTGGACACTAACCCTCAAAGTCCCATTTCTCTGTGCTAACCAAAAGAATGGAAAAAATGATAAAATGATGTCTGTGGTGAAAATAACCACTCAAACTACACAGAAATAGTGAACTATCAGTTTTACAAACAAATACTCAATAAACTGATTAGACCCCAGAAAGAAACTCCTGGTAGAAATGGTCAATTATCAAATAGCCCACTCTCCCCAGGCTTCTATGATCTTACCAGGGCTGTCACGTTCTTGTTCTCCTTCCTCCTGACTGTATCAAGCTGGGACCCCGCTGCAAGCAGGGCTGTCAATGCAGCATAAAGTTCATCATATTTGACAGGCTTTGAGAAGAGAACTTCACATGCCTAATAGCAAGAAAGAAAGACAATAGTTTCTTATTTTTCGAAATATTTTTTCTGATTTCCCCTGCATTATCACTCAACCTCAGGATTCACAAACTACCCCCTTAAATTATACTTTCTGATTTTTCCTTGCAGCAGATTCCTCTTTCTAGTATCAGTGTGTGAACTATTGTGAGTGCACAAGTACAGGCTGCTTTAGGACAAAAGAGTAAGATAACTCTTTTTGTCCATTAAAATATTTGCACGTGACAAAGACAGTCTTCAGAAATAACATGTCAGAGGTGATAAGCCCTATAGCAAAAGTGCAGCCCAGGAAATAAATCTCAAGGTAACATTTTCTCTATAATAAAAGCTCAAAGCCTAACACAACACCAAATTCCATCATTACAGAAAGCAATTCCCTTTCCCCCCTGTAATGCTAATTTGGTAAAGACCATCTGGGCTACATGTAAAATAGGGTTTTAAAATTCTTCATACCACGGAATCAAGTCGGTTCAAATCATCCTCTGAGGCTTCTGGGGACAGGACACAGTAGAATCTGGGTTGTGGGACTGTATCTGGAATGCAATGTGCTGGTTAAATGAACAGTTCCATACTCAACTTAAGTCTAACTAGCATAAATGTAAAAGTTTTACCACAAAGTTTCTCAGTCCTGGCACTACTGACATTTGGAGCCAGAAAATTCTCTTCTGTGAGAGGCTGTCTTGTATGCTGTAGGTTTAACACATCACTGGCCTCTATCCACTGATGCCAGCAGCAGCCACCTCCCTCACCCTCCACCAAGCTGTGACAACCAAAACATGTCCCCAGACATAAGCAAATGTTCCCTAGGTGGGGCGAAAACATTACACTTGAAGTGACTGTTCTGGGAGTCAACTATGGTACGCTATGATTAAGTTAATCAATTTCATCATTATACTGAATGCCTTTTAAAGCCCATGCTATTTTGCCAATATCAAGAGATGATAGTAAACTCATCTCAATACTTCATAAAAGTTAACATCTAATAATCCTCTGGACGAGAGCAAACATACTATTACGCGAACTCAAGAGAGACCTCATGAAAAGAAGAGACAACTGCTACATGAGAGAAATAACACACAAAATAGCATGTTCCCATGATCACCGAGACCTTAAAGCAAATTTAGCTTGTGTGTTAGAATCACATCTCTAAGGAAAAATTAAATCACTGTAAGTGAGAAGAACCCATACACTGTGCCCTATGGCCAGACAAAGGGATACCTAAATTCTATGTCTTGATTTAAAATAAATAAATATGGAGTATGTAGGAGTCGACTTCTAAAACTGTTTTGAATCCAGAAGTGATCTGCCACTCACTACTACTTTAGTTCTAAACTAAAGTAGATAGTCGAAGATCCTCTAGGAGTCGCCAAGTTTCATATTCAACGCTGCCAATGAGAATCCATAAGTTGGTTTCATACTAATAATCTTCTTTCTCACCTGATGAGAAATGCTTAGACCAATTTTCTTCTACTTCTTTGAACCCATGATAGAGAGGGGTGGTTGCCCGGCGGCTGCTGCTATCTTGAGATCCACTTGCCCACCCAAAAGGAGGACTCAGTAGGTTATGCTGCACCTTTTAGAACAAAAAAACTCAAATTATGAAGGATACAGTCACTGTTCTGCTTTTTACTCCAGGCATGATAAAGGTTGGTATATCAAAGCCTGGAAATTCAACAAATCAAAATAAAATTTAAAAAATGTTTCTGTGACTTATTTTAGAAAGCAATTTTTCAGAGTCTTTTTTTTTTGGTACCGGGGATTGAACTTGGGTCCTTGCGCCTGCGCAGCAGGTGGCGAAACCACTGAGCTAAATCCCGGGCCTAGAAAGCAATTTTTGATGGAACATAAAGGGACACTTTTCAATGAAACATTTTAAGAAATGTTGAACATAGTAATTTTCATCGTAGTACTCTTTCATCTTCATTCTGGATTTTTTTTTTTTGGTGCCAGGGATTGAACTCAGGACCTTGCACTTTCAAGGCACGTGGCGGAACCATTGAGCTAAATCCCCGGGCCATTCATTCTGGATTCTTACAAGAGACTTTGTCAATTCATAACGTTACTGCTTGAACATCATTCAGCTACTAATAAATATTCACTGAGAGCTGACATTCAAGACACTGTATTAAACAATAATTCAAAAAGAACACCTGTGAAGAGAGACTATAATCCAATTTTAACAAGTAATCTACATTTATCACTTCTGGATAAAGTACAGGTACACATAAGCAAATGCCAATAATTTTCCTAATTCTATCCATAAACCTACACTGAACACTTAAGACCTAAAATGAGAAGGTCATTTCGGCTTTGGATCATAAATGCTAAGAAGATGGAAGCACTCAGTAACAGTAAAGTGAAAACAATGTCAGCTGGTACCTGCTCAAACAGATACACAGGGGCTTTGGAGTACTGATGAAGCAGATAATCGAAGATCAAAAGGAGACGAGCCAGGATGAGAGGCACAGAGTGCATCTGGGCATCTATGTTGACACTCAGCTCCTGGATAATCTGGACAAACAGGGTCAGTATAGCCCGCCGGCCTTTCTCAGAAAGGTGGTGGAAAATGAGGAGGAGCAACTGTAGATGTTCTATGTTCAGGTCTTCCGTCTCACTGGGCACCACCCCTTGCAGGGCATTCTGCTTCATTGTAGACAAAAATCTACCACAGAGAAAAGGAGGTTACTGGTGGGAAAATGTCCCAAGTGCCCCAAGGTTATAACTTGATCAAGCTCAGGAACAGTTAAACTCCTTAAATCCAGACATTAAGACAATCTAAGCAGGAAAAATAGCTGCATGATAAAGAAAAGCTCAAAACTAACATCTGCCTACTAAAAATGTCAGACTTGGCTGCAAAAACATTTCTAAGAGCCCTGAGTTCTCTCAAGTGTCACAATAACGTCAATGCCCACTCTGCCATTTGTGACAACGGAAAGAAGTACAAAGTCCCCTAAAAATGCTGGTGTTTTTACTTAATCAACCTAGGGAGATAGAACAATTCAATTATTTTTCCCTGCATTCTGATATTACTTTGATTTCTGCTCTCCTTAGTTAAGACAGAATCCAGAACCTGGCCCAAATTCTGTAATTTAATTCTAGTTTTGATAGTTTATACTACAGGTTATAATCATTACATAATAAGTTAAATAAATCAGACCATAATAAAAAGGAAATTACAATATTTGAGAACCTGTCAGAAGACCTTTAATGCAAAAAAAGGAATGAACATAGCCCATTGTTTCCAGTGCCCTTGGCTGTTAGGAGAGAGATCTGTGTTTTAGTAAGGACAGACTTCATCACAGCACCCACCCAGGGCTCCCAGCCTTTTCACACGATTCCACCAGGAAAATACAGTGAGCCTCTAGCATTCAAGGAGGTTTATGATTTCTCAAACCCAACATTAGAGCTATTTGATCCTAAAATGGGGAATAGAAAAGCAAAGCCTTTTAGGAAAACAAACTGCTTTGAAGACTCCTAACCATGTAAACAAAAATGGCAATGACAGGTCTATGTAAGGAGGATTTAGATGATTAATCTGAGCTTCCCTCAAGGAAACAAATTCTTTAAAATTTATCCAAAAAGACTGCAAGTCCCTAACCAAGGACAGAGTTGGCTTTCCCTGCTCCCTCTCTTTCAAAAATTCAGGTCAGAATAAAATTGGTTATGTTTAGGGCTCGGGTTCTAACAATTATAACCAAATCACTAGAAGATTCTGTTTCCAGACCACAGCTGGTATACTCATTTTTTTTTTTAAACTGTGTATCTTCCCACAACTCCACCATCATTCTTCTACCCTTCCAACTCTAAACACATCATCACAGTAACATCTCAAAGCCACAGATTAACTACAAAGAAGCCAAACAAGAAAAGTAAATAACTTTCTCTATAGACTTTCTCATGTAGTTATCTTACCTGTCCCAAACTTTAAGGCATTCAGGGACATCAGGGTCACCTTGTGTGCTAGCTTTATGTTGCCAGATGAGCAGGAGGCGTGAAAGCACAGACAGGCCTTGCGGGTGAATGTACAAGGGCCAAGGACCCTCAGAAAAAGGTGCAACTCCCAACTGCTGCAACAGTGTGTTCTAACATAAAAGACACAGGAAATCATTAGGAAAAGGGCAGGGACAAGGCCAAAGGTTACTCATGCTCTATAGCGTTCACTGTTTAATACTGGAGAGAGTAAAGAAAGAAAAATCCAGAAATTCAGGTTTAGAAGTGGTTTGGAGAAAAATTTAGTTCCACAAGAAAAACATAAATGAAAAATTATTAATCTAACCCCAATAACATCTACAAGTTTAGTGTCTGAAATGAGTTTCAGAAAAAGGAAAACTGCTTTGAGATAGCAGAATCAGGATAATTTTCAAAATGGAGTAAACATAAGAAGTTGATCCCTTTAAAAGAAAACTTAACTGTAGTAACTGATGGTTGTTCACTCATTACTTCAGGAAATAGGTTAAATTTCTAAATTCACCAAATTAAATTCTATTCTTATAAAGTATCCTTGCCCATTCATCAGAAGTAAACATTATCTGAGACACTGCAGATCTCAAGAGCAGTTTACATGCACTGGGCAGTTAACACAGGCCAAGCACTGAGCACAGGCCACACACTGTAAACACACTTTCACACAGACTGCAAAAGGCAGCGATAAGAGGTAGGTACTATGTGCTCCATGTCACTGAGGAGGGAGGCTGAAGAACATGGGCAAAGCTAGAAGGTTTATTCAAACCCACAGCCATAATGATTGCTCTACTCTTGAGTACAAGGAAACAATTCTTAAAAATTAGCTGTTAGCAGAGCATGGGGTCCTGGTCTAGAATTGCAGCACCTGGCAAGGCTGTGACAGCAACCTGTCTCAAAGGGATGGGGATGCAGTTCAGTGCTGGAGGTCCTAGGGTCAATCCTGGCGGGGGGGGGGGCACAGGAGGAGACATTAATACTTGAGTTGAGCACATGGCTCAGTCGAATACCACTTGCCTAACATGCATGAGGCCCCAAGTTCTATCTTCAGCAAAGGGAACAAGAAAATTATCTGTAACACAACTGTAATGATGAGAAAAATTGGAGAATAAAAACAAAATGTTCAAGGGATAAGCAGCCATAAATATGGATGATGGGTGATACATACTCCTTATACTGTTGTTTCTGTGGCTTTTTTAAAGTTAAAGCTTTTGTTTATTTTCATTTTGATGTCAACTTGTTAGTCCTCAGAACCATAAGAAATAAGCAGACATTTCACAGGAATCTGGTTTTTAACAATGAGGCAAGCCCTAAATTGGCATTCTGAGACACACAATTTGCTGTTGCCTCAGACTCCAAGAGCATTAAGATGACAGGTGTGTGCCATCACATTCAGGAGCTGCTAACACTGAGGAAGTACTTGCACTATTTCTTCTTACTATTTTTGTGTGATAAAATATCATAATATTAAATTTAGTATTTGAACAATTTTTACATGTACAATTCTGTGGATTTACACATTTTTGTGCCACCTTCACCACCATCCAACTCCAAAACTTGTTTATCTTCAACTGAAACCCTGTAATCATCTCTCAATTCCCTCCCCAAAGCCCTGGCAGCCACCCTTCCACTTCCTGCCTCCCTGAACCTGACTGTGCACACAAACACACAGGACCCAGCCTTTCTGACCGGCTTACTGCACTCAGCATAGCATATTCAAGGTTAACCCAGGTTGTATCGTGTGGCAGAACGGATACCACATTTTGCTTATCCATTCAAACACCAATGACCACCGGGGCTACCTCCTACTTTTGGCTATTGTGAATGAAACTGCTATGAACATGAGTATACAAATAAATGTTCAAGTCCCTGCTTTCATCTCCTTAGTATGTAAGTGGGATGGCTAAACCATGACTTTTTTTTCCTGTGCTGAAGATTGAACTCTGGTCCTCATGCATGCCAGGCAAGCATTCCACCACTGAGCTACATCCACAGTCCATATGCTAATTCTACATGTTTGCCATTCATTTTCACAAGAGACTGCACCACTTTATATTCCCAAAAGCAAAGCACAAGGATTCCACTTTCTCTATATCCTAACCAATACTTACTTCCTCTTTTTTTGATAAAAGCCATCCTGAGGAACATGAAGGGGTAACCTCTATGGCTCTGAGCCGGGCACTATTTTAAAAACTAGTCATGTCCTAATTCATCTAACAGCCACTAATGCTCAGGACCTCCATTTTCTCCAGTGTACATCCAACTAACACACTAACCTCAACCTCCCCAGTTCTGGATTACAGGCATGTGCCACCACACCCAGCTGTCTCCACTATTTCACCTCCTTATGTGGAGTTCAAGATGCTTTACCAGTTGGCCCAAACTATTTGCCATCCTGTCTTGCCAAAGTGAACCGATTTTACCATGCAGTATTTCATTTTCTTTGCTAGTGTCCTTCCACTACCTACTTGACCCTCTTAACAACACCCATCATTTCTATAGCACAGCACAAGCCACAGCTTCTGTGAAGTCCTCCTCTCCAACTCCAACATCACCCTCTCAAACTAGAAGCCTTCTCCCTCTGTTCAAACGTCACTCCAATTCTTCTATTTGGACACTCAACAGAGTCTCTATTAAGCAAGCTATTTGTGTACCCATCAAACTCTATTCCTAGACAAGTGTTTTTGTTTCACCTCTAGTTACCGCATAGCACTTAGCAAGGTATTTTGCTCTTCATGGGTGCTAATAAACCCTTATTAAAGAGACTACCTTCCAACAGGGGTCATCCAAAGATCTAATGATGCCTGAAAGACTCCAACCATGTTAACACCTTACTAGACTGCTTGATTAGATAAATTTAAAATAGACATTCAGCAGAAAGTCCACGTGCCAAAATGTTCACATGGCTACTTAAGATTTCAACTTCTGTAAGTACTGAATAGCTTACAGGTCTTATTCAAAACGTAGTCCTTGAAGCCAACAGCTGACAGCTGAAGACCCAATTTAGGATACAACACATGCTTATTTACATTTGCAGCCTGGGGGTACTTTATGAAGTTTCCTTGGGGGACACTGTGTATGATGTCTTGCCACAGAAGTCAGGCATTTGGGTAAGATACTTTGTACATTAAACAACATCCAAGTAGAGAGATTTGATGACAGATAGACAATTATCCTCAGCTTTCTTCCACCATAACGAAGAAGTTAAAAAAAAAAAAAGTTTGGGGAAAAACTTAAAGCTGCATTTTGAAGACAAGATGAAAAAAGAGGTCTGAGGATTTTCTCTGTCACACCTTCCATAGTCAGAGCAACAGGCCACATGTCTGCACAAGGGCTATGGTTATTTTTTAAATCCTAAAAGGGCAACATCATTATAGGAATCTTAACTTAAGGACTTGATTACCAAAAAGAATATTTCTTATCTATTCTTTGAACAACTTTAGACAGGAAAAGACCTTTTGAGCCTTCTCTAAATAAACTCAGAACTGAAAAAGGATCTGACAATACTGTCAAGATACCTTGTTCCAATGTAGTCTAAGAAGGTATAGGGCCGGGGATTTAGCTCAGTGGTTCCAGCGCCTGTCTCGCAAGCACAAGGTCCCGAGTTTGATCCCCAGTACCAAAAAAAAAAAAAAAAGAAGAAGGTATTGCAGGCTATGTGCTAAATGAAGCATTTTCTTTATCTTACAACCTTTCTACTCAATTTATAATTTCCTTTCATACCAAAATAAAATTTTTCATGTAATAGTAGTTAAGTACAAATGATCTTTTAAATTAACAAAATAAGGAACTTCACATAGTTTGGTATTATGAGAATTTTAACCTCTTAAAATAGTTCCTGGATTTTATACTTTTGGGACAACTGACAAGCCTTGAATTATATCTTATATCTGAAAATCTGCTGAAATAATCTCAAGAGTAATCAAAATATTTTTAAAATCACCTTGGAGGGCCGGGGCTTTAGCTCAGTGGTTCCACCGCCTGCCTCACAAGCACAAGGACCTGAGTTCGATCCCCAGTACCAAAAAACCCTCCCCTAAAATCACCTTGGAAAATTACTGGGAAACCTAATTAAATGTTATTGATTGCTATGAGCTCAAGGCCATCCTGGGCTACATAAAAAAAAAGTTATTGAACGAGGGGATATCAGGGTAATGACAAACGTATAAAGAAAAAGGTTTTTTCCCCCTTTGTAGTACTGACTCAATCCAGGGCCTTGCACCTTCTAGCCAAGTACTTTATTAACCCCACACCCCCAAATCCGAGAATCTGCATTTCTGACAAATTCCTTAGGAATCTTCCTGGACACTAAAGTGGAGAACCACTAACTTTGAAGATAGAAGAAACTGATACTGCCAAATGTTGGAAATGGATGTGAAGCCACATGATCTCTGATGCTGTTGGTAGGAATAAAGACTGGTGCAGCCACTTAAGAGAGCAGTGTAATCTATGGGCTGAAGTCACACATTCTATCATCTGGCAATCTACTCCTAGTTACACTCCCAAAAGCAACACTTGTGGATATACAAAGCAGACATGTAGATCACAGCAACATCTGGAACAGCAATAAAACCTGGACACAATTCACATGTACTTCAGTAGGGGAGAAGAGAGATAAATTGGTACCATCACAAGCCAAATTTTTTTAAGTTTAAGAAATACAGATATATATGGAACTAAGGAAATGAGCAACTTGAGATTTAGGATTTACGATATCAGCTACTTCAGTGGGGCGAGAACTCAAAGAGAACAAGTTCACAGGCAAGGTCCTACACTGATTTGGTCATGAGTCTACAAGTAAGAGTATATAGGAGAACATATGTCTCCTGTAATTTTATTACTTTTAAAATGCTTTTTTTTTTAATCAGTGGGAAAGTTTATTTGAAAAACTAAAGGTGGTTCCAGACTCCACCCATGGCACAGTGAGGACCCAGGCACGGCTTGGAACCCCGGCTCCGTCCCACGCTCCACTCTGCGCAACCAACCAGCACAAGCTGAGGGTCCAGGCAGCGTGAAGCGCCCCCACCCCCAGTCCCTGCCATTCATTCCGGGCTCTGCCAACAGCATGGTGAGGACCCAGGCCTGGCTTGGAGCCTCTGCTCTGTCCCACACTCCACTTAGCCATGTGGGTGCCTGCAGGGCCCAGCCCCCCCATCCCGTCGTTCTCCCCGACCCCCCATCCTCCTGGCTCTTTAGCTACCTGGTTCCACACTACAGAGGCACAGGAGATTACAAAGGCCCTATTCAGGAGCGCAACAAGATAGAGTAGAAGTTAGCAACAGAAAGAGGGCCTCTCAGGCTCCTCAATAAAAACTGAAGCTCAGCAGAAAAGTAAAGAGAATCTCTACAATAAAGGGACACCAGACCACCGTACTTGGTAAGTTGGAGGGATCATCACCTCCCATCGGAACCTGCACTATCTTCAGGGGAAGGGCAACTGGAACCTGCAGTAGAACTTTGCAGAGTTCAACCCTGCAGGAGGACAGGGAGTACAACTTGGGACTAGGAGCCAGAAATCTGCCTGAATCTCACAGGTCTGCTACTGGCTTACTGAGACTCAATGACTTGTATATGCATACGGCTGCTTATGTTGCCTAATGTGACAGCAGAGACATACCTTGAAGAAGGCCCTTCATTTTTATTTTTTGTTATTTGCAAAAAAGAAAAAAAATTTTTTTCTCTTATTTTTAATGAAGTTTGACTTTTTTTTACTCTTTTGAAATTTTTACTTTTTTCTTTCTTTTATCTTTTCTCTCTTTCTCTCGTCTCGCTGTCCCACATTGCTCTTCATCACCCTATTTGTTCCTTTCTGGACTGAATTCAGATTTTTCCTTTATTTTTCTTTTCTTCTCTTTTACCTTCTCTTAGCGTTAATTTTAAAGGAAAGTAAATACAGTATCTAGCCACTCTATTGCTGTTAGGTGGTTCTGTTCATGTCTTTGTTCTTTCATTCTGCCTTTTCCTCTTGCCTTTAACAATTTCTTAAGAGTTTGTGTGATCTTCCTGTGTCTTCTGGCCTCACTGCTAATCTTTCCTGATCTTTCTACCTATCCCTCCCTCCCCAACTGCTTCTAACTCCCCATCCCAAAGGGTAAAGTTGCTATATTGAAGAGTTTATTCACCATAAACATATGTTGGGTTGGTCCTCAGTTTTGATTTAATTCACACAGCTAAATGTGATAAATTAGTAACTACCACAAATTGCCATTTTCTAAGCTGTGCTTGATCCTATGGTGTTGCTGATTGTATCATTTGGGCTAAGCTGTTGTGATTGATCTAGTCAATTGTCCTTCCTGGTATAATGAAAATGAAATAGCCTCAGAGTCATTAGTCTCAAAACCTAAAGACCAATATCTGGAAGACACCTCTGAAAAGCAATCATTCCACAAGGGTTTTAAACACAAGCAACAAAGATACATACATTAAGCAATTCTGAAATATCAACCCAGGAATTAAACCAAGGACAGTACCAAAAACAAAAATAAGACATTTAAGCAAGGTGCAAACTCAGGCTTCCACCCCAGAAAAGGCAAATTCTGGGGGAAATGAGGTGGAAAAGTCTGATAATCAACCACCTAGACACCCTGAACTGATAGCACAGGAAGTAACAAAAAAACAGATGCATGAGGCTCTAGAAAAATTCAAAGCAGAAATAATCTCCCAGATAACTACAGAGATGGTGAGCAGAGTGAAAGATATGATTAGAGGCTCTAGAACAGAAATAGATAAGAAAATAGATGAGATCAGAAACA
>NW_004624764.1:4335244-4359837 GCF_000247695.1 Heterocephalus glaber
AAGGTAATGGGGAAAAAATAAGAACCAAGATACATCATGTACAGGTACAAGCACCCAATGATAAATGTAAACGTATTGTATACCTAAAATGTACCGATAAAACAATTTAAAAAGAAAAAAGAAAAACTAAAGGTGAAAAGTGAGAGAGAAACTGGCTCTGGAAAGCAACCTTGAGCCAAGTAAAAGAGGAAAAGCAAGATAAAAGTATACCCTGGAGGAAGCAGGGCAGGCTATCATGAGGAAAGCCACAACAGCCTTAAAATTCATTTTAATTATATTTTTTCCATTACTATTAATGAACATTTTTGCTACATTTCTTGACCATTTACATTTCTTGTTTTTATAAATGGTCTTCTGGTACACTTTGTCTAATTTTCTAATAAAATAATCATTCAGAGTGTGTTTTTGTAGATATTTTTCCTTTTCTTCAAGCATACTGTCTTGGAGGGAAAGGACACAATTTCCTTTCTTTTGAAATGATCTTAATTAAGACATGGGGACATATCAAAGGATCTCAATCCTCTTTCAACTGAGGTATTTGAAGGACAAAATGTTCTTTAAAGACAGAAACGACTGCAGCTCCCAGGACTGATATAAAGCATTCCTGGCCTTAGTGGCCACAATACATACAAACCTGTAAGTTTGGGGACTGAAGGTCAGAAGTCACCAGACAGTGGTTGAAGTGATAGAGAGCAGCAGCAAACTCTTCATCTGATGAACCTTAAGACAGAAGGGAAACCAGTTATTCAAGCAGCGATTTCATGCACCACATACTATGCCAATAGCAAAAGTCCACTAGGAAAATCCACGAGGAACAAGGCCTGTGTACTGACCCTTGAGTCCATCTTTGTCCACCTCCTTGATGATACTGGCCAGGGTGGCCATATGGTGTTCTGAAAGAGATACACTCAAATAGTTTCGTATGAAATTGTTCCGAGAGTTCAGCATGGAAGAGGTGATAAAGTTCAAAATGTTGGAAGCTAGACCTAAGAACTAAAAGGAAAAAAACAGCTAGTATCAGAGGCATAGACCCAGAGCTCCTACAAACCCTGAATACAAACTGAAAATATGTCCTCAGGTCTCATTCAATAAATGAATTAAAGAATCAGATTTTTAAACTACTTACAATGGGACTGTTTGAGTCTTTTCCACATAATTCTACCCATTACACAAAATAATATGCCGATTTAATGCAACAGACTTCAGAAAATATGGAGTAATGTACTTAAAATGTTATCAGATCTATGCGAAGGGCTTTAAAAACAATCTCCCATTTCCACAACATCCTTAAAAGCAGATATAATCACTCCCAAACAAGGAGACAAAACTAAAGCCTGAGAATTTACAATTCTTTTTTTTTTTTTTTGGTACCAGGATCGAACTCGGGTCCTTGTGCTTGCGAAGCAGGCAGTGGAATCACTGAGCTAAATCCCCGGCCCTGAGAATTTCCAATTCTTGCCCAAAGGCAGTTAGTGGCAGAAGTAGGATTCAAACTTACTCTAATTCCAAAGATTATTCATAAAAATCAGTCAGAGAAGCAGTATCAGAACTAAGTTATTTAATGTAACATAATCAATACAAGTAAGTCCTAAGGAAAAATATACTTAAACATTATAGTTAAACATTATTCAACCTATAAAATGTTTCAGTTCAAATGATCTGCTTCCCACAACTGCACCATTCAATTCCTCCTTCCCGCAAATCTCAGAAATCCACTCTTACCAACTCAGGATCTTTGCGACTAGCCAAAATGTTGCCCTTCTCACCAACGGCTTGCTTACTGGGGCTTTTCATCCGAGGAGAGCTTTCCAGTGGAGGGGGAGGGGGCGGGGGTGGAGGCGCCACTTTCTCTTTACTAGGGGAGATGGTCTCCTCAAACCACTGCCCCAAAATAGGCTCACTGTCATCATCTGAATAGAGAAGGGAAGATTAACATACATATACATGGAGATATATAATTATATGTGTGAAATATCTGCTTTCTAAAAAGGCATTAAGTCAAAAGAACACAAGGATACCCTGATTGATGGTGGTTGCAAGATTGCATAAATTTGTCAGAAACTATCTAAATGTATACATGAGAGCATTTTATTGTACATACCCCAATAAAACTGACTTTTAAAGGCACCAACAAAGAAAGAGAAATAAGTTTACGGTATTTTACTGCCAATATGCCAAACATTTTCCATTTATATTTGTCTTATGGGCTATTAAACTCCCAGATAAGAATCATACCTCTTTTTTTTTTGGTACCAGGGATTGAACTCAGGACCTTGCGCTTGTGAAGCAGGCGGCCAAACCACTGAGCTAAATCCCTGGCCTCCATACCTCTTTCTTGATACCTCACATATCTCACATTTCTCTGAAGAATCTAAGATATTTATCTTCCTCACGCTCTCTAAACTAAGGAAGGAGGGAAGGTTAGTCTGGCTCTGTTGTTTATTAGAACACTCTTCAGTTTTTCTCCTAACTATAAATCTACAACAACAGCCAGACTGCACACCTCACATGGGACCTTTCAAGTTGCACAGGGAAAGCTGAGAACAGAGGTCATGTGTCAATGCAGCAAGAACTAAGAATAAAGAGATGTATTCTGATTTTGGTGGGAAAGCAATGAAAAGCAACATGGGCTTGGCTGAGTGTCTGTTCGTCATTCAGGGCTGTTCATTGCTCAGCTTGATCTCAATAACCTATCATCTTTCAGTGCACATAAAATCAAGGCCCAGCCTAGGCAGGTGGATCACCAGGACACTAAAGGCACCTGTCGGACTGTGTAGCTCATCTGTGGAAGAGAGAAAAGCAGTCTCTACCTTGGCTGCTGTCCTCTTCCGTGCTACTGAAATCATCTTCATAGTATGTGTTGGAGTCAGTGGAGGCACTGGCATCACTGCTCATGGAGCCCTTCCTCTGTCGTTGTAGGACACACGCCTAGGACAATGACCAGGAATCAGCAATTAAAAACTAGCTAATCTCATTCATCATACAGGTTCTCTCCAGATCTCATTATCTTTTCTAAATCTGAGAAGTAATTCTGCCATCAGAACTCATGTTGCTTTTCCTATAAAAGCACTCCCAACCAGGCATATGGTCAAAAATTGGGGAAAAAACCCCAAACATTTCCACAGCACCCCCTAAGTTTCTGCTACAGAATGCCAATCATCATAAATTTCCAAGTTATCACATGTATCATAATACTGATAATAACCGATTCAAATGTTTGGGTAAATTCAACCAATTATACATTCCTCTCCTTGGCAGGTTGAACACTATGGGGAATGGCCATATTCCCAGCTATTCAAGAGGCTGAGGCAGGAGGATCATATAAAACCCAAGAGTTCAAAGACAGTCTAGGCATTAAGGGGAGATGCCATCTCAAAAAGTAAATAAATAAAATTTCTCTCCACTTCAAAATCATCATTACAAATGTAGGTTTATAAAAGTCATGGTGTATGACTAACTTTATTCATTTCGAGGTTATATAAATTCTTCCAAATTATTAATGGCCAGATTCCCACTCACCTTTCTATAGGAGGTTGAGAGTAATGTCAAGAGCAGGTTTGTCAGTGGGACTGAGTCAATCAGTCGTTGAATCCTCTGGATAGAGGTGCTCTGAGCCATAATGCTCAGGACTGCAGGGGGATCATCTGTCTCCCGACCCTGAAGGGGACAGTATCAAAGAGGAATTAATGATGACTTAGCTGGAAAGAACCATCTGCACTGCTGGATTATGGGTGCTCACCAAAAGTGGATAAAGCAATTGATATGCTGATTCATGAGACCAACCTCCTTCCTCACCTTGTGAAGAGCCTCCACTTGCAGGTCTTGAAAGAGAGATGTTAACAGTTTGATGGCATGGTTTGCCAATATTACTGACAGCACACCAAATCCCTGATGCCTACACAAAGAAAACAAGAAACATCATAAAATATTAAACAATGAAGTGGCATATCTTCTGCTTCTAGGGTCTTAGACCCTTTTGAAGTTCTACAGACTTTTCCCCAAGAAAAAACGTGAACATATGCACAAAATTAGTCTATCATTTTAAAAGTTCCCAGTTTCCCTGTAACCTATCCATGAACTGCCAAAAGACCTACAAGACACAGGGTAAGAACTCCTGGACTAGAAGAAACTCTTAGAAATCCATATACTTTTAGAATTTAAGCTATCAGTTCAAAGCAATTGATTCATGTGAAGATGCTAACAATTTAATGTTGAACTTTTAAAGAATCATTCTTTTAAGAAAAAGATTAACAACTTCTACAAAATATTCAGGAATAAACCTAAGAGAAAAAAAATTTACACTGGACTTTATTTCTTTCTTTCTCTCTCTCTTTCTTTGGTATTTTGAGACAGGGTCTTACTATGTAGTTCAGGCTGGCCTCACACAGTGATCCTCCTGCCTCAGCCTCCCAAGTGCTAGGATTACAGGTGTGCATCACCATGCCCAGCTTACATTAGAGTAAAACTCTCTTTTTCTGCCAGCATGTATATATGAAAAAGGGTTAATATATCTAATGTATAACAAGCCATGTAAATCAATAAGAACACCAAAGAGAAAAGTAAAGGACATAAAGCACTTAACAAATCAAGAAATACAAATGACCAATAAATAGGGAGAATGGAAGACCACATTAGAAATCAAAGAAATATAAGAGCAATAAAATAGCATTTTCCCCCCCTCTCATATTGGCAAATGTGAAAACTAATTATACCCAATGTCAAAGAGGACATGGGGGAAATGTACACATGCACATATAGCTGGTGGGAATACAAACTGGTATAATTTTTCTGAAGAGCACTTTGACAAAACATTTCAAATTTTAAATGTGTGCCCTTTATCATTATGACTATACTTCTAGGTGTTCACCCCAAGAAGATAAACAAGTTCCCAAAAGTTTATGTTTCGGATATTCACGGGAGAGAATGATTTAGCCAGGTGAGATAATGCACACCTGTAATTCCAGGGACTTTGGAGGGTGAGGGAGGAGGATGGCAAGTTCAAGACTAGCCTGAGCAACTTAGCAAGACCCTTTCCCAAAATTTAAAAAAATAAATAAAAAGAGCTGGGTTGAATTCACAGTAGTACATTAAAAAAATTTATATAGACTCTAATAAACAACGTCACTGAAAAGACGTCTACAGTATTCAGTGATCCCATTTTGCAAAGTGAAATTATATATGGACAACAAAATCTCTGGAAAAATATTCACCAATTTTAAAAAATTTGGGTTGATTCTTTTCCTTTTTTATTTGTGCATATCTGTATGGCTTATAACATATAATGAACATACATGTATTCTTTTAAAATCTGAATACACAAGAGTCATTATTTTTTGGGTACCAGGGATTGAACTCAGGTCCTTTTGCTTGCAGGGCAGGCAGTGGAACCACTGAGCTAAATCTCCAGCCCCACAACAGTCATTTTTAAAGTGTGGCTGCTAAGCTGGCATGGTGGTACATGCCTGTAATCCCAGCACTCTGGTAGGCTAAGGTAGGAGGATCTCAAGTCCGAGCCCAGCCTAGACAACTCAGCAACTTGATGAGAGTCTGTCTCAAAATTAAAAGGAAAAAAAAAAGCGCTGGGAATGCTCAGTGCAAAGACCCTGGGTTCAGTCGTCAGTAGTGACTAAAAAAAGTACAATTGCTACTTCTAAAAATATACTTTTTGGTATTTTCCCATTTCCTTTTACAATGCAAAGGAAGACAATTACTCAGAAAATCACAAACCACTGTTTACTCTGGAATGTTCTTACCTCCCTAACTTGCTCAGTATCTATTGCCCACCCTCTCGACACCAATTTCAGATTCAGCTTAGGTAATCCTGTTTTGATATCCCTGGCAGAGGATATGTATGTCCCTATTAAAATACAATCCAGCCTGGGGATTTAGCTCAGTGGTTTCGCTGCCTGCTGCACAAGTACAAGGACCCAAGTTCGATCCCTGGTACCCCACGCCCCCCACCCCCTGCAAAAAAAACCTCTCTAGATGGAACCTGATATGTTTGCATGAATATACACTTCATGCCTCTTAGGAATATGTCCATTTTTCAAATATACTACAACATTCCAGAACTATAACCCAGAGCCTGGGACAGAGAAGATATTCATCATCTCCTAACAGCTCAAACTCACCATGGCCAAGGTCAAATTATACGTCTCTCTCTCCCTTCCTCCCACTGAACCTACCCCTAAACCACTGTTCCTTAGGTCAATAAATTATACAATTCAACTGGTTCAAACACAAAATTTCTAATGAAGCTATCAGTAAATCCAGTCAGCCATACTTCCAAACATATCTCAGGTAGACTTCTTTACTCTGCCTTTACCACCACTACTCTATTCCATGTCTCCTTTGGAATAATGCACTAGCTTCCTAGTCTACTACTCTTTCCTGTCGATGTCCCTGCAGTCCAGTCTCCAAGTGACAGCTGGGTTCTCAGATCACCAATAAATCAGACGATGTCTCTCTCGTAGTGAAAATCCTCCAGCAGAGCTTGGCTCTAATTATCTGACCCCTGGATACTTCATCTAATTTTTGCCAGTTTCCTTGCTCAATTTCTCTACTCTGGCCATACTCACCTTGCTGATGCTTCAATGCCAATTATAATTGTACCTCACACCTGAACACTTCTACCTCAAACACATACATGGCTTGTCCTGTCACTTCACATATGGTCTCCACATCCTGTTTCTAAGCCCTTTCCAGACCATCCTAACCAAAATAATAGGGGCTATCAATCACCAGCCCTCTGCTCTGGCTTCTTTTTCTTCATAATATTTATGTATGGCAACCTATACTGTACTACTTATTGGTGTATCTGAAAATAAACTCCATAAAGCTAAAGACATTGCTTTACTTAGTGCTGTGTTTTCAATACTTAGAGAGGAGAAAAACAGATGACAGAAACTAAAAGAATAAATAAAATCCAGAAATGCCTAGACTTAAAAACAAAACCTTGAATAGCATCATGTCTCCTCCTTCCTAGTAAGGTTTAGACTTCACCAAAACAGTAACAAATGTTTCAGGAAGCAATACAAGAGGGCCTGACAATACCCTCACCTGACAGGTTAAACAAGGAAGTACTCAACTCCAAGTGAAGTGAACCCACATTACAAAAGAAGCGCTTTTTTTCCCTAAGTTGAACTTGATAAAAACTCTAGAACACACACTATAGACATACTCTCTCTCTCTCTGACAGACAAGGAAACAAGATCAGAAGAAACTGGTGACTCATCCAAAATCTCACAGCTATGATGTGGTGCTAGTAGACCAAGATCATTATCTCCACTGTTAAATTCAAAGCACATAGAAAGGTGATTCTTTCTACTGACACAGAGAAGAGAGGCTAGGAGTGTGGCTCAGTGGCAGGACATGTGCTGAGCATTTGCAAGGCCCTGGTTTTCTGAGGTTTTTGTGAAACGCAGTCTCACTATGTTGTTTAGGCTGTTCAGCCTTGAACTCAATTATGTAGCCTGGGCTGGCCTTGAATTTGTGGCAATCCTCAGCTCCCCAACTAGTAGGATTACAGGGATCTGCCATCAAGCCCAGCTCATGCAAGGCCCTGGCTCCAATCCTCACACAAAAACAAAACGTGACACAGATAGCAAAGGAGTTACACTAGCTCCTCACCACTATGAAACAGCAGGGAAATACAACACAGCACAATAGAAATGGCAATAAGAGAAGCAGACACATACCCTTTGCCAGGCCCCAGTTTGGGGGAACCCACTCCTTCTTTTGTACGAGAAAGGATATCTCTGACTCGGAGGGCAGCCAATGGATCCTTCTCTTTCCCCTTATCAGCCAAGGCAGTAGGACTGAGATTCAATATGAGGAAAAGGCTGTTCAACAAACACCAGGCACCCAGCAACTGGAAGTTCTGATAGTGCTGTTGTAATGGGCACAAAATAAAACATGAATATAGAGATATCCATACCTTAGAGAACACAGGATAGGATCACAGCAGGGACATACTTCTTACCTCACCACCAGCCCGGCGGGAGCTGCTGATTGCTTGTCCAATCATGTCATAGATTTCAAGCTATTCAAGGTCAAACAGACACAAAAATCTGAGCAAGCTGGCATATCATTTCTTTATAAGTGCTAAATCCTACCAAAATTGATTTAACTTGAAGAGTTAAATATCGTCAGGTCATTTTCCAATGATATGTCTATCACACTTTCTTGATTTTCATATGGAGCTGACACCCACTTTCCACTCAGCTTAAACGTCACCTTCTCAGAGGCATTCCCTAAACCCAACCAACAGCAGCACATGCAGCCCTGCATTGGATGGCTTTCAACCACAATTCATTGTATGTACTTAGCACTACCCAACAAGTGTTTTATTTACTCTAAACCTCCTGAAAGTATACTGACACCTAGTAAGCCTTCAAATGTATTTCTGAATAAATAACTAAACTTTCTCAAGACTCACTCCACCAGAAAGCTGCAGTGTTTTCTGCAGAGCCAAAAGAGAAGAAGTATCTACGCAATGTGTCACGCAAACCAGCTGAATGCCTACCTCTTGGTCCCACTACTGAAGGAAAGGGGTATGAAGATTACTCTAAGTCTTTTCACACCAAGGAAGAAGGTAGAGCTGGCCATACTCCCTCATTTGAATAACTAAGGCTCCCACATCCCCAGATGCTTGGCTTACGCATTTCTGGACAATTGTGGCTGCATCACTTTCATAGTCCTCTTCCTTGGAGCTTGTGGACCCTGTCCGAACTTGCTGTGCACTGCCCACATGAAGGATGGCCATGCAGGTTGCCACACTCACACCTGAAAAAGAACATGCATAGATTCCACCCATGGGGCACTCCTGAGGCACCAACAAAACTGGAAGATAAAAACACATTCCACCACCCTCATAAAAACCTACACATAAATATTTATTGCAGCTTTATTCATAATTATGCACAACTGGAAACAAACAATGTCCTTCAGTAAGTGAATGAATAAATAAACTGTGGGGCATCCATACAGCAGAATATAATTCAGCAATTAAGAAAAAGATAAGCAAGCACAAGGACCCGAGTTGGATCCCCAGTACCAAAAAAAAATGTTTTTTTAAAAAAAAGATGAGCTACCAAGCCAGAAAAGACATGGAAGAACCCTAGCCCACCCTGTACAGGCTATACTGTACTGTATAATTCCAAATTCATGACATTATTCTGGACAAACGAATTCTATAGAAATGGTAAAAAAATTCAATGGCTACCAAGGATGAGGGGAGTAGGTAAAGGATAAACAGGTGGAACCCAGGGGATTTTCGGCAGTAAAACTATTCTGAATGATATAGTAATGGTGGATACATGACACATTTGGCAAAATATATAGGACTATATAATATAAAGAGGGACCCTAATGGACTATGAACTCTAGTTAATAGCAATGTGTCAATATTAGTTCATTAATAACAATAAATATACCATATTTATTCCACATGTATCAGGGAGAGATTTATGGGAATTCTATATAACTTGTTCAATTTTTACAAATCAAAAACTGCTTTAGAAATAAAATCTAGTTTTTGTTTCAGACACAGGGTCTCACTATGTTGCCAAGGCTAGCCTCAAATCTTAAACTCAAGAGATTCTCCTGCCTCTGCCTCCTAAGTAACCAGGACTACTGGTTATGTGCTACCACCAAGGTAAAATTCTAGTCATTTTTAAAAATGAAAAATAATTTTAAAATTTAAGATTATGAACAAAAAAATCCCTTATCTGACTTGGAAGTATTTCTCAAAGGAATCAAAGCCAAGTCCCTCTCCTGCAATCAAATCTCAGGTGATCAAATTTCAACAATAAAGCAAGGCTGGGATATTTAATCCAACTATGAAATTTCTTTTTCTTTAGTACTGGGGATTGAGCCCCGGGGCTCAGACTTGCTAGGAAAGCATTTACTACCAAGCTACATTCCCAGCACATTTTCCTTGATTTGGGGGGGGGGGCAGTTTCTCTCTTCAGGGTGGCCTTGAGCTCACTATGTATGTAGCCCAGGCTGGACTCGGACTTGCAGCAATCCTCCTGCCTCAGCTTCCCAAGGGCTGAGATTACAGGCATGCACCACCACACCTGGCTTTCTTTGATTTTTGAGAGTTTCACTAAATTGCCCAGGCTGGCCTCAAATGTGCAAACCTCCTGCCTTAGCTTTCTTAGCTGTCACAGTACCTGACTCTATCCTTTTTGGACTTTAATCACATCTTGACTAAATACATTGAGATCTAAGTGACAGTTAAGAAATTCTCTGGAAATTAAAAGTAAACTAACTCTAAATTTAAAAATACAAGATCAAAGGTAGAGTTCTGGAAAACACTGGACACAGGCATTGACAGAGCACCTTCTCACTTGTATCTTTAGCTTTCTAACTCTTTGTGTGTGTGCGTGTGTGTAAGTGTGTAACTGGGGACTGAAACTGAGGCTTTGATACTGAGCTACATCCCCAGACCTGTAGGGACAGGGTCTTAGTAAGTTAACCAGACTGGGCTCAGATTTATGATTTTCCTGCCCCAGCCTCTCAGATGTAAGAGGCATGTGCCACCATGCCCAGCTTAATTCTTAGCATTCTATTCTTAATGCTGCTACCCTACCTAGGCCGCTAAATGTGTCTTGCCTGAAAGACTGTAAATGCCTGCTAACCCATCTCCCTGTCTCCAATATTTCCCCAGACCAAAATATCCTACACTCTAGTGCCTAGATGTTCTTCCTAAAATATAGCTCAGATGCTTCCACACTTGAGAACCTGTAATGGTCTCTACTGCCTATAGGATGTGGTTCAAATGACTTTAAGTTGCATTTCTCCTTGGGTCATTCTGTCCAGCTATACAGCACCCACTAACACCCACAAAACTCACAGATTTACACACACACACACACACACACACACACACACAGACTGTAGTATAATCCCTCAAACTGTAGCATACTTTGGTCCTGCTTTTGCCTCTGCCTAGGAATAGCCAAGGCGAAGGCCTAACATCTCTCAAGATGTCTTTCATTTTTACTGACTTTCCGAACTGAAAGTAAGCTCTGCTTCTTCTGAAGAACTGAACATTTTCCCCTTATCTCTCACTTAGTTCCTTTTACATATAAAAGTTCTTTACTAATGTCCTGTGAAAAAGCACAAGTGCCTGTATCTCTATATTTCCAAAGAATGTAGGGAGATGAATCGACCTCAGCAACTTCTTGGTGCTCTCTAGGTCATGTTTACAAAGACTGACTACCTGAACTTTACCCGCAGAACCAAGTAAACTTCTGAGATTGTCATATCGTCAAAGGTTTAAAACTTAAAATTAATGAATTGGGTTAAAAAGTCATCTTAACAATAATTTCAGAAAATAAACACCAGTTTTCAGGCCCCACTTCTGCAAGGCAGCACGATCAGTAGAAAGGGGATTTTTTTTTTCAAAACATACTCTTCACATTTATTAACATAATGAGATATCACCTGTCCTGTGAAGCTCCAAACCTACTCCCTTAAGATTCAATCACTCCCTTCTTTGTCTGCTCAAAATATTCTATGTATCTCTTATGCTTTTATTATCTCCTATTTTATGTTGTATTATTTAGCCCTGTCTGTTCTCCATTGTGAAAGTACAGGCTCTTTGTAGGCAGGAACTACATATTGCTCATCTCAATACTGCAACAGTTCTTGGCATTTTGTTTCTTATAAAGTAGACACTTAATATCTGTAAATACTACAAGATCAAATATACATACAACACAATACCAGTAGTTAAACAATAGGATAATTTTAAAAGGTTTCTATTCAGACTTCATTTCACCTATATGCAACATTAAATCTTCAGGGAAAAGAACAAGTACAGGGAACAGAATATTTAGGATTCTCATGGTTTCCTGAAAATATATCTATCGATTAAAAACTGAGAACTGACATTGTAACTTCTCACCTGCATATAGACAGCTCAGGCTGAGGACCGTCACATCTTGTAGACGAGAGGGATTGAGAGGCTCTAACACAGGCAGAGAAAGGGTATCCAATGCCATAGTTACATCAATCACCAGTGAATGAAAACTAGAACATAATGGAAGAGATCAACAAAAACATCTCCTAGAATCACTTGCTTCTATAATATGAAAAAGGAAATGAACATGTCATGAAAAATAGCCAGTTATATCTCTTTTGATCAGACTGTAAAGGACATGCTCCAAGGAGCACCTTACCCATTTCGAACAGCAGTGGCATCTGCTACTGTTGCAGGCATGATGAAGAAGGAATTGGCCAACACTGCGTCCTGGAACCGATTGATGTAGCGTAGGAAATACGGCAGATTCAAACATACCCGCAGCAGCTTCTCTGAGCCACCTGGATGAGTGAAAAGGCACAACCTCACAAACAGGCCTTATTGATGCTTGATTCTTCTCCACACACAAGAAGCATACTTGAATTTTTGTAAGCAAAGAAACCGGCTTTCTGACAGTAATCAGTCTTACCGAGCTCTTGAAGACTAGCCACATTCTGAGCTATGAACACATTCTTGGTTTTGATAGCAGAGGCTTGATCTGTAGATGACTGCTCATCATTTTCTCCTTCCACCTAAGAGAAACACAGGGCTATCAAGACACTACCACTTCTCAATGCTGGTTGCTCTGCTGTGCAGAATGAAAGATGAGTGAGCAGTTATGTGGCTACTCTCGGACTTCCCAGCTACGATGGGACAATTCTTCATCTATATTGGAGAAAATCCAAGTTGTTCTTCCAAGAGGAGGGGAAAAATATGTAGTTTCGAACAATATATAGTCTATAGCTAATAGAGAGCGATGCCTTTTTTACAAAAAATTGCACAAGGTCTTTATGTTTATATGCATTGAGAAATGCCTAGAAGAATGGTCGTCAAAATAGCAATAAGTGGGCAAAAGTTGGGGTGAGCTTTACTTTGTTTTGTATTCTATTTTTTCTACTATAGTCATACAAAGCCATGCATGGCTTAAAGGAAGGAATATGTTCTAAGAAATGCATCACTAGGCAACTGTGTCATTAGGCAAACACTTCAGAGTGTCCTTACACAGGTCAGGGTGGCTATGAGGTCACTAGATGACAAAAGTTTATGGGACAACCATTGTACACATGGTTCATACTTGACTGAAACATTGCATATGGCATGTGACTATTGTTTTATATCACAAACAAAAAATGCTGCTTCTTCTTTTGGAGTGTTATCATCTTATATCCCACGGAGACCAGGACATCTGGCTGAAGGAACTTACCAGAGCCTGTGGACTGATGGGTGGTGAGGTTACAGTTCGAGGGTTAAAAACTGAGGTCAGCTGGTTCAAAAAGTTCATCTGTACTTCCTTCTGCTTCAGCTCAGGGCTTACTGGTGAGGCCAGCTCCTTCTGGTCTTCCACTGTAAAGTAGGAAAGCAATACCTGGGGTGAGCAGAGTGCTGTCAGAATGCAAAGCTGCCATGGAGGTGGCCATACAGCCAGGTCTGCAGAAGGACACGCACCATCTGATAGTGTCTTCACTGTTTGTGGTAGCTTGGCAGATTTCATCATGGCTGTGAATGTGATAATTTCAGTTCTATCTAGTCGACTACAGCCAGTACACAGCCCCTTGATTAGGAGAATCAAGTGTTTCTGAAAAGAAAACAAATTCAAATATGTCTTTCAGGAGATTCTGCTCTTTCAGGAATTCTAACTGGCTCAGAACCAAATTTAGATTCATATAAAGAACTGTAACTTGAGGGGGAAAAAAAACACCAAAGCAGAGATGGAAAATTACTGGTCCTTACCTCATATCTCACTCTGGATTTGTCATATTATTCTCACAGCATTTCTTTTTTCAATTTGAAGTTACAGCTTTCTTAAAAATGGAAGGTTTCATATACAAAACCAGTTTTTACATCTCTCAATAATTCACAAGATAGGGTTAGGGATGTAGCTCAGTGTGAAGGCCCTGTGTTCAATCCTCAGTACCAGAAAAAACCATTTTTTTTGAACCTCCATCCCTGCATGGCAACAATCAGCCAGAGTCAAATAGTGATTGGTCCCTTTTGTTAGGGCCTCATCAACCAGCACACTTACATGTTTGTTATCTGCCTGCTAAATATATACAAATTTGCAATCCCTGAAATGAGACTACATCAGCACTATGCACCAGAGGCTGGCAAACTATGGCCCCAATGCAATCTACTGCCTATTTTATAAATATATTTTAATGGTACACAGCCAAGATCATTCACTTATGTATTCCCTATGGCTGTGTTCACTGTACAAAGGCAAAAGTCAACTAGTTGCAACAGATAACATATGGCCTGTAAATGATTTACTATCCAATTACAGAAGTTTACCAACCTCTGCTCAATTCTACTAGTGAGTCATGAGCCTACTTCAAAATGAGGGCTAGAAATGGGACATCACACTCACCTGGGAGACAGCACAAGCCTCATCTGGATTTTCCAAGCGAAGGAGAGAAAATTCAATTAGGACTTTACAGGCTGCTGCCACTGACTGAAGCTGGTTCCGGGGAACTGAGAAAATAAGCTTTACTTAATCTCAGACTGCTCAGTCTACTATCAATAAATCATGCCGATCAAGTATTGAGCTCCACATGTCCAACATTTCTCAATATTATTCCATAACAGTCATTCAGAACCAACAGCCCAAGGAGCAAAGAAAAGCATTTTCACATCAATAAGCACCAACTTCTTATAGATTAATTTACCTTACCTTTGCTGGAAATTAAGATAACTATAATAGAAAATACATTACACTAAGTGCCAAGCACTTCATATATATTTGCTCATTTAATCTTTAGACCAATTCTATAAGGAAGACAATTATCCTTCCCATTTTTAACAGATGAACAGATGAAGCACAGAGAGGTTAAACACATGCCTAGTCATGCAGCTAGATTCAAATCCAGGCAGTTTGCCTCTCAAGTTCACATCCTTGAATACTGACATAACCTCTCCTTTTCCCTGGGTTCTAAATGACTTTTTTTGCAAGGTGCTTCTTATACAAAGTTTCCTCAAGCTAACAGAAGTTCTTCCAGTAGCTGCCAGTCCCTATAAACAAACAGCACTTTCAGTTTACTAGCTTATTAACGATTCAAATAGATACTTTAAATTCTTCAGAACTATTTGAATTAGGATAAAAAAATTAGCGGACAATGTAAAAATTCAGAAATAATGTAAAACAAGGTTTGGTCATTTTGAGGGTAGTAAAATTCAGAAAATAGGGAACTAAATTTGAAATCTCTTTATTTGCTAGAGATCTCAAGAGAATTCACATTTTCACCCAAACCAATAAGAACAGAGCCTTGATCTGTAGCTGTTAAACCCAGAGATCAGTATCTAATACTACCACCACTCCCACGAAATTAACTTGTCAGTGACCACATGTTTGAAATCAATAAATGCTTTTGATTAAGAAGAGGGGGCTGGCCAGACATGGTGGCCCATGCCTGTAAACCCAGGTCAGCGAGAGGCATAGGCAGGAGAATAGCAAGTTCTAGGCCAGCACTGGCAACTTATTGTGACCCTGTCTCAAAATAATTAAAAACAAACAAACAAACAAAAACACAGCAGTGTAGCTCAGCACTCTCCAGGTTCAACCCCTAGATACCACAAAAGGAGGAGGAAGAAGAATAAGGAGAAAGAAGGAGGAGGAAGAAGAGGAGGAAAGAAAAAGGAAGAGGAGAAGAGGGGGAGGGAAAGGGTGGAAGAAGAGGAGAAACAGGGAAAGAAGGAAGAGGAGGGGGAGGAAGAGGAGGGGGAGGAAGAGGAGGGGGAGGAAGAAGAGGGGAAAGAAGAGAAAGGGGAGGAGGAAAAGGGAGAAAAGAGGAAGAAGACGGTAGCAATAATGACTATGACTGACAGAATGATTACGAAACAGGTGTGCAAGCCCAGTAGCTTCTGAAGCCCACTCCAATGGGCCTCTGATGGGTAAGAGAGCTGCTAGAGCCACAGCACAGCTGACAGTCATCACCACTCTCTGGTGAACAGCTTAGGAGCCCTAAAACATAGACTGCATTAACAACTTGTTCGGATGCTCTGACAAGAGGATGAACAATCTCCCCATTCACAAACCCTAAGAAGAGAGTGACAAAAGGGATACTTACTGAGGCTGCAAACTGTTGTAATATAGTGTGTGGAAAGTGCAACAAAAGATGAGTAGAAGGGCTCATACTGCTTCTCGTGGTGCAGGATTTCTGATTCACTGAAAAGAAAATAACCCAGCTATTATTTACTTACTGCCTCCTACATGCCATACACCCTTTACAGGGATTCATCCAGCAACTCTGGTAGGCAGTGTTAACATCCCTATAATCAAGATTGGGAGCTGGGATACAGCTCAGTGGTTAAGTGCTTGCCTACCCTGCATAAGGCTCTAGGTCCAAACCCTGGTATTGCCCCCCGCAAAAAAGTTGGGAAAATGATCCTTAGGATTAAGTAATTTGTTCAAGATATGAGGCTTAGTGAGCACAGGCTAGTAAACAGAAAACATTTTCAAACTCATTTAAAACTAGAATGCAAGTAAAAACATAGCAGGATACCAATTTGTTCTACATTACTGATCAACAAAGACCAAAAAGCTAATAACAGCTTTATTATTAAAAACAAGTAAACCAGATCACTCAAAATACTGTTAGTAGGGATACAGATTAAAGTAGCCCATTTTGGTATCCAGGCATGGTGGTGCACGTTTGCAATCTCAACATGAGGGAGGCTGAGGCAGGAAGACTGCCATGAGTTTGAGGACAGCTTGGGCTACACAGGATGACCCTGTTTCCAAAAAAAAAAAAAAAAAACTTTTTTTAAAGTCCTAACAATGCTAGCCTAATGCAGGAACTTAATCCAAAACTGACTACCAGAGTACCAGAGCCTTCGCCTCTGCCTGGTCACTCTCCCATGTAGGTTAAAGCTAGATTACAACAGATTCGGTGACATTTGAGCCATAGCCTTCATCTTTAGCTGAGGAAATGCCCTCTTGAAGATCTTGGGCCCACTAAAGCTAAAGGCTGCATATATTTAAGTCATTTTATGTGCCAAGTCATATGCTAATCCACAATCCATGAAACATGAAGGCACAGAAAAGACTCTAAAATGCATCTTATTAAATGAATGAACAGAGATATGGCTAAACAGTTTCCTTAGTGAGTTAATACCCAGAAAGAAGTGTAAGCCTAGTAAGAAAAATGTAAACAAAGTTAGGACTCCATTTGCTGCCAGCAAGACTATCCACCTGCCAAATGAACACAAGAGTCAAAAAGACAAGTTAATGTTTGAAAGATGCCAGTGTGAGTGATGAATCGCCTCAAACAATACTACAGTCTGGCATAGCAAGTACTTTGCTATTTGGGGATTTATCAAGGATTAAGTGGGCAGGTATCAAAGATTAGCCCCTTATTTTAGGACAGCCCCACAAAGAAAAAAAATTTATGGAGCATTTATGGAGAAGGATCTTCCTGCCCATCAAGGGTCATTTTTCCTAATGTGTCATGACAGATTAGAAAGAGTATGCAAAAACTTTTAAACACCAAGCAGAATTCAAAGTTCCTAGCGAACAGCTCATTTAGAAAAGTCTGTAGTATATATCCTTGCTTCTCTCTCACATACTTAGTTTCTCCTTTACTTTCATACTTTCTTATTCATTGTTCTGAGGTTTTCCACTAGGTAATTTGATATTTTACTGAGTTATCTGTCTCCCTGGATTTACTTCAAAAGCTTAGAGCCGGTTAGCCCTACATATTTCTGCTTAATAGGTTTACAAAATCTAAAAGAAAAACTACCCAGGCAACAGATGACCTTAACCTGTTTTCATGAACTATATCAGCTTCCTCCTTCCCAAAGATGTCTTTACTCTAAATAATTAAATGAGCAATAAAATTAATACGCCTGGTTTAGTGTCATCCTATTTTAATTGTTTTTAAATATGTGTGTGTGCTGGAGATTGAACCCTGGTCCTCCAAGATCCCAATGTGATTTAACTAACCTGACTTCCTACCCTAAAAACACACAAGTCATAAAAATAATCCAACAAGGAAACAGAACTGGCTGAGGAAAATGGAGCCCTCTCCTGTTCCTTACAATCTGCCTAGGACAACTATAAATAAACCTAAGAAACACTGGTTTTAAAAAGACTTGATGAGCTAGGTGTGGTGGCATGTCTGTAATCACAGCACTCTGGGAGGCTGAGGCAGGAGACTGAGTTCAAGCCCAGCCTGGGCAAAGTAGCAACTTAGTGAAACTGGGCTGGAAATATATCTCCAGCTGGGTTCACTCTTTAGCACTGAAGAAAAAAAAAAGGACAAAGGAGTAGGGAAGCAATGGATGTTGTTATATCTTTCATTCTCACATCTTTTCTTTTTTTTTTTTTTAGACAGGGTCTATGTTGCTCAGGCTGGGCTCAAACTTGAACTTGTCATGCTCCTGCCTAAGCCTCCTGAGTAGTCAGATTACAGGCGTGCAACACCATGCCTACAGCCTTGTTGTCATATGTTTTGATTTTACAGAAAGTGTGTATGAGTTACCTAATAAAGATGCACTGTCACACTTCCCCACCCCACCCTCATTCCCTAAGAAACTGACACCAAAACACCAGAGTATTTGAAGACATGGAAAAATGGAATAAAGGGCAAGTGGTTAGTAGGAGGGAGAAGAATGAAGAAATTCAAGACAAATACAACATAAGGAAGAAAAAGGGATTTAATATGAAAAGATGTCTTTCTTCTCTGGCTGGTCAAGCTATTTCCCTGAAACACCTGTTTTTTTCCAACAAACTACAGCAGTAGAACCACTGAGCCTGAAACATTACTGATGAACATGGAATCTGAGGCTTTTCTACTCCATAATAAACACAATGCAGAGTACAAAGGAAAACAGCAGCTGAGCGACAAGGCCAGAGAAATCCAATTTGACGTGTAAATGAAAAAAGAACTGGGTAGAGTCCAGAAATATCGAGCTCTTTTTAGGAAGAGGTGGAAATCTAAGGAGAGGGACATACTAAAAGACTAAAGACTCACCTCCATTCTCCATCTTAGGTAAAATACTGTAAATCTTTTTCAAAAACTTTGGAAATTCTTCCATCCTCTAACCCCTTATCAGATTCATGAACTCCTAAGTACAGACTCTATTGTATTTGTTTCATGACACAGTCATGAAATATACAATTATAGCTCTCTCCACATGTATAGTACATGTATTCCGCTGTTGTTAACCAAAGAACTGAAAGTTTTCTTTCAGATAGTTCTCTCACATTCTTGACAGACCTAGATGAATGTGACACTAAGACATGGAAACAGTCATTAGGACTAACTCACAAATCTCACAATTAGACTCCTCCTTTTAGTGGTGGGCTATTTTTTCATTAGGTTAATCACCAACCTATGTTCTATAACATATAATTGGAAAAGTAACAGCATCATTGCACCACTTTTCCCCTTCAAGACCTTTAGGAAATGACTGTAGCACCTAATGGGAATGTTGTGACAGCCTCCCGCTTCCCAAGGAGATGTCTTTGTTCTAAATTCATCAACTATTTGGGGGGCAGGGACTGTAAAAGTGGCTTATGAACACAGCCGCCAGATCACCCCAGGAAGGACTGAAACTGGAAATGAGCATTTTCTTTTTTAGATCTATAAATATTCAATCAAATTATCTAATGACAACTATGTTCACCAGCATATCTTGCAGAGTTCAGAAAGGAATTCTCTGTACTTCAACACAGAATGCTACATTCAACAATTACTGTATACTAATTAACCCTATGCACGGCATGTGCTCCACTGAACAAGTTCTAACTCTATTTCTGGTCTGAAAGAGTAATCCTGGTTAAAAGATTCTAAGTCTTTACTAGTAAAAGACTTGCTATGAACAATAAAAATGAAAATGAAGCTGAGTGGGGTGGAATTATTGGCACACCAATAATTCCAGCTGCTATGGAAGATAAGGCAGGAACCCTGAAAGTTTAAGGCCAGCCTAGGCAACTCAGCAAGACCCTGTCTAAAAACAAAAAGAAAACAAAGGGAGGAAGGTGTGTCTAGAGATGTAGCTCAATAGTAGGGCATCTGCCCAGCCTGTAGAAGTCCTGGGTTCAATCCCCAATAATGCAAAAAAAAAAAAAAAAGAAAAAGGAAGGAATGAACAACAAAAGGAAGGAAGGGAAGAGAAGGGAAGAAGTAGGTAGGTAGGCAGGTGAGCTGTCTCTTAAATAAACTCAGATGTTTTTATTTTTTAAAAAAGTATGATACTTTTAAGAATACTATTTCACAATTTATCCAGGATGATCTATTCCTCTCTTATTTCACAATTTGGTTACAAAGTCAAAAAAAGTTATCAAACAGAACCTGAACATAAGAAATTTTAATCTATCTTTCCTTCAAAAGGTCAGGTGCAACTATAAAAACATGAAAGAATAGACATGAAGTAGAATGATGCAGTACAGAGGAATCTCTTGAAGTAAGTGTCATGATACCCGATAGTTAAAGAGGAATTCAAGCGATAAGTAGGCTGGCAAACAGAAAGTTAAGAGCTAGCACAGTGGACCCAGGACATCAAAATAGGAAGCAGAGAACAGCATATCATATTGTAACAGAAAAACAGAAGGCCCCTGGAGATAGGGCAGGCATAACAACAGGGAGAAACAAGGGAACTACAGAAGTAGGAGTGGCAACTACATAAGTAAAGTAGAAGCCTAGGCATCTAAACCTGTGATTAGCTAGAAAATAAGTCCCATCTCAGCATCTACTGGTGTCAGCTTTACACTCTGAGGCCATATCTCACTATAGAAGATGTATTTCCACAATTCTGAGAACCTTAGATCACTTTTGTGAAAGGCAAATGAAATTTTTCAAGAAACTGATAGCAAGGTATAACCTGTGTGATTTAATGCGGGGGTGAGCAAACTATGACCTGCAGGCCATCCAGCTAGTTACCTATCTTTGTACATCTGTGGCTAAGAATGGTTTTTAAATTTTATGAAAGTGTCACATGAAATTTAAATTTCAGTGTTCATATATAAGATGTGAACACAGCTGGAGCCATTCATTATAGAATATTGTGCATGGTTGCTTTCAGGCTGCAGAGGCAGCGCTGAGCAGTCCACATAGACAACAGCATCTGCAATTATTTACTATCTGGCCCTTTACACAAAGTTTGCTGACCTATGCCATACACCAAACTGTACGGCAAACTTGATAACTTGACAAACTTGATATGTTTAACTGTCCTACTCTGTAAAGAATTGGTAAGCTATGGGGCCAGGGATTTAGCTCAGTGGTTCTGTCCCCTGCCTTGCAAGCGCAAGGACCGGAGTTCAATCCCCGGTACTGAAAAAAAAAAAAAAAAGAATTGGTAAGCTAGGTATTTCTTCTGGAAATTTTTCTTTACAATCATACTCTCCTCATAGAGCTTGAAAAGGACTCATAACAGGCTTTCAGGGTTAACTGGGCCACAAAAACCAGAACAGAGCCTCCAAAGCTCTTCTAATAAAACTGTTTTACTAGGGCCGGGGATTTAGCTCAGTGGCACCACGCCTGCCTCACAAGCACAAGGTCCTGAGTTTGATCCTGGGTACCAGGGGGGGAAAAAAAACCAAAAACACTGTTACTAAACACCCATCAGTTTGAATGACTTGTCTAAACCATGAAGAGAGGTCTTACTAGTATCTACAAAGCACCTCATTACCTGAACTGATGGGGGTGGGGTGGCAGGAGTCAGTAGCACTTAACTGAAAAATTTCAAACCTAGCCTAATGTGTGTGGCTTTGGCTCCTTCAAAGAGTTGGATGGGGTGGCTTAACTATTACACATTAAAAGGTATGGCCCAGCAGGAGATTTAGCTCAGTGGTTCCAAGCGCAAGGTCCCAAGTTTGATCCCCGGTACCAAAAATAATAATAACAATAAATAAGTAAATTAAAAGGTATGGCCCAAATGTAGCTGTGTAGAGGCTCTGGGTTCAATCCCCAGGATCAATCAATTCCCCCCCACACACACACACACAAAGGTCCAGGAATATAGGATGAATGTGAAGGTATAGACAAATGACTTTATAGACTTCTCAGTTCATATCCATAAAAATATTAAAGAAAATATTGTAAAAAGAATGGAACACTGCTGATTTTAAGTAACACTGTGAGTACTGTTCAGGGAAAATACCACTATACCAGTGATGGTGAACCTTTTAGAGCTTTCATTGATAACAAGCGGCCGGCTGCAGCACTCGTGCCATAGGCTCACCACCACTGCACTATACCATATGTTCAAGATAGGAAAAAAATAGGCTACATAATTGGAGAGTAATATTTTTGATCCTTGTTTACCTCTTCAGAACATTCTTAGCTTGATAATTAGGTAGGAAAATCCATTTGCTAACTCTAAAGTTACCAAACTCAAACATTACGTTACCATAATTTGTTTAAAATTCAGCCGCCAAAGCACCACAAGCCTAAGAACAATAAGCACTGTAACAGATACTGTGTCAAACCACGGACCTCCCTTGAGTAACAACAGCAATTTCTAACCTTCTGGATAACATTTAGATCTATTGGCAAGAAACTAAAGTGACCCAGTTAGTAATTGCAGGGAGTTGCTGAAGCAAGGTTGGCTAGAAAAATCAAAGTGAGTCCGGCCTTAAAAGTGAAAGTCTACTATTAAACTAATGAGACTCCTCTAAACACAGTACTGTAGTACTGTAGGACAGTCTGAGATCACGACCTTCCCACGAACAAGTATCTCTGCAAAAAAGGCACAAATATATAACAGCAAGCCAACAAAAAGACTGTAAGAGCCTTAAGATATTTTGTTGCGAGAGAGAATACACTCCTTCATTGAAAGATATATGATTTTTCAGACACATACTGAAATTTTTTAATCAAGACCGTTACAATAGAAATGTACAAGGAGTGTAAAGTAAAAAGAAAGCCCCCAGTGGTAACTAGTGCCTTCAATCACAGAAAGAGCGTGTGCCCCGAGGATTACAGCACCACGGAAAGACCGTTAATAAATTATGTGGTAGATCTCAGATTTAAACCCGTGGCTTCGCTGAGACCAAGGGTGGGGAGCTGAGGGCGAGTGAGAAATGCAAACTCATCCAAGCCTTGACCTCGCGCACCTCAAAGTCACTCTCAGTCGTGTCCGGCCACGCCCTCCCACAAGGGCAACCTCAAAAGTTTTGCTCTGGAGGGGAAATTGAGGCACAGATGATTTACACGGCCGGAGGAAGGAACCCCCGACAAGCCTTCGTTTCCCAGGGCTGGGGAGCCCCTAAGCCGTGGCTGGAGTGGGGATCTCCGAGCGACAGGAGGTAGCCCGGGAAGTGGGTCTAGATCGGCTCGAGTCCCCTCCCCCCCTGCGCCGCCCTGCCGGGGCCGCCGCCCGGTACCTCTCGATGACTGAGGCCACCAGCTGCGGCAACTCCTTCATCTCAAAGGCGGAGTAGGAGGCGGACAGCAGGGGCCGCACCGCCACCTCCCAGCCTGGGGTCGTGTCTGCCCCCGTTGCCGGGGCCCCGGGCGCTGGCGCTGATGCCGCCGCTACCTCTTCGCCGCCGCTCGTCGCCATCTTCGTCGTACTACTGCGGCTCCCTTCGGGGGCTTGCCATCGGCCCACAGCCGCCTCCCGGGAGGGGGCGGAAGTTACGCAATCGACGCGTCAGACTGCGCGCCGCGGTCGACTGCCGAAAACCGCGACGCTTGGGTCCCCACGGGAGAGCGACGAGCGACGAAGCGTCACGAAGGGTTGGAGACGCTGCGCCTGCGCAGGACCTATCGATGGGGGGGGGGGTGGAGGGGTGGCCGAGAGAGCGTCAACCTCTGCGCTTGCGCTCCGGGTGTCGCTTCCGCAGCGTAAAGCAACGTGGCTTCCCGGCCCGCGGGAAAGGTGAGTTTGCAATTTGAGTTCTAGGGAGGATGTGCAGGACAGCAAGAGAAACTATGTCTCTGCAAAGATGACCATCCCGGGACAGCTAAGGACTATAAGAGGAGGCCAAAACCGAATACTGCTCACCCGCTTTCCTCGCCTAAAGCCCTTCGTAGTATACTCTGGCGCGTCATCATTTGTAAAGCTTTCTTCTCACACCACCTCTCGCAAGTATTTTAATCGCTAATCCTTACTCTCTTCACTCTCAAACCCTTCATATATTTAGGTTTCCCTCAATAATAATCTTACCACCTCTTATTTGCATCGCTCTTTACAGTATTTCTGGTCACAGATTTGGAGAAGGTGCTCTAGATTAAGCTCTTTATAATAATACATTTATTTCCGTACTGGAGGTTTGTTCTCCAGTGTAGTCGCAAAGGTTCGGAATTTAGATGATGAAAGAAATTTCTAGATGAAGCACAAGCTTCTGATAATCTCGTCTGGAAAGGTAACTAAAGAGTAAGTTACTTTTACGAATTAACTGAAACCTTAATATACCAAGTGAAGGACTTCTAACCCCAAGTGACTGGGCAAAAATCTGAAATATTAAACTGATAAAAGATCTGATACAGCCCTATTACAAATACAATGAAAGAAATACTTAAGAAGCCATTGCTGAGTGGTTTTTTAAAGATCAATGGAGAGGGACTGATGAGCCCTGCTGGGAGCTAGAAAAGTTCTGTATCAGCTCAACCTAGGATTCCAT
>NW_004624764.1:4360067-4412881 GCF_000247695.1 Heterocephalus glaber
AAATAAAAAAGGGCTGGGGATATGGTTCACTGTGAAGGCTTTGGGTTCAATCCCCACTACTACTACTACTACAAAAAAAAAAACAAAAAAAAAAAACCCATACAATACAGAGTTGAAGTAAATTCTAATAGATGAAATGTTTATAAAGAAACAATTAAATAAGTAACATACAGCTATTAGCACTCAAGGACCAGCCATGGATGTCAGTCTGTTCTCAAGATTTTACAAAGTTACAACAAGTAACCATGCATATTTTGTGGAAACTCCAGATGTTTAGTGAAAACTACTACTAGGGAACAGCTCCTTTTGGTAATTCACAACAAAGGTTATTTTCAAACTACCAAAAAACGTAAAGCATTAGATTAAGCTGGGCATGGTGGCAGATCCCAGCACTCTGGAAAGCTGAGGCAGGAGGATTCTTAAGTTGGAGCCCAGCCGGGACAATTTAGCAACTTATCAAGACTGTCTCAAAATTTAAGAAGGGCTGGACTGGGGATTTAGTTCAGTGGTTCCGCTGCCTGCCTCCCAAATGCAAAGACCCGAGTTCGATCCCAGGTACCAAAAAACAAAAAATTTAAGAAGGGCTGAGGATGTAGGTCAGTTCAATCCCCAGTACAAAAACAAAACAAAAAAATGCCTAATTCAGTTTAATACAGTACTATAAATTATTTGAGAGCTACCCCATATTACTGTTTCATATGGTCTGCATTGAAAACAAAAACTTACTTTGCAGTCTTCTTGTTTTGAGAGAAATAATCTTAGTAGATACGTAGGGAATAGATGAGAATATCAGTTTTACAGAATAGCAGGAAACAAGACTGTATTGTTTTTTTGGTACCAGGGATCGAACTCAGGTTGTTCCACTTGAACCACTGAGCTAAATCCCCGGCCCAGAAACAAGACTGTAAAGAAACCAAAGAAAGTAAGAGCAAGATTGAAATTACAAAATCAGTTCAAGGTAAACACCAAAATTTACAATGGTGTTCATTAGTAGCCAATGTGAATAAGTGCTTGACTCACAAATTTCTGTAAAATGAAATCTAGATATATTAACTCACCATAAATAACAAAAATATATATATCAGAGTTTTATAAAATTTTGGTTTCTATTCCTCAGTTTCACTATTACCATCTTCTAGAATTTACAGTCTCAGGAAAGTTTTGATTCATCCCATTCAGAGAAAGGGACAAGAAAGGAGAGGAATAAGGCAAATGTGGTACACTTTTAACCTTTAGAGAACTGGGTGGAAGGTACTGGGAATTCTTTGTTGTATTCTTGCAACTTTTCTGTAATGATGCAAAAAAAAAAAAAAAAAGTTTTGTTACATTGTGTAAACACTTTGCTTTATAATCTTTTTGCTTTTATAATTAGGAAAACATTAGAGGATAATGTCAGAAAGCATACTGTGTGCCAGACTTTAACACTGTTAGGACAGGAGGAAGAGAAGGGAATCCTGCTCAGTAGAAATGAGTATTGTGGTTTCCTTTGCAGATATTTGCCTATGGTGAAAACCATCAATAGAATATCACATCCCCTATTTTAATCCTGTAATAACAAAGCAAATTTACAATAGCATTTTATATCCCCTTTTTTACAGGAGAGAATATATCTTCCAGCTAACAGACCTAAGTAAATTCTACACTTCTTTGCAATCATTCATTCCTTGGTATCCATAGAGGATTGGTTCTAGGATCCTCTGCAGATACCAAAATCTGTAGGTCCTTAAATCGTTTCTTAAAATGGCATAGTATTTGAATGTAACCTATGCACACCCTGCCACGTTTAAAATCATCTCTGTAGGTTCCTTACAATACCGAATACAATGTAAATGCTATGTAGTTGTTATACTGTGTTATTTAGAAACAATGAGCAAAAGAAAACCTGCATATATTCACTAGAGATGTAAGGTTTTTGTTATTTTTCAAATATTTTCAATCTGCTCTTGGTTGAATATAAATATAAATACAAAGAACCAGCTCTATAAACTTCATTATCAATAAGCTGGCATTCTGGTTTAGTGGTCTTTTAGTCTAGCACTTATTTTATTACAGCACATGGGATATGTAATATTATCAGAGCCATAATGTGAGCCATAAAGTATAATGGAGTTCATAACCTTCATTCTTTTTTCTTTTGGTGGAGCTAGGGATTGAACTCGTGGTTTTTGTGGGCCCAATCCTTCATTCATTCATTCTTTCTTTTTTTTTTTTTTTTTCGGTACCGGGGATCAAAATCAGGACCTTATGCTTGCCAGGCAGGCGTGGAGCCACTGAGCTATATCCCCAGCCTTCATTCATTCTTGTTAGGAAATAGGGCAGAGTATGCTTTAATGTAAGTGTACTTTGTAAAGACATCTGCCTGATTGGCCTTAGACTCTATACTGGAAAAGGAACCTTCTCAGTATCATGGATCAGAAATTTACATAAGGCCTAGTGCTGGTGGAAAACAAGCCTCTAGGTTAAGAGGTCATGACCTTGTGACAGGTCATTCTCAGTGGGCATTGCGCCTGCACACGTGTGTGTGTCTGTGTGTGTGTGTGTGTGTGTGTGTTAGTGTTCGTTACTGGGGACTGAACCCAACCTTCACACTGAGCTACATCCCCAGCCCATGTTTTAATTTTTTATGTTGTTTTTGTTTTTGTTTTGGCACCAGGGATCAAACTCAGGTCTTTGTGCTTGCGCAGCAGGTGGCGAAACCACTGAGCTAAATCCCCAGCCCTTAATTTTTTATTTTGAAATAGGGTTTCACTAAATTGCCCAAGCTGGGCTCCAACATGGGATCCAACTGCTTCAGCCTCCCAAAGTGTTGCAATTAGTCATGCCCCACCACATTTGGCTTCTTATACTTTTAACTCCTAAGTGGGGAGACCCTAGGGAAGGTATGTACACATCCTTCATGTTATAATTCCTACTGGAAAGGTGGCCCAAATGAGAGACTTTCCTGAGACAGTGTTTGACTGATTTCATAAAAATGTAATGGAATAAATAACTCAGGAGTTTTAATCTTGTGACCATTACAAGTGCTGTGGGAGACTCATATTGCTGATAATGGGAACTCTCCATGATACATCAAAGGATTAAAATCAAGCTCTGGAACCCTGTGTGGTCAAGAAAGATACATATCAAGTTCAGTGTTGACCTCTGGGAAACAGAGGGCAGCAGTAATTTTTTTTTTTTTTTCCAGTGCTGGGGATCAAACTGCTTGCAAGGCATGCGGTGCGGTGGCATCACTGAGCTAAATCCCCAGGCAAGGAGTAGTTTTGAAGGGGAAATTCACCCCAATTTTTTTGCATTGTTTACAAAATTATTTATTTATTTTTTTGGTACCAGAGATCAAACTCGGGACCTTGTGCTTTATAGGCAGGCAGCGGCACCACTGAGCTAAATCCCCGGCCCCAAAATTTTTTTTAATTTACTCTTTTTAAAATAAAGAACTAAGTAAAAAAAAAAAAAAAATTGAAGCAGTTTGATTCACACAAAGTGCCAATATTTATTTCATTACTGAAATGAAACTATAGTTTTAATAAGTTTCAGTTTACAGGTTACAAAGGAAAAAATGCACCCAATGGTGTCTACCTCAGATTTAATTATGGGAGGACAAGTCAATTTTTGAATATAAGACAGGTCTTATAAAGAAGTGTTTTCATGTTGGAGTAAACCTGATCCCCCAATCCCCAACACTCAAAAAGAAAAATGTTTCAGGCAGGGGATTTAGCTCAGTAGCACCACGCCTGCCTCGAAAGCACAAGGTCCTGAGTTCGATCCCTGGTACCAAAAAAAATATACATATATTTCACAAAACCCATTTGAGCTCATGTATCCTAAGTAATCCAAGTTCTTTTTGTTTATATAAATGCACACAATATCAAAGTGGTATCTTTCCCTTTTAGAACAAATTGTGGCACCATATAGCTTATTTCCCATAATCAATACCTATATGTATTAATTAGTAATGATCCAAATTAAATTTTCTTATTTTGACCACTTAACAGTTTAGCCTGACCGACACTCGGGCAGCACATTTCTTTATGTACTGATTATCCTGAGTGTCACTCAGGCAGGTGTCATTTCAACCAGTTGAATCTTGTTTGCAGGAGATACATATACTCCTACATCTGTTTGTTTTGTATCAACTACTTTTTGCATATGTTTTTATTTAGAATGTTGTATTTGCCTTTGATGTTTGTTTCTAATGAAATCTAGTAAGTTCTAGGTATTTTCTTTTACTAATTAGTGTTTGTGAAAAAGAAGCCATATTTTTGTGCTATAATCTATAAAAACTCTTATAAGTACATTAGATAAATTTGTTACTTTTATTCTTTTACGGTGATATGCACATTATTTACATTATTCCATCTTGTTATAAGTCAACATTTTTTTATTTTTCTGCATTTTTGTTAACACCTAAAATGTTTGAATCAGAAGATGATACTGATGAGGAATTATTGATTAGTAAATCAAGAAGTGATAGCGAACCCAAAGATTATTTTTCATAATAATCAGATGATGATTTTCATTCCAAGAATGAAGATTTCACATCATTCAAGGAATTTGTTGAGGTGAATTTGGAAAATCCAATGCCTGCTCCTCCTAAGTTTGCATTCACCAGTACACCTGGTGTAAATTTATCATTTAGACAAGATACAGAGCCAGGTATTTTACATTACTTTGACTATTTCTGGAATTCTGAAATAATGGGTTTGATTACAATGGAAACTAACATATGCAGATCAATCAAAGCCTTCTGGAATTTTAAGGAAATTTTCACTCTGGAAGGACTGAAACCAACAGATAATGCAGAAATGTTTATCTTTTTTGCTCTCCATATTCTTCAAGGAATTATATGTAAGCCAATATGTGAGTGGTATAAGAAAGATTGCATTGAAACACCTTTTTTCAGTAAAGTGATGTCATATAAACGGTTTGCATTATTGAAACATTATATTCATTTTGTAGATAAGTCTACTTTTGATGGTAGTGCTCACCTAAACTAAATAAGTTATGGCCAACTGTTGAACATCTCAATAAAAAGTTTTCTACTGCACTTACACTTGAGAGAGACATCACAGTTGACAAGTCTAATCCTGTATAGGTGTCAACTGGGATGGATTCGCTTTATGCCCCTAAAAAGAGCTAGCTTTGGTATCAAATCTTACATGCTTTGTGAATCCAAATCTGGGTATATTTGGTCTTTCATAATTGACCCTGTAAAGGGCACATTACTTGATAACCACTATAAAGATTATTCCATGGGTACAAGAATTGTTTTGACTCTGATGAAACCACTTTTGAACTCGGGACACTGTCTTACTACAGATAATTTTTATACTTCTCCAGTGATATTCTTTTACAATACAAAACAGACACATTTGGGACACTGAGACTGATAGGAAGGAAGTGCCAAAAGATCTGCAAAAGAAAAAACTGAAAAGGGGAGAAATGTTAGCATATCAGAGAGGAAAAGTCTGTGCTATGAAATGGACAGACAAAAAGATGTCTCCTTATTGTCACCTATTCATGATACAGAAATGACAGAACTTGAAAGAAAATTGAAATTTTTAAAATTCCAATAGTGGTCAATGATTTTACTAATTCTCTGGGTAGCACTGACCAACATCTAACAAGCTATTCTATAATCAGAGAGCAAAGGAAAAAAATGTAAAATATTTATGTACTTCTGGACCAAACAGTATGGAACCCATTTGTTATTTATGCAAAATAAAGGGGTCCAAAAAGTAATTTACAATTTAGATTAGATCTAATAGATCAAATAAATGAAAAATTATGGGATAGCAAAACACCAACCAGGATGTCCATCATCGACATCTTCACTGTTACAGTTAGTGGGTAGACATTTTATTGAAATACCACCCACAGGAAAAAAAGACCAACATGACAGTGTAAAGTATGTTGTTCAAAGAAAGACAATAATACAAAAAGAATTCAGAAAGACTAGATACTACTGTCCAGATTGTAATGTGTTGTGTATTCAATATTTTAAGGTGTATCTATCATATACAGAAAAATTATTGAACAAATTCAATAAGATTGTCATTTTTATATTTCCTGTTAGAAAACTCAACAAAAAAATAATGCCATTTTTGGTCATCCCCTATTTAAATAATTGACTGGTAAGTGGTTAAACCTATAATAATAACATGCTATTTATAATCAAGAAAATAAGAAGGTGTTTGTTAGAGACACAAAGTCTCACTGTATAGCCCAGGCTAGCCTCAAACTTATGATCCTCTTGCCTCAGCCTCCTGAGTGCTCGCATTACAGGTATGCAGCACGTTGCCCAGCACAAAAAGATTTTTAAGAGTAAATAACCTGAGACAACTCTTTCTGATACTGAGAACAGAGTGCAGTGTTTTCCACGAGTCCTGTAGGTGCAATGATAGACAATTCACTGACAGCACCCCTAAAATAAAGACTGCACCAAATAAATTCTGAGGTCCATCCCTGAGGATAAGCTGTCGATAGTCCTTCCTCTTCTACCTAGGTGCACAGCTAGCTCCCTGGTGGTATCCCTTAATCTAGGGGTCAATTTTAGCAATATGAAGAAAAGGAGATTTTATTTATACATAAATATGTCAATTTCATCTGAGTTGTTGCCCTAAGAGATTTTTTAAAATTCTTTTATTTCATTATTATTAATCTCTTAGTAGGTGCTTTTTTTAATAAGGTAAGATACTGAGATCTACATTTTTTATTTTTGCCCAGTATGGGGATTGTACCCAGGGAGCAATGAGCTACATCCCCACCCCCCTTTTTGAGACAGGATCTACCTAACTTGCCAAGGTTGGCCTTGAGCTTATGCTCCTCCTGCCTCGGCCTAAGGAGCAGAGTAGATGGGATGACAGGTATATATCACCATACCCCTCCTGAGATCTACATTAAGCACCACTATCTGGGTATGGCAGTGAATGCCTGTCATCCCCGCACTGTGGGAGGCTGAAGCAGGAGGATTGTGAGTTTGAGCCCAACCTTGGCAACTGAGTGACTTAGCAAGGCCATGTCTCAAAAAAATTTAAAGGCTAAGGATACAACTCAGTGCAAGGACCCTGGGTTTAATTCCCATTGCAAAAAAAACCAACTAGTTATACAACCTAGCAATCCTTAAAGCAGAGGAGTACATGTTCTCCTACAGAAGCCAGAGACTGACAAGATGTATGGCTTAACAGAGACTAAATGAGTGCTTTCAAGAAGTTTCACACCTGTTCCAGTGCAAACCAGAGTGGACAAGGCCCAGAACTCTATCCCACAGAAGGCTGTAATAGTTAAGCTTGATTGACAACTTGATTGGCTCAGAAGCTGCCCAGGGCTTTAATGGAGCACACTTCTGGGTGAGTCTGGGTGGGTCATGGAGCCTAGTCTACATCTGTTTGCTCACCTCTTCCTCTCTGGCAGTTTCCCTGTTTTGTTTCTCAGCCCCAAAGAAGTGAGCCACTTTGCTCCACCATGCCCTTCCGCCATGATGTTCCTGTCCTAGAGGAGCAAGCCAACCACAGACTCAGTGCCTTGAAACGATGAGCCAATTAAACCTCTCCTTTAAGTTATGGGTGTCAGGTATCGTGTCCCAGTGACAGGAAAGATGACCAGTACAAAAGCCAAATAAATTAACTCACAATTTGGAAATGTGGATCTAAACAAAATAAATATTGGAGATTTAACAAATTATTTGGGTTCCAGAAAAGTTTAACTAATTTCAGTAGTTGTTAAATTACAGAGTCAGTTTATTAGTGTCATCCCTAGTATATGGCAATAAAACCACATGATCTGCATATAAGTTTGCTTACATTTCTTTCCTTCGGGAGGTTAAGAAAAGGTATCAAACTCTTACAAAAGTGACATTAAATCAATAAGCTACCATCTTAACAAGTGGGAGGAAGTAGGTACACACAAAACTCATTCAATTTTTTAGAAAGAAGTTCTTACCAACTCTGAATCTTCTGTTATAAAACTGGGGATTTGGGGTTTTGATGAGGGGATTGAACATTAGATCTTCACATAGAGCTGCATCCCCAGCCTTCTAGCTGGAATTCTGCATTTAATTCATGCACATACCTCAATAATTGATTCCTATTGCAAGTCAAAGACTAGGAAGAAAAAAACAAAAGCCACAAACCACTTTATTTCCAACAAGGACTGAGATCATAAAGTAGTATTAGTTGCAAAATTTTGTGCCAAAAGATCTAGTATGATGATCAAACTAACTTTAGAACTTGCCCTAGAAAATACTGAGGAATCACTTGTTCTAAGTGAAACATTGTAGGGGGCCCTCAAATTAACCTAATTAATGAAGAGAGGGCTCGAGGGATATGCACAGTAAAAGACAAAAAAAAAAAAGCAAATGGAGTGGAGACCTGAGGAAACATGTTCTCAAAAGCCATAGGAGGGGCTGTGGAGAGTTCAGTGGTGGAGCACTTGCCTAGTATGCATGAGGCCCTGAGTTCAACGCCAATACCAGCAACAAGAAGGCCAAGACCTAAGTCAAGACTTGGCATTTGCTATTTTAAGCACCTGCTTTGAGGTAATCTACAGTGAAATGGTAATGATTAAAGCCAAAATACAGGGAATTTCATGAAAGGGCAAGTAATTTCCCTCCCACTAGCTGCTTCTTTGAGATTCCAGCACATAGGTAAATGAAAACTATAATCTTGCAAATTGGGCTGTGCAAGCAGAACAGGCAGCAAGACAATAGCTGATGATGTTAAAACTCCAGCCAGGCTATCTCAAAACTAGGGCAAATTTTTTTAACTTGTACCAATTCCCTTCTCCCAGGTCACATTATACAAAGTATGCCTTGAGTCAAGATGAAAAGGTGCCTGTTTTTTTCTGGAGATAATTTAGATGTTCGTTCCTTTATAAACACCATTTGACAGTTTTATTTCTAAAATAAAACAACTCAGTTTTCTTCCTTCTGTGCCATAACCTACATCAGCCTATGAACACAGAAAGATGAAACAATTTTGTTTTTAAGTAATCTGAACCAACTCATACAATACGTTGGCACATTTCCTTACTAAATGCACTCCATTTCTGCACTTTTTCTTCTAATGTAAAAGCAGACTTTGAGTGATCTTCCTAAGACGCAAAAAGAACTTAGGTCAGAATCATTCATCTTTTACTTTATTCTGTCACACAGTACCTCTCACCACAGGGCTAGAGTCACAGCAAAAGTCCTCTGATCTCCCAAATCCACGAACAAGGAAAATCTTTTTTAGGCTTCCTTTAATTTGTAGCAAGGACTCAGCAGCCCAGCCAGTGAACAATGCAGAATCCACAAGAGGCCAGTTTCCTACCCGGACCATTTTTCTCCTCTCGTTTAAGCTTCAAAGGTTAGATCCAGGGCCGGGAATGGAGCTCATTGGTAGAGTGTTTGCCTAGCATGTGTGAGGCCCTGGGTTTGATCCCTAGCACCACACTCAAAAAAGATCAGTAGAGCCTTAAGTCAGCTCATTTTAAAGGAAATATAATGACATTAATTTATACCTACACCTAGCTGGGGAGTATAGCTCAGTGGTAGAGCACATGGGGCTGTGCATTCATCCCCCAACACACACACACGCATGCGTACACACACGCACGCAAAACTAAAAATAAATAAGGTCCTTAAGAGCATCTTTCCCTGGGTTGTATGATAACTAGGCCAGCCTGTGGACAAAATGAGACTGAAATCTCTTCAGGTTCAGAAAACTCAGTAGTTTTAAAAAGGCCTTTGCTCTGACACATCTTAGGAGAAACACACAGGCAATATCCAGCAAACCAAGATGCTATATGAACTTGGCTCTGATAAACTGAGGACTGGGTGGCTCAATCTTATGAGAACACAAGGGCTGGGTGTGGTGGCACATACCTGTAATTCCAGTACTCAGGAACCTGAAGTGGGAGCATCACTGAATTTGAAGCCAGCCTGAGCTCCACAGTGAGTTCAAGGTGAGCATGAACTACATAACAAGACCATCTCAAAGATCTTGTGTTTCCCCATCCACCAAGGTCAAGTAGCAAATGCACCTACAAGGTAAAGTTGGCAACAGAAGCTCCCTACCGACTTTGAAGCAAGAGACAGGGAAAAAATCAGGATTTCTAAATAAGACTGGGAAACACAAAAGGCAAACGAAAATCAATTTAAACATGCATTGCAAAAGAGAAACAGCGCCGCACCTGCCTGGCAAGTGCAAGGTCCTGAGTTGGATTCCCAGTACTGGGGGAAAAAAACAAGAGAAACATCAAGGCTTGGGATGTAGCTCAATGTTGTTAGAGAACTTATCTAGCTTGCATGAGGCTCTAGGTTTGAGCCTCAGCACTGAAAAAAAAAGGAAAAAATAAAAATCAGCTATGATGATTGTAATCATTATGTACTGTAAGCATGTACCAATAAAAGTTTTTTTAAAAGTCAGTTGGGTTTTGCTTTGTTTTGTTGTACTGGGGATTGAACCCATGCCAGGCCTTCTCAGTGAGGTACATCTCCAGCACCCCCGCCCCTTTTAATGTTGAGACAGGGTCTCTTTAAGTCACTAAGTTCCCCAGGCTGAGCTTAAATTTACAATCATCCTGCCTCAACCTAGCAGAGTATTGGGATTACAATGGTGGGTCACTACGCATGGTTCAGTTAGAGGTCTTCATGGATGGGCAAAGGAAATGGCAGTGGCCCCAGACTTTGGGGGAAAGTCCATCAGATGCTTGGAGATCCTCAGCTGGGGTGAATGAGCTCAGTCTTTATCCACAGGATCGTGCATCATGTGTCTCAAAAGCAGTTCTACATTAAGGTCCGCATTTCCCCAACTCAACAGACAGCAGAACCCAGCACACACATTCCACCAATCTGCCAAACCACAGGTGTAGCACCTCAGCTACCACAGCTCTCCACTGGGCTTGGAGTCTTCAGTCTACCTCCAAGCTCGATTCAGGAGTTTCACCTGTGCCAGCCTCTTAGTGATCATAGTAGCAAAAACCAGGCCAAAGAGGACACTGCTGATCAATACATAGTCATAGTCATCCTTCAGGACATCAAACTGTTTGGATGGGTAGACTCGAGTTTGGTAAATGTCCAAACCATAGGCTACAACCTGGAAGGCAAACGGAATGAGAATCAGGAAGAAAAGCAGCCAGTGAGCCACCACAACCTCAGACTCAGGTAAAGAAGGAAATGGGATCCCAAGCTGTTCTCCCAAGAATGAAATGAAGAGCAGCTACCATAAAGGCTGGTGTGGGCTTCACTCACCAAACATGTAGACTCCAGGCCCGAGGGAGCTGTGTAGATACCGCGCATTCGAGAGACAGTCTGATTATAATTGATGAATCGCTCTGCGTGGATCTGTACATCTGGAGAATAGGGGATTAGGTTCTCCTCTCTGCAAAACACCAGCAGGGATAGGCACTCTGAGAGCTGCTGTAAAAGGATCTCCTGGCTGCCCTTCTGGGTCTCTGGAGGGTTCCCGGACACATACCTAACCTCAAATCACCTTCGAGGTCTACTTGCATTAGGTAGTTAAAAATTTAGCAACTGAATGTTAGGAAGGACTGCAGGAAAGAAGGGTGTTTGGATAGTAAAGCTGAGATCTGAATGCCTACCTGAAAAGAAATAATATGATCCAATTGACTGGCATTTCACACCGTAAGAAGAAAGAGCCATTTTCAAGCCAACACTCTGGTCCACAAGGCCAACTCCTGTTCTTAAGTGTTCCCATCCCCTTCCTCTGAAAGCCCGGTCATCATCCCACCTTTTCCCAGCTTCAATGCCTTCTCGTGCAGTGCTCCAAACCACACTGCTGTCTGCTCCACCTGGGCCCACAATGAGCCTGCTCTGTCCTCCCACTGCCCATGGTTCTCATGGCCATAACAGCTTTCAGGACAGAGATGAGAAAATACTCAGAGGGTGGTTGTGAAACACAGAAGTTAACACTGCTACGTACGAGTTTTGGCCTCCCCACATGATTTGACCACCAGGACTTCCATAACCTCATTTCCCAGTGTTTCCACCACTGCTCCAGCCACACAGCCCTGTCCTCAACAAATATGATGTCAGGGCCTATGTGCTGCCTGTCCCTGCGGCCTGTGCAGTTTTCCCCAGATATCACTCAGCCAGCTCCCTCACCTCCTGCAGGTCTTGACCCAAGCTGCTTCTCAAATGGGCTTTCTAAGCCACCGGATCTCAATGTCACCCATGCATATTTTCTCCTCATATCTTCATAGCCCATCCCTGTATTTTATTTTTCTCCTTAGCTTACAGGTACCTAACAGCATGTCATTTATTGTCTGTTTCCTACCAGAACATAAGCTCCATGAAGCCAGACTTAAGGACCAAAGCGCATAAGTGAGGTCTAGTTCCCTAGTCAGAGCCTCCAGCCCTGCCTACAGGGGTCTTACCTGCTTTGTTCTGTTGGGATCTCAGGTCGCCGGGGATCCAGTAAGGCCTTAGGGAGAGAAAGAATTGCTCCGGAAGGTAGCCCAACTGCACAGGGAGAAGGGAATGTTCACACTTAACTAATTCCACATGAGGACCAGTTACCAAAATATAATTATACAAAAATCTTAAACATAGAGTTTAAAACAACCCCCCCAATCAGTGAGGCTCCCTTCAGTATTCAAAACAGTAATCAAATAATATGCATGGGTCTGAATGAAAGTTCCCACTTTTGAAGATACCAGCTTCTTCATACATCACCCCAAGAGATCAAAAGATAAAGTTTAACACTCAAAGCTGGGTATAGCAGTGCATGCCTGTTAATCCAGCACTCTGGGAGGCTGAGGCAGAAGGATCACAAGTTTAAGCACAGCTTGGGCAACTTAGTCCTCACCTCTAAATAAAAAAATTTAAAAGGCTTGGGAGGTAGCTCAGTATTAAGGCTCTGGTTCAATCCCCAGTACCACCAAAAAAAAAAAAAGGTGTAAGATTCAAGATACAGGGAGGTGAGGGATGAGACCAAAAAAAAAGAATTAAGGTATATTAGGTACATGTACCAACTCCCCACAATGAATATAATCATTGTGTAGTGCAAACATGTACTAATAAAAATTTTAAAAATACTTTAAACCCTTGAGCTATGGGTAACAATGAAAGATCAGAGTATGGAAGGCACATTTCTGGATCTCCTCTCATCCCTCCTTCCCCCAGTAATACTGCTCTGACAAAGCAAGACCCCCATTAAGCAAATTCAGGCAGTGAGCACCACTGGGGCAGTGTGAATGTGGAGGACCAGGCAGCACCAGACAGCACCAGTGTCGGTAATGGCGGTCAAAGCCATTTTGTCTTCACATTTTGACAACAAAACAGTGATATCAAGTGTCTGTCAAAGCTGAGAGTCCCACATGTTTTTGCTAAAATCAAGTAGGCAAAGAGCCTGTTAAACACATTCCCTGAGTCCTGAACTTAAACCAAATAGGATGAGATCTTGCCAGTTTCTACACAAGTACAGGCTATATTAATAATATGGGGGGAGGATAAAAATGATTCAGATGCAATACATATCCGTACCAATTCCCAAAGATAAATGTAATTATTATGTATCACAAGCATATATGAATAAAAAAAATCAGGAAGTTAACAGTTTGATAAAGTTGTCATTAATAAAATAGGATTCAGTCTTTCTAAAAAAAAAAAAACAATGGTAGCAAGGATCAATTTTCTGAGCAAGGTGAGAACACCAAAGAAGGGAAGCAGTTCATCAGAAGTGACAACTAAGAGAAAGTGGTCATCTTCATAGGAGGCAAAGCTGAATGAAGAGACTTTCCCCACTTCAATAGAGCCCTCTTCACCAACCTTTCCCTATGGTACTCAAACGGCTCTGCTGGCAATATGGCCCCTGCCCTTCAGTGTCACTGCTGAGGGAATCTGGTCACCCCAGAGCCCTCCTCCCAACACTCACTAAGCAGATGTCGGCTGGTGATCCCCCGCTCAGTGATGGTGGCTTCCATGGCACTGATGGAGGAAGGGAAGATGTAGGACTGCTGAAGGACCTGGGGAAGCTGTGGGCGGTCCAGGGAGCTGAAGGCAGTGGCATTGTATTGCTCAGTCCCCTCGTAGAGCTCCAGGGCCGTGAACTCATTGCGCCGAGCCTTGGTGTTCCAGTACTGGTACTGCAAGGAGACAGAGAGGTACCTCAGGTTCAACTAGAAAGGGGAGTTTACACTGGAAGGCACTTCGCAAACTGGCTACAGATTCAGGGAAGAACAAAATCATGTTTCCACCCCAGTTTCCTTCCTGTTTCCCAAGTTTACTAACATTCCAGGTAGTTTTGTCTAGGCTGCCCAAAGTTTGCCGTGTGACACAGGAATTCTCAATATTCTTAGAAGTCATAACAGCTACCCTTTGCAGCTTACCAAGTGCCAGGCATTGCTCTGGGCTAGACTGGAGGTTACTATTATTATCTCTACTTCACCAATGATGCAACACAGAGAGCTCACATAACTGCTTCAAGTTTGGACAGTCAGGAATAAGAGCTAAAATCAAACCTAGACAATCTGATTTTGGGGCCTCACCCTTAACCAGACCCTAGGCTGCCCTCCAGGAGGTTTGGGATCCTATGAAGACACAAAAGCAGCAACTAGGTTTCTGGAAAGGATTTAAACTGGAAGACCTCCTCAGTGACTTTGTGTTCCCAACAGAAACTCCTTACCACCACCCAGTTCTCTGAGTGCACGATGTGGACAGGGCCCTTGGCTTTCTTCTGCACCGAGGAGTGAATGATGCGTCCTGTGACACCATCAATGAGAAAGACACCAATAAAGGTGCGCTCATGGTGCGCATCCGTGCTCTCTGTCACCACGGCCAGCAGGTTGGGGTTCAGGCTCTGATGAGAGAGAAAAACTCTTTCATACTTGGCTCCACTGTGAGCGTGGGGCCTGAGGACAACCTGGAGCTCACTGGCCTAGCAGAGAAACCAGGGCTTCTGGTCAGAAGAGCTTCCAGTGTCATTTCTCATCCCCATACTTGGTTTATGTCCCTGGGGCCTGGGAGGTGCACTAGGTGCCTTATGTTGCATTTATTCCCTTTCCAAGACCGTGTAAAGAGGCTGTTAATATCCATATTCTACAGATGAGGAAATCAGAGTAGTGAGGCAGCTTCTCAAGTCACAAAGCCTGTGAAACAAGCCCTGGGTATACCACCCAGGACCTAAGGACACAGCTCCAGCAATGTCACTTCTCTTGGCCAGAGCCAATCATCCCAGTCAGCAGTGCCTTCCTCCTTCCTAACTCTAAAGGATGAGTGTTGGTCCTCATCTTACCCAACCTACGAGTACCATGTGACACGGGAGCACACTCTTATGGAATACTTTCTGCACCTGGCATCCAGGATAGTGGCCCCTGGTTTCCCTCTAGACTTTCAGGCCAATCCTCCATCTTTGGAGGGTCCTCCACATCTCCCCAATCTGTATCTCTTCATGATACAACACACTAGCCAGCACTCAGACACTGGGCATTTCTCTTTTTATTTTATTACTTTGCAGTAGTAGGGATTGAATGATTGAACCCAGGGCCTTCATACTAAGCTACATTCCAAGCCCTTTTCTTATTTTTTATTTTGAGACAAGGTCTTGCTTATGGGCTCAAACTTGTGATCCTCCTTTTTCAGTCTCAGAATTATAGTCTCTCTGGGATTATAGGCATGTGCCACAGTGTCCAACTGGCGCTGAGCATTTCTATCAACACCCACCTTCTGGTGACCTCAGCAAACTTCATGGTTCTACCAGTACTTATGGGTGCCAGCAGTGCCAAAATTACGGACACAAGCTAGACTCCTGGCATGAGGGTCCCTCCCCTTAGATATGCTATACTTCCAATGCCCCAGGCTGAAGGAACTATTCTAGCTGCCTAAGCCTGCCTTGCCTCAGGCTTTCCACCTAGTCAGCGGGAACTCTCTATGTCTTTGGCACAAAGCAACACTGTCTATATTACCCTTGACTGTTCTCCCTAGTGTGTGTGCACATGCGCGTGCACAAGCTCACGCGTGTGCACAAGCTCCCCGTCCAAGGTGGGGGGAGGGGCACTACTGGCTCTACCTTTAAAAGTATCCAGAACCCGATCCCTCCTCACCAACTCCACACTACCAACCTAGTTCCAGCCATATCACCTGGCCTGCATTACTACAATGGCCTCACTGGTCTTCCTGCTCTCCTCCTTGGGCAGATATAGTCAAAGCCAAATGAACCTCATTTAAAGGTTAAATCTCAGCCATTTATATCAAAACTCCCCAGTGATTGGGCTGTTCCTCTCACTCCCAGGGAAGGCCAGAGTGACGCCTGGTGTGATCTAGTCCTTCGCCTCTGACCTCAGCATCCCCCATGCCTCTCCTTAGCCACTCACCCAGCTCCCATCCCATGGCCCTCCTTGCTGTTTCTCTAAGGCCCCAGGCAGGCTCTGGCTTTTCTGTTCAAAAGGCTCTTCCCCCAGGTACCCACAGCCCACTTCCTCACCCCAAGCCTGAACATCAGGGGCATTTTCTCAGCGAAGCCCTCCTTAGCCACCAGTTTTAAATTGCATCCTCTCCCCAGTTATCTAGTCTGCTCACTCTCTCCCTTATTCAGGCTTTATTTTTCCCTACAGAACTGGACCTCTGCTAAGTGACTCTGTAATCTGCATTTTTGTTTGTGGCTTTGTAGTTCAGACTGGCCTTCAACTCACTAAGTAGCCCAGGTTGGTAATCTGTCTTTATTGTTTTCATTATTAGCCTCTCCCAACAACAATGAAAGCTGCAGGAGACAGAAGTTTTGTCTGTTTCGTTCACTGATATATTCCACTGTCTAAAAAGAACATGTCACATCCAACTAGGACTCTCTTCTTTACTTATGTGGCCTTCCTTCTAAAAGTCAAAAACCAGTCTAACCATGGGAAACCATCAGACAAACCAAAATTGAGAAACATTCTACAAAACACCTCACTAGGACTCTTCAAACTATCAAGGTCATAAAATACAAGGGGAGACTGAAAACCTATCTCAGATTACAGGAGACTAAAGAGGCCTGACAACTAAATGCAATGTATGATCACAGTCTAAAGTAATGGCATCAGTGGAAAATCTGGTGAAACCTAAATAAAGTCTGGAATTTAGTTAAACAGTCACGTGCTAATGTTGGTTTCCTAGATTAGACAAATGTACTATAGTTGTATAGGCAAACTAGGAAAAGGGATACAAAAATTCCGTGCATTATATCCACAACTTTTCCAGGAGTTTTTTAGTTTGTTTTGTTTTCTTGAGTTTTTCATGACAGCATCTCACTATGTAGTTCAGATTGGCTTTGAACTATGTAGCCAAGGAAGGCCTTGAACTTACAGCAATCCTTCTGCCTCAGCTTCCCAAGTGCTGAGATTACAGGTATGTGTCACCACACCCAGCTACCACAATTTTTCTCTAATTCTACAATCAAAACAAAAAAGTTTATTTGAAAAAGAATAACCTTGAGTATTTGCATAATAAATATGAATTTTTTTTGTTTTTTAAAATAAATATGAATTTTAACAGCCTTGTTCCTAGCTACTTCTCATTTTACCATGGAATGGTAAAATTACATATAGTGTATGTTTTCTAGTACAAATTAATATGAACTTTTAAAAAATTTTAAGCCCCCATACAGAAATCGAACTCAGGACCTTGCACTTGCCAGGCAGGTGCAGCACTGCTGAGCTACATCCCTGGCCCAAACCTTTTAAAACTTTAAAAAAATTTTATATTGCTTTGTACTTTTTGGGGGGGTCCATGGTGCTGGAGATCTAATTCAGGGCCTCAAGCACTCTACCACTGAACCTCATCCCCCAGCCTGAAACTTACTTTCGAATTTGTATTATTTTGGTCATTCTAAATAAGCTAAAATTAACTGCTACCACATGGAAGATGTTCATCAATAAAGAATTCAGAAGAAAGAAAGAAAGAGAGAGAGAGAGAGAGAAAGACGGAGGGAGGGAGGGAAAGAGAGAGAGAAAGAAAAGAAAAGAAAAGAAAAGAAAAGAAAAGAAAAGAAAAGAAAAGAAAAGAAAAGAAAAGAATTCAAGGGCCGGGGATTTAGCTCAGTGGTTTCCCGCCTGCTGCGCAAGCGCAAAGACCCGCGTTCAATCCCTGGTACCAAAAAAAAAAAAATTCAAGTCAATAGGTCTAATGTTACCTAAATGGCAGGCAATATTCTAATCACTTCACATGTTCTGTTTAATCTTGAAGAGAGTCTATGGAAGTCAGTGCTGTTAGCCACATCATACTGGTGAAAATAGAAATGTAGGTGGCCCAGGTAAACCACCAGTAATGAACAGCTAGGCCACAGCAGGGCCAAGTCTGAACCTGACAGTCCAACTCAAGGCCTGCACTCTGCACTGCTTAATGCTTGGTACAGCAGCTCTCTGTCAACTTCCATGGTCTCATTACCCTATCCTATTACCCCACTTTTCACACAGTCTCTGCTGTCAGTAATTAATGTTCATTCCAACCACAACTACAGTCTATCTCCTAGGCAGCCCAGTAGTCACCTGTTTCCCTCCCTTTACCACTAATTTGAGTGCTGGATCATAGACACGGAATCTCTTTTTGTTGTTGTTTTTCTTTGTGGTGCTGGGGATCAAACTGAGGGAGGGCCCTGTGGACACTAAGCAAATGCTCTGTCACTATACCCCCAAGCCAAGATGGAGTTTCTGACAGACTGACTAAAGTTTAACTCCAGAAGGGTATATTAGCATTATTACTACCACTACTACTAAGAACTAACACCTATCAGGTAGTTACCATACATATGCCAGGCAGTGGGCAAAGCATGAGTATTTCCTGTGATCATTCCAACAACTATACAATAGGAATGCGTTATGCCCAGGCTGAGGGTGTAGCTCAGTGGCAGAGCACTTGCCTAATATGAGGGAGCCCATGGGTTCTGTCCCCACTACTACCAAAAAAAAAGTCCACTTCTCAGACAATAAATTAAGGTTCCAAGGGATTAAATGACTTGCCCATGATCATATATCTACAAAATCCTAGCGCCAAAATTCAAACCCTAATTGCTCTGTGCAACAGCTGTGCCATACCTTGTAGAGCACACTGCGGTCCCCCATCACCCGGCCCTGGGAATGGACGTGCTCGCTGCTGCGCTTCCCCTTCACCTTGACGATCCGCTGTATTTCTGGGGGAATGGTCAGCTCCCAGCTCAGTTCAGTGGTGAGATCCTAGGGCAAGGGCAAAAGCACTTGTGAACAGGAGGGCACACACAGACCTGAGACAGCCGTAAATGACATGTCCAACAGTTTAGCATCTGAGGCCTTTGTGCCAGAAGGAGTAAGACCAGAACTGTTAGAAAAATAACAATATAGTTCTGGCTTATGAAGAAGTTTAGAACTCTCAGTTTGATTAAGAAAGATACTAAAACCAGCAAGACAGGAAAAGAATACTCAACAGTATCCCATTGTTTATCTGAGGAGGAAGGATCCAAGGAAAACTCATCATTTATAAATAAAATCTAGCGTACCTGTACACCATGGCCAATGGTGATTACTAAGCTAGCAGGGACCTTCAAACATTTCCTACATGGTTCTGTCAGTACAGGAAAAACACTAACTGTTCAACACATTCTCTGTCCATACTACGGAGATACATGGTACCCTTCAGGATAGCGGCCCAGAGCCTTCTGCAATGCTAGTAGTGCTTCGCTTCCTGACCTGCCATGGACACAAGTGTATAGAAGGTTCACTGAACCTCATGATTGTGTACTTTACTCTAATAAAAACTGGGTTTCTAAACCAGAGGCAATACCACATGCCTGTAATTTCAGCACTTGGGAAGCTAAGGCAGGAAGAGCATAAGCCTGAGGACTACTTGGGCAACTTAGCAAGACCCTAACTAAAAATAAAATACAGCCAGGTCTGATGGCACATGCCTAGAACCTCAGCACTCAAGAGGCTGAGGCAGATGGACTGCCACAAGTTTGAGGCCAGCCTGGGCTATACAGTGAGTCTAAGGCAGAACTACCTAGTAAAAGACACTGTTTCAAAGAAACAAAAAAATAAAAAGGACTGGGATGTAGCTCAGTGGTAAAGTATTCCTGGATTCAATCTCCAGTTCCACAGAGGGGTTGTTCTGAACAAAATACTGAGACAAGAAAATGTACTAAGCAAAGAACCTAAATAAATAAATAAACATAGGTCAATTCCCTTTGAGCAAGAAAATAATTTTATAAGACACAAATGTATGTATCCATACAGCTGCTAACATGGTTACAAATTCACAGAAAGACTGGGTGTAGTGGTGCACACCTGTGATCTCAGCACCCTGGGAGGCTGAGGCAAGAGGATCGCAAGTTTGAGCCCAGCCTGGACAACTTAGCGAGATTCTGTCTCAAAATAAAAAAAGGAAGGGCTGGGGATGTGGCTCAGTGTGAAGGCCCTGGGTTCAATCTCCAGGACTTAAATAAATGAACAGAAATGACAGGGAAAGGCATGGCAAATGGCTGATGGATTTAGCCAGCGATGGTACTACAAGGGTCTTCCCACATCTTGACTGTGTACCTCCGTATGAGTGAAATCTTTTATAGTAAGAAGATTCATGTATTAGTTATGTGAATTTTAAAATAAAAATGGTACTAATTTTTAAAAATACACATTCTTGGGTAGGGGATTTAGCTCAGTGGTTCCACCATCTGCCTCGCAAGCACAAGGACCCAAGTTCAATCCCCAGTACCATAAATAAATAAATAAATAAATAAATAAATAAATAAACATTCTTTGCCATAACTTTCTTAGAAAACCTGGGAACTCACAAAAACATCCCACAAGAATAAGGTCGCCAAGTGAGTGGACAGGCAGCAACACTGCTAGAGGTCAGACTGGAAGCCTGGCCCTGGTTTGGGCCCTGCATAAAGTTCTGCTGCCTGCTCCCCACTGGTCACTGCTGACTTGGATGAAATCTTCTGGACTCCCCTGATTCACGATGCCTACATCCACTTTGCTCCCTTCCATCTACAATGAACTATCTCTTGTGAGGTCTCTTTTTTATGATCTGAAAGGGTGTTTTTCACCTACAAGGATGAAGAATGTTTTAGGGGCAGACAATTTCCTATGCTGTTTATGCTAAAGATTAGCTGCTATAAAAATGTCAGGAAAGGCCAGGGATTTAGCTCAGTGGCACTGCACCTGCCTTGAAAGCGCAAGGTCCTGAGTTCAATCCCAGTACCACAAAAAAAAAAAAATTTTAAATGTCAGGAAAGGGCAATGCATCTTCAAAACAACTACAGCTCAAACTCAGGTAGCACTTGCCATGTGTCAGGTACGATTTTATGTGATTTACACATAAAACTCACTGAACTCTCATAGCAACCTTATGACATAGGTACTGTTACCATCTTAACTGACAAGAAAACAGAGCACCAGAGACTTGTAAGTATGCCCCAGGTTACAAAGTAAGTGACAAAGCTCGACTACAAGCCCAGGCAGCTGACTCCAAGTTCATCACACACTTCTGTGCAGTCTTGCCTCTCAAAGGCCTTACAGGATAGGAGGGAAGGATTTTCTGGTGAGTGCAACCACACAGTAGGCCTCTACTGAGCCCTGCTAGCAAGGCCAAGGCTAGCCCCCTGGCACTTCCAAGCCAGTGTGTATCACTGTTTGCCAGAGCTGGGCTCAAGTGTGTCAGCATCAGAGCAAACCAACTCCATACCTAAAATTAAATTCAAAGCACACATGCTATCAAGACCCTGTCAATAGCATCTTTGTGTAAAAATACAACTCTTTTTTTTTTTTTTGGTACTAGGGATCAAACTCAGGACCTTGAGCTTGCCAGCCAGGCACAGCACCATTGAGCTACACACCTGGCCCAAAAAATACAACTCTTCATTCAACCCTCATTGCTACTTTCCATCCTCCTGAGAGGAAGAAAATGCCCCTTCCCTGGGCTACAGGAAAGGAGTGTGGATGAAAAGGCCATGTGGGCAGACATGGGCCACTATGCAGTGCTCTATCTACGGCACCTACTGCCATGTGTGCCACGGAGTATCTGCCCAACAACAAGAACACATGACCAACAGGCAGCAGGATTATGCTGACCTAAGTTTACTACAGGACTAGCAGCATGGTTCGTATCTTTGCTAAATAACCAAGAAACACTCACATCCCCCATACAAAGACTCCTGCCAGTGCGCCCCTTCCCTACCTGTCAGTGTGCGACTGTGGCTGTGCAGAGGATGAGAAAGATTAGTCAGAGGCGAAATTTAACTCAATCACTGAGCACTCAGAGGAGCCATTTGTTGGGTATCAGAGAGCCTCAGGGAAACAGTAACCAATACTCATTTGCAACTCAAGGACATGAGAACAAAGACGTACAAGAAAAACATTTTGCAACATACTGTATAGGAGTTTTTGTCAGGGGACAAGGCTGGAACGGGATGGTTTGCAACATGACACATGTCCACCCAGTTTAAACAATCTTATCAGGGCTGAGGGAACACACCAGCCAAAGCAAATCTCTCAGACAATAACTTGCTCTTAACTCTGATGACTGCTGTCCTGCAGATTCTGTTCTAAACTCTAACCACACAATCCAGGAGCACAGGAACTACTGTTCCCCAAGGTTCCTTCTTCAGTGCACTCAGGTTCAGTCACTGCTTTGGCCAGAGTCTCCCCACACCTACCTTGCGAAGCCGATATCCACTTAGCCATCCCTGCTCTGCATCCACCAAATAGAAGAAGATAGATGGGGCAAGCTCATGTAGCTGTCGCAAGACATTCCGAGTGGCTGGAAAAGCTGTGACCTTAAAAACCCAAAAAGCCCAAGGAAAGGGTTAAAGCAAAGTCCATGACTCTAAGCCCAGTTTCCCAGCATTCATTACTACCTCATCAAAGAGTCCCTTAAGAATAAAACAGCAAATCTCAAAGGAAATACAGTCTAATGGACTCCACTTAGGGCTTCAATTGAGGTCTGTGAAGAACCTGAGGGTTCACAAGGGCAGCCACAGCAGTCATGTCTCTGGGGGATGGGCCAGCGCACACATGTGCTACTGCAGTCCAAACTCTGCCTCTGGTTGGCCACCTGTTTGACCACCCATCCCCTGCCACCTCCGCCTGAATTCTCAACCCTCCTGAAGACACAGTACCTTGTACTCATCGTTTATCAACAGCAAGACTTTGGCATAGTCTTGATCCATGACTGGGAGAAGCAAGGACTGCAAGATGGGGCGCTTCAGCACCGGGGTGGCTACCTGACTCCACTTCCCAAAAATGGGATTGAAGACATACAGAGAGCTCATTCCTGTTTCCTAAAATGGGCAGGCAAACACAGAAAGAACACCAATCTTAAGGGTAAACCAGGAAACCTGTGACTTCAGCTCAACTGGGAGGAATTCCCTATTTATTGCCCTCTTTGTGGAAAAATTAAGTTCTTGGCTTCAGGTGAATAGTCAAACTGTCTCTGGCTCCAGACCTAACAAAGAACAGGCATGATGCTGCACACCTGTAATTCCAGCACTTTGGGAAGCTGAGGCAGGAGGATCACAAGTTCAAGCCCAGTTTGAGCAAGTTAGTAAGACCTTTCCTTAAAATAAAAAATAAAAAGAGGTGGAGATGTAGCTCAGTCCAAAGGATTCAATCCCCAATACTGCAAATAAATAAATAGGTCAAGTACAATTCAGTAACCCCACAATGGCCTTTCCAGAAGAGTGTCTACCAAGGCCCCTCCCGAGTAATAGAATGGATCCACAAAATCCATTCTAATTCTGGGAGGCAAGAATGTAAAGTTTTGTGTCTTGCTCCCCCTCCTAGAGAAAAAGAGAAAAGAGCCACTCAACTACCAACAATGGCCTATGACTGGAAAGAAAGCTGGCTGAAGTGAAACCTGCTTTTGATTAACTCTGCATTAGCACTGGATAGCTCCTCCACCCAGGCAAGAAACTGGAAGAAACAAGAGTCCTAACCCTTGAATGTTCCTCAGGGACTCACATAATTCCAAAGGCCTGGAAGAAATGTGAATTGCAAAACACCAAAAAGGCTACACTGTGGCTTGCCCAAGTCAGAGATGGAAGGCCTCACCTTGTCCTTTATCAGGAGTGTGCACTGTGGGGGGTGGGGGAAGTGAGCAGTAGTTCTTTGGACCATCAGTTTAAAAGAGGAGTCTGGCTTGACACTGGGTAGATACTGTTTCCACAGAATGGTGCCAGAGCTGCTCTCAATGCCAAAAAGCTGCAAGATAAACAAATACTTGGCTCATGACTAGAAAGAAAAGCCAAACAACTGGTTCTATCTTTGCAAACTAGAACCAGCACTACTATCCCCTACCAAGTTTTTTATTTCCCACTCCCTGAACTTCAGAAGGTCTGGTACCTGGGGCTCATAGCTATACCTTGCCTGAGGCTGTTACCATCACCATCATCTTCTGCAGGTTGAATTCATCCCTGGCCAAGGTGTCAATGTTGATCTCGTTCTTAATCTGACTTCGGGGCTTCCGAGCATCATAGAACATTTTCCAGAGGTGGGAAGTCCACGCTTGCAGTAGGATGAGCTGAGACGAGAGGCGTTTTAGGAACATCCCCAGCAGGCCGTCTGGTGTCAGGAAATGGTAACGCACTCTGCATCAGACTGGGTGTCCAGCAAGGAGGCACATGCTTTTCCCAAGGAGAGATATGTCCCTCTCCTGTAGAGCGTTTTGATCACTTATACTCTATGCGCCAAGCCCCAGAGGCAGTCTGTCTGCTGCCAGCAATCTCAAACTGAGGTATGACCATGCACAAGCTTCCAAAACCCCTTACCTGGCACTTATGATTTCGCTTCACTGGAATCTTTAGGAAAGGGAGACTAAGAGGTCAAGGACTGGCCATGCAGGATGCAGCCATGCTGTGAATGTCACCACCACAACCCCACATCCAGCATGGCAAAGGAAGGCTTCTGGGTGCCACAACAAAGCCAGGAGGGTGTGGGAGTGCAGAGGCACATGTATCACAAAGGGGTGCTTCTATTTCTCATTGTTTCATGCCTACTTTGTCAGCTATAATCTGTACCCAACAGTCCTACCTGCAACCCATTCACAGGGTCATCATTCCCTCCATCCCTTAACTAAGGCCATCACCATTAACTAGGCCATCACCCTCCAAATCTCCATCTCCAGGCCAGACTTGATGACAGACCCAAGGTAACATGGTAAAAGGAGGAGGCTCTCTGGAGTCTGCATGGCTGGATTAAAATCCCAGCTCCACTCCTTGCTACTGTGTGACCCTGGGAAATATAATTAACTTTGATGCTTTTGTTTTCTTCATCTGTAAAAGGACATGTAACCCAGAGGGCTATTACAAAGATCAGATCACATGATGGACATACAGGGTTGAGCACAATGCCTGGTTCAGGCTAAGTGCTCACTAATAAGTAGTACCTTTGCTTATCTATTTTCCATCAACCTCAGCTCAAGGAAGAGAAGTGACCAGTAGAGAGGACAAGTCATAAGCAGAGCAATTCACACACGTGTGGTATGTATCTCAAGTCAGAAAAAACAACCAAATGCTAGTCATGTGGACAGCCAACTAGCAACAAGGCAGCAAGAAGCAGGCTTTACCTTGAATTGCTGGATCCAGGCAGCAGAAACAAATAGTAAAGTCAAATTAATCCTTGGCTTAAGAAAATGTGAGATGCTAGCAAGGCTCACGGCCCAGGCAGGCCCTTAACTACCTGCTGGGTGGCTGGATCAATGGATGGAGGGGATGGGGGAAGCAGGATGGATTCAGAGTGGAGTAAATATAGTTCATCAGGGAACTGGGACTGTGGCTGGCTTCAGAGTGCACTGGGCTATTTCTAGAATTAACAGATCAATACGGTCCTGTCTCCCAAGGCACATGTGGCTGTTGCTTTGGGGACAATGGGTGGAATGCCTGACACAGTGCCTGACAACTTTTAGGCACTCAGGTAATGACAGCTATTACCATACTAAGTTAAGGAGTTTTTTGTTTTGCCTCAATATCCTTCCCTAGAGGGACTCAGAGTTCATTCCTTTGCTGGAAAAAATGATTACATAAACCACAGGGACACAAATGCACTACAAACTCACCGCCTTACTTAGAACAGACTTGCAAACTGGTTGTGCCCAGGAAGCCAGGGACACCATAGGGTATCTCTTGTGTCTAACTAGCAACCCCCTCCAGCAGCTTTGCAGTCCAGCCCCCGTGGGTTCATACCTGCTTTCTTGCCAAATTCTCCTTCCAGCTCTGCCTGTGCCCCTGTCAGGGGGAGGTCCACCATCTCCAGGCACACCACCTCTGCCAGGGACTCCTCGCGGCTCCATAGCACCACCTTCCCTGCTGCAGGAAACCAGTGGACAAGAGCTCAGCCTGCCTCTCCTACCTTCTGAAGAGACTCTGCTAGGTGGCTCAGGGATCAGTTCTCATATAAAAACAGAACAAGCCAGGCGTGATGGCACACATCTGTAATCCCAGCACTTGAGAGGCTGAGGCAGAAGGATCACCATGAGTTCGAGGCCTGGGCTACATAGTGAACTTGAGGCCTGCCTGCACTACACAGTGAGACTGTTTAAAAAAAAAAAAATAGAACAACAGGCTAGAATCAATAGGTAAGGTGAGGAAAGTTCAGACCCTATTCTAAAATGCTAAGAATTTGGGGGAAGGAGGAAGGGATCCAAAAAGAATAGAGATATGTACATGTACCAACTCCCCACAATAAAATCATTATATACTGTAAACATGTACCAATAAAAAAAAATAAAGAATTTTAGAGGGGGAAAAAAAAATCCTAAGAACTTACTCAAAAGCAAGTGACATGTGGCTCAAAAGAAAGAAATGCAGGGCTGGGGATTTAGCTCAGTAGTTTAGCTGCCTGCTTTGCAAGCACAAGGACCCGAGTTCGATTCCCGGTACAAAAAAAAAAAAAAGAAAGAAAGAAATGCACAGTATACTCCACCTGAGGCTGTCCTAGAAGCCTGTCCACCGCCCCCCAGAACCAGCATGTGGGGCAGGCTGAAATACAAATGGGTTGCATAAGATACACTCACCCAGCTGCTGCAGAAAAAGTAGCAGATGGTCCTGTGTCTGCACCAAGGCCCGGTAGCCCACTGAGTCATCCTTCTTCAAGAACACCTGGATGTATAGCTATAAGCCAAACAGTCAGTGAGAATCCAGATGCTTTTCAGAGCCCCAGCTCCTAAGATTCAAAGTGTTTGGAGTTCTTAGCGGTCATGTCATTATTTAACAGCTAAACATACACCAATTATCTGGATGACAATAAGATTAGGAATATTTTCTGAAGCCAACACAACAAGAGTCTTGAGCTCTCTCGGACCTGTCCATGAAGAAACTTGAGTACTTAGTATTATATCCATCCAAGCCCCAGTCCCGCTCCATGATACAAGCAGGAGGCCAGGACTAGACTTTCCATTTTAGGGATAAAGAAGCCAGAGCCCAGAGGCTAAGAAACACAACTCCATAACCCTAAAGAGACTCTGGGTAGGATTATGAGTGCAGGCGTGGAGTTACACAGCTGTGACCTTGAACCTCAGCAACATGTCTTACTAGCTGTGATTCTGGATAGGGTATCAGATGCCACTGGGCCACGGTAACATTTGTAAAACCAGGTCAGTAACAATCACAAGACTGTTGAGAAGGTTCCATCAATTAGTGCACAAGCACAAAGCTGAGCACTCTGCCTGGCACACAGTGATACATAGGCACAGGCCATAGCTGCTTTTCCTATTATTTATGATCAGTTGATGGCTCAGGAAGAACTAGAACCCATGTCCAGAGGGCTTTTATCCAGGATCCAAACTGTGACCTAGCCCTGAGGATGAAAAGCCCCATTGCGAGAAGCCCACAGGATGGACTCTTGAGGCAAATGCTCTGACTCACTCGCTCAGGTTGAGTATGGTTCTGCTCCAGGCTAAACGTAATTGTGGTGTCCAGCAGCCGCCGACCCGTCTCCACTAAGTAGAGGTTAATGGTGTAGGTCTGGTTGAAGCAAGCCAGTGAGTCCTGGGAGAACACACAGCGTGGTCAAGTACAGCAGAGGTTCCCAACCCTGGTTGGTACTGGCCCACAGCCTGTTAGGAACCAGGTACAGCAGGAGCTGAGTGGCAGGCAAGCAAATCTTCTGTATTTAGAGGTGGTCTCCATCACTTTCCCCATCGCTCCCATCACTATCAGAGCTCCACCTCCTATCAGATCAATGGCAGCAATAGATTGTCATAGAAGCCCAGACCCTACTGTGAACGGCACATGTGAGGGATCTAGGATGCAGTCCTTATAAAGATCTAATCTAGGGCCAGGATTTATTAGCTCAGTGGCACTGCGCCTGCCTCACAAGTGCAAGGTCCTGAGTTTCATCCCTGGTACTGGAAAAAAAAAATCTAATCTAATAAAGTATACATTAAATGTAAGGCACTTGAATCATATCAAAATCATTCCCCCTGCCTACATCTATGGAAAAATTGTCTTCCATGAAGCTGGTTCCTGGTGCCAAAAAAGGTTGGGGACCACTGAACTAGAGGGATCCCCAAATTCCCCCAAACAATGTGCAAAGATTCAGTGCAAATATCCTAGAGAAGGACCAGAAAGGGAAATATGTGTAAAGGAAAATAAAAAAAGAAAGCTAAATCCTAAGAAAGAAAAATGAGGTACCTGAGTAAACAAAGGAAATGACGATTACTACACTTGCTTTAGAAGGAAGCCAGGAAGCAGAGTGCAGAAGAGATTTCAAAAGAAGGGTAAGATCCTGAGCAAGGACAGGAAGAAAAGGAGGCTCGAGAGCCAAAGCCAAGTTGAAACCACAGCTGAAGTCCAAAGCTCTAGCCAGAGCCTCACGCTTCTGCCTCAGTGCAAATGCACAGACCACCACTCAGCTCTGCCAGCCAGGATCCCCAGAGAAACGGGGAAACTGAGGCCCAGGGAAGAACATGGGTAGGAACAGATTCTAAGGACTCTCGTCCTCCTTTCACCATGAAAAGGGGTGAAAAGAAACATTATTTAGTTCACAGCACTTAGGCACCACTCAGGACAGAGAACTTGAAGAGACCCACTAGCCTCAGCTGCTCTACAGCTTTCTCAAGGTATCTCCTGTGTCCCCAGGGCTGGCACACTGCCTATACCACACCTACCTGTGCACTGGACTTCTCCACAAAGTTCCCCATGAACCCATCTTCAGAACTGCTAGGTTTCTAAGGAGAAAAGAAGGACAAGAGAAAATTCAGCCAAAGGGCCATTCCCCAGTCACCAAAATGAGGTCTCCTTCCTGGGAAGAAAGAGGATGTGCACAAAGCTCTAGAGGTAAGGAGAGGACTGACTCAACTCGCAACAGCCTCCTGTCCTCGCGTTCTACCTCACTTGGCAAATACACCCAGACTTCTGACTCAGGGTTCTCAACAGGAAAACGCCATATGCTGGCTGTTACTCTCAGTACTCACCACTTCATTCCGACAGGTCATGACTGCAGCCACCGTCTTCTCCCCAGTAGTAGCAAAGCTCACAAGGGCAGTCTGGGGGGAAGCAGAATGTCAACTCCCAGATGAGGCCTATATTAGCCAGCAGCCTTCCAGATGGTCACCTCTCCTGGGAAGGTCTCTTGGCCTTGGAGTTCAAAGTGCTCCCAACTTTGGAAATGATAGCCAGGGCATCTCAGCACAGGAGGTCCTTGTTGCATCTAACAAAACTCTCCACTCCCTCTAACACAGGCACAGATCACCCTAAACTCCATGCTGCACTGAGTATACACAGCAGGGCTTTGACATCCCCATTTTTCTGTGATCCCCAAGGAAGGCAAGTTTTCCTCTGAAGATCTCTGTAACACTCGGGGGAAAGGGTTGTTGCATTCCTGCTGTGACACAGTACCCCTCTCAAGCCACTCATGGAATGGTAGCATCAATCTACAAGTAAATCTCTCCAGATTTAAAAACATTGCCTCCTAGGGTCCTTGTCTTGGCCAGACCCTCCTACAACCTAGCAACCACGCTGCCTGCAGTTACCTGGGGGAAGTTTTTGAGCAGACTCAGAGTTCCCTGGTGGTAGTGTAGCAGGGCATAGTGGCTTGGGGACAACTGCAGGAAGAACTGGGGCCGAGAAGGATCCACTGGGTTGGGCTGTGTGGGCAGCACTCGAGGCTGGAATCCACTTCCAAATTCTAAGTCAAGAGACTGAGAGAGACAAGACAGATTAGGATTAGGGAAGGCAGTTGACCAGTCACTGACGCACCTATGCGTCCATCCTCTGTCCCCTTTGCCAGGAGACATAATTAAACCAGGGCAGAAGCTCCAGAAGCTCCCATTCAGCTTCTCCAAAGCACAGTGGCCTATTTCCCCAATACCAGATCGGCCAGAGGCCTGTTCTTTTCTCCATGACTGCATAGCTAAAAAAGGAAGCCACAAAACCAGGAGAAAGACCCCCAGGGGAACTGTGCTGACCATTCTGAGCCCTGCAGGCAATGCCTTGGGCCAGGAAAAGCAGCTGCAGCTTCTCACCTGCAGTGGGATCTGCTGAAGTTCCCATTCCGTCTCCAGGGCCAAAGTATAAAGAGAGCGTGAGCTAGGGTCAGGGCACACCAGGACAGCCTCTGCTACCAAACCACAGCCTCCAGTGAGACGCTGCAGCCATGGAGTTGAAACCCTGACCTACAGGAATGACATCAGAACATGAGGTTCCCGAGGGACTTCTATATCCCCTCTCAGCCCCTTAACAGCATTACGACCACAATGCCAGGAGGGTCCTAAGCTCAAAGGCTTTTCATGGTTGGCTCCAAAGGGATTCCTACTGCCCCAACCCTCAACAACCTTCCAAGAGCCTCCAAAGATGGAGAAAAGTCAGGATTTTCTTTCTGGTCACTAGACAAATGTACTAGGTAACTGCAAGTACCTCATATTTCAGGTAAGTATTTCTCTACTATGTTTGTCTACTATATGATGTTCTATAATTACTTTATAATAGTGCTTAGAAAATACCTAAGGGCAGTGACCAGATCTATACAATTTTTCAGACATCATAGAAGAGCACTTCATGCAAATGTAAGTACCTTAAATACATGGCAATGTGGATGAGACAGCAGCAAGGGACTAGAATCAGGAACCACAAACCACTTTTGATCTGCTGATCCAAGTTCTCTGGCCCCAGTGCAAATAAGTACTCTATCAATCCCTCCCTTCCCCATTCACAAAGCTCCCAAGCCAGATGCATTCCCATACCTGCTGAACAATCTCTCCATCCTCCACGTTAAACTTGACAGTGTTCACATGGCTGAAGGGAACAACGCCAAGGGCCCACACTACCCCAGAGCCATAGGAATACACCATCTGATAGTGGATGCTGTCACTAAGAGAGGGAAGAAAGAGTAGGGGCCACAGCGTTAACCTGTGGCTAGGAACATCCTACAGGATCTTCCAAAATCAGGCTGCCAGGCCTTTGCCAGATGTCACAAACAGGTATTCATACCCAAACAGGTATTGCTTAATTCACAGTTTTGGGTTTTGCTTTTGTTTTGTTTTTTTCAGTACTAGGGGTTGAAGCCAGTGGTGCTCTACCACTGAGCTACATCGCTAGTCCTTTTTATTTTTTATTTTTTTGGTACCAGGGATCGAACTCGGTCCTTGTGCTTGCGGGACAGGCGGTGAAACCACTGAGCTAAATCCCTGGCTCCTTATTTTTTATTTTGAGACAGAGTCTAAGATGCCCAGGCTAGCCTTGGACATGTGATCCTCCAGCCTCAACCTCCCTGTAGCTGGGTTTATAGGGGGGGGATCACATTGTCCAGCCTTTTGGGGCTTTGAGGGGGGGTTGATTTTGGGTTTTTTTGCAGTGTTGGGGATCAAACCCAGACCCTTTCTCATATTAGGTGTCACTAGTACAGCACCACTGAGCCACATCTTTGCTTTGCTTTTGTTTTTAATTTGAATATCTGTCAACATTTAGAATTGAGGTTACTCATAAAAATCAGATTTCTAGGGCCGGGGATTTAGCTCAGTGGTTCTGCCACTTGCCACGAAAGCACAAGGTCCTGAGTTTGATTCCCGGTACCAAAAAAAAAAAAAATCAGATTTCTAGCTTTCCTTATGTTAGAGTTGCAACTCCAGGCCTACCCACTTACCCATCAGCTAAGGCTGCCCCCTGGAGGTAGGTCAGGTACACTACAATTCCCAGCCAGCCCCACAGGAATTTGACTTTTGATCCCTGCCTAAACTTTGAAAATGGCCATGGGTGGTCCAAGGAGATCCTTTCCTTTCCCTCCTCTTGTTCCTTCCCAGCTTCAATACTTTCCACCATCAGGACCTCTGAAATCCCTCTCAAGCCTCACTCAGCCCCTACCCTAGGGGCTTTTTGAGTCCCTCCCTTCCTTCCTTTGTTCCTTCCTTCTTTTCCTCCCTTACCCCTCCTTTCCTCCCATTCTCTTTGTTCTATTTATTAATATGAATGAAAGACTCAATCTAACTTGAACTGGATGTTGAAAAGCCCCAAGTTACCATGCCCATGAACATGCAAGTAGCTCCCATCCTTGGCCAGCTCTAGTGCCCCAGTATAAGAATTTTTCCTCCTGCAGAGGACACTTGCAGTGTAGCCACAGCGTTTGCACAGGGGTCCAAATCCACCAAGTACAACACACCATACACACCACCAACATGAGGGAGACCTGGCCAAGCAAATGCTGCAGGACCTTCAAGGAGAATGAGGGGCTCACAGGAAATAGAATGAGGCACCCATAGCCTGGGAGAGGCCAGTCTTACCTTTCTGGGAGATGCTCCGCCCACTTTAGGTGCCCACTGGAGAGGTGATGGAGGGCGAGAGTTGTCTTCTTCAGGACCACAATGTACCTCACTGACTCCTGCAAGCCTACCAGCCCAAGTGCCTGAAAACTGAGCACAGGTACAGGGGTGAGGGCCTCAGGCTAGAGCATAGTCTCACCACTGCCACATTGCCTGAACGTCAAACTTGGCCAATTTCAGAGTCTGCGTTGCAACCACTGAGCCACACTACCTCCCTGAATCCTCAAATCTCCTAAGGACTGTTCCTTCCTTCCACCAAAACTTAACAACCAGATCAACTCTCTACCCTACACCCATCAGGCAATGCTGTCATCATTGGGCCACATGCCCACCTCCCCTGAATTTGATAACAGAGCCATCTCACATTCATATGCCCTACAGGATGGGAACCAAGTCTTTACTGAGTGAATTATTATCATAAGATGTATAAGCTAATACCAAAAACCTTGTAACTTAAACAACCTTAGCAAAGAGAAAACAGTGACTCAAGCTGCTCAAAAATAAAAACATGGAAAGTTTTATATTATGTTCTTAGACCTAGAACATGGCCAGGTGTAATCCCAGGCTGAGGCAGGAGGATCACTGTGAGTTCAAGGCCAGCCTGAACTACATAGCAAGATACTGTCTCCAAAATAAAAAAGGAATATGGAAAAGGTCACATAGTAAGATGAGGAAAAGCATTCAAGTACAAGAATAAATAATGCCCTCACAGAACTAGAGAAAACAATAAAAAACTTATACGGAGCCAGAAGAGATCCAGAATAGCAAAAGCAATTCTGAGAAACAAGAACAAAGCAGGAGGCATCACAAGCCCAGATTTCAAGTTATATCACCAAGCTACAGTGATAAAAACAGCATAATACTTGCACAAAAACAGACATATGGATCAATGGAATGGAACAGAGGATGCAGAAACAATCCTGGGAACATTCAGCCATCTTATTTTTGACAAAGGCCAAAAACAAACACTGGAGGAAAGATGGCGTAAGATTAAATTTCGTGGGCAACCGGCGGAGACGGCCCGAGCCTCAGGGGCAGTACGAGAGCCGAAGGCGCCCTTCCCGGCTCGAGACGCTCGGCGAGCGGCTGTGCCCGCGCGCTCCGAGGGCCCAGTGGAGACTGCTGGCCAGCGGGCGGCTCAGAGGCCGGGGGCTGCCCCGGAACGCCTAGGCGCTGGCTGCCGCTGGGCTGATGTGCACTGCGCTGGCAGCCTACACCTGCTGGGGACAGCTTCCCTGGGCGTCCTCGGCCCCGCTGCGCTGGCTGGTGGGCGTGCTGCTGTGGTGGGAGAGCTAGGGGCTAGCGGCCGGGCCTTGAGGCCGGCCCCCAACTGCTGGCTGCGCTTCAGTATCAGCGGGTGCCGCCTGCTCACTGACCGCGCGGCCTACCGAAAGGCTCAAGCGGTGCTTTCCACCACCGCGACCTGGTGTGGGGACCCCCCGACTGGCCCCTGCCCTGGGGTGCCCAGGTCCAGGCGGACGAGCTGCTGCTGCGCGTGTTAGATGACCCCCGGGCCAGTGCTGGGTGTGGGTGAACTTCCAGTCACCCTCTCACTCTCCTGGGGCTGCGGGCCCTGACTGGGAACCTCTTCAACTGGACGCTTTCTCAACGGGCCGACCCCAACATCTTCATGCCCTACAGCTACCTTTATCCTAGGAGACACCCTGGCGACCACCCCATGGGTCTGGTCCCGCTGCTGGCCCGGAAACAAGGTCTGGTGGGCTGGGTCGTGAGTCACTGGCATGAGCGCCAGGCCAGGGTCCGCTACTACCACCGGCTGAGCAAGCACCTGCTGGTTGACGTGTTCCGCCGCGGCGGGCCTGGGCGGCCTGTGCCCGACAGCGGGCTTCTGAACACCGTGGCCCACTACAAGTTCTACCTGGCTTTTGAAAACTCTCAGCACCTGGATTATATTACTGAAAAGCTCTGGCACAACTCGTTGCTGGCCGGGTTGGTCCCGGTGGTTCTAGGCCCAAACCGTGCCAACTACTAGCACTTTGTGCCCTGTGACTCCTTCATCCACATGGACGACTTCCCTAGTGCCTCTTCCCTCGCTGCCTACCTGCTTTTCCTCTACCGCAACCTGGCAGTGTACCTACTTCCACTGGCGCCAGAGGTACACGATCCACATCACCTCCTTCTGGGACGAGCCTTGGTGCAGGGCCTGCCAGGCAGTGCAGACTGCTGGGGACCAGCCCCAGAGCATTTGCAACTTGGCCGGCTGGTATGAGCGGTGAAGCCACCTAGAATGTGACCATTTTGATCCTCTACTGGGTATTCTCCTTGACTGCCACCAATTTGTGGGACTAAGTTCCCCAATCGCCTATTTTTGCTCTCTGGGATTAAGGTGATTTACCAATTAATATTAATTAGCACAAGGATGAGGTGGAAAGGATCCTTGATTCTCATGGTCTTTCAAACAACTAGCAGTTGTACTCCCTCTGTTGTAGGTGGACATCTAGGAGCCTTTCCTTACCCAGTATACATTTGTACAAAGTCTTTGGGAAGGTTTCTTTGAATTTCCTCCTCTACCACAGGCCATATTTGTAGCCTATGTAGACTCTCAATCTTGTACATGCTGCTCCTCCACTCATATTTGCCTGAACCAAGGTGAAGCAGATCCCTGGTGTTTAGAAAGAGCGTTGGTGTGAGATAGTGGAAGGACTGTGTCCCCATGTGGGTCTTTTTATTTTGTTTTTGGTACTGGGGATCAAATTCAGGTCCTTGCACTTTCAAGGCAGGTGGCAGCACTACTGAGCTATATCCCCAGCCCTGGGTCTTTTTCTTTGTTGGTTGGATTCCTCAAAGCCTCTGCTCTTGGGAAAGGTGAGGAGTAGTTTATGGAGCCACTGACTTCCTTAATAAGGACTGTTTGTTTCTTGCCCTTTGAATGGGAACAAGTGCTGGATTGTCCTTGGAGGAGAATTAAGATGAATATATGGGTGTACCCCACTTTATACAAGAAGTGTATTCCTGAAAAGCTGCATCTAAATCACATCCTAAATTCAGTGCCCTAAGGGAGTTCAGTATTTAATGGAACCCTGTGGAAAATCTCTTTACAATGTGAATAATCATCTAATTTATTTATTCTGTCTTTATATTTTCCTATAAACTGGTTTTTAAGAACATGAAAAGTACAAATGTGAAAATAAAGCACAAGCAACCTTCTTCTCCTCCTCTCCCCGCTCCCCCCAAAAAAGATTAAATTTTGTGCCAAGGAGCATAAGTTATGATTTGGGTGTATTTTAACCAACCTTATGCACGCTAGGTTTTAAAAATTGGTGCTGGGAAAACTGGCTATCCACATGCAGAAGACTGAATCTAGACCCATATCTCTCACCATCCACTAAACTAAAATCAAAATGGATCAAACATTTAATATTAAAACAAAAACAATCTTCTGCAAAATAGGTAAAACTCTTGAAGATAGTGACATAGCCAAGGATTTTCTGAACAGAATCCCAACTACACAAGAGATAACATCAAGAATCAACAAAAGGGATCATATCAAATTAAAAAGCTTCTGCATAGCAAAGGAAACAACCAACAGAGTGAAGAGACAACCTACAGAATGGGAAGAAGATTTTGCCAGCTATTCCTCGAACAGAAGACTAATACCTAGAATTAAGAACCCAAAGGGCCAGGGATTTAGCTCAGTGGTTCCACTGCCTGCCTTGCAGGCAGGACCCAAGTTCGATCCCCAGTACCAAAAAAAAAGTTATCTACAAGAACTCAAAAAAATTAGATACCCCCAAAATTAAAAGATCCAATCAAAAAACGGGCAACTGAAATGAATAGACACTTCTCAAAAGAAGTACAAATGGGGCTGGGGATTTAGCTCAGTGGTGCTGTGCCTGCCTCAAAAGCACTAGGTCCTGAGTTCGATCCCCAGTACCGGGGAGAAAAATAAAGAAAGAAGTACAAATGGTCAACAAATACATGAAAGAATGTCAAAAAGAAAAAAAAAGATTAAACCTAATATAAATATTAGGACTGGGGGTTTAGATCAGTGGCACCGTGCCTGCCTCACAAGCCCAAGGTCCTGAGTTCAATCACCAGTACCAAAAAACAAACCTGAAGGCAGAAAGAATGTCAATATCTCTGGCCATTAGAGAAATGCATAATTAAACAACAATGAGATTCCATCTTACTCCAGAAAGAATGGCCATCGTCAAGAAATCAAAGAATAACAAGTGCTGGCAAGGGTATAGGGAGGAGAAAAAGAAACTCTTTTACATTATCGGTAGGAATATAAACTAGTACAATCACTATGGAGATTCAGCAAAAAACTAAAAATGGAAACTCCAGTCCTAAACTGGATGATTCCAGCACTTGAGAGGCTGAAGCAAGAGGACTCCTGCAAGTTCGAGGCCAGCCTGGGCTACATATCCAAAAAACAATAAGGAAGGAAGAAGGGAGGGAATAAAGATAGACCATTGAACCAGCTATTCCCTTTTTAGGTAGCTTCCCAAAAGAGTTAAAGACATATTACTGCAATACGTGTATATCTGTGTTTATAACAGTACAATTCGTAACAGTTTAATCTTGGAAGCAACTTGTATGTCCATCAACAGACGAGTAAAGAAAATGTAGTATTCACACACAATGGAATACTACTCTGCTGTAAGAATGATAAATGAGTCATTTGTAAGAAAATGAATACACCGTGAGACCATAATTATAGGTGAAATATATCAGACATATAAGCTTAAACATCACATGGTTTCTCTTGTATGAGAAACCCAGACATAAATAAAGTGCAAAAAAGGGGAAAAAAACTAAGATAAAATAAATTAGGAAAAGAAAGAATAAATTCTGCACCTAGCTCAGAGCTCGGGATCTAAGGGGTGCTCAGTAAACACTGGCTGAGGAAAGACACATTCTCCATAACCTCGAGCACATCAAGATCAGGCATTTGATGTTCTCTGCCTCCTCACAAGGCCTGAGATTGCTGTTCGTGCAAAGGTGTGCCCCAGCTGAGCTTTTCAGTGAGCCAAGATGGAACACAGCTTCTTCCCCTACCTGCTGCTGTCCAAGGTTATCTCCCAGTTCAGGCCTCCAATGTTAGTCTCCCAGGAGCGCATAATGCGGCCTCCATTGGACACAGTGATTGCATCTGGAAGAGAAAAGATGATGGCAAAGTCATTTCCCAAACTTGCTCTGTCACCTCCTAGAGTCCACCCAGAATAGCCTCACCTCTGACTTAGAAAAGCAAACAGACTTTAAAGGGTGCCTGTCCTTCACCCGTCAGTAGCACCCTTTCCCTTTTCCTATCAGATGTGGTACAAACAAGGGAGCCAAAGAATGGGAGGGTGGCAGCCGGAGACCCACCATGCCTCTGCTTACCCTGTCCATGGAGCAGCATGGCGTCCACGGCTCCTTCTGCCGTGCCTTTGTCAACATGGCGCCACACTGGAAGACATGAAAGCAGGCATGACTATGGACATTTCCATGACCAAGAAGACTGGGAGAGGGCTGAAGAGATCTCTATTTGGACAGCAATATCCAATTTTATTTAGAGGAGAAGAGGAGTACAGCTAATAGATCATGATCTAGTCCCATTCACTGAGTAATGAGAGGAGAGGAAGGGTTGGAAGGGGCCACTATGTCCCCATCTGAGGCCTCTATACCTCCAGTCCCCACTACCACTCCACTGGGCATGTAAACAATTACAAGATTAACAAAACCCATCTGATTCATAAAAAAAAGTGATTACAAATTCCATTCTATGATTTTAATACCTAACAACCCAGCTAGTAGCAGAAATCTAAGAGGGAGGAGGGAATCTGAGCCTTTACTATAAAATAGAATAAAGTGCTATGCAACAATATCTTTTTTTTAAGACAAGGTCTTGCTGTGTGGTTCAGGCTGGTCTTGAACTCACTATGTAGCTGAGGTTGGCCCCGAACTCAAAGTAATCCTCCTGTCTCTGCTTCCCGAGCGCTGGGATTACAAGTGTGCACTACCACACCTGGCTCAGTAATATCTTACAGTATTTAAAAATGTTCAGGACTAAAAGAATACACTACAAAGACCAGTTATAGGAACATTAAATACTCAAAGATGACAAGACTGAAAAAAAACCCAAACTATCAGAATCCACTAAGAAAGAAATCTTTTGGCCAATGTGTCTGTAACTTGAGAATCAGTTCGGTAGGCATGACAAGCCACAGGCCACTCAGATTCACTACAATCAGCCTTCTCACCCAGAAGCCAACCAGTCTACACAGCCCACTTACAGATCTCCCCAGTGCGAGAATTTAATGCCGCAATCACATTCTTCTCTGTGGCCACAACCAACTTCTTGGATCCAGGGGAAAATTCCAAGGAGGCAAACTTGAGCTTCCCAACATACTGCTGTCTCCTGTGGAAAAGCACAGGAGAGCATCAAGGAAAAAGTAATAACTGTAAATAAGAACCAAGAGGCATCATGTAAAGATACAAGTTCCCAATGAGAAATGTAATTGTGTTGTATACCTAAAATGTACCAATAAAATAATTTAAGAAAAAAAAAAGAAAAAGAAAAAGTAATCACTGCACAAAATGACCTGCAAAACAACAAATCACTGGGTTATCACCATCACACCTATATTATCCCTAAGAAATGTTTTGAGGACATCTGACAGAAAAGACTTCCACACAATGGAGTCAAAAGCAAAGGGAACCAAAGAAGAGAATTACCTCCATATAGATGAGAAATAGTTGTCCAACTAAATGTAAGCACATGTTTACTCAAGGTAAGTGACACCTAAAAGAGCCCTTGAGGGCCAGGTGTTGTGGCATATGTCTGCAAGCCCAACACTGGGGAGGCTGAGGCAGGAGGACTGTTGTGAATTCCAAGCTAGCCTGGGCTATATAAGTGAATTCAAGGCCAGCCTGAACTACATAATGAGAACCTGTCTGGGGGGGGAAAGGCCCCTAGCCTAAACCCCACTAGAACAAAGTTAGTCTTCTCTATACTCACTGATAGTGGGAGTAGGCAGTCAGCTTACAAAAGGAGACACACAGGCCTACCTTTGATGAGCATACACTACAACATTCCTTTCTAACTTCAGTAACCTTTAGGGGGAAAAAAAAGTTCTTTTGTGTCTTTAGTTGCACTCAACAAATACATCAAGCTATCTGAGACAAAAAAAAAAAAAAAAAACTTCACAGAAGAGGAGATACCTGAGGACCTGATGGATAAAATGTAAATAGTAATAATAATTATTTGGGGGCTACCAGAGATCGAACTCAGGACCTTGCGCTTGTGAGGCAAGGAGCGGCACCACTGAGCTAAATCCCCAGCCTAGTAATAATTATTGATTGCACTCAATGAGCCAGATTTTGTGCTAAGTACTTTAAAGGGATTATCTCATTTATCCTCACAATATTGTAAGAACTACTGGTCAATTAATAAACCCATTTGACAGACAAGCCAAGGCAAAGAGTGGCTAAGTTACTTCCCCAAGATCACAAAACCCTTAAGTGGAAAAATGGATAAAGCAAAAAGCAAGAGTGTTAAAGAAGATGAGAGTGAACGCATCGCACCTTCTGGCTAATGAGAGTTTGCGGCGTCCATTCTCTGAGCCCTGGGCCGCCTTCAGATGACAGGAGGCGAAACAGGACTCGATACAGGACTTAGAACCAGCCCTAGTTCATATGACCAACTGACGCCAGCCAGTTCGAGAAGGATAGCAAGTTCACTGAGGACTGGTGACCTCTAACACCCTGGAGACCAGAAACCTGACAGTCGAAGAAACAAGACCAGGCGTGGGAGGAGGGACTCAAACCAGAACCCCAAAGCACAGCCAGCTTCAACAGTCACACAAATATCAGCTGAGAAGATCTCCCCAACACTGGCTTAATACTCCTCGGTCGAAGTCTTAAAATCTTTAAATTCTTAATTTGTGAACAAGGATCCCACGTTTTCATTTTGCACAGGGTGCAGCAAGCTATGCAGCCGAACCTGCTCCATGGTAACCTCCCTCCTTTTACCAGACAGGAAACGACTCTGGAAAACAGCCACCTCCTTCCCGAACAAGCCCCCCACGTACGCACCAATCAAACTTGCCCACTTGGTCTTCATAAACCGCGGCCGCAGGGACAAGCAGCACAGCCCAGAACCAGAGCCGGGAACACAGCACCGACGCCATGACTGAAGCCCCGAGGCGTCCGCCGCCGACCCAGCATGCACCAGGCCGCAGGCCCCGCCTCCCGGAACCATAGAGTTGCGACCGCGCGAGAGGCTTTTGTTGGCCCTAGGGAACTTGGAAGCGGCCGAGGCTCCTAGGTCGTTTTCCTGCAGACACGGGAGAAAGCAGGCGGCGGCCCGGAGAGACGAGTACCAGCTCAGATTGGGTCAGGCGCTCACGAGGACACCCCCCGAGGGCCATCCCAGAGGCCCCCGCGCCACCGAGGTCCTAAGGAGCCACACCGCCTTCTTCCGCCGCACGTGGTTCCAGCGCGATGCCCAAATCCAAGCGCGACAAGAAAGGTGGGCGAAGGGATGTCGGGAGCCGGTGGGAATCTCTTGGGCTAACCGCCTGGCTTTCGGTGGGGGCTTCAGATAGATGGAGTAACGGAGTGGAGCGTCTGGGCCTCCGTAAAGAGCTCCACGGTTTCTGCGAGTTGGGTGAGACGGTTCGGAGCGGCGGGGCCGCCGGGGGGAACCAGAGCCTGGACGGGTCCGGGGTTTTTACTTGGCCTCTAGTGCTTTTGCCAGCCCTACGGGGCCGAGAGACAATTCCCAACCACCCAAATTGCGCTCGATTGTCGCTGTAGCACACATTCTCCACCTCAGCCCCAACTCATCTTCCTTGATTGCCTTTGCCTCCCTGCTCCCATTTTTTTCAGCACAGGCTTGTTCCCGCGTCTGGCTCTTAACACCTGCAGTCCCTCTTGGAATGCTTATCCTCTGGTATACATAGGGCTGGTTCCTCGGTTCCAGGTTTGCAGAGCATCTCCTAGCCCACCTTTACGATGAATGGTGCCATGTATCTCACCCTGCATCTCTAGCACATTCAATAAATATTTAGGGGCCTGACACTGTAGGCGATGAAGGATAGAAAAGTTAAAACAAGAAAGGCCTAGCACTGTGCCCCCGCCTTGAGTAAATACAGTGTGTCAGTGATGAGTCTCAGAGTGAAAGTGAGGTAAAAAAATGAAAATAATGTTATTTCATATAAAAGTAGTCAGAAAAGATCTGTCTGATGAGGTGACAAATGAGTAGAAACCTGAGGAAAGGAGGTGAGAGACCTGTGGAGTTACCTAGAAGGTTGTTCAAAGTAGAGGGAGCACAAGGTGCAAAGGCCCTGAAGTGGGCCATAGCTGACATGTTCTGGGACAAGGAGCCAGTATGTTTGGAGCAGAATGATCAAAATAGACTTGAGGGAGGGAGAGCAAAGCTTCAAAGGTCTTTGTAAGGAATTGGCTTTCACTCCCTGTGAAAAGGATAGACATCCTAGACCTTGAATAGAGGAAGAGTGTAGTTTAACTTTAACTGGTAACATTTGACAATAGCCTAAGGAAGATAGGATCAGGAGGCAGCAATGAAAAGAGTAAGAGTTTGTGGATTAATTTGATTCTGTGGAAGGAATTCTACCAGATCTGGCAAATGCCAAACTCTGGGGGCAAATTGGGCCCAGGTATTTTTACAGTAGTCACTTGTCCCATTCCAGAGAGGCAATACCGCATCCATAGGTCCAAGTTGCAATACTGAAATGCAGACATACAATAGAAGAGATACGGTACCCAGGTTCCATTCCACAGCATGAGCCAGCCATCAGTGGCTTCTGTGCACCATGGCTAAGAACAGAAAGAAGCCTGTCTAGGCCAGCAGGTTCAGGCTGCCACTGAGAGCACTTCAACACTAGGGGCAAGCCCTGCCCCCATGCTGCAGTAGATTTCGGGGTTAGCTTAAGGGGCCAAGGAATATTTGGTTTGTGTAAGTGACTGAGGATGTAGCCAGGGATCTCCAGACCTGGGAACACTGGAAAGTAAGCACACCATGGACCCCGGGAATGGCCTTGTATGCCAGAAATGATGACAGCCACAGCCTCGCTGCCTTCACTTGGACTGGCTTGGTCCAGCTGAGCCACCAAGGCTGGTAGGAAGTAAGTCTCCAGAGTGCCTAGATTCATCTCTCACATCTCTTTTTCTTCTTTGCATTAGTTTTCTTAACGAAAACCACCAAGAAAGGCTTAGAATTGAAACAGAACCTGATAGAAGAAGTAAGTGTGTACTGCTTTTATTGGGGGGGGGGTAATATGTTTAGTTTATAAAAGTAGGAATTGGACTTTGCTAGGGAAGCATACTGTTTACCTGCCCTTCCCTCCGACAAGCAGCAGCAACACTAAAACCAATAAAAACTTATGGAGTGAGGATTTCCAACTGTGATAGAAATCTTACCATGTGCCCTGCACTATGCTGTTTCATATGCCTTTTTCTACACCCTCCTCCTCAGATCTCTGTGACATATAGTGACTACTAAATGATGTTACTGCTGTTTTACAGTTGAGGTAACTGAAACTTAGTAAGGCTGACCTAGCAACCCCAGGCTACAAGGTAGCTGAGAGCAGAGTCACCTACTGCACAAAGATTCCATCCATTAAGAATGGAAGCACCTGTCTTGATGGCTTCGGCATTACTAGCAGAGCAGTGCAGATGAGCCAGCTCCCCTTATCAGCAGATAATGAGGCACCAATGTTTCCATTTAGGAGGAACCTGTCCATTGAGGGCAGATGTTTAGACACCAAGGACAGATGTGGGATCTAGACCTATGGCTCAGCTTCCCCTGTAGGTTCATGGCTTTAGTGTCAGTAATGGCAGTGAAGAGACAACCAGATTAAAGGCCTAGAGCAGATTCTTTCCCATCTGAGGCAGAGTTGCCCAACCCACAGTGCCTCTTAAACTCCAGAGCCTCGTGAATTGTCCCACAGCTTCGGAAATGTGTGGACACATACAAGTACCTCTTCATTTTCTCTGTGGCCAACATGAGGAACAGCAAGCTGAAGGACATCCGGAATGCCTGGAAGCACAGCCGGTGAGTGGGCAGGGGAGGGTCCTGCTGAGTGAAGAGGGGCCAGGCTGCTCTTGGCCAGAGCATAAGAACAGTGTCTGACCCCTCTGTGTCCCAGGGTCACACTGATGGCACATTAACAATGACAAAGTGCCACCTTTACTGCTGAGCACTTTTTAAACATTAAAACTGGTCTTATGCTGAGCTAGAACATGAGGGCTAGAACAATGAGGGGACAGGACTTGGTAATTCCTCAGAGGATGTTTGAGAATTGCTTCCTTTGTGAGAAGTTGTCCTTGACCTGGGACTCTGAGCATCATGCAATTTTAGAATGTCACTGTGGCATCCGCCACAGACTGTGACCAATATGAAGCTGTGGGGGCCATCTGGCAGATGGCTCTTGGGTCGATCAACTGCTGCACCAGTTCTATTCAGTCTGGGAGAGATTGTTACATGATGCATATGGTGGCCTGGCTACAAAATATTGCCTATCAGGTTCCACAAGTGGAAAACTAATGGAAGGAACCCTGAACTGGGGACAGAGTGGGTGGGCTCCATGGAAAAGTGGGAGCCTCTGGACACACCTGTGTCTGGGCTCACTGGGATCCTGGGATCTAGAGCTGCATGCATTTGACTGAGGGAGGGAGAAGTGAGATACTTCCTTTCACGTCCTCCTCATTCTTGGTAGGATATTCTTTGGCAAAAACAAGGTGATGATGGTAGCCTTGGGTCGAAGCCCGTCTGATGAGTACAAAGACAACCTACACCAGGTGAGTCCCTGACCCTCACTGGGAGGGGCTAAGGCCAGCTGTCTTTTTTCCTACTGCTCCCATGTGCCACCACAGCCACGTGGCCTACCTGTGGGTCAGGATGGCCAGGCCTGGCTTACAGCTCTGGGTTCTCCCTTAACCTGCAGACCCAGGGAATCATACCCTTGTGTGTCATCCCCTCCATAACCAAAAATGTCCTTAGACATTACCAGATGTCCCCTGATGGGCGGAAGTATCCCCAAGAGAAAAACTGATCTCACTTTTGATTTATAGGTCAGTAAGAAGTTGAGGGGTGAAGTTGGCCTCCTTTTTACCAACCGGACGAAGGAAGAGGTCAATGAGTAAGTCTCCATGAGGAATGAAGGGGAAGAGAAGGTGAGAGGATTCCAGGACTAATGAAGGGACTGTCCCGTGTGGCAGTGTGGAGTTCAAACTGATCCTGGAAGCCTCTTATTTAGAGCAGTGGGCCGTGATCAGAGATGTCTCTGTCCTCTCCGGCACAGTGGTCCAGCCTGGCCATGGGCCTGGGGAGGCCTAGAGCTACTGGGCACTTGCTGGGAGACTCAATTTCAGTTGGTGAGTGGCTCAGAAACATCCCCTCTCATCACTTCTTGCTTCCCTAAGGTGGTTTACGAAATACACAGAAATGGACTTTGCCCGAGCTGGTAACAAAGCAACTTTCACCGTGAGCTTGGATTCAGGGCCCCTGGAGCAGTTCCCTCACTCCATGGAGCCACAGCTGAGGCAGCTGGGGCTGCCCACTGCCCTCAAGAGAGGTACGAACAGACCCCAGAGCTGAAAGGTGACAGCCTAGAGCCCAGGACGATAGGCCTCCAGGCCCACCCCTTCCTGATTGAGCAAGTTACTTCTACTGGCCTCTATTTTCTCACATGAGAATGGGGTTGAGCGCCCAGCTCATAGCTTAGGTGAAAGTGGAGCACATCACAGCCAAAGTACAGCACTGAAGGGCCACTGAAGAGGTGGCCATTCACTTTGAAGTGAGCTGTGCGAAGGACAGCAGCCACCATGAGCTTCCCAACTCGGGGCAATCGTGGCAAGTACAGTGTAGGCCTCTGTGCCAAAAATAACTTGGGGCACTCACCTGCAGGTGTGGTGACCCTGCTGTCCGACTACGAGGTATGCAAGGAGGGTGATGTACTGACCCCAGAACAGGCCCGTGTCCTGGTGAGTCTGGCCCTCCAGGGCTCTGGCGGGAGGGACTGCTGCTTTCCCTGGCCTGCACTTCTGGTAACATTCCTTCTTCCTCTGCATCCGTCTGCCTCTTACAGAAGCTTTTTGGGTATGAGATGGCCGAATTCAAGGTGACCATTAAATATATGTGGGATGCACAGTCAGGCAGGTTCCAGCAGATGGGCGATGACGACTTGCCAGAGAGCGCACCTGAGTCCTCAGAAGACTCAGAGGATGAAGACGACTGACTCGGACTCAGGACCTAAGACCTTCTGGCATGTTCTGTTCTTCCCCAGCCCACACAGGACTGCGGCACAGCTCTGAGGAAGCAGCTATTTATTTTGCTGTGGACGAGGACAAAGGGTAATGGGGACTGACGTTGTTTCCATAAAGAATAAAACTTTGTCCACAGGGTGTTCCCCTGTAGATGGCAAGAGACTCTTAGAAGAAGGCCTTTAGGTTTGTGCTTCTACTTGGATTCCCACCGTGCATCTAGTCAGCCAGTGCAGTGCTGCAGCTTTGGAAACAGCTGAGAACAGCCCTCAGACCTGAGCTTTCTTGCCCTCTCCAGCTCTTATTGCCCTTTACAGTACTCAGAACAGAGATTTCCTGAGGAAAATGGGCACTCTTGCAGCCCTTTCCTGCCTCTACACACATAGTCTCCCTCTCCAAACCATGGCTAAGACTGATGGGTACCAAGGGGCCGGGCACTTCAGCTAACTCAAGAGTAAAGCCACTGCTGGAGGTGGGGGTGAGTGTTTAATGTGGCACACAGCATCCTGGGACATTTTTAACTCCAGCAATGGACTCTTGCAGGTATTTATGAAAAGAAAATCTAGTCCATGGTGTATGACATTGAGATACATACATTTTTTTATGTCCACTCTTCCTGGCTTATAACTCTCTTCTCTAGTCCCTGCCTACGGCTGACCATAAAGATTCTCTGGGAACAGGCAGCAGAGCTCAGTGGTAGAGCACCTGCCTAGCATGCCTGAGGCCCTAGGTTCATCCCCAGCACTGCAGAAAAAATCCTGACCTATCTTGTTGATCCTTGAGATCCTCATTGCAGACGGATCCTGCCCCGTGCTTGAAGGAAGGAGAACTTCATGGAAGCAAGAACAAGCTAACTACAGGCTCTTCCAGGTTCCCCACTCAATCTCTGCATTCACATCTGCAGTGAAGTCGCCAAGTAAAAACTTGGCACCACAGGGTTCAGAGCACTCCCAGGATGTGTGAACACATGGTTTCCAGAGAGTGGCACATCTGTTCCCCATACTTCACTCTCTACAGCCCTTCACCTATATCCTTTCTAATCCCCTTTAAGATAAAACAGTCGATGGTGTTTCCCTGAGTTGTGAGATCCTTAAGCAAATTAACAACTGAGGAAGGGGTTGTGAGAACCCTGATTTGTAGTGGGACAGTCAGAAATAAGCTTGCAGTTGGCATGGGGGGGCAGTCTTCGGGGCTGAGGTGACAGAAATGAATTGGATTTGGGACACTAGCAGGTGCTCACTGCTGATGGTGCTAAGAGGAGAGGGAAAGCTGGCAGTTTTTCTGGTACAGAGTTCCTGGCAGACTTCCCATCACACAGAAGACAGGCCACCTATCACTTGCCTGGTGATAGCATTGTACATGCCCTGCAGGGAAAGGGGCCAGTTAGGGTGGATGTGTGAACGGAAGGTACCCCAAAACTATCCTTTTAAAGCCCCAGCTCAGACCTAGAGCATAGGACTTTGCCAATTAGGGCTTGGTTATGGCTTGTGTTTGGATGCCCCCTCCCCCCCCCCCCCCCCGCCCCAAAAGCCTCACACAGTCATAGGTGGGGCTTTTGAGAGTTGGCTGGCTCTAGAGTGTGGGATGCTGGGGTCAAGGGTGTATAGTATTAGATTAGTCCACTGATTGGTTTAGCAGAATTCTGGGAGTAGATAATGGGAAGGCCCACCCTGGGTGTGAGTGCTACCTGCCCCAAGGGCTTGTAGTCTGGATAGAAAATAAGACAGGAGAGCTATAGTCACTGCTTACTGCTGTGTTACTTTGCTGCTTTCTGCTTTGTTGCCTTCTCTTGCCTTTCAATTCAACTGTGAATTGAAACCTCTACAAACTATGAGCTACAATAAGCCTTTCTTTAACTTTGGATGTTGGGTATTTTGTCTCAGCAAAGAGAAAAGTAACAGAAGTAATTTAGTGTTGGAGAAGGTTATTTTTAGGAAAAATTCGTCCATTCAGCCAACATTTACCTGCATCAACTGGAAGCCAGGTTCAGAACCACAGCTAAAGGAGAAGGTCCTTGCCTGAGGTTACAGCAAGGGCGAGTAAACAAGTGTAACGATACAGAGGCAACCTTAATGTACTAGTAAGTTCTGTGACCAGTGCCTGCAACCAAGCAGGTGTACAAACATTTGTTGACTGGACAATGAGGACATAAAGTAGAGGCTGAGATCTCAGGCTCCTGAGGGCTTTGGATAGGCACTTCCCAAGGAAGAGTCACTTAACTGAGACCTCAGCCCTTCTCCCAGGGAGCAGGCAGGAGTGTTCCAGGCTGAAGTACAGAGTGGGTATGAAAGGAAGGTGGAGCTGCAGGAAGCCAGCAGGTGCCTGGAGGGCAGGCTTAGGAGCTTGGGCCTCATGCTGAGGCTACCTGGGAGCTACCTATGGGTTTAGTAGAGGAGACACTGCTATATAGGGACATAGGGGCAGTCTGAGGGACAAGGAGAGCTGGGATCAGCAGAGCCCTGCAGCCTGAGACCCCAGCAGCCCTGGCACCCCAGGAAGCCCTCACCTGGTACATGGTGGCCAGGATCCAGCCATTCTTCTTGCACAGGGTACAGATCTTGGCCATCTCCCAGGCAGCATAGTTGGAGAGGCCAAGCTCCACAAACTTGCCCTGCAGGAGAGAGGCCTGGTAAGAACCAGCTCAGCCCAGGAGTCAGGCATGGAGACCTGGTAGGGAGTGGACTTGGGAGGGGGATTGCCCCCAGCTCTCTGGCTGCCCCAGTGCCTCCACTCTCCTGGTAGTGTCAGCATGAGGGCGGGTAGAAACCACCTCCCACCCTCACCTCTTGTTGCAGCTGCTGGCAGGCCCGCAGCGTCTCCTCCACAGAAGTATCATGGTCAGGCATGTGCAGATAGAAGAGGTCCACTAGGGGACACTGCTGCCACTTCAATGACGTCTCCAGCTGGGACTGGAGACTATCGGGCTTCAGTGTGTTTCCATACAATGAATTGGCCTTGGTGGCAATTTTCACTTGGAAGGGACAGAAACAAAATTTGAATCAGTTGTTCATACATCAGACATGGGGCCTATGCAATGGATAAAACAGACCTAGGTTCAAATCCCAGCTCTGCCACTGCTAGCTCTTTGGCCTTGACTAAGGTACTTTATGTCTGAATCTCAATCCTCTTCACTGTAAAGTTCCAGTAAAAATGGTAACATGGGTAAGTCTTGAGGATTGGTTGGAACTTGGCTAAGTGTAATCATCATGAATTGGAGATGTCCTCAGTATGGTGATTACATACAGGGCTGTGTCAGACCTGGCTGTAGGGCTGGTAAAGGGAAGAACTCTCATCTTTCAAGGATTCAGTCTGGAGAGCCACTCTCTAATAGGGAGGCAGGGAAATGCATAAGGTGCTGGAGGAGCCCAGGGCATAATCATATGAGGCCTGCTGGGAGCTCAGGAAGGATCTCCTTAGAATCTTATTTAAAAACAATCTCAGGTGGACTCTTGGACCAAAACCTGAGGTCAAGATGTGGAAAAGTTGGAAATTCATCCCAGAATGTGAGGCATAAGGGAAAGCCAAGGGGAGCCATGTCTATTAGTCCATGGATCAGAGCACCAGGTTCAAGGTGTGGGACATGGGACACAGGGCCAATTCCAGAAGCCAGAGGGGCCCAAGTGTACCCATACAGTGCCTTCAGAGGGCCCTGGAAGCCCCTGAATGCTTTTAAGACGTGAGCTCCATGGTCAGCCTTCTAGTTTTGAAAGATGACTGTAAATGCACTAGGGATGAAGGGCTGGTCTAGACACAGGGAGAGCAATAAGGAGACTGCAGCAGGAACTAGGAGAGGCCTAGATATGGGCCTCCAAGAAGGAAAAGCCAAGATCACATATAGACCTCCCAGAAAATGGGGCCAGCAGTGGGCCATCCATGGGAGTCCAGACTTTCCTGCTTGCCCTAAATTTAAATACCATATTGTATCTCTCATTGGAGCAAGACAAAGTACAAACAGAGAATAATAAAAGATGGAAAGATGGGGACAAGGGGATGGATCACTTGCAATAGGGAAGTGGTCCAAGGGAACAAGGTCAGGGGGTGAGGAGGAGGTAAAGGGGAAATAGGTAGAATAAAGATATGCTGTGTACAAGAACCTAATAACCTCAATGAATATAAACATTACCTACCATAACATGAGTTAAGAGTAATAATATCAGCAAGAATGAAAATCAGGATAGGGGAGTTAGAGGAGGGAGGGAGAGGGAAGGGGATTAAAAAAAAAAAAAGTTGCAGCATGTACATGTAGCCACTCCCCAAGATGACTGTAAACTGCATGAACTGCAGACATGTACTAATAAAATAATAAAATCGAATCCTAGTTGGCTAGATGGACATGTGAGAGAAGTGTCCTCTTCCCATTCTCCACACTCAGAAAGTCACTTGATCTTGGAAAGTCACTTGGGGTTGGAAAGTCACTTGGGCAGGCCCGTGGGCAATCACTGGAACCCTTGAGACTTGGGAGAGTCCAGGCTCAAGGAAATACACATGGGAAACTTTTCCATTCCACCTCTTCTTGATGTGAACTTACCTTCAGATCTGAGATCTGTGAATATCAGGCCAGCTAGTCCTGGCCTCAAAGATGGAAGGGAAGAGTTAGAAATAAAGAAAAAGCAGAAATGAGATCAGAGGCAGCCAGGCAATTTATAAAGAGCTTGGCCCTGAGATGTACCCATCTCCTATTGTTTCAAATCTACTAAGCTGTGAAGCAAGGAGCAAGATGGCAGGGGGGATTTGAGGGGCTAATACAGACTGCAAGAAGGCAAAGGAGGCTTTTAAGAATAAAGTGGGTTAAACCATGTACCAACTTTTTGGTTGAAATTATGTAGCATAAGTTAAATGTATTCTGTTAACCAATACAAGTATATTTCTGTAAGTACAGTTATATTGAAATAAAGTTTTAAAAACCAAAAAAAGAACAAAGTGGGAGGTTGGGCATGGTGCCGCACACCTGTAATCCCAGCACTCAGGAGGCTGAGGCAGGAGGACCACTGCAAGTTCAAGGCCAGCCTGGGTAAGGGCCAAGGATGTAGCTCAGTGGTGTCATGTCTGCCTGGCAGTGCAAAGTTCTGAGATCAATTCCAGGTACCAGAAAAAAAACAAACAGGAGGAGCCAGGGTAGTCATGCCACACATGCAATTCAATTCCAGCACTCTGGGAGGCTGAGGCAAGAGGATCACAAGTTCTAGCTCAGCCCAAGCAATTTAATGATACCTTGTCTTGAAATGAAAAATAGAAAATGACAGGGGATGTAGCTCAGTGTGAAGGCTCCGAGTGCAATATCCAGTACTGGAGGGGAAAAAAAAGGGGTAAGGATAGAAGAATATGATGGACAGACACAGTACCATATATACATGTATGGAAATATCACAGTAAATCTAATTAGTTTGTGCAATTGATATGGGTCAATAATTTTAATAAAAGAACAAAGCACCTGCTCAGTGTGGTGCATACACCAGTGGTCCCCAGCCACTGGGAAGGCTGAGACTGGAGGACCAGTTGAGCTCTACTTTGAGACCCCATTTCCAAAGGAAAGACAATATCTAAAACTTCTGAGCCTGCTAAGATGCCTGCAAGCCGATAACGTGGCATTAGACCAATGAGGGATGCTCCCTCAGCTCCATACCCATCTTCCCCTTAAATTACATAGGTCTCCTCCAACCTCGAAGCTTTAACAAATCTCACTGCCTTTGCACACCCACACCATTGCCCAGAATGCGCTTTCTCCCCTTATATCCTCTAGCAAACTCCTACCCAGTCTTTAAAGATCCCCCCTCTGGAGGGGCTCTCTTCCATGGCTGGCTCCTGAGAAGCGTGCCCCCTGTGCCCAGATATCTCTAGAATCTGAGCTCCCAGGAAGGTTCACATCAATTTCTCTGCTATAGCCTTAGAGTCTGGCATGGATAGAGTCAGTTGCAACTCCAGTGTAGCAGGAGACACTGCCAAGCCTCGGACACAGGATAGCTACTAAAAGCAAAGACCTGGGCCCAGAGCAAGGCTGGTAGGAGCAGATGAGCAAGCAGCTCTCCTCCAGAGTTGGATCTGGGGCTGTGTCAGGGAATGCCAGGGTGGTAAGGACAAGATTCCTGAAGATGAGGCCGGTGAGGGGCAATTCAGAGAGGAATAAGAAGGGAGGGGCAGCAAGGAGCCAGTTTCAGAAGTCCTCAGAGCCCCACAAAACAGACAACAGGGTGATTCCAGCTCGACCTGGGTTGAACCTCGCATTGGGGAGGATCCTGCCCCACCTTCCCGAAAGGGAAAGGAGTCTGAGCAAAAAAAAATCGTTCAGGTGTCCGTTGCCTGGGGCCCATAGAGCTGCAGGGAGCAGAGGGAGAGGTCGGGTCCCAGGAGGATGAGAATACTGTGCTGTGGAGGGGTCAGCTCCGCACTGTGTAAGGGGTCGGGAGGGCAGGGATGGCCGTTACCTCTGCAGTCTGCGCCGTCCAGCCCGAGCCCCAGGCTGCCCAGGATGCTCTCGGACTGGCCGTCGCTGTACATGAAGGCCGTGTCTGTCTCGGTGTGGCCGCGCTCCAGGAAGGCGCGCACGGACTCGGCGCTGGCTGAGGCGCCCAGGCAGCGCCCCATCTCCATGGCGCCCAGCACCATGGCGGGCCGGGCCCGCGACTGGGGTGAAAACATGACGGCAGCGGCGGTGGCAGCACAGAAGTGATCCACAGGAGTACTCCACACAAGCGTCCAGGGGAGCGCCCACTTCCTTTAAGAAGGGCTGGCCTTGCCCACTAGAGGGACAATCGCGGAGGGGAATAGTGGAGGGGAAGAGTCAGAAAGGGAGTGGAGGGTGAGCGGGGCGCAGGTGGCGCACGTGGAGCTGGTGCCAGCGCCAGCCAGGGCTGCCAACACGTAATCTGGGTCTTGGCCCCAGGTCCACGCGAGCGAGCTG
>NW_004624764.1:4413137-4425935 GCF_000247695.1 Heterocephalus glaber
TTAAAGAAAAGGGGACAAAGGTTAGTGGTCGACTGTCACAAATTGATGGTCAGCAGACATCTGAAGCTTGTTCTAACAATTGTGGTGCCTGGAATATCAGTTCTGGATAAACAAAGAGTTGAGTAGTTTACTCTGGGACTCTAGGTCTGTTACAGATCCTTATCTAGTGTCCCTAGACTAACAAGCATCTCCATCTATTAACTCACATTTTAATCACAATGGGGCTGGAGAAAAAGGAACAAAGGTTATGCAGTCCCACACCTTGGGCCTTCCTGCCTTGCCGCCCCATTTCTTAGCCTTGCCCCTGAGCTGTCCTGGGGTCTCTGTCCCCAGCTCAGGGAGATCAGGACATGGGTGACTTTCGGGCTGGCTGCCCACTGTGCAGTCCCAGAGTTGAGGCTTGTAAAGGAAAGACCTTCAGCCTCCAACACTACACACAGACAAAAAAAACCTTCACACCTGAAGGCAAAATAGAGTCATCCAGGAAAGCAAAGGTGAACAGAATCCATAGGCTTTCACTACAGGAAATACTTGAAAATGTTATTTAGGCAAAAAGGAAACTTGTTTATTTGTACCAGGGATCGACCTCGGGTCTTTGCACTTTCAAGGTAGGGGTGGAACAACTGAGCTAAATCCCCAGCCGGGCAAAAGGAAATTTGGATTTACCACATGAAAAAGAAGAGTGCTGGAAACGATCAACATATAGATATAGTATATAAAAAGCTTTTTCTCATTTTTAACCCTTAATAAGTTGAGGGTTGGGAGTGTATTACCGTGCTGTAGAGCACTTGTCTGGCACACATGAGGCCCTGGGTTCCATGCCTGCACCACCCACCCTTAATATAAACAAGATAACTTGGCTCTTAAAAAAGTTAATCACACACCTTGCACTGTGACTTAGCAATCTCAGTCCTAGGTATTTACCCAAGCAGAGTGCAACTTATGTTCACTAAAACCTGTACCTGGTTTTTTTGGTTTTGGCTCTTTATAAGACAGGGTTTAATTAGGTATTCCAGGCTTGCCTTGAACTTACTATGTAGCCCAGGCTGGCCTCAAACTTGCAGTGATCCTTCTGCCTCAGCTCCCCAGGGCTAGGACACAAGTTTTTATGGTGGTTTCATTTTTAAGTGAAACATGGAAAAACTGAAATGTCCTTCAATTGCAGAATGGATAAATAAGTGCACTACCTGATCAACCTGATAACACAGATGAATCTAAACTGAAAGAAGCCAGATTCAAAAGGCTACCCGGTGTGTGGTTCCATTTATATGACATTCCTGCAAAGAGCCCTTATAGAGGCAGGAAAGAAACCAGCTGCTGCCAGGGGCTGCCGGTAGGAAGAGGGGGGGATCACAGGGAGGGGGGGTTGTGGGCAATGGAACTCTTCTACATCTTGGTCATGGTGTTGATTACTTAACTGCACAGAAGTATCAAAACCCTGAGAACTGTGCAGTAAAAACAGTCACCTCCAGCCAGGGATTTAGTTCAGTGGCACCGCACCTGCCTTGCAACCACAAGGTCCTGAGTTCAATCCCAGTACTGCAAAAAAAAAAAAAAAATTTATGGCATATAAATTATGTATTAAGAAAACTGAAAAAGAAAATTGACTGCTAAAGAAAAATAACTTTTTGGTTTGCTTTTGAGACAGTGTCTCCCTTATGTAGCCCAGGCTGACCTCATCCTGCAGTCCTTCTGCCTCAGCTTCTGGAGTGCTTGGATACAGGCACCACCATGCCCAACCACAGTGTATTATTATTATAATACAAAGAATGTCTTCAACCATAATGGAATTAAACTAGAAATAAAAAATAGTCTGCTATCTGGAAAATCACCAACTATTTGGTTAATACACTTCTAAGGAACCTATGAATCAAAGATATAGTCAACAGGGAAATTAGAATGTATTTTGACCTGAATGAATGCAAAAGCATGACATTTCACATTTCTGAGAAGCAGTTGCTGTTCTGTCATGCTAAGAGAAATGTGTGGCACCACTTGGACATATTGGAAAAGAAGAAATGTCTCAAATCAGCAATCTAAGCTGCTCCTTTAAGTAAGCAGAAAAGCTAGAAGTGGTGGCATAGTACTGCAAAGGCTGAGGCAGGAGGATCACTTGAGCCCAGGAGTTTCAGGCCAACCTAGAGCATGTCATGAAACAGTTATTAAAATATCTTTAGGGTGAGTGTGGTGGTACACACTGGTAATCCCAGCACTCTGGAGGCTGAGATAGAGGGTCACTACTAGTTTGAGGTAGGGCTGGGCTACATAGTGAGAACCTATCTTAAAAAAATAAAATAAAAATTTAAAAATTTTAAAAGCACTTTGTGATTGAGCCATCACACTCCTAGATATTTGCCAGAGAAATAAAAACATATTCAAACAAATACTTATATACAAATGTTTATAATATTGAATTAATAATGGTCTACCAGAAACAACATATCCAACTTCTGAATGGATAAACAAACTATGGATTCTCTATACACTGGAATACAATATAATTAACCATAAAAGAGTGAACTACTGATAATACACAATGACATGGATAATTTCAGAACTATGCTAAATAAAAGAAACACACAAATTCTACATGTTACACGATTCCATTTATATAAAATTCTTTTAAAAGGCACATTTACTAGCATGCACAAAGCCCTGAGTTCAAACCTTAGCATGCAAAAAAACAAAAACAAAAAAGGCCAAACATGGTTTTACACATCTGTATCCCAGCACTCTAGGAAGCTGAGGCAGGAGAATCAAAATTTGAACCCAGCTTGGGAACCCAGCTGATTTAGTGAGATCCTGTTTTTTAAAAAAAGTGTTGGGCATGTGGCTCGGTGTGCAGAGTTCAATCCTCAATACAGAAAGAGAGACAGACAGACAGAGACAGACACAGAGACAGAGAGACAAACAAAGAGAGAAAGAAAAAGAAAAGGCCAGTTTATAGTGACAGCAAGCAGAGCAGTGCAGACCAGGAGCATAATGTGGGGGAGGTAATTAACTACAAAGAAGCAGAAGGGCATCAATCACACACACAAAATTGGTGATTATAAGCAAATTATGTTGCAATAAACCTAATAGTTTTGTTTGTTTGCTTTTTTGTTGTTGTTTGCTTTTTCAAGACAGAGTCTCCCTATGTAGTGCAGGCTGGCCTTGAACTCACTTTGTAGCCTAGGCTGGCCTCAAACTCCTAGCAATCCTTCTGCCTCAGCCTCCTGAGAGCTAGAAATGCAATCATTGTGTCACCATGCCCAGATAAACATAATTGTTAATGATTTATGTTATTCCTAAATTTAATATAAAATCCCAAAGAGACATCATTAGAGCCCATGATGGGAGCTCGGCACTGTAGATCACTATGGCCAGGCCTAACTCGCCTCCTCCCACAGATGAGGCAGGGCCCGTGGGAGAACAGGTGACAAGAGGGTGTGATGAGCGAGGCCTGGCCGAGAAGAGGATGTGCCTTCCTCCTTGTCCTTTCCCCATAAAACCATCAAAGCATGATGTTCTGCAGACCTTAGCTACTCTCCTGGCTCCAGTTACAGACCAGCCCCTTTTACCTCTCTCTGCACTTCCCTTATCTCTACCACTATAAATAAATGGGGTGCAGTTGCCTGGAAGTCTTTTTCTCCCATCAGGAGAAAAAGTCCCACCTGGCCCCAGCTTTGGATCTCTTTGTTCTTTTCCTTTTCTTCATCCCCGACCACTATTCTCACTCTGTGGACCCTTCAGCCATGCAGGCTGTGGCAGTTGGCACCCAAAGCAGGCAGTGTGCAAGAACCAGAGAGGAAACCAGCAGGAGGTTGGGGGGGTTGCAGATTTAGGTGAGGGGACACCTCGGGGTGTATGTGCGCATGAATAAGTTAGGGATGAGGTGGATTGAAAATTCACTAGGTGTAAAATATGGGGCAATCAGGATCGCTCAGCCACATCTGTATACAGAAATGCTTGAGGCACATTTCAGAGGTAAAGGGTCTGATGTTAAGAAGTCCCAATTAGCAAAGTTTTTAAATTTCTTTCAACAAACGTATCCTTGGGGCCAGGGATGTAGCTCAATGGCACCAGATAGGTGCAGGACCCTAAGGTCAATCCCTGATTCTGAAAAAAAAAAAAGAAAGAAAGAAAGAAAAAAAGAAAAGAGAAGAAAAGAAAAGAGACATGTCTTTGGTTTCCTGATCCCAAAACTGAGGGACCGGAAAAAATTTCTATATATACCTTTTCATTATGGACTCTAATCCATGAGTGCTTTAACAATTGAGCCTTCCCAGAGTCCACCCCTAAAGATCTGGCAAAAAATAGTGTTCTTAGATTACAAGAGACTGCCCAGGAATGTGGGACTGTGGGGAGGTCCTCGCCCAGTCTGGAGCTGCCAGCTCCTACTGAGCTCCTGCTCCACTTGGGGAGCTTGCTGCCTCTTGCTGTGGTGGCTGTAGTGGGGAGGTGCTCAGTGGGGAGTGTGGTGGAAGAACTCTTGAGGAAAGTATAATGGCACTTTCATTGTTGGCCTGGCCAAAAGTTAAATCCACAATTTTTCTGCACCACAGGCTCAAACTTCCACTTTGCAAGAACAAAGAAATTCTAATGCACATGGTGCAGCTTCATCATTTCTTGCAGACAGGCAAAGGAGACTTTTAAAGTGTCTACACCCACTGCTCTGCCTGCTTTTGGTCCTTTACACCCCACCACCACCACCAGGAGAGGGACTTCACAAAAGAAAGGAATCTATAATTCTCCCCTAGCTCTGCCTATTTATCAACAACTTGTTTGGCAGGCTACACTAACAAGAAATTCCATTGGGCACTATTGTTTTCTACACAAATATTGGAAAACAAAATGTAAGAGTTTAAAACAAAACAAAATGTTATGGTTAAAATCAGAGCTCAAAGACCAAATGCTAAACTACTGCCCAGTGGCTGCTACAGTTTGCTTGCTCCATATTAAAATCAGCTGTGATGTCCTGCCAGTAGGGGAAACTTAAAAAACAAACAAACAAAAAATCAAATTATAAATTCTGGTTAATTGACAAATGTATCTTGCATCTCTAACTTAAAGTAATGTTTAATTGGTGTTTGGTTTCCAGATGTTTTATTGGTATATTTAATTATTTTTTTTTTTTGGTACCAGGGATCGAACTCGGGTCCTTGTGCTTGTGCAGCAGGCACCAAAACCACTGAGCTAAATCCCCAGCCCTATTGGTATATTTAAAACACTTGTTCTACATTGCAAATTCTTAAATTGTAATTATAGGGTTAACTTGCTCTTCTCTCTACTTTCTGCTTACAGACTTCTGATAATAACTATAACACAAGATTATGCTACTGTTCTATTACTAGCTTGTGATACAAGTTATGCTTACAAGTATAAAGCACTTTTATTCCTTCTGATTCTAATTACAAGAGATCTTTATTGATTGACCTACAAAAATTTTGACTAGTCTTAATTACAATTTTAACCAAAAAATTATAAAAAGGATGTTATAATTCAAATTGGCCAAATATATTTGAGTGAACTCTAGTTTCATAGTCTTATATGCTTGTTTGTTTGTCTTTCCAATTGTACACTCTTTTGTTTGAGCTCAACAATATATTTTTGCCTTAAAAATTTTTTCTTAACAGATATTTGCCTATAATTTAAATTGGCTTATAGATAAATGTTATTAAAGTTAAAGGCATGCCTTCCTTTTCCCTCAGGTTGCTACCTGATCAAAATGTCATCAAAGATTAATTTTGACTATAATGCATATTGCTGTCTACATTAAATAACTCAATATATATATTTTATTGGTTAAAAATAATATATATATATATTTGGTTACAAATAATGTGTTAATTGTTACAATCTGGTTTTTACAGGTTAAATACAAAAAATTGTCAAGGTAATTAAATGGAGACTTTTAGGTTTGGGGAGATGGCTAAATGGGACTCCCCTTGGTGAATAAAGAAGCAGCTGCCCAGAAAACAGTTATTTTGTTTTTGTTCACTAATGGGAGTCTCAGTAATTTTCATAACTTTATGGGAAGACACATCTCCAGCAAACATTGCTTAAATATGTTGTTATAAAATGTTTGCATTGGTCATCATCAAAGGGTTAAGTTCTAAATATGTTATTGTGATATGTTCATATTGGTCACCTTCAAAACATAAAATTTTCAGTGGGAAGAACAAGGTGTTATTAAAAAGTTGCTTTTGGTACCAAGCTACATTATAGGACATAAGGTTGCATATAATTGTAATAATTATTATTGCTACTTTTCTGGTGTGAAAAATGTATTCATGTCTTCTGACTGCACAGGTCTTCTAACATATTGTTTATGATAATAACCTCCTTTTGATTCAGGTATTCACCTCTCATGCTCCAGCTACTCATGATAACAGGTACATTTATAGGCCCATACATTTTCCTTAGATGGAATCCTATCAAAAGATAATAAGTAAGAGTTTCCTTTTTTTAAAATGTGTTTTTGGAAGGGAGTGAGTGTGTTTAACAATGGCTATTTTACACTAAGATACACATCTAAGTGTGTTACAAAGATAATGTCATCATGATTGTCATGCTAAAGTATTATGTGTGACTCCTGATTTAAAGTTTTTCCTATTAATAGTCTACAGGAATTCAACTACTAGAACAACCATGATTGATAAAAATAACAGTCCTCTAATTGTATTTTAGATTTCAAAATACTTGCTATCCAAGTAAAATTATAATAGTTAAGTTCATTACTCCTATTGCAATGCTAAGGTTATTAATCATCTCTTCTGGGTATTCAACCACTAAAGTGCAGAGACCAGCACTAGAAAGGTAACTGAGCTAAGAAGCTAGCCAATATTTTGGGCCTGGTCCTCCAAGGTCAACAAAGATCCAGAACATGAAGAAACCTTTTCTATATTTTTGATAAGTCATTCAACCTCCTCTTGGAGGGAGATTGTTTGGCAAACTGCAGTTTGCCAAAGCAATGTCACCTGGAGGGAAAAAAATCTCCCATGCTTTCACAGAAAGCAACATGGTCAAGTGAGGCCATGACACATCCTGATGGCTGACACTGACAGGAGCTTAGAGGCTCTATACATGGTTCCAAGATATTGCTTGAGGAGACCTAATTGACCTTAGTAGATAGCAAGAGGTTAATTTAATATAGGTCTCACTGACACTTGGTCTTAAACATCCAGTAGAAAATTATAAATAAAGATGTGTAAAATCAAGAATATATTTATATAGCTAGACTTAAAAAGAGGCTCTAATTGCTGACCCATTCTGACAGTTTCCAGATACACTGGTAGTAAACCACTGTTGTGGATCATTGGATAGAACCATGGTAAAATTTATACAAACTCAACAACAGTTTTTAAAATATTTTGGCTTGGGCCAGGGATTTAGCTCAGTGGTTCCACTGCCTGCCTTACCAGTACAAGGTCCTGAGTTTGATCCCCATTACAAAAAAACATATTTTTTTTGCTCAAATTGTTTTTTGAAATTATTAAGTTTTAGTCCTTTTATAGCTACAATTAAAATTATGACAAAATATCAGGCTTATAGATTATCTCCATTAGCGGAGGGTCTACAGGTTGACAAGTTACATTCACTATTTTAATCCCCTGAAAACAGTTTCTAAACATGGCTCTTTCCCAAAACCACCCTTTTATTTTAGTCCTTATACCTTGACTATACATGCTCTAATTTCTTTAAAAATTTTGTTCATTCATGCCTATAGGCTGCCATACTCAAAATGATCATACAGATAATATCAACAACTAATGTGCTAGACATTTTTCTTTATCAAAATCCATCAGATTGACTTTACAAAGAGAGTTTATAATTACTAAATTACCACATGATTTTTATTTAAGGCCTGTAAAAATTAACTACCTTAAAGGAGCCCCTAACTGTGGTCTTCCCTACATCAACTCCTTTCAGCTTGAAGCACTTAGATGAAACCTATGCCCCTTCTTCCCTAACTGCAGTTGGAGATAGCCCTTTGAAAAAGAGCTTATTATACACAACTAATCCAGTTAAACACATTATAGATCTTTATTACCCACAGAGACAAGCTATTGTTGGATGTACTCACTTTTCCCTAAAAACACACTTACATAAACAAGAAAGGGGGAGTAAAGCTACCACTACAAGCTTAATTAGATTTTGTCACCTTCTCTAGTTGGCTTTATTTAAAAATTTTTAAATCCATTCATGAAAAGTAAATATCCTCCATCAAAACTCCATTGATTCTAAGATAAATCTACAGACATGTCCTAGACACAAACGTTGTCAAAAGATGTCCTAACTAAAAGGTAATATGGCTCGATGCAATTAATAACAGGGGGCAGAGTTTGCTTGTGTTCCTACAGAGGACAAACTCAGATCCCCCTTTGGCTCATCCCCTTCCTTCCTTGAGAAACTCCTGCTTCCGTACCTATTTTCACCAATCAGTCCGACATCTTGGGGGGCCATCCTGATGCTCATATCTCTCCTACATATCCTACCACATATAATTACACCAGGAGAACAGCAGGGCTCCCTCTCTGTCTCAGCCCAAGCCCACCCCCTCCCACAAGAGTAAGTTAAATTAAAATAGCTTCAAAGTTCATCCAGTTTACTATCATAATGATTGGTGGCCACAATATTTTCACTGTGCTAAATCATGCTAGCTCATCTTCTAGCTTCTAGAAAAAGAAGAGTAGAACAAACCCAAAGCTAATACAAGGGAGGAAATTATAAAGATCAGAGCAGAAATCAATTCAATGGAGACTAAGAGAATGATACAAAAAATTAATGAAGCCAAGAGTTGGTTCTTTGAAAGAATAAACAAAATTGACAAACTCTTAGCCAACCTTATCAGAAAAAGGAAAGAAAAGGCCCAAATCCATGCAATTAGGAATGAAAAGAGTGAAATTACAACAGACCCAGCAGAAATCCAGAGGATCATCAATACCTACTTTGAGAACCTATACACCAATAAGATGAAAAACACAGAAGAAATGGACAAATTCCTAGATACGTATGAATTACCAAAGTTGAATGAAGAAGACCTAAAAATTCTAAACAACCCAATATCAACCAATGAAATTGACAACATAATTACAAAGTTACCAACTAAGAAAAGCCTAGGACCTGATGGCTTCACTGCTGAATTCTACAAGACATTTAGAAAGGAACTACTGCCACTACTCTTTAAACTCTTCAATGAAATTGAAAGGGAAGCAATACTCCTGAATTCATTCCTGGAAGCAAGCATCACCTTGATCCCCAAAGCAGAGAAAGACCCAACCGAAAAAGAGAGCTATAGGGCAATCTCATTAGTGAACATAGATGCAAAAATCCTTAATAAGATACTGGCAAATAGAATGCAGAAGATCATCAGAGAACAAGTCTTATAGACAGGGCTTGGAAAAGCCACTGATTTAGCTAAAACACCCATTGAGACAGTCACTGTTCCTAAAGGGTGGGCAACTACTTACTCATGAACATATCTAATTCCACCAGGCTTTCTCCTTGATGGCACTCTCTTGTATCACATCACAGTAGTTCATTTTAGAACATGACCCAACTTTTGTGGTTTTGATTCAGAAAGACCTTAGTATAGGTGGGAATGCTAAGTCCGAGAGTTAGAACTTTCTATTTAATATTTGACAATTCTACTAAGATTGCATAATGAATGAGTTCAAAAGCCATGCCCTTGGGCCGGGGATTTAGTTCAGTCGTGCCGCCACCTGCCTCGAAAGAGCAAGGTCCTGAGTTTGATACCTGGTACCCAAAAAAACTCAGGAGATAGCAAAGGCCAAGGTCTTCACCTAGTTATGTGATTATTGCAGACACCTGTAATTCCTTGTAGCACTTGATTTACTGCTGCTGGGACCACTTTCAATGCTTGGTTTTGTTTTGTTTTTTGTTTTGAAGTAAAACATTTATTGGTACATTTTAGATATACAGAATGATAACATTCATCACAGGGAATTTGTTCCTGTATATCATACATCTTGTTTCTTCTTTATTTCCCTTTCCCCCACCCTGACCTCCTCTTCCCTTCCTTATTTACAAAAGCTTTGTTTCCATTTTTTCCCTTCTATTCTCTTCCCCCGCCCCCTTGGCCATTCTTTCCTTTCCCCCCTCCCTCTTCTCTTGTTCCCTTTCTCATTTGAATATTTTCTTCCTATTTCCCAATATCTATTATACATTTTGGTCCTTATTAATACTTTTGGTTTCTCACACCAGAGAAATAATTTGATATTTAAACATGTGTGTCCAATTTATCTCAAGATGCATCATTTAGCTAGAAATGTCTCAAGCTTATACTTTATGGCAGAGTAGTACTCTCTTATATAAAAAAAACTCATGTCTTCTTTATCCATTTATCTCTTCATGGCCATTTGGACTATTCCCAAGATTTAGCTATTACAAACTGTGCTGCTATAAACATGGATGGGCAAATATCACTGCGGTATGATGCTTTGAATTCTTTTGGGAGGATATCAAGGAGGGGAATAGCTAGGGTAAATGGAACCTCTAGTTTTAGTTTTTTGATGAATCTGCACATTGATTTCCACAGTAGTTGCACTAGTCTACACTCCCACCAACAGTGGAAAAGGATTCCCCCACAGCCCCACCAGTTATTGGTTGATTTCTTCATAACAGTCATTCTTTCTGGAGTGAGATGGAATCTCAGCGTTGTTTTGTTTTGTTGTTTGGGTTTTTTTGTACCAGGGATCAAACTCGAGACCTTGCACTTGCAAGGCAGGAGCCAGAACCACTGAGCTAAATCCCCAGCTACTCTCAGCATTGTTTTACTTTGCATCCCTCCAATGACCAATGACGTTCAACATTTTTTCATATATTTATTTGCCATTTCTACTTCTTCATCTGAGAAATGTTTATTCATTTCAGATGCCTATTTTTAGATTGAGTCTTTAAATTGGGGGGGGGGTTGACCTTTTTTAGTTCTTTATGTATTCTAGATAGTAGTCCTTTGTTTGAGGGACAGCTGGCAAAAAATTTTTTCCCACTCTGTGGGTTGTTGCTTCACTTTCTTGGTGATTTCCTTTGGTGTGCAAATGCTTTTTAATAAGATGACATCCCAGCTGTTGATTCTTTGTGAAATTTCCTGTGCAATTGGGGTTTTGTTCAGAAAGTCTTTGCCTACACCAATGTCTTCAAGAGTTCTATCTATTTTATCTACCAGCAGATTTAGTGTTTCTGTTTTAATTTTTAGATCTTTGACCCACTTTGGTTTTAGTTAGCATGGTGAAAAATATGGGTCTACTTTTAATCTTTGGCATGTGGACAGCCAGTTTTTCCAGTGCCATTTATTAAAGAGGCTATCTTTCTTCCAGTGCAGGTGTTTGGCTCCTTTGTCAAAAATAAGCTGGCTGAGTATGTTTGGAGTTGTTTCCGAATCTTCTAGTCCATTCCATTGATCCCTGGGTCTGTTTTTCCCCAGTACCATGCTCTTGTTTTTTTGTTATTTTTTTTTGGTTTTTTTTTGTTTTGTTTTTGGTGCCAGAGATCGAACTCAGGTCCTTGCACTTGCACAGCAGGCGGCGAAACCACTGAGCTAAATCCCTGGCCCCCATGCTCTTTTTATAACAGTAGATTTGTAGTATAATTTCAAATCAGGGATTGTGATGCCCGCTGACTTGTTTTTGTTTCCCAGAATTACTTTTGATATTCTAGGTCTCTTCTGGTTCCAAATGAATTTTCGGATTGTTTTCTCTAATTCTGTGAGATATGGTATTGGGATTTTCATCAGGATTACATTAAATCTGTATAACAATTTTGAAAGTATGGCCATTTTCTCTATATTGGTTCTTCCTACCCAAGAACAAGGGATATCTTTCCATTTTTTTGATAGCCTCTTCTGCCTCCTTTTTCAGATTACTGTAGTTTTCCATGTAAAGGTCTTTTACTTGCTTCAGTAGATCCACTCCTAGGTATTTCATTTTTGGGGATGCTATTGCGAAAGATGTTGTTTCCCTAATTTCTCTCTCTGTGAGTTTGTTGTTTACAGGAATGCCATTGATTTTTGAGTGTTGCCGGGCATTTAGCTCAGTGGTTCTGCTGCCTGCCTCGCAAGCGCAAGGTCCCGAGTTTGATCCCTGGTACCAAAATAAATAAATAAATAAATAAAATGTAGATTTTTTGAGTGTTGACTTTGTATACAGCTACACTAATGAGTTTGGTTATTAAATCTAGAAGTCTTTTGGTAGAGTTTTTTGGATCTTCTATGTAGAGTATTGTGTCATCTTCAAATAACGATAATTTAATTTCTTCATTTTCTATCCTTATTCCTTTTATTTTTTCTCTTCTATAATTGTACAGGCTAATGTTTCCAGAACTATATTAAATAACAGTGGTGAGAGTGGGCACCTTTGTCTTATTCCTCATTTTAGAGTGAAAGTTTTCAGTTTTTGTGCATTTAGTATGATGTTAGCTGTTGATTTGTTATAGATGCCTTTTCTCAGATTGCGATAAAGACCATCTATTCCTATTTTCTGTAGAGTTTTTTTCATGAATGGGTGTTGGACTTTATCAAATGCTTTTTCTGCATCTATTGATATGATTGTATGTGTTTTTGTCCTTGGATCTGTTAATATGGCATATTACATTTATTGATTTACGTATGTTGAACCATCCCTGCATCTCAGGGATGAATCCTACTTGGACATGGTTTTTGGTTTTTTTTTAGAGAGGGGAGCTGTATTATTAAAAAAAACTCAGTGTATAAAATATACACTAACACCTAGACACACACCTATATTTAAGTACATACATATTTTGTTATTTTCTCACCATATTAATACACTAAAATGT
>NW_004624764.1:4429101-4449449 GCF_000247695.1 Heterocephalus glaber
GTGTCTTCTCATTTCCACGGGGTGGCGGGGGGGAGTGCTTCTGGCCCTGGGATTGGCTCACCTTCTCTGCCCTAGGAGCGTGGAATGGTGGCGGGGGAGCCTCTTGGTCATGGTTTTTAATCTTCTTTATGATTTGCTGCATTCTGTTTGCCAGTATCTTACTGAGGATTTTTGCATCTATGTTCATTATTGACATCATCCTGTAGTTCTCTTTTTTGGTTGGATCACTCTCTGGTTTTGGTATCAGGGTAATGCTTGCTTCCAGGAATGAATTTGGGAGTGTTGCTTTCCTTTCAACTTTTTTGTCTGTTTTGCTTTGTTTCGCACTCAGGACCTTGTGCTCACCAGGCCAGCACTGTGCCACTGAGCTACATCATCAGCCCCTTTTCAACTTCATTAAAGAGTTTGTGAAGTAGTTGCATTAGGTTTTCTCTAAATTTCTTGTAGAATTCAGCAGTGAATTCATGAGGGCTGGGTTTTTCTTTGTTGGTAGGTTTTTAATTACATCTTTAATTTTATTGGCTAATATTGGTTTATTTAGAATTTTTACATCTTCTTGATTTTTGGTAATTCATATAAATTTGTCCATTTCATCTGTGTTTTCAATCATATTAGAATATAGGTTCTCAAAGTAGGTCTTGATGATCTTCTGGATTTCTGCAAGACCTAATTCCATGCATTTGAGTCTTTTCTTTCCTTTTTTTTTGGTACCAAGGATCAAACTCAGGTCCTTGCCCTTGCACAGCAGGCAGCAAAACCACTGAGCTAAATCCCCAGCCCTCTTGCCTATTTTTTTTGACAAGTCTGGCTAAGGGTTTGTCAATTTTATTTAATCTTTAAAGAACCAACTCTTTGATTCAGTGATTCTTTTTCTTGTTTTCTTAATCTCCATTGCATTAACTTCTGCTCTGATCTTTATGATTTCCTTTCTCACATGAGCTTTGGGCTTGAAGCCTAAGGTTCAACATTAGATTGTTCATTTGAGCTTACTCTGTTTTTCTGATTTGAGAATTCACCACTATAAATTTCCCTTGTAGGACTGCTTTCATTGCATCCCATAAGTTCCAACATGTTGTATTGGCATTATCATTTAATTGTAGAAACTGTCTAATTTCTTCTTGAACTTCATCTGTGACCCATTGGTTGTTATTTAATTTCTACGTGTTCGTGAAGTTTTTGTGGTTTCTTTTGCCATTGATATCCAATTTCATTGCACTATGGTCTGATAATATGCATGGTATAATTTCAATTCCTTTGTGTTTATTTAAGCATGTTCTAATAGCTAGTATGTTGTCTCTTTTTGAGAATGTCTTTTGTGCATCTGAGAAAAATATATATTCTTATGTTGTGGGTTCAAACACTTTGTAGACATTTACTAAGTCTATTTGGTCAAAAATTTGGTCCATTTCTGATGTTTCTTTGTTGTTTTTTTGTATAGTTGATGTGTCTACTTGTGCCAGTAGGGTATTGAGTTTCCCCGTTATAACTGTATTAGTGATTATTTGATTTTTCATGTCTGTTCATATTTGTTTTATATAGTTGGGTGTGCTGCTATTTGGTGCATATATATTTATGATATCTCTTCCTCTTGGATTGTTCCCTTTACGAGAATGTAGTGACTTTGGTTGTCTCTCTTAATCAGTCTTGACTTGAAATCAACTTTGTCTCCAAATAGAATAGCTAACCCTGAGTTTTTCCAGTTTCTTGTCTCACAGAGTATTGTTTTCCATTTTCTGACCTTTAGTATGTGAATTTGTTTTTTAATTAAGGTGTTTCTCATATGCAGCATATTGTTGAATCTTGCTTCCTAATTCATTATGCCAGTCTGTTTCTTTTGGTTGGTGAATTGAGACCATTTACATTGATGGTTGTAACTGATATGTATTTGTAGGAGACCAGATAATGAGAATTGAGGCCTCATTGACCTCTGCAAGTACAGAGGAGAAAAACAACAGGCTGTTTCTCCTTTGCCAACATGTAGGCATGCTAGCATGCTGGAAATCCTAGAGAAGAGTCTATGCAGCTGAGATTTGGTTTTCACCTGGGTATATCCTATAGATACCAGGAAGCAGATGAATCTTTTATTACCCTGAATGCTTGTTCTCATGTCTAAGTGAATAGAAGTCAGATGGGCCAAATGCTCAGGGCTCCTGTCTACTAGAGACAGAGAGCCCCCTGGCTCCCTCATTCTAAATTAACTCTGTATCTTTTTGTCTTTCATCTTCATTCATCCTCTGGCTGGGAGCAAACTTGTAGGTTGACCTCCTACAAGTGGGGCCTGAAAAGGGACGTGACTGGGGAAGGTCAGGGAATTGGGATCTGTATAGGGATCTGACCAGGGAAGTCCACCCAGGCAGAAGGAATAGTGAGTCAGCGATCAGGGAGCTCCACAGCAGAAGAGGAGCCAACCTAGACAGCTAAGAAAAGGAAAAGTAGATGTGCAGGGAAATTTTTCTCACTAGGGTAATAGGGGCAGAATTCATTGATTGAAGTACAGCATTATACCCCTTTTTTGGAAATTCTGTTGCACTAGTCTGGCACTCAAGTCAGTACTTAGTTGCTTTCTTATCAGATATAATCTTTGGTTTCTTAGACTAGCACGTTTAATGTAGAAAGTTGGGGTCAAGTGGGAAAGAATTTTTTTTGGTACCAAAGATCAAACTCAAGACCTTGTGCTTATGAGGCAGGTGCAGCACCACTGAGCTAAATCACCGGCCCTGAGTGGGAAAGAATTTAAAGTGTGCTCATTCCTAGGGCTCTATTATATTCCCAAAACTTTCTCCACATGGAGCTTGATCTGTGAAATTCTTTGTCCTTTCACTGTGGGAAAATATCCTACATTTAGTGCACCCTTGAGAGAGGATAAAAATGGAGTGAATAGCCTTGGTTCCCTTCTCTTACCTTTTCTCTTCCTCCTCCCCTGCACTTGGGCTCAATACAGATAAAAGGTTTATAATAAGTAAGATGGAGGCTGCTTTAGGATTTGTAGGCTGTTGATGCATGTGGGCACTTTGCATCCCATACTTCCATCTCCAGCTGCAGGTCCACAGGACTGAATTATGGTAGTTATTAATCCTAAGGATTGCTTCTTACCATCTCCTTAAACCCACTAGATCCAATATAAATGAACTTTCTTGTCACTGGGGATGAGGAACAGTTCCATCCTATGTCAGCATTTTGTCAATCAAACTTTAGATCCTTTTAGGAAAAATTCCCTCAAGCCTATATAATACATTGTATGGATGGTATATTGCTTACTGTTGATTCTCAGCAATAACTTACCCTTCTTTTACTGAAAGTAAGTGAGCTTTGATACAATGTGGGTTATGTATAACCCTAGAGAAAGTGCAATCTCCCCCTATAGTTATTTGGGTACTCTGGTGGTGGAAAGAGCAGTTCAGGTGACACCTGAAGCCCTTAAAGAGCTCCAAATAATAGAAGCTGCTTTGGCAGATAAACAGGTACTTCAAGTTATTATCTTCCTAACCAGCTTGCAAGGGGTTTTCAGACTTATGCAAATCTAAAGGCTGGACTGGTTCAGTGGGCCTGCCACCGCAGTGTGCAACTTTGGGGATTTGATCCCAATCATATCATGTTCCCCATTGATCTTGCACAGCATACTTATTTATTACAAACTTTCTTGGTCTGGCAAATAGCCTTTGAGATTATATAGGATGAGTTGATAATCACTATCTGTCTGATAAGTTTGTACAGTTATATTGTCAGTATTTGTCTTACCTAGTAATAGTTAAACAATTCCTCTTACAGATGCCTCAACTTACATTGCAGAGGAATCTTCTCATGGTTTTCTGGCTTACTGGACTATGCAAAATCACCAGAAAGCTGCTGCCCCTGGACTTTCAGCTCAAAGATGAGAATTAGTTGCTGTAATTACTGTATTAGTATGTAATATGAGCCAGGTGTGGTGGTTCATGTCTGTTGGGAGGCTGAGGCAGGAGGATTGCTGTGAGTTTGAGGCCAGCCTGGGCTATATAGTGACCTCAAGGATAGCCTGAACTACAGAGAAAGACCCTGTCTACAAAAAAAAAAAACGTACTCTGGCAGAACTGTTAACATTTTGTGTGATTCCACCTATGTAGTTAGTGTCACCAATTGCTTGAAGATAGCTGCCACAAAGGGCATCCTGGATTCCCTTCTGTTCAATCTGTTTTTATGATTACAGAAAGCCATTTGAAATAGGACTCCCTTTTTCTGTAGAGATCATGCGTGCTCACATTCTGGTCTTTCTGGACCAGTGGCAGAAGGAAATCATCACACTGATAGACACATCCCCTTGACTTTTCAATAGGCAAGGCTTTCACATTCTTATTTTCCATTAAAAAGCTATAATCAGGGCCGGGGATTTAGCTCAGTGGTTCTGGTGCCTACCTTGCAAGCTCAAGGTCCCAAGTTTGATCCCTGGTACCAAAAAAAAAAGGCTATAATCAGGGGCCAGAGATTTAGCTCAGAGGTGCAGCCGCCTGCCTCGCAAGCACAAGGTCCCGAGTTTGATCCCTGGTACCAACAAAAACAAAAACAAAAACAAAAAAAAGGCTATAATCAGCCTCCAGGTGAATGAGCTATGGCCAATTGACGTGGCCATATATACTCCAAACTGTGGAGTATATATAATCCAATTTGGCAGACTTCAGTATGTGAAAATTACTTTTTAGCAGCCTTTAGAGGGAACAATTACATGTGGCTGTCAAAACAGCAGTTTTGGCTATCAGCTGTGACTATCCAATAACTATGGCTATCAAAGCAACATTGTGAAGTATATATAGCTAGATATTCCAACCAGACAAACTGTCAGTTTAGGGCCATCTTAAAAACTGTTTTTACTTTCACAGGTGCAAAGGTTTTCATTCCTTTAGATTCTTATTACAAGAGATCTCTATTAATTGACCTACAAAAGTTCTGACTAGTCTCATTTATAGTTACAAACTTGAAAACTATAAAGGGTTATTATAACTTGGACAAATACATGAGTGCAGTCTGATTTATAAACAAATCATCTTGTCTGTGTTTGTCCATCTGTCTTTTCTATTGTTACAATATGAACAGCTGTTTTGTTTGAGCTTAATAGTTTGTTCATTTTTACTTTTTGGATTTTTTGAGTTAGTAACCTAAACTGGCTCATAGATAAGTATCATTAGCGTTAAAGTCATGCTCCCCACCCAGATTGCCAGCTGATTGAAATGATGTCAGGGCTGGTTTTACAAACATGATGCACATTGTTGTCTGTGTACAATAAATCAGGAACCTTTCATTGGTCAAGAATAATGTGTTAATTGTTACAATCTGGTTCCATAGGTCTTCTAAAAATTAGTTAAGGTAATTAAATGAGGACTCTTAGGCTTAGGGAGACTGCTGGACAGGACTCTCCTTGGTGAATAAAGGATCAGATGCCTGGAAATATTTTATTCCAGTCTTTGTTCACAAAATGGATCTCAATAGTGTCCATAGTCCTATGGGAGAAACATCCCAATAAACATTGCTAAGCATATTATTGGGATATGTTTACATTGGGCATTGTCAAAGGAATAGGTTTTCTGTGGATAAAACAATAAGGTATTCTTCAAAGATTCTCTTGGTACAAAATGAAACTAAATTAAGGGACAAAGAGTTTTATATAGCTGTGACACTCATTCTTGCTGATTGTATGGTGTACTGAATATATTTACACATGCCATCTGGGTGTACAGGTCTTCTAAGATATAAAACCAGGATCGTTTATGATGATAACCTTTTTTAGACTCAGATATCTGCCTTTCTCTTGCACTCCAGCAACTTGTGGCAAGAGGTACATTTATAAACTGACACATTCTCCTTAGATATTATATTAAAGAATAACAAATTAGGTGAGAGTTTTCTTTGTGTCATTTAATGTTTTGTGATCAAATGAAGATGTTTGACTAAAAGGCTACTCTATATTAAGATAGACATTTAAGGGGCCAGGGATTTAGCTCAGTGGTTCCCTGCCCGCAAGTGCAAGGTCCCCAGTTTGATCCCTGGTACCAAAACCCCAAAAAAAGATAGACATTTAAGTGTATTACAAAGATAATATCATCATGATTATTATGCTAAAATACTATTTATAACCACAAGTTTTCTCTGTAAACTATATAACTGTTGTCTGTTAATTCTACAGGGATGCGACTACTAAAAACAACCATAGTTGTTAAGAAATAATGGTCCTAACTGTGATTTATATTTAGATGAAATTATAATAGTTAAGTTCATTGCCCTCACTGCAATACTAATGTCATTGATCTTCTCTTCTGAGTGTTCAACAACTAAAGTTTGGAGACCGGAATTAGATAGGTAACTGGGCTAAGAGTATAGCCAACATTTTTGCAATAGCCCTCCAAGGTCAACAAGGATCCAGGACATGGGAGAACCCTTTCTGCAGGATCCTACAACTATGTGAGTCACGCAACCTCCTCACCAGAGAGATTACTGGACCCCAGACGGGACAGGAATCAACAAATGTACAGTGTGCCAAAGGAGGGTCACCAAAGCGGGAAAGTCTCATGTTTCACCCAAAGCAACATGGTCAAGCAAGGCCATGACCAATCCTGATGGCTGACACTGACAGAGGAGTTAAGAGGCTCTATGCATGGTTCCAAAGTAATGCCTGAGGAGACTTAACCAACTTTGATAGACACCAAAAGGTTAATTTTAATTAATACAGGTCTTACTTTAACTTGGCCTTAAAAACCTAGTAGAGAAGTATAACTAAAAGATATATAAGATTAATGCCATAGTAATAGAGCTAGATACAAAAAGGAGCTCCAACCACTGACTTCTGGCAGTTTCCAGTGATGCTGGTAGCTGACAACTGTTACGGTTCATTAGAAACTACAGTGTTATCTATAAAATCTTAACAAGAGTCTTTAAATTCTTTAGCTACAATTGTCCTTCAAAATCACCAAACTCACCTTCTAACACCTGAGACTAGAGAGACTTATAACAAAATATCAGATTTATGGATAACTTCCATCAGTAGAGGGCTCCAAGAGCCAGTGGGTTACATTTGCTATTCCAGTCTTCTAGGAGCAGTTTCTAAACATTGCCCTTTCTCTAACCTGCCATTCCATTCTATTGCTCATGCTTTGATTGCACATGCTCTAATTCTTGATAAATCTGTTCATTCTTGCCTAGAGGCTGTTAAACTCCAAGTGCCTGTACAGATGGAACAAATGACAAATGTTGTAGACTTTTTCCAGAATCCACCAGATTGACCTTGTAAAGAAAGTTCATAACTGCTAAACTATAGCATAACTTCTATCCAAGGCCTATTAGATTAGTTCTCTAGAGAAGGCCCCTGACATTGGTCTCCCTTACATCAACACTTTTCAGCTTGAAGCAGCTAAATGAAAATTATGCCCCTTTTCCTCTAACTACAGTTAGGGATACTTCTTCAGAAAGGGGAATATTGAGCCAGGGATTTAGCTCAGCTGTTTTGCCACCTGCTGTGCAAGCACAAGGACCCAAGTTCATCCCTGGTACCAAAAAATGGGGGGGGGGGATATTATACACAGTTAAGCTAATTAGAAATATTATAGTGAGGCTGGAGTAGGCCCTCAGGGAAGTCAGTGCAGAAAACCACTGTGGCCAAAGACATTCACTGAAGGCCAGAATTTAAGAAAAAGAGGAACCCAATAACATATGAAACAGGCACAACTGCTGCTAATACAAAAACAAGAAGGGGGAGATATATGAGACCAGATAATGAGGACTGAGTCCTCACTGACCTTCTCTGTAAGTAGAGAGGACAAAAACAACAGGTTGTGTCTCCCTTGCCAACACAAGGTCATGCTAGCACGTTGAAAGTCCTAGAGAAGAGTCTATACAACTGAGATCTGGTTGTTTACCTGGGTATTGCTACAGATAACAGGAAGCAGATGAAACTTTTATTACCCTGATTGCTTGTTCTCATGTCTAAGTGAATAAAAGTGAGGTGGCCAAATGCTCAGGGCTTCTGTCTACTAGAGGCAGAGAGCCCCTGGTCCCCTCATTCTAAATTAACTTTATGTCTTTTTGTCTTTCATCTTTGTTCATCCTCCAGTCAGGAGCAAACTTGTAGGCTGGTCTCCTACATGTATTGATTTATCTTTGTCATGTTATTTTCCTATTGTTGGTTCCCTTTTTCCCCCTCTGTTTAATTGCTTACCTTGCTGGGTGAATTCATTCTGTTGGGAATTATGGAATTGTAGTCCTTATTGTCTCTTTCTAGAATGTCCTTCAGAACATTTTGGAGTGCTGGTTTGGTGATCATGAATTTCTTCAGGTGTTCTGTGTCATGGAAGTATCTTATTTCTCCATCAATTTTCAAAGATAATTTTGCAGGGTACATCAACCTGGGTTGGAGGTTATTTCCTTTTAGGGCTTGAAATACTTCAAGTTCTCTTTGACTCAAGAGTTTGTGTTGAGAAGTCTGCTGTGATTCTGATGGGCTTTCCTTTATAGGTGATTTGTTTCTTTTCTCTTAATATTCTGTTCTTGTGTTGAATTTCTGGAATCTTGAATAGTATGTGTCTTGGTATACATTTTTTTTGATCATGGGTAATTGGAATTCTGTATGCCTCACTTATCTGTATGTCAAATTCTTTTTCCAGGCTTGGGAAGTTTTCGGCCATTACTTCTGTGAACAGGTTTTTTATGTCATTTATGCTATTTCCTGCTTTTTCATTGACTCTGATCAATCTTACATTAATCTTCTTTGGATCATCTAGCAGCTGTTGGATTAATCTTTTGTGGCCCCTTCCTATTTTTAAGAAATCTTATTTTTCACAGTTGCTAACTGCAATCCTGTCTTCTATATCTGATATTCTGTCCTCATATTGCCTCATTCTGTTGTATATACTTTCAATGGAATTTTTAATCTTCTGGATATCTGGCTGAATTTGTTTCATGGATTCCATTTCTCTCCTATGTTGGGTATTCATGGTTTCCATAATTTCCCTAAGCTCCTCTATTTTCTCATCTGTATCTGCTCTAGAGTCACTAATCACATCTTTCATTATGGTCACCATCTCTGTAGTTATCTGAAAAACTATTTCTGCTTTGATTTTTTTCTACAACCTTATTCATCTGCTTTGTTACTTCTGCTGTTACCACTTCAGATAGTCCAGGTGGGTGGCTTTTGAATCGTTCCACCTCATTGCCCCCTGGGTTGGCCTCTGGTGAGGTGTAAGTGTGGGGTTGCATCTTGCTTAAGTGACTTCTCATTTCCTTTCTTTTTAAAAAGTTTAATTCCTGGGTTGATGTTTATTAATTACTTATAGCAAGTAACTTTATTGCTAGTATTTAGAATATTTAGGAAATGAATACTTCTAAGAGATGTCTACTAGGCATAGTTGGCTTTTGGGTTTGGAGTTTGTTGCAAGATCCTACCTCTTCAATTTATTGGGGATGAGAAATTGCTGCCTTTTTGGCCTAACCCCTGGTTTTTTGACACTGGCACACAGTATTATTTATGACCCTTAGGCAATATCAATCTTGGTATACCAGGAAAAACAACTGATTAGAACAACTATGTCACCTTGGCTAAAGTTGTACAATCATCAATAGTGATAGCATCAAATACAGTGTAGAAAATAACAAACACTGGTAACTTTTACTTTGCCACCTTTAACCATATGAACTATATTTGTGGTTATATAACAAAATCTAAAACAAACCGGAAAATTCTATACAGTTAATATGCCCTCAGTATGGTGATTTTACCCTCAGGGAAGAAATTTTAAAATAGGTTAGAGTGAAAAATAGATAAATAAAGAAGAGGGAAAGATTAGAAGCAAGGATGGAGAACAAAGGAAGATTATGCAAACTTTGAGAAACTGGTGAAGAAGACAGGAGGGAAAGAGAGGGGAGAAATAAAAACAAGAACAGAACAGAATAACAACAACAAAAACTAGAAACAATGTTCACACTTATATAACAACAAGAACAATCAAGAAAAAAGAAAACAAAACAAGAACAAAAACAAGAAGAGAATCTGGGTCTGGTGGCATATGCCTGTAATCCCACCACTTGGGAGGCTGAGGCAGGAGTATTGTCACAAGACTGAGGCCAGCCTGGGCTACAAAGTGAGTTTAAGGTCAGCCTGAACTACATAACAAGATCCTGTCTCAAAAAAAAAAAAAAAAAGAAAAAGAAAAAAAGAGGAAAAGAAAAGGAAATGCAAAAACATGAAAAGAAAAAAAGAAAATAAAAATTTTTAAAAGTCCACTTCAAGGTTTGTTCCTGCTGTCAGTAGTAGACAAAGTGATGGAAATAGCTTTGTCCAAGAAGGATATCAAAAGGCAAGTTGTGCAGTTGTCAGTTCACAACAGTGAAGCTAAACTTCTTCCCCTAGGAACCTCTGGTCAAAGGGCAGAGCTAATAGCTCTAACTCCAGCACTGATATTAGGAAAAGGCAAAAAGTGAACTATCTATACAGATTCCAAATTTGCCTTTCTGGTGCTACATGTCCATGCATCAATCTGGAATGGAAGAGGCTTAGTGACTAATAAGCAATCAACTATGAATAACAAGCAGGACATTCTACAACTCCTAAAGGCAGTCCATCATCCCAAGCAGGTTGCAGTCATGCAAGGACACTGAAGAGACACTGAAGTCTCCTTGGGAAATCAAAAGGCTGACAGGGAAGCAAAAAGGGCAGCTTTATAACCCCTTAAGGCTCTATCCTTATTCCCAGTTCCTGAGAAACCATTAAAACCAGTCTATATTCCCCAAGAAGATAAATAGGACTTTGGACATGGGGGAATTAAAAATAATCTCTGGTGGTATTTAACAAAACAAACTGGCCCTTCCTCAGGGGACACAGTGAAAGCTATAAAAACACATCATGATTCCTTCCATATGGGAAGAAATCCTACATTGGAAATGGTCACTCAAGTTTTCACAGGACTAGGACTAGCAACAACTACCCAATAGGTCTGCAAAGTTTGCTCACTCTGTGCCTACCATAACCTGGGCAAGCCCAAACCACTTCCTTTATTAGAACCTCTACAGAAGAGAGGGATGTATGCTGGAGAGGACTGTCAACTAGACTTTACACACATGCAAACAGGGGGAGGATTTAAACAAATGTTGACGCCTACATCTAACTGACACCTTCATAAGCTGCACTGAAGCCTTTCCTACCTGTTCAGAAAAGGCTACAGAGGTAGTCAGGGTGTTTCTTAAAGAAATCATCTCAATATTTGGTCTACCTCTGTCCTTCCAGAGTGATGATGAGCCTTATTTACCTCTCAAATAATTCAAGGAGTGGCAAAGGCTTTAGGCTAAAGGAACCTAAAAGTTCCTAAAGGCTTTAGGTACCTCCATTCCACCTGGCGGCCTCAATCTTCTGCAAAGTTAGAGAGAGCCAACCAGATCTTAAGTGAGCTCTGCCAAAATGTTGCTAAGAGACATCTGAGTCCTGGCTCTGATTAGTGTCAATAGCACTTACGAATTTATAAAATGCCCAAAACTGGGTTAAATTTGAGCCCATTTGAGATGTTATATGGAAGGCCATTTTTATCCTCAGATAGTAGACCCAGAGACTACAAGATCCTTACAATAGCTCATCAATATGGGCCAAGTACAGCAGGCTATCCAAATGTATTCTAGCTACTGGCCCAGGGGGACCACCTACTGTCTACCTTGGAAACCAGGTGCTTGTAAAAACTTGGAGAGAAGAGATTCCCACAGACCAATTAAAGCCAAAATAGAAAGAACCCTTTTAAGTAATCCTTGCTACACCTACTGCAGTAAAAGTGGTAGAGATAGATAATTAGATTACTCTTTCTAGAACAAACTCTGTCCCACCTGAACCGTCTGAAGAAAGAGATTATCCAAAAAGGAAAAACTAATCCTGTGAGCCTCTGGAAGACTTGAGATTTCTCTTCAAAAAGCAAGACTCCAGTGCTGCTACAGATAAGTAAACAGGATCTTGCTATGACCCTAATTCTCAGATTTTTTTTTTTCTAGCACTGGGGATCAAACTCAGGACGTTGTACTTGCGAGGCAGGCAGGGCGCCACTGAGCTAAATCCCCAGCCCAGTTCTCAGATTCTTGATAACTTACATTCTTCTCTACAGGAAGTGTGGAAATCTGACTTGCTCCTTATATTTGGGCTAACAGTAAAATTTCTTTCCCCCATGAAACAGGCAGCTCAATGGTCACTCTTTCCTCATTATCTTCTGACAGGCTTTTCTTTTCTTTTCTTTTTTTGTACCAGGGATCGAACTTGGGACCTTGTGCTGGAGAGGCAGACAGTGGCACCACTGAGCCAGATCCCTGGCCCCTTTTTTTTCGGGGGGGGGGGTACCAGGGATTGAACTTGGGACCTTGCGCTTGTGAGGCAGGTGATGGCACCACTGAGCTAAAACCCTGGCCTCTTTCTTTCTTCCTTCTTTCTTCCCTTCTTTTTCTTAACAGTGAGCCCCAGGACTCTAAAATAGTTGGAGAGTACATAATCCCCAGTAGGTGAGGTCTGTAGCCTCTTCCAGCTTGAAGAAACTATAGATCACAGAGACCTACACTCCCTCTGCAAACCCTAAAGAATTATGAGGATTTGTGCCCCTCAGTGGAAAATGAGGCTGGAAGGCAGGGCATGGCAAAGTTGGTTGGGGGAATAAATGTGAGGAGATTCCAGGACACAAATCCCAAATAAATCCCAAGGCCATGCACATGAAGTTCTCTCAGGTCCTGTGATGTGTAGAAGAAATAAAGAGACTGGACACCACTAAAAGTGTGTTACTGTGGGTTTTCTTATGGTAGTCCACTCTGTGTACTGCACTGTATACTTTTATTTTGGTTTTTTGTTTTTATTTTTCTCCACTTTACTTGGTCCAAGTTCACTCTGCAGAGGGAGTTTCTCTCTTACACTTCATTTTTAATTTTTCTAATAAACTCTGTCACCATTTTTGCTTGCTTTGCTCAATTTTTTCCATGAGATGGAAGGAACTTGGAAACCAAGGTGCCAGCATCCCAAACCTGCTAACAACCCTATGTCAAAAAAAACAAAATAAATTTTAAAAGTTAAATGAAAACAATGAAATAAAAAATTCTCAGAATTCTATGAAGTGTCAGTCTTCATCTTAGTGGTGACTCTAATGGTAATTTTTGCCCAAATTGTCCCATTTCTGATTATTTGGTGCCACAGTCCCGAATAAGAGAAAAGCTACTCCAGGGTGCCTGGCCCCTTTTTCCCATCATGTGTAGGAGACAGTGAGGTCAGGTGGGGCTCAGGAGAAGGAGCCAGGAGACCTCTGCAAGGCCAGGGTGCTCCTGAGTCTGTCCTACTGATATAGGGGGAAGAGATGCAACTCCCAAACCTGCTAGATATCCAAAGTGTGAGTTCGTGTTCTCTAAAATCAAAGACTGAATTCTAGGAACATCAGAGGTTAAGAGTAGGAAAATTTATTGAGAGAAAGATAGCTTCTGTCTAAGAGATAAAGAAGTGGGGCCAGAAAGTGGGTTGCCTACTCACCCAACTTCTCAAAGGTGTTTTATAGGACAAAGCCATGAGGTGAGGCGAGTTCAAGGTGGGACAAAACTATAGTCAAATAGTAAGATTACAAGTATAGTCACTTAGGTAATATTGATCCAATGAGAAATCACAAGGTAGACAAAACTATGAACAACCAATAAGATTATGACAAGTGCTTAGGTAATATTGATTAAATGGGGATTCAATGAGGAAACAAGTCAAGTAGCAAGTGTATAAGGAATGAGCAAGGATTTTCAGTGTTAAGGGAGGTGTCAGTGTCAGGGATCTTTCTTGAAAGATCTTTGTCCCCCACCCAGATGATTGATACCTATTTAGTATATCAATCACTGCTATTCATCCTTCTGGGAAGCACATGGGTGTGGTAGTTTCTCTTGTTTTAAAATGTTGGCTTTCATTGAATGTGTCTAGATTGTCCTCCATGTTGGTTCTGTGAAGGCCACCAGCCCTGCCTAACAGCCTACAAGATATTTAAGTAACTTACCAATCTACAATACTATAATGTTTGCCTTCTAGAGACCCCAGCTTACAGCTGCAGCCTTTCTGAGAGGCCCCCAGGCAGAGTGGCAAAAAGCAGGTCAGCAAGGAGACAAGTGAGTTTGGTGTTTCACCATGCATGGACTGCACCTGGGTTGAGGGCCTGCTTTATTGAGACAGAAATGCTCATGTAGGACTCATGGACCTCAGCTTTTCCAGGTTGTGAGAGGAACAGGGAGCAGGGTAGGAATTTAGAAAATACTGCATGATTGAGACAATCGGGAAAGTCTATGCTAAGTCAGCTTAGGGAAAACTGGCCACAGTAAGAGAATCAAAGAGACAGAGAAACCTTTGGCACCTTAAGCCATACTGGCGCCTAGCGAAAATAGTTGGGACACTCATGGGCAAGCAGGTGCCAGCCCTGATCAAAGGCCTCCACCACAGCTGGCTCCAGGGGCCCTTCCTCCACTGCGGCCAGGTTTTGCTGCAGCTGCTCCAGGCTGGACATGCCCAGGATGACTGCATCCCCTCGGGTGCCCTGCAAGGGGAGAAGCACCCTTGAGCACACTTGTGCTGCCCAGTAGCTCCAGTCACCCCCCCCCCATCTTGCCCTGCCCCTGCCAAGGTTTGGGATCTGTGTGTATTTATATCCTGAGCACCCAGTAAGAACTCAAGGTACCTCTGACTGTCATACTTAGGTGACTTTATACCTTACCTTCTCTTCCCTGCTCATCTACACAGAGCCAGGTGAGTTCTGCCACCCAACAGCTGGGTAAAGGCCTTGGTTACTTAAGCTCCTTGAGATTCAAATCTTCTGTTTTCTTCTTTTCTTTCAAATCTCCTGTTTTTAGTGTAGTTACGGAGAGGAAAATTATCTAAAGCACTTAGACCCCATGTATGGAGCAGCTACAACATATACACTGTGAGCTGCCTAAGGCTGTGGCTGGAGAAGTTTTCGCCAGGAAGACCTGGGCCTGAGAGAGAAGGAAACCCAGCTCCCACCAGAGGAGTGGGGCCAAAGGGTTTTGCAGTTAAACCTGCATTAAAATTGCTACCCCGTTAAGAGCCATAGGAACTCCAGTTTTTCATCAATAAAACTGGAGAAACCACACCTCCTCAGGCCTAAGATAGAAGGAAATCAGGTTAGCAAAACTCATATTATAAAACCTGGCACTTAGATGACAGCACAAAACAACAGGAAGAGTACCCATGAGAACTGGAAGGAGAAATTTCAGAAGAGAACAGAAAGCACCTAAAGGTGATTCTGAGATCCTAAAAGAGCACAGGAGGCATCCCAGGGCCAGCCGGGTTACCTGCAGCTGAGAGTGGTGGTATATCCAGCGCAGGGCAGCCGAGGTCATGCTGGGGGCACTGGTGCCATAGGCAGCCTGCAGGGCCTTCTCCACCAGGGCAATGGCCTTGAAGTGATGCTCCTTCCAGAACCTGAGCAGGTGGCAGGGTGGCACGGGTTCAGTACCCTGGAGCCCACAGGCAGAGTCAGCCAGTGCAGTTGCTCCTATCCACATCCTGCAGTGTCCCCTCCAGCAGTGGAGCTTCTGCTCTATGGGGCACTGGAATAGGCCAGGCTGCTGGCCCTCACCAGAGACACTGATGACATCTTTATCCTTAGAAACTCATGCACCTGCCCCTCTTTACCTAATGAAACAAAGTAGCTAGGCCAAGGGCAAGATTCAGCCCCAGGTCTCCTGAGCCTCTGTCCAGAGTTCTTTCCTTCTTTCTCAGCAGGTGATTTCTCAGGGCACAGCTATAACTGGAAGACCACATGACCCTGGATTCCCAATTTCTTCACAGAGGTCCAGAGAAAAGAAGAAACCTGAGACTTTGACAATTCTTGTAGGAATCAAGAGAAGTAAGTACAGGCAGCAATGAACGTTTCACCCCAGGAAAGCCACTTAGAAATTCATTTCAGATAAAGGAGATTTTCTGCATCTCACCGATTCCTGTAGATCTCAGCCCAGCTATTTCCAAAGAAGCGGCCCTCTGGCTTTTTTCCGTCCTTGTCCTCATACTTGTACTTGCCGGTCAGCAGGCCCCCTGCAGGAAGGCTGTGGTCAGATCTGGGCCCAGACTTCTCCCAGTGGCTGTCAGACCCTCCAGCTCTGGACACGGGGAGGCAGAGGAGCCAAAAAGGGATGGGGGATCCAGCCCAGCTCTTGCTGAACCCTCCCTGCTTCCCAGGCCCTGGGCTGGGCATCCACAGGGACAAATTAGGCATAGACATGGCCCGCAATGCCCACCCATTCCAGAAGAGCCTGTTCCCACAGGACCCATACCAGCCAAAGGGTTGTAGGCGTAGAACCTCAATCCAAAGTGTCTGAGGCAGGGAAAGAGCTCTGTTTCCACCTGCCTGGTGGTGGCGTTGTACATGCCCTGCAGGGAGAGGAGACAGTTGGAGAAGGTGAATATATCAAGGGAGGGGACCCAGTCTGTCTATTTTCTTTTCTTCTTTTTTTCAGTACTGGAGACTGATCCCAGGGCCTCTGTACTGAGCTGTATCCCTAGGCCTTTTAAAATTTTTTATTGTGATACTGGGTCTCCCTAGGCCAAATTACCCAGGCTGGCCTCAAATTTGCAATCCTGCCTCAGCCTCTCAGAGTGCTGAAATTAAGGCATGTACTACCATACTTGGCCTCTTTTGTTTTTTTAATAAATAATTATATCTTTAGAACTTTATTTTTAAAGACAGGGTCTCCCTATGTTGCTAGTGAAGGACCCTAGTTAGTAAGACAGACTCCACACTGCTGCTTGATCCACCTGCCTGCCCTTTAGATGAACTCAGAAGGAGGAAGCTTAAAATCCTCCTCCCCTTAGAAAGTCTCTTTAGAAATAACAATTAATCAACTATTGTTTTCCAAATGTTCTAACAGCAGGATGTTCTGCTTCTGTACGTTTTGCTTGCTTTACTAGTTCTATCCCATAGGGGGGCCTAGAAACTGTTGGCCTCAAAGGTGTATAAAACATGTTTGTCAACCCCCAGTCAATGCTGGAGTCCAATGCTTGGCTCGGGTCCCGGCCGGTAATAAACTCCTGTGTGGATTTAATATCGGTCTCTGGTTGGTTCTCTCTCACTGGGTGCAACATTCTTGGAGGCCCCAGCGAGATAGCCAGCTGCTCTGGAGCCTATTATCTTGGAGCCATTGTTTCTTTTTAGGAGACCAGGATCGGACATCAGCGGTGTTTGGCCCCTCTGGACACTGGTCTGCAGAAGGAGAGGCCACCCTGACGGTATTCCGGGGCTCCGAGTAGACGGGTCCCAGCCGGGCCCTATCACCAATCAATCGACTCACAGGAGTTTATCAGGAAAGCCTCTAGAGGTAAGAATCTAATGATTCTTAGTGCACTGTGGGTAGGTAGAAGGAAGCCAGACATGGTGCAGGTTCCCCTATCTACAGTCTCTTCGTAACGGCAAGCAGACTCAACTGGGTCAGAGTCCTCAGAAGAGTGACTCCCTGGGTGGGGTCCAAATCCATTGGGGCCCAGAGGTTTATGTGGCCAAGGTTTGTCTTTGTTTGTTTATTGTTGTCTGTCTGTTTGCTCTGTGTGATTTTTGCATTTTCACAGGCTAAAATTATGGGTTCCTCACAGTCCACAGAAGGAACTCCACTTGATTGTGTTTTGAATACCTTCAAAAAAACTTATTCGGGCTGGGGATTTAGCTCAGTGGTTCTGCCACCTGCCTTTCAAGGACAAGGTCCTGAGTTCAATCCCCAGTACCAAAAAAAAAAAAAAATTTATTCCACAGACAGAGAAGATGAATATGGCATGAAATTTTCTAAAGGCAAACTGCAAACTCTGTGTCAATCAGAATGGCCAAGTTTCAGAGTCAGTTGGGCCCCGGTGGGAACTTATTCTGTGCACATTGCTCACAAGGTTTGGAATGTGGTCACGGGAGTCAGGGCTCCACAGGTCCCGATCAACCTTTGGCACTCGATTGGGACAGGACTATGGTCCATGAGCCCTGTCTTCCTCCTCCCTTTTTCCCTTAAAACAGACAGAGCCTGGGGGAGGATTGATTTATGTTCCTTTTACAACCAGTGATCTTTACAATTGGAAACATCAAAATCCCCCCTTCTCTGAAAAACCTCAGGCATTAATCTCTTCTTGAGTCTGTTTTTCATACCCATCAGCCAACGTGGGATGGTTGCCAGCAGCTTTTACAGATCCTGTTCACCACTGAGGAGCGGGACCGCATTTATCAACAGGCAGTCAAAGAGGCCCTGGGGCCAAACCCCAGTGTCACTCCGGGAACTACAGGGCACTAGGCCAAGGCTGAAACAGTAGTTCCATCATGACACCCTGAATGGGATCCCAATGATGATGACGGTAAGAGGAGGCTGGGGACCTACTGCCAGCACTTATTAGGGGGACTCTGGGCAGTGACCAGAAAGCCCACTAATTTGAGTAAGGTAAGTGAGGTTCGCCAGGGAAAAACAGAGTCTCTGGCTGCATTTTTAGAGACTCTTGGAAGCCTATAGAGTTTTCACTCCTATCAACCCAGAGGCTCCCAAAAATGTAGCAGCTTTAAATTTGGCCTTTGTTTCCCAGTTGGCCCCAGATATTAGAAAAAAAAAATTACAGAAATTGGAGGGATTTGAGGGAAAGAATAGGACTAAACTCCTGAACATAGCCCAGAAAGTTTATGATAACCGTGATGCCCCTGAGGAAGTCCTAGCCAAAAAACTGGGGAAAGTCACTATTGCTGCACTCTAGGCACAAGAGATAGTCCCTCCGGACAGAAAAGGAGAAAGTGCCTTTTCGGCTTTAAAGAAAGCCTTACTGTCAGCACCAGCCCTGGCCCTACCTGATGTCACCAAACCCTTTCAGTTGTTTGTGGCTGAACGGGGTGGCGGTGAGGCATAGCCAAAGGAGTGCTAGCTCAGGCATTAGGGCCTTGAAACAGACCTGTGGCCTACCTGTCTAAAAGACTTGATCCTGTGGCAAGTGGATGGCCTACCTGTTTGAGGGCAGTTGCAGCCACCACCCTCCTGGTCCAGGAGGCAGATAAGCTCAGCCTGGGACAGGACCTGGTCATCACCACACCCCATGCGGTGGAGGTGTTGCTGAGAGGAGCCCCAGAATGATGGCTCTCCAACGCCTGCCTGACTCAGTACCAGGCCCTGTTGCTGGATGCTCCACACATCAAATTCACCCGAGAAATGACCCTCAATCCGGCCACCTTACTCCTGGACTCCGACTCATATGCATGCCCCTCCATGACTGTCTGGACACTCTGACAACTTCCACCACCAACAGCCCAGACCTGACTAATGAGACCTTCTTCACTGATGAAAATAGCTTTGTGGAAGATGGAGTCAGGTATGCAGGGGTGGCCGTAGTCAGTCCAGGAGGACAGGTGCACTAGACACAGGCATTAAGCCAGGGGCTTCAACACAGAGGGCTGAACTAATAGCCTTAACTCAAGCCCTGTTAGGTTGAGACAAGGCTGTAAACATCAACACTGACAGCCGGTATGCATTTGCCACTGCCCATGTGCATGGCCACATCTACAGACAGAGAGGGCTATTGACATCAGAAGGAAAAACAATCAAAAATAAAAAGAAATTTTGGCCTTATTGGAGACAATTTGGGAACCCAGGGCATTGGCTATTATTCATTACAAAAGCCACCAAAAAGGAGACAGCTTCGAGGCCCATGGTAACCGAGAGGCCGATGATGCGGCCCGACGAGTGGCCAGAGAACCAGTGGGGCCAACAGACATTCTGCCCATCCGACCCTTTGGCTACCTGCCAGAAAGACCCACATATACCCCGAAATAGGAAAAAAAAAACCCCAAAGCGAGGGGGTATAAAACTGGACTCAGGCTGGTGGAAAGGGACAAATGAACAAATTTGTCTCCCCCGAGCCCTGGGGCGACAACTTGTTCATCAGTTACATCACTTAATTCACCTGGGAAAATCAAAGTTAAAAAGACTAATGAGCTCTAAGTTTTCAATCCCAGGACTGACCTCTGTGGTCCAGGACATCAGTTCCAGGTGTCAGGTGTGTGCACAGGTAAACACCAAGACGAGACCAAGGAACAAAGGTAATCGACTACGGGGAAGAGAGCCAGGGGAACATTGGGAACTTGATTTCACCGAAATAAAATCCAACAATAGGTTCAAATATTTACTGGTATTGGTTGATACCTACTCAGGTTGGGTAGAAGCTTTCCCCACTCATGGAAAATCAGCCAACATAGTAACTAAGGTTTTGCTCCAGGAGGTAGTTCCCTGATTTGGCATCCCTTGTTACCTGGGGTCCGACAATGGGCCTGCCTTCACGGCACAGATATCCAAATTGTTGGCAAGGGCACTACATATCGATTGGAAGTTACACTGTGCCTATC
>NW_004624764.1:4449764-4459871 GCF_000247695.1 Heterocephalus glaber
TCAAGAAAAACCCTTTGCGACGTTCCAGCCCCACGGTTTCAAGCCAGGAGACCTGGTCCTGATATGATTGGTCTCCTTGCACCGAGGACTTGACTAAATACATTCCCAAATCAGTCTTGGCTACCCAATCTGCCGCTTTATTTTGTGTCACCGTGTATGTTGTTCTACAAGTCTTGTATTATAATAAAAAAGGGGGCCACGGACATCTGGGATTAACCACTGAACACTATAGAAGTAAACGGGCTGCCCCCGTTTTAGTGGCCATTCTGGGGGGATTAGGAATAGCCGGGTCAGCGGCTATTGGAACTTCCTCCCTGATCCTTCAGGACATAAATTTTAAAGCCCGAAGCCACCAAGTAGACAGAGATTTGGGTAACCTGAAAGACTCGATCTTCAGATTAAAAAAACCAGGTTGATTCCCTAGCTGAGATGGTCCTGCAAAATCAAAGAGGACTTGAACTCCTGTTCATAAAACAAGGAGGGTTAGGGCCGGGGATTTATATCAGTGGTTCCGGCGCCTGTCTTGTAAGCACAAGGTCCCGAGTTCGATCCCCAGTACCAAAAAACAAAAAACAAAAAAAAACAAAACAAGACCAAAACAAGGAGGGTTATATGTAGCCCTAAAAAAAAAAACCTGTTGCTTCTATGCTAATGGTTAACTACCCTAGTTTTTGCTGTAACAGGCCCCCTAGTTATCTTACTTCTGCTTTTGCTTGTGAGACCTTACTTACAAATGCTCTGACTAAATATGTTAGAAAGAGAGTTGAAACAGTTAAACTGATGGTGTTGAGACAAAATTATGAGATTTTTAAAAGATGTTTAAAAAAAATTCAAAGAGTAAATACAGGAATCAAAGATTTGACTAAGTTACAAGAACCAGTGGGGAATGAAAGACCCTAGTTAGCAAGACAGACACCACACTGCTGCTTGATCCACCTGCCTGCCCTTTAGATGAACTCAGAAGGAGGAAGTTTAAAAACCTCCTCCCCTTAGAAAGTCTCTTTAGAAATAACAATTAATCAACTATTGTTTTCCAAATGTTCTAACAGCAGGATGTTCTGCTTCTGTATGTTTTGCTTGCTTTACTAGTTCTATCCCATAGGGGGGCCTAGAAACTGTTGGCCTCAAAGGTGTATAAAACATGTTTGTCAACCCCCAGTTGAGGCTTGAGTCCAATGCTCGGCTCAGGTCCCAGCAGGTAATAAACTCCTGTGTGGATTTAATATCAGTCTCATTGGTTCTCTCTCACTGGGTGCAACAGCTAGAATAGCCTTAACTTCCTGGGGTCAAGTCATTCTCCTGCCTCTCCTGAGTTGGTAGGATTATAATCAAATGTCACCGAGCCATTCACCATTCCTCTTTTACAATTCTAAATCCAAGCCAGGTGCGGTGGGGTATGCCTGTAATCCAGACGCTGAGGTGACTGGGGCAGGAGGACACCCCAAGTTCCAGGGTAGCATGCACTACAGAGCAAGATCCAGTCACAAACAACAACAACAACAACAACAAAAACTAAGTCCACACCAACTCAGGACATCAACAATTATTTGTAAATTTCCTTGTAGTGAGTGGTACAGAGTGGGAAAAGGGTATCTGCCCCAAGAAGGAACACTGGCCTGGACTTACTCTACAAATGACTGTGAACCTGTCTATAGGCTGGACACTGGATTTACAACCACTTGCAAGTATAGCAAAGTCTTTGCCTCCAAGAGATGTTATAGTTAAAAAAAAAATGAAAACAGGCTGGGGATGTAGCTCAATAGGAGAGCACTTGCCAAGCATACATGAGGTCCTGAGTTTGATCCCCAGTCCAGAAAAAAAAAAGAGAGACATAAGAGAATTGTACAGTAATTAAGGTAGATTCTAGGATTATAGTAGGGGCTCAAAAAGATTCACTGAGGACATAGTAACTTCAAGCCAGTCTGATCTACATAACTGGACCCTGTCTCAAAAAACTAACCAACTAAATAAATAAAGCCAGGTGTGGTGGCACACCTGTAATCCCAGCACTCAGGAAGCTGAGGTAGGAGGATGGGTGAGAGTTCAAGGCCAGCCTGGGCTATATAGTGAGTTCAAGACCAGCCTGCAATACAAAGCAAGATCCTGTCTCAAAAAATAAAAAATAAATAAAGACTCACTGGGTGCATAAAGATGTGGTTTAGAGACTGGAAGCCTCAGGGGACTGTGGGGAGAGGGTCCAAGGAAGAGCACTTAAATAACACTTCAGCCCTTCTTACAGGGAGTGGGAAGGAGTGTTCCAGGCTGAAGTGCAGAGTGAGCATGGAAGGAAGGCAGAGCTGCACACTCAGGCAGGAAGCCAGCAGGTGCCTGGAGGGCAGGCTTGGGAGCTTGGGCCTCATGCTGAGGTCCCCTGGGAGCTACCCACAGGCTTTAGTAGAGGAGACACTGCTGTGTAAGGACACAGGGCCCGTCTGAGGATCAAGAGGAGACACTGCTGTGTAAGGACACAGGGCCCGTCTGAGGGGCAAGGAGAGCTGGGATCAGTAGAGCCCTGGAGCTCGAGGCCCCAGCAGCTCTGGCACCCCAGGAAGCCCTCACCTGGTACACGGTGGGCAGGATCCAGCCATTCTTCTTGCACAGGGTACAGATCTCGGCCACCTCCCAGGCTGCATAGTTGGAGAGGCCAAGCTCCACAAACTTGCCCTGTAGGGGAGAAGCCGGGTGAGAACCAGCTCAGCCCAGGAATGAAGCAGGGGAGACTGGGGTGGGGACCCAGGAGAGGGTTCTTCCCAGCTCCACTCTCCCGGCAGCATCAGCATGAGGGCAGATAGAGACTACCTCCCACCCTCACCTCCTGGTGCAGCTGCTGACATGCGCACAGTGTCTCCTCCACGGGGGTGCCACGGTCAGGTGCATGTAGGTAAAAGAGGTCCACTCTGTGACACTGCAGCCGCTTCAATGATTTCTCCAGCTGGGACCGGAGGCTGTCAGGTTTCAGTGTCTTTCCATCCCAAGGGTTGGCCTTGGTGGCAATTTTCACTTGGAGGTAGAATATAAGAGTATCAGAGCTACTTACTGGCCACGTGACTCTGTGTAGCAGACACCTCTGCCTAGTATTAGCTACAGTGCCACAAGCTTCTTTCCCCTCCATAATTCAGCTATACTACATTAGAAGTAGCAGGGCTTGGCTGAGTTCACTTCCAGCCAAGGTCAACTGACTCCAATGCTTCTCCTCTGAATTAACCATTTGTTCTTTTCTGCAGAAGTTAAGCTAGTGTCTTCATTCTATAGTCCTGCTTACAATACGTGTTATCAGCATGTGTCCCAAGGGCTGCCCAGGTTCCCACCTTGCCACGCTTGTAATGAATAAACACTGGATATCCTTGGTGTCTTTGTCTTTGCTGCCCAGAGCAGCTGACATCAGCCCAAGACCCAGCTTCTCTTGAGTCTCTGTCTATGTTTTTGTTCCCTCTTTCCTATCTTGCTGACATCATTCTGGTTCGCAGGAGACCAAGACCCACAACTGGAGTTTTCAGTAATGTCTCTTATAACCCTGATAAATTACTGAAGTTCCCTGAGCCTTATTTCCCTAATCTGTAAAATGGGGTAGCAATAATTGAACTGTCCTCACACAGAAGTCACAGGGATTAAACAATGTTTTAAATTGAAGTTCTCAACATTCACTTTTGTTCCAGGCACTATCATCAGTCACCAAACTGCTGGTGGTGCCAGACCCTGCACAAGGGACTGAGAGTGCAGAGGCAAAGTGAACACACTAGATCCTTGCCCTCCAGGAGCCCACAGTCTGCTGGTCAGTGCAGCAGACAAATGAACTCAGCACTACTGGAGCCCCTAGGAGAGGCACGAGGCCAACCCTGGAATCTGGGTAAGGCTTGCTCTAGGCTAGAGGCGGTGAACCTATGGCACCCGTGGCCCAGTGAAAGCTCTAAGAGGTCCCCCCTCACTGCTCTAGATGATGATCCCAATCTGAGTCCCCAGGATGTAGTCTAAGCTAACAAGGAAAGGACAAACAATGTCACAGAGACAAGCAAACACAGATGCGAGGCTGGACGGTTCCAATTCTGAGTCTGTAAAGGAAACCTGGGAAGAGGGCACAGATCTGATCCCAAAGGTTCTCAGACACCATCCCAGTGAATCTGAATTAGATCACTCACAGGTTTTGTCAGGTGTGAACCAGGCAGCAAGTTCGCTGTGTTTGCAGTATAGAGAAGGAACTCAAGGAGGCGGCCTGGAAGCAGGGAGACCAGGACAGAATCTGGCTCTTCAAGGTATTGATCAATTGGAGTTAGGGGCACCCTGAGCAGAAGGTAAGTACAGACCCTCCTCCTCCTCCTCCCAGACTGTAGGAAGCATGCACATCCATACATCCACTGCAGAGGCACCACCCCCAGGAGAACACCACAGTGTTCTGCCATTCAGGAAGCTTGGAAGTGAGTTAACTTAGAAGCTGTCTGGACTGATCAGTGGATGGGTTTGGCACTTTTTCCTCTTGGCTGAGTTAACTCAGCAAGTCAGAGGGGTGTCCTCAATCACGTGGGACAAGGGAGAGAAGTCCAGAGTTCCTCCCCTCATTGCCCCCCAGGCATTCTTGGTGTGAACTTTGCCTCGGGTGTGAACAGCATCTCTAGCCCAGTGAGCTCCAGGCCTCAAAGAAAAAAGCAGGGAAGGCTTGGAGAAGAAATACCACTTCAGAAACAGAAGGTTCACTATCAACCAGATGCAGCCAGGTCAACTAGTAAGTGCAGACTGGAGAGACACATTCCCATCTGTCCAAATTGTGGATCTAAGAAGATGCATAGAGGGTCACTCCACAGGCATGGGAAGAAGGAGCCTCAGGATGGCAAAGAGGGGGCCCCACTACATGCCAGGGACCCTTCTGGTACTTCCAATGGCACCAAGCTAAGGAGGGACAGGACACACACACCCCCACTGAGCCACACCTGCCCACACTGTGCAAGTCAAGTCTGCACAGCTATTCCCCAGCTTCTAATGCCCGTTCTCTTGTTTTCTCTCTCCCAACAGCAAACTACTACAGGAAACCTTTGAAGGCTCGGCTCCAGAGTTTTCTAAGCCTTCCCTACTCCATCTTTCTGAGCCTCTCTCTTCTGCCCACTCCAGAAAGCAGTGCTCCAGTCTTCCCCATTGGTCTCCCTAGGGGGCTAGTCGCCTTCCCTCCTCTAGCCCCATGATAAAGCCCAGCATAGAACACCTCCACCTCCACCACCCCTACTTCCCCAGTTGGGGCCCTGGCATCCCCACACTTCTCCCTGAGACCTGGAAGCACTGCCAACTACAAGGAACAAAGTCTAGGGACTGATCAAAGACTGGGATAGACAGGGTGCTCAGAGAATGCATGGGTGGTCAGGGTCGGGTGGAGTGGAGAGGCGCAGAGCCTGGGTGAGGGGACACCTGCCAGGGGCTGCAATGGAGGTAAGGAGATGGAAAAGACAGAACTGGCTCAGGGTGTGGTGGGGCCTGTGGAGCTGGAACCCCCAAAGGAGGAAGCAGAGGAGCTAAGGAGCCACAGCAAAGCACCATCCAGTTTTCCAGGGCTAGATGCACCTGAGGAGTTGGAGATTCACAGGGCTGTGAGGAAGTAGAGAGGAAGTTGCCAACCCAGGACTAGGACAAAGCTACAGGTGCTGAGCCCAGCTGGCGTGCAGCTGGGCAGGGGTCAGCTCTGCACTGTGCAAGAGTGAGGGAGTCCAAGGGAGGCCGTTACCTCTGCAATCTGTGTTGCCCAGCCCGAGCCCCAGGCCGCCCAGGATGGTCTCAGACTGGCCGTCGCTGTACATGAAGGCCGTGTCCAGCTCCGTGTGGCCGCGCTCCTGGAAGGCGCGCAGGGACGCAGCGCTGGCGGACACGTCCATGCGGCGCCCCATCTCCATGGTACCCAGCACCGTGGCAGGCTGGACCGGGGTACCCGCGGTGGCCCGTGGCGGCGGCGACTTGGACATGAGGAGTGTGCGGGAGTCTGTCAGCCCGGAATTTCGAGCGCAGAACACTGCAGCGAGGTTCACAGCCCGAGAAGTTGGGCGCAACATCCGGACTGCGCCTGCGCACGTAGCCGCTTCAAGCCCCGCCCAGGCGGGAGGGGCGGAGCTTGGAACAGGTTAGGGAAGGAAGAGAAAACTCAGGGCGCTGAATGGAGCACACAGAGTGCCTGCGAGGCCTCCAGGGATGGTCTGCCAAGTACGGGCTGTGAGAGGACGAGTCGCGCGGCCTTCAGAGCGGGGCGGAGGTGCCTGGTCAGCTGACCCAGAGGACTAAACCCAGAAGCCGGATCCCGCGGCGGATCCTAAGGTGGTGAGGGGGCTTGGGGGCTCCCCGCAGGTCACACGACCGGGGTCGGGACTCTTGAGGCTTCCTGCCACGTTTTCCTCCCGCCCCTGCTCTGTCGGGAGTTTCTGTTCCCTCCAGCGGCGAGAGATTTGGGGACGAGGCGCGGGCTTGCTTGGGGCAGCTTCTTGGGTTCGGGGGCTTTGTCCACCTCGGAGACGGCGAGCAAGGCGGTCAAGCCACCCTGGGCAGGGTTGGGTCCGTGTCCCCTTTCACCTGCTCCTGTGGCCAATGGCTTCTAGTGGCTTTGTTTTCCTGCGGTAGACCGAGGGAGGGCACTGGCCCAGCGGCTGCCCTGTCATTATCCCTCTAAACTGGTGGTGGCCGGAAGGCCTGGTGCAGGTGGAATCCCCAAGCCGGGACGCCGCCCCGCCACATTCTCCCCAGGTCTGCCCAAGCCAAGTGTAGGGCAGGGTGCCAAGAGTGCAGGGCTAGTGTGGGTTTAGATATGTGAGGACTGGCCAGGGTCATGGTGGCAAGTCTTGTCCATTCAACACTTACCAAAGAATACTGTGTTTCCGAGACCCTGGGGAGGGGAGAGAAGTTACAGCAGGAACTGTCATAGCCTCCGTGAATATTGCTGTGAGTGTTCCCCACTGAAATCGCGTGGCCTGGGTTATTTCAGTGAGCCCTGCATTCAGCCTAGGAGGTAGGCACTTGCATTATTTCCCCCGAGTTACAGATCAGAACGCTGGGGCTCCATCACTTGCCCAGGATTTCTAGACCAGCAGCTGGACCAGCAGCTAGACAGACAGATTCACTTTTCTCCTTAGTCCTAGGCCCTTTGAGCTCAGTTTTCGTCTTCCTTTCCTTTTTCTTGTAATTTCTTTCACTCTTTTCACTTTCTTTCTCTTCTTCTCTCTCTTTTCTTCCCTGCGGTTGCTCTGTCTCTCAATATTTTCTGAACTTTTACTGTGTAGCTTTTACTGGTAAGCCTAGCTGCTGAGACCAGGAAAGGAATAACCACGGCGAGGGGAGAGGTGGGTGTTCAAATGGTTGCTGAGGACCTTCATAAGCCTTCTTCAGGTGTATAGTCCAGGGAAGGGGAGGAGGTGACAGGTTAGATACAGCTGGCTTTTTGCAAAACCTCTTGGAGAGGGCCATTTAGAACTGGGTCATAGTATCTCTTTAACCGACCCTGTGTGGAGAAGGACATTTCTAGGTGGAGAGACAGTGTGTGAAGACACCTGGGATTCTGAGATGACTCTTTGCAGACCCGGGGCAGGAGGTAGAGTTAGAAGGTCAGTTCTTGGGTTGCCTTGGGGCCTTGTCTCAAGGAATGTGGACTCTATCCAGTAGGCTAAAGTGGACAGTGGGTCTGCTTTGGTGGGAAATGCCTCTTTGGCTTTGCTTTGAGTCCGGGAGAAGGGTTGGGTGTGGATGGAGAGGCTCTTTCCAGCTCAGCCTTTCTCAAAGTACATGGTGTGTGTGTTGGAATTCTTGAAGAACCCAGAATCTCTGTCCGCATCATTTCTTCCTTACCCCAGTGAGAGAGAAGCCCCAGAATGGTCCAGGTACTGGGTTTTCGTTCTCATAACAATCACTGCCGAGTATTAAGTCGGACACTGGGCTGAGAGTTTTAGGTGCACTTTGTCAGCACAGCCATCCAAGGATGGAGTGTCATTAGCTCCATTTTATAGACAGGCTCCAATAGGTTATATTGCTCACCAAAGCCACTCAACCACATCTGTGTATGGGGACAGTGTCCTCTACCCTGCTGGGAAGTTGTAAGGATGACAGCGTCCAGATATGTGATGGCTGAATCTACCAGAGGAGGGTGGGGGAAGGCAGTCTGGGGGGGGGGCGATTGTATTAAAGGACTTGGTTTGAAATCCCTTTGGCATTACAAAGAGGCAGTTCCTAACCTGGACTGTATTAGTATAGGGTAGCCTTGCAGCTGACAGTGACAAGGCATCAGGTAAATGCTTCCAGCATCAGCTATGCTGATGGTCATCAAGGAGGGCCACTGAGATCCAGGAAGAGCCTTTCCACCCCCACTGTGCAGGCTCCCCGTACCACAGTGAGCCAGATAGACAGTGACCTGGGCCCTAGCTCCCACAGCCAGTCACGTTAGGGCTGAGACTTACAACTTCCTGAGAAAAGGAGCTGACTTGCTTCCTCTCTTCTTCTGAGGCTCCCTGATCTCTGCGACCTCAGCAGTTCCATGGGTCCAGCCAGGGCATTGCTTTATGAGGAGCAGGGCTTCCAGACAGAAGTGGGAACGAAGGTACAAGAGGGAGCCACCACCTGGGTGAGGAAACCCCCGCTACTTAGCACAGTAAGAAAAGGGGAAGCCAGCTTTTTGCTCTTCGGGAGCTGGGCAACCATGCCTTACCCACAGGAGATTCTGCACACCCAGGGACAAAACCGCCTGGGGCAGTGGAGTGTGGTGGCTTTGAGCAGGGGTCTAGGTCTTGGTCCTGGGTATGACCTTTTTGATTTCTGTTGGGGTAGCCCTGGCAGAGCACATCCTTGCGGGTGGTCTCAGGTCCCTGCTGGGTGTATCAGTAGTCCCCACTTCCCCGAGTGGGGAGGACAGGCTGCATTAATCCATGCCAGGTGCTCAGCCTGGAGCTGGGGAGGAGCTGAAGTGTCAGGGTGGTGGCGGTTATCATCGATACAGAGGTGGCTCCAGCCAGGCCCCCCTCTCCCACGTCAGTGACTGCTCTGCTCTCTCTTCAGGGTGCCCAGGCACTGGGAGGAGGTGTCTCCACTCAGCTGGATTTTGGCTTGGGAGGTGACTGTGGATTCCTTCCCAGTAGGCGTCCCACAGGCCATGTGAGCTCCTTGGGGAATTCAGGCTCAAGAACCTCAACTTGTATCCCAGCTGCCAGGGCAACCCTGGGGGGATCACCTTCTCATTCTCATGTGACTGTCATGTGGGGCAGTTTATGAGAGCATGAACTGGACAGGCCTGGCTTTGCACACCCTCCCAGAGTAATTCACAATAACAACAGCAAAAAATGGATTCAACCTCAATGTTTGTGCAAATGCTCCTGTCCCTGACTGCAGGTTCTGGGCTCCCCCTGTATGCTTGTGGTTGCAGGTGCTTACTTTGATCTGTGTGCCTGGAGGCCTGTTGTGTCCCCACTGGCAAAAACTATGTCTTTTATTTTTTTGGTCCTGGGGATCGAACTCGGGTCCTTTTGCTTGTGCAGCAGGCGGCGAAACCACTGAGCTAAATCCCCAGCCCAAGGACCATGTCTTTTATCTTTCTCTTGTCCTGGCACTTGGTTAGGGCCAGGTGATGGGGCTGGGTTAGGTTAAGGTTGGAGGGGGTCGGTGAATAGGGGCTGGGCCTCCCACAGCTGAAGGCCTGCTCTCTTTCTCTCTCTAGAAGGAACCCTCGCCAGCCTCAGTGCACCAGTGTCCGCTTTCTCTCCTGTGTGGTCCCCCCAGGCCAGGACCCTCTTTCTGCAGCCATGCTCTGGAGGAAACTGGGTGCCAGCAACTTCTCCAGCTGTCCCAATGGCTCCATCCTGTGGATATGGGACGTGTTTCATGAGTGTGTCCAGGACGGCTGGGACAAGGCCAGCGTGAGCCTGGGCCTGATCTCCATTCTCTGCTTCGCTGCTTCTACCTTCCCGTGAGTCATGTCTGGGTGGCTGGAACAACCAGGGCTAAGGGGTGGGACTGTGGTTTGAGGCCATGATGGGCCTGTGTAGACTGTGTAGCCCAGGTATGCCACCCCCATCCAATCACAGTCACTTACTTCCGGTTTGCTTGGGAGGGGCCTGAATGGAGGCACACACACCCCCACCCCGCCCCTCTGTACAGCCACCTGGT
>NW_004624764.1:4459971-4480542 GCF_000247695.1 Heterocephalus glaber
GGTCGTCGCTCGGCCCCCGCCCCGCCCCCACCCCCACCCCTGCCAAGCTCTCCCGCTGGGGATTGCTGATACAGAAAGCATAACCTTTGCTATGGTTTACTGAGTGTCCTCTCTGGACCTGGCTTAGGTCTAAGTGCTGAATATGTTTTTACCTGTTTTGGTCCTGACAGCAAGCCTGTGGGATTGGTACAGTGACTTTTCTATTTTACAGATAAGGGAACCGAAACCCAGGGAGGTGAAGTACTGTGCTGTAGTTTACACAGTTAGTAAGAAGGGGGTGGGGCGCAGGAGGGCTGGGGTACATCCAAAATGGCCTTTGTCCTCAAAGCATGGATGGTTTGGTGGTGGAGACAACAGCACTGAATACAAAATGCTGATGATGACGGGGTACAGACACACCGTGTAACAACGCAGGAGTCAGGACTGGCTACCCTCAGCAGCCAGGTGTGTTGTCACACACCTGTGATCCTGGGAAAGATTGCGAGAAGCTGAGGCAAGAGGATTGCAAGCTCAAGCCTAGCCTGGGCAATTTAACAAGACCCTGTTTCAAAATAAAAAATGGGATAAGGATGTGCCTCAGTGTGAAGGATCTGGGTTCAATCCTCAGTAGTAAAGGAAAAAAAAAGATAATCTGGAAGTGACAAAAAAGAAGGACCAGAAGCCTGAGTCCAGCAGAGTCGGACTGTTTGGTGTCTCCATGAGGAGGAAGACGGCTGGGTGCTGGAGGAAAGTCCAGGGAGGAACCATTTCCTGAAAGTGAAAGATGAAGAGGGGGTGTTTGGGCCTCGGAGGGGGCAGCAGGCATCTGGAGATGAGTCTGGAGGAAGGGAAAGCAACTTTGTGTGGGCGTGGTGTCAGACCTGGGGCTTGGAGGGCACATGTTGAAGGATGTGGGTTGTTATCAAGGAGCCTGGATGGTTCTTGGCAGTTTCTGGCAAGACTGAAATTTTAGAGAGATCCCAGAGAGGATGGATGGCTCTGGGGGAACAAGGCTGGCTTGGAAGGCCAAGAGAGTCAGGGCCCAGTAGGAGATGGAAGAGGGACCAGTGGGTAGAACCGGAGGGTCAGTGCCCACCCCTCCTCTAATTTTAGGCTTGGGCGGTGGGTGGGAGGAGGTGCTGTTTAGTTTCTTTCCTTATCTTTTTGGTGCTGGGGATCAAACTGAGGGTCTCACATGCTAAGCTGGCTCTCTACCTCTGAGCTACACCCTCAGCCCTTCCTCCCCTCCCTTCCTCCTTCCTTTCTGCCTCCCTCCCTTTTCTCCTTCCTTCTTTCCTTCTCTCCTTTTTCTTTCTGGGTCTTCATGGGTACCTGCATGCAGATGGTTAAAAGGAAGTTTGTGGAACTGGGGGTTTAACCCAGTGGTAGAGCTCTTGGCCAGCATGTGGGAGACCGTGGGTTTGGTCCTTAGTACTGCAAAGAAAGAAATCTGAACAGTAAATGCTGTGTGTATAATGGTTAAGCACAAGACCAGAGGCTCGGGCCGGGAGAATCTGAGCTGTGTGACAGCACCCTCAGTCCACAGTGGAGGGCCCATGACCGCCCTGACCTCAAGGGGAACTGGGAAGACTAAGGAGCCAGTGCCCACGGAGGGCTCTGAACTGTGCCTGAGACACCCCCGGCCCCAGCAGCCTTGGCTCATGCTCAGCTTTGGCCTCAAACTTCCACCTGGCCACAGGTCCAGAAAGTGGGTCCCAGCACCAAAGAAAGACCTTTAGGAAAATAGTGGGGGATCCAAAGTACTGGAACTCTTGCTACTGAGTTACAGGCTCCTCACCTCTCCTTCTCTGTTGCCCTTTGTGGTTTGGCCTATCTTATCATCGACTGATCCTGGAGCTGGAGCAAGGTACAAACTACCCTCACCCTGCTCTCAGTACCCCTCATTGGATTCAGAAATACAGGAGGGCTGGGGATGTAGTGCAGAAGTAAAGTGCTTGCCTAGCATGTGCAAGGCCCTGAGTTCTGTCCCCAGCACTGCAAAAATGAAACAGAACAAAAAGAGCCAGGGAACCTGTAAAGTGGTTCTCAGGGCCTGACACCAACTTCCAATCCCCATATAGCCCCTGAGTCCCCTCTGGGATCCCAGGGGATGGCAGGGCAGAATCTGAGTGAGGCTGAGGGTCTCTCTGGCTGTAGTCACCCAGGCTAGAAGGGATTCCCCCAGGTAAAGGGCAAAGAAAGGTCATGCAGACCCTGCTACCAGGAAGGACCTCCCCCCAATCCCCAGGCCATCTCCTATTCTAGGGTTCATGGGGGAAGTTTCCTTGTTGGCCCTCCGAGGCAAGGTGCCCTCACGGCCATGGTCCCCTGAGCTCATGTCCCCTCCTCTCCACAGACAGTACATCAAGGCCTGCAAGACAGGCAACATGGACCAGGCTCTGTCAGTGTGGTTCCTCCTGGGCTGGATTGGCGGAGACTCCTGCAACCTCATTGGTTCCTTCCTTGCTGACCAGCTGCCCCTACAGGTGAGTGCAGGGTGGGACAGCCAGGGGCAGCTAGGGCAGAGGCATTGGGATCAGGCAGCAGGAGAAGAGGCCCAGGCCTCAGAATCCTGACCCATCGGTCCATCCACTTCGGATCTGCTCCTGGAGTGCTGTGTGACAGTGGGGAAGTCACTGCCCCTCTCTGTGCTTCCAGTTTCCCATCTCCAGTCTGAGCACTTCCAACCCCTGGGGTCTTTTGCTTTTGAGGAGCTACAGCTCCAACTTAAGGTGTCAAGGTACAGGACCCTGGAGGCAGAAATGAGTTTTTCCTTGGGACCCTCTGATGTCATCATCCTCCCTTGGCCAGGCACAGCTGAGAATCACAGGAAGTACTATCTTCTGTAGTAGGACTGAGGTCCTGACTGGTAGAACCGGCCACAGATTCCTCGGCACCTCCTGGGGCTGGGCATTTGGCTGAGCCCTTTGCCTACATGGTTTCTCCCTCTGCCAGGCAGGAACCATGATCCCTCCTCCTAGGTGAGGAAACAGAGGCTCAGTGGTAACGCCGCAGGGCCAGTCCTGAGTCTGAGGCTCTTTTCTCCCGCAGAGCTACACAGCTGTGTACTATGTCCTGGCTGACCTGGTAATGCTGACACTCTACTTCCACTACAAGTTTAAGAAACGCCCCTCTCTGTGTGAGTACGGGGTGCTCTGGAGCAGACTCCCTCCTGGCAGCCTGGGGGGCCTGGAACTTGTGAGGAAGCAGGTTTCCCATTGCTGGGTGATAAGCCAGGCCTCAGAAAGGCCTTATCTAAAAGCCTGAGTTCATGGGTCAAGATAGTGACTGGAGGGCAGTGAGCACATCCGGCCCAGACCACAGGGAGTTCTGCTCGCTCTGCTCCCATTCAGCCAATGTGGCTCAGCTCCTCCCCTGTGTCTGGCTCTGGGCTTGGAGCTGGGAAAGGAGGACGAGTCCACAGACTGCCGCTGCCCTCCGGGATTCAGAAGGGGCAATATACAAGGTCAGCTCAAGGGTGAAGAAGACATGGGGAGGCCTTAGGGAAGGAATTGTGTCGTTGGCATTTCCTCTTCCGGACTCTGCTGTCCTCATTGTTTTACCTTTGCTACCCTAGGAGAAGGGTACTATTGACAGACTCATTCTACAGATGAGGAATTAAAGCTCAGAGAGGTTAAGATCACTTGTCCAAGGTCACACAGCTACTGGGGGTTATGGCTGGGATGCCAACCCCAGTCTCTCTGGTGCACGCAGATATGGGACTTTGGATTCTCTGTTGCCTCGTGTCTAGTGTCTGCCCCCATCAATTCCGTGCTCTTGTTCATCTCTGGGACCGTGTGTATCACACCACTGCTGAGCAGCACTGGCCCTGTGGCTGCCCCTAGGGAAGCCTTCCAGGGGCGGATGCTCCTGTCCGTGGAGCCCGGCAATAAGGTGAGGTGGGGGTAGGCTGGGTGTGGGTTAATGGGTGGGGGCTGGTTCTCCCCCACAGCTGCCCCCTGCAGGTCACATGGGTGTTTGGTGGAGAAGGATCACCCTTTCGGCCCCTGCAAGGCTCTGAGTACTCCCTCCTGTCCCTCCAGCCCTTTACAAAGCAGGAGATCATTGGCTTCGTTGTTGGTTCTGTGTCCAGTGTGCTGTACCTGCTCTCGAGGCTGCCACAGATCCGCACCAATGTGAGCCTGCTCAGGGGTGGGCCCGGTTGGAAGGAGAGTGACCCAGTGGCTCAGGCCTCTGGGTTAAGGAGCGGCATGGTACAGGAGTCTTTGTCCAGAAGGCCTGGCACCATCCTCACTGGTAGCTTGGCAAGCTAGTCCAACTCTCTGAGCCTCATTTTCTGCCTGTGGAAGAAAATGAGCCAGGAGATAGATCCCTACCACAGAGGGGTACCTGAGAGCTGTGTGTGTCCCAGGAGTCAGAGGTCAGAAGAGAAGGACCATCTCAGAGCTTAGAGGCAGGAGAGGAGGAAGGGAGGGGAGGGGAACAGGGATGGGGAGGCTTGCTGGGCGGTAGGAGTCTGTGGGGCTGGAGAGCAGAGCATTGTGGGGCCAGCAGGTATGTGCAGCCATGGTCTCTGTGGACCTGGGTAGGGGCTTGAGAGAAGAGGTCAGAATGAGATCAGAAGTGGTTAGAAGTGGTCTGGATGGGGCTGGTCTGCGTACCAGTTCAGAGTGTATACAGTGCAATGGACCCAGTGGACATGTGAGCAATAACAATCCAGAGTGACAGGAGTCCTCTTTCACCCCCAGTTTCTTCGGAAGTCAACCCAGGGAATCTCTTATTCACTGTTCGCGTTGGTAATGCTGGGGAATGCACTGTACGGGCTGAGTGTGCTGCTCAAAAACCCCGAGGTGGGCCAGAGTGAGGGCAGCTACATGCTGCACCACCTGCCCTGGCTCGTGGGCAGCCTGGGTGTGCTGCTGCTTGACACCATTGTATCCTTCAGTGTGCACAGGGCAGGTGGGGCAGGGTGGGCTGAGCAGCCTCTGCCTACACACAGCCCTGCATTCATTACCTGTCTAGCCATCCACCCGTCCCTACATTTGTCCATCTACCCACCATCCATCCATCTCTTCTCTCATCCATCCACCCACCTACTCACCTATCTAGCCTCCCATCCACCTATCTGTCAGTTCATGCATCCTCCCATCTGTCCATCCATTCAAAGAGTGCATAACCCCTGTGGGCCAGGCACCTGACCCGGCACTAGACCAATCAGTGAGCCAGAACAGAATTTCCCTGGCCTGGAGACACAGCTTGGTGGACAGTCCTACAGGACACATGGCTTATCCTTCCAGTGGCACCAAGTGCTGCAGGGAAAGACGAGAAGAGTGCATTACCATGGGATTGTCCTGGCCTAGAGGGTAAACAAAGGCTTCTGCAAGTGTCTTTTAAACTGTGGCCTGAGCAAGAAGAAGTTGGTCAGGCAAAGGCAAGGGAGAAAGTTCCAGGCACAGCTTGTGCAAAGGGCCTGAGGAATAGAAGAGTCCATCCAGGCTCTGGGAATGAAAGCTAGAACATAGAGTAGTCACTCTTGAGTTAAAGTCAGAAAATCCTGGGTTCAAATCCTGCCTCCTCCACTGCTTCCTAGCTGTGTTGACACAGCAACCTGTCACCCTCTCTGTGCTTTTATATCTTCATCTGAGTTAAACAGTTGCTGCCTCACCAGGATCCTGGGTAGTGATGTCAGATAATGTATCTGAAAGCTCTCCCCCTGTAACCCAGCACTCAGTGAGTGCTGAGGAAATGTTTGCTAAAGGGCTGCACAGGACATTATTTGGGTCTTGTGCAGGAGAAAGTAAACGTTGCCCTTGTTTCAACACTTCCTGATTCTGCAAGGGATATAATGAGAGAGGGGAGCTGTGCTGAAGGATGGAGGGAGGCAGGTGGCAGGGCAGGTCCTGGACCAGGCCCTGGGAGGCTGGAGAGGAATGGGGTGTGGCTGGGCTGGGGGACCAGGAGGGCACTCAGAGTGGAGGACCCAAGGTTGGGAGTCGTGGCTGGGCTCCCACCTGCAGGGGGGAAGCGGTGTGAGAGAGAGGGAAGAGGAGGCACGGCCCCATCCCCACCCAGGCAGGCCCAATTTCTGCTGCCTCTCGGCCTTAACGTGGGCCTCAGATCTCCATCCAGTTCCTGGTGTACAGGGACGTCATAGAAGCTGCCTCCCTGGAGCGCGAGCCCCTCCTGTCCAGCTGCGCAGGGCCAGAATGAGCCCAGGACTACGGAGACTTCCAGATTCCAAGCCCAGAAGGAGAGATGCGGGCAGTGACATTGCCCAGCTGCCCCACCCCTGGTGCTTCTGACCCCTCCAGATGGATTGACTCTCCCAGAAGTAAGACAGCCCCGGGGCTGGCCCGCCCAGCAAACACTTCCCGGTCAAAGGCAGCTGCTCTAACCTCGGAGACGCCCACCTACCTCATTCTGCCTGTGTAGGCCTGGGGGCCACGCCACCCAGGACTGTCTTGAGGACTGATATAATCTAGTAAACGTACCTTCCAGCGAGGCCTGTCCCTGCTGCTGGTCCTTGGGTGCCAAGGTCTGAGCTGTTCCAGAAACAGCGGTAGATGGGCGGGGGGGGGTGAGGGGTGAGGAGGGGAACCGTGTCTGCCTGTACCCCGGCCTGGCCTCCCAGCGTCCTTGGCTTCTTTCACCCACATCTCTGTGCCCTGTCTGTCACAGAAGGGCTGTTTGCAAAAAGCCATCCTGCAGGACAGCCAGGTCCTGGGACAGGGCTCACGGCAGTGGCCGTGGGCGATGGCAGTTTTTTGGGGAGGTTCCTCTGGCTGCAGACGAGGAAGAAGGCACTGGGCTCTGAGGCTCAGGCCCATCTAGCTTCCCCGCCCCATCTTCCTGTGCAGGGCTGGGAAGCCCATGTGTCCTGTGCCTGGGCTTCATCCCAATGGCCCCCTCTGCTGGGTGGAGTTGTAATGACCATTTTCGGATGGGAAAGCAGGCTTAGGGGACAAGGTGCCCAGTTAGGGGTGGCAGCGGTTTGGAACACATTAGTTCCTCCAGTCTCTGGGCCGGCCTGGGCTGCAGGAGAGGTACCCCGGGTCCTGGTCACTGCCTGCAATGGCTGGCACATGTTTCAGGTCCAGGGCTGAGATCTGGCCTGATGGTGGTGACCTGGGGCCAGGTAGCACCCTTTCTAGCCTGAGGACCTGTGGGGTCTGTGTGGCAGCATGAACCTCAAGTGCAGGCCTGAGCTGAAGCTGGGTGGGAGGAGAATGAGGTCACACAGCCCCTGGCCCCGGAAGCCCTGTCAGGTGAGGGTGCACAGTCCCTGCCTGTGGGAAGTGCTTGTTTGGGGGTGGGAACTCTTGCTATCAGACATGGCCCAGCTCACCAAGAGCTGTGTTCCCTGCCTCAGGAAGGCCTGGCTGATGGGGGAGACATGGCCCTCGCCCCGTGAGTGCCTGTTCTGTGGAGCAGATGTGGTCCCTTCCCTCAGGGAATGCCTGGTTTGTGTGGCTTATCCTGACCTTGAATCCTCAGCCTTGGAAGGCCCACAGAGGAGTCACACTGGCAAGGCTGGAGGAACCTGGTGGCCTCTCCCAGGGCGTCATGTTCATACCCTGGCTCTGATGCTTGGTCAGGGAAGACCTAGTGACATACCCAGTTGACAGGAGTGGGGGGGGGCACAGACTTCGAGGTCCTACACCTGAGCTCCAAGCATGCCCAGCCACTGGCAAGCCCCGTGACTTGGGCACCTGTCCCCAGCCTCAGTCCCTTCAACCCATGAGACCAACAATAATGGCATCAGCCTCAGGACATAGTTGTTTTTTTTTAAGTCACAGACAATTTTTATCATTCTCTGATTAGATAAGGAGAAAAAAAATGAACTCTTGGGTAGCAGAAAGAAGCAAGTGTCTTTGAGAGTGTGGCATTTGAGAAAGGTACTCAGTTGCCGTGCATTTCCATTGTTTTTCCATGGCAGAACATATGGCAGAGACTTGGGAACTGGCATGCCTGAAGCCAGGTTGCTCTTATGTTCCGTAACTATGTTGCTAGCAGGACTGTTGTTGCCACAGAAGCTGGCTGTGCCCCAGACAAATGGGGTGCTAGTTTGTTCCCACAAATCTTTGCCCCAATCTTCATCGCAAGGGGGACATTGCCACGTGCTCTCAGCCGGTGTCTTGTCCAAGGTTTCTGGTCTGGTTGACCACGTTCTGCTCAATGCAACTGTTGTCATCACAGCTTGAGATATGGTGACTGATTTTGGCCCAAGGAACCTGGTGATGAGCATCAAGGGACAAATAGCCAATTTGTTTGCAACATCAGGATGATTCTTTGTGCATTGATAAGATGATAAGGAACCCTGCAGGCCCTGATCTGGTGGGTTTTATCACAGGGACACTGTAATAGCTTTTCAAGGTCCAAGGAGTCAATGTAAGTGTCTTCCATACTGAAAATGAAGGAGCTGATTTCAAGTGCTTGCAGGTGGATTGTTCTGGAGAAGCCAAGCCGGACTCAGGGCCCTTTCCTACCTCAGCAGTGCCACACTTGCCCCACGGCCACTTTGCCCCATCAGGACATAGTTGTTTTTTGTTTTTGTTTTTGTACCAAGGATCGAACTCGGGACCTTGCGCTTGCAAGGCAGGCGGCAGAACCACTGAGCTAAACCCCTGGGCATACCAGGACACAGTTTTGATGTTGAATTGAGGTGTGCTTGTGGCACCTGGGACGGGGAGGTAGACACACGATGGCTCTGTTAGCTTATCCTGAGGGAACTGGGACAGTCACCCCCAAAAGTCACTGCTACAGCAGGCCACATTTTAACTTCTGAGTGAGGTGCCACTTATGAACCAGCAGCCCACAGACACAAGGACCTGCCCCTCCTGGCCCAGGGGTAGGCTGGTGACTTCCCCAGGGAGCCGAAAGGATGGGCCCAGCGGTCCAGTCCTCTGAACTTGAGCCCAGGCCCCACTGGTTATTTACTGCACCAGGGATGTCCTGAAGTCACAGCTGAGACAACATGACCTTTAGATCTCCCCTTCTGTAGGAAGGCAAAAATCCTCAGCTCACCCCTCAGTCCATCCCTTTTTCTGTCTGACTTTTGACTTTATTATAGTCAAATGGCTACCAGGATGCAGCCAGGTACTGAGCACTATTGAAAAAAGCATTAAACTGGGGCCGGGGATTTAGCTCAGTGGTGCCGCTGCCTGCCTCGCAAGGGCAAGGGCCAGAGTTCGATCCCCGGTACCCCCCAAAAAGAAAGAAAAAGCATTAAACAGAGTGTTGTGGCTGGCGTTATCTTTCCCTGTGGCTTAATTCAGCTCAGGACTACTTATCTAGTCTTCCAGCCCCATGACAACCCTGAGGACAGTCACTTCCACTGTGTCCCCTTCCCCAGCCCTACTACTGTGGACAGAGACAGTCTGCCCTGTTTGCCATGTATCCCCAGTATATAATAGGTGCTCAATACATGCCTGAGACATTGTCCCTCGGGCTCTTGTTCCAGTGCTAGCTACTTGCGGCCATGTGGCACCCTTTCCAACCCGAAGACCTGGGGCTCCTTGTGCAGCATGAACACCAAGTGCAGGTCTGACTGGAGCCAAACTGGAGTGCAGGTGACAGGCATGTCACCAGCAAGCACAGAACTACTGAGCTGTACATGTTACATGGTTGAAGTGCATGGTATATGAATTATACTCCGTAAAGCACTTTGAGAAACAAGTTAGCTGTTAAGTACGGTAATATCTCAGCTCATGAATGCTTCTGTTTGCGAACAATTCAGTTCAGAAACAGAAACGTTTGCCAAAACTTTGCTTCCGTTCTTGAACTCCGCATCGGGTGATGAACATGACCATGGCCATCTTTTCTGCAGGAGTGAGAATGCAGACACCTTTCCCAGCATTGTGGAACAGATTATGCTCGTGACCCGAGGCACAGTGGGAAGGCAAGGGTGATGAGACTATAATTAGAGCTTGGGTTTCTACTCATATCTAGTCCAAAGTAATGGGAACGCCAGCTGGTGAAGGAATTCTGCAACCAGTCAGCTCCTAGGGAAGTCGAGGTTTCATTCACTGGAGGCTTAAAGGGTTAAATAGTGTAAGGATTTGTTTTCTAAGTCTGTCCACCTTACAGAGCATCTATGGAACACCTATTCCAAATTGTAGTTTCTTTTTTTTTTTGTACCGGGGATTGAACTCAGGACCTTGTGCTTTCGAGGCAGGTGGCAGAACCACTGAGCTAAATCCCCGGCCCTTCCAAAGTGGAGTTTCACAAGAGAGGTAGAGACAGTGACGTCAAAGTGTGTATCTACATGAGCAGAAAATAAGAATAGAAAATTCAGCCAAGCATGGCAGTCCATGGTTGTAATTCCATCACTCGGGAGGCTGAGGCAGAAGAATCATCTTCAATTTGAGGCCAACCTGGGCTACATAGTGAGTTCAAAGCCAGTCTGAACTATATACAGCAAGACACTGTCTCAAAAAAACAAAAAAAACTTAAAAAATGAAATCTATTTCACAAGCTTAATTTCTACATGAGTTTATATGAAAAAATGTTTATCTTCTAAAAAATTTGTAAAAGGTAAATGGAATATAAGTAGGGGAGATACAAATTATAACCAAACTATAAAACAGGAAAAAATAGCACCAGGTAGTTTGTCCTAAAGAACTATCTATTTAAATCAGGTACGGTGGCACACACCTGTGATCCCAGCATTGGGAGGCAGAGGCAGGAGGAACATTGAGTTTGAGGCCAGCTTGGGCTACATAGTGAGTTCAAGCCCAGCCTGAACTACATAGTGAGACCCTGTCTCAGAAAACAACCGCAAAAACCCACACAACTATCTGTTTAATAGATCATCTGCTTCCTAAAGGGTCACAAAGCGAGTTGCAAAATCTGAAACAAGGCCAGACACAGTGGCACATCCTTGTAGTCCTAGTTACTTAGGACACTGAGGCAGGAGGATCAACTGAGCCCAAGAATTTGATGTGAACCTAGCAACATAGTGAGATCCCATCTTAAAAAAGCCCAAAACAAAAAACTGCAACAAAAGTTCTCACCCAAAATACTTGTAGCTATGTGGGTTAGTTTTGAAGGAAATAACTACACCACAACATGTGATTAAGTAGTCTAGTTTCCTGAATAGGTTTTATGAATCTTAAATTACATGGAGAAAAAATAAAGTGAGATGTTTTGACTTCAACTTATGTAACGTTTAGTTTATAATATTTATACATTTTATAATATTGTTAGGAATGAAGCATATTTACTGGGTTTCCAGGCTGCTGTGGAGGCTGGGGAAGTAGCTGAGGGGAACAGCATGTACTTAGAATGCACAGGCCCTGGGTTCGATCCCTAGCACCAAAACACAACCGCCACCGCCACCAAGACCAAACCATCTCAGAGAGAGCAGGAGAAAGTGGCACCAGCTCTTGGAATTCAGACGAGCACCAGGAGCCTGCTGGGCATGGACAGCAGCTGGGGTTGGTGAGGCAGGCAGATCCAGGTGGTGGGGCTGTGATCCTGGCTCCCCACCTATGATCTGATGGGGCGGGGTTCCACCTGCTGCTTTGACTTGTGAGGGTTCGGGCCAGCTTGGGGCCCAGTGACCAGCCAGTCCTTAGTCTCTTTAGGGCTCACTGATTACCAGTGGGCACCCAGGGTGCCACACACTAAGCAGGCAACACAGGAAGCAATGACAGGCTGCAAGTTGATCACTGAAGGGAAGGAAACCGAGAGGCAGTGGTGTCTGGAAGGGTAGGAACCAAGGTGCTCCAGGCAGCAGTTCTGCCAAGGACCAGGTCTCTCAGGAGAGGCCATCTGCACTGGTCTGGCGGGGCCCTGCAGGGAATGAGGGACCACCAAAGGGGCATCACATGGAGGATGCATGGAGGTGAGGTGGCACCAAAAGAGAAGAGCAGCACCATCCTCTGAGGGCCTGCGCTCTTGGAGGTGACCAGTTGCTTAAGGGATGAGCTGAACGAACAGGAAAATCTTTTTTTTTTTGGTACCAGGGATCAAACTCAGGTCCTTGCGCTTGCGCAGCAGGCGGTGAAACCACTGAGCTAAATCCCCGGCCCTAACAGGAAAATCTTGGAGACAGGGAACCCAGGGCCACAGAACCTCCCCTGCAGGAAGGGCTGCAGAGGGAGATTTGGCAGTGGCGAGACCAGCTCCCCCAGACTATCCGCCTGAGCCCTCCCCAGTCCGGAAACACTGCATCCACAGCCCCAGGGTGCCAGACAGGTCTGTGCAAGCTCGGAATGAAAGGCGGGCTCCTGATCCAGGGCCCCTGCCACCACACTCTCCCCTTGGCTGCCTCCTGTCGTTTACCGACACCAGGGGCACCTCCAGGGGGCACCTGGTGAGCCCGTGGGGTAGGGGACATGGCCTACTGCTGCCAAACCCCAGCAGCCCTGTCACCTGCAGCCCACAGAGCCAGAGGGCTATCGCCACCCCTCACCCCAGCTGCCTTACACCATTTCCTCAGCCTCTCTTGGCTCCTGTGTCCTTCCAGCTTCCACAAGGGAGCAGGGACAGGAGTGGCCAGGAGGTGGCAGAAGCCTACAAGGTGGCCCTGAGCCAGGTTACAAGCTCTTGTCTTTGGCCATTTGATCCCTGCTGGCCCTAAGAAAGCCTAGGTCAGGGGCCACTGTCCCCATCTCACTGGCTTGACTCAGCATCATAAGACTAGAAGTGATGTCCCTGTGAAGACACCAGTGGGGAGAGCAAGACCAGGCCTGTCTTAGGTCACAACTTCTGGGATTCAAGTTTTTTCTGGTCACATGATATCACACCTATACACAAAAAACCTCATTTATTCTGTGCCCTGTGTATGCCAAGTACTGTGGTAATACAAGCCTATGAGGCTGTAGCATCCCTCCCAGGTCCTGGAAGGAAATGGCTCCATACGTTTGCCTCACCCATAGCCCATACTGCAGTGTCAGAGCCCAGGCCTGCCTCTCTCCAGCGTCCCGTCTTTTCCACCAGTAGTTTTGGGATCCATCATCTTAGTTATTTTTAAAATTTATTTTTATTTTTAACTTGTGGCAAGAGAAGCTAAACCCCCGGGGTACTAAAAGGAACTCTGAGTGGGAGGTTTCTCCTGTTGTTTGAGTTTTGCGGTGCTGGGATGGAACTGGGGCTTGGTGTGTGCTGGGCAAGCCCTCTACTGTGGAGCCCCCCCCAGCCCACCCCCAGGCCCATCCCCTTTCTCTCCCATGCTACTCCACATTCCATGAGGTGTTGCTTCAGACTGAGGGGAAGCCAGGACCAGGAGCTGGGGACCAGCGTTAATTGCACCCCAGTTTTTTTATTTATGGCCTGCAAGCCCAGGAAGGCAGAGGGGAAGGCTGGGAAGGGTGTGGCAGGCAGAGACCTGCTCTGGGCCATCTCTGTGGCACTGCAGGGCCTTAGGCCTGTCTGACTGCCACAGCTGGTTTCCACCCTGCAGTGAAGGGCACATGGCCAGATGCTACAAGCACCCAGTGGGGGTTGATGGCTCCCTCACCCTTGCTGTGGTCTTGCGGTTACTTTTTGGCCAAGATCAAGTGTAGCATGTTTTTATCAGTTTAATAGCTGAGGACAGTATGTCACAGGGACTTCTGGAGTTGAGAGGAGACAAGCTTGTTCCACCCACCGCACACCCCACCTAGAATTACAGTACTTTCTGCAATGGTGGAGCCCTCGGGAAATTTAGAAACAAGGAACTGAGGGAAGAGGGCAGAGGGTAGGGAGGGCCAGGGAGCTTCCTTCCACCTCACGTGCACCAGGTGCTGCCACATGGCCAGCCCTTCCTGGGGTGGGCAAGGGAAGCGGCCCACTGTGATGCCTGTCCCTCCTGGCTCCCCACTTGTCTTCGGTCTCCCCCCTGGAGGCCCCCAGCCTCATCTGGCTGAGGCCATGGATGCATGCTGAGGTCAGCAAGAGAGAACACAAGGCCAGCACTGTGTCCCAGTTTCTTTTTATTTTTTTTTTGTTCTTTTTTTCATTTTTTTTTAAGTATGGAGGCTCAAGTATAAGATGTAGATTTATTTTTTTAAGCTTTACAAAAAAACAAAATAAAACAAAAACTCCTTTTGCATTCCATAAAAATTGACAGAAAAGCACCTGGCCAGAAGAGCAGGGCGCCACCCCTCCCGGGCTGCGCAGCTGCAGGGCCGGGCGGGTCTGGTCTGCCCAGGCAGATGCAGGGCCATCTCTCCCTCCAGAGCTGCCCATCCCGACCCGACCCCCACCCCGACCCCCACCCCGACCCCAACCCCAACCCCAAGCAACTCCCAAACACACATGGAATCAGTTTTTCTTCTATCTTTCACACACCACAGTTATTTCATAAAATTTTTTTGTTTTACATTTTTTACACCAATGTAACAAAAAGGTGGGAGGGAGGGGTGGGTGGCTGACGGACAGTGTATTTTATGCCTCTAAATGGAGGGGAGGGGAGGGAGATGGGGCCCAGGTGAACAAAAAAACACACAGTTTCTATGGAAATATCGAGAGTTTCGATAGCAAAACGTGGTGGGAAGCAGGCCTCAGAGCCAGACAGGGTGGTTATTGGGCTTTATTCTCAGGGAGAGATGGCGCTGTGCAGTGGGTGGGAGGTCAGTGATGCAAGTTGTTATGTGACCTGTCAGGGAGGGCAGGGGCAAGGATGAGGGAGCAGAAAATGAGTTTTCTAAGAAAGGAACCTAATGAGGGCATGGCGTGGCCAGTTAGCACAAAGCAGAGGTTTAACATTGCTGCTTTCTCTTCAAAGCCTCCACCAAGTCATTCTTAAGAGCTTCTTGTTTTGATTTGTCTGCGAAAGTCTGCACAGACCTGCAAAGGAGGAAAGGAGGAGTTACACGTGGATGGAACAGGAAGAGGCACAGCTCTGAGGGCCAGGCCAAGGCTCTGGGCCTGCTCCGGACCTGCACCTGCACCCTCAGCACCCCACTAGGCTTCCTGGGGAGGCACCGCCCACTGACGGATATCAGCTCAGCCCCAGGCTGTGGGTGACCTGGTTCTAGCAAGTAGAACTTAGGGCCACTGCTTTGGGCACAAGCGCCCAGAGCCATGGGAACCAGAAGGTGGCCTCTGGGCTTTCGAGCACAATGCAGTCACAACCCTTAGCTGCAGACCTCCTGCCCCAGGCTTCCCGCTGGGGGCTTGGGTGAGGGGCAGAGGGCACCAGCTCCTCCTCTAGGGTACAGCAGGGCCCCACCCGGCGAGCCGTCAGGAGCAGTGTCTCTGCAGTCTGAGCTCTGGGGATTACAGCCAAGGCAGCACAGGAAGGGCAGGTGCTTTTAGGCTTCTTCTATAAGGCGCTACTGGCTGTGAACTTGGCCCAGACTCAGGGACTCCCTCAGCCAGGATAGTGGAAAGCAGCACAGGAATGAGGTGAGCGCCTGCACCCCCTGCTATTCAATCCTGGAAACACCCTTTAAGAAACAGAGAAGCCCCTGGAAATTCCCAGAAGGATCGGTGGGAGAGGGAGGGCAAGCTGCACGGAGGTCTCAAGTTTGAAAAATAAGTGGGAAGGGAGCGTCAGAAAACAAATGGCCAAGTGCTGGACAGTGGGAAAATAAAAGGAAGCAGGCCCAGAAGAGGCAATGGCATCCCAACTCAAAAGTCTGGCTACTGAATCCTAGAAAAATCACAGAAGAGTAAGAGGTGGCACAGACAGGACTCTGAAGCAATCTGTACACAAACGAAAACAGCCCCACCAGAAAGGCCTCCACTGTGGTCAGTGCTGCTGAAATGCACATCTCTGTGTATTTGCCCCAGACCGGCCTGGGGTCTGCAGCAGGGAAGGCAAGGGCAGAACTCCAAATCCCAGCTGACCCACAGAGTTCACAATGGGCAGCCAACAGCACCATCGGAAGGACACGGTGGCTCAGCAGTACTATAGGGGCTTCCAGCCTGGCAGGGCCAGTTCTTCTGGGAAGGAGGAACCAAGAATTCCATGTAGAGCTATGTCCAGCTGACCCCACCCTGGAAAGGTGACTGTTCCAGAGTCAGGATCAGGCTAGAGTTGGGGATGCCAGACTTGGTTAGCCACAGGTCTAAGGAGCAGAGGCCTCACTCACGGGCAGAGCTTGGGAAAGTCTTGCTCAGGGACCGAAAACCAGTACCTGGAGGCTGTGCTTTCAGGAGGTGTCCTAGCAGGCAGGCCCCCACCCCCACCCACCAGGGATCCTACACCACAATGACTCCAGTGGGCAGCTGGGGAATGCTGCTGTCACGGTGCACCTTAAAAGGAGTTTTCTCCATGACATGATGGGAAGCCTGAGTCTTGTTCTGCATCTCAAGCTGGTGGCTGCCTTGGACTGGGAACCAGCATATACACTCACCAGCCTATTGCAGAAGCCACACAGCCTCAGAGCACAGCTCTGCCTGGTCACACACACACACGCCTGACCCCAGCCCACTGAAGTTCCCTGAGCCTCTTCTGGGTTGGGCAGACCTGCCAGGTTTCCAAATGCTTGTTTTTCAAAGCCGCTTCCCGCTCCTACCCCCAGGGATGCTGACTGTCTTGGTACATCTGCACTTGTCCAAAGCTCAAGTCATGATTCTTGGCCATTGTCAACAAGCACGACTGTTTGCCTCTCCCTGAGCAGAGCTGGCAGAAGAGGAATGTTCAGTGCAGCTCATTAGGGTGACAGCCACATTTGGCTGGAATGGCTCTAGCAACAGCCTGGAGGCACAATGGGTTGGCTGGGGGAATCAGTCTCACACCGTGCCCCATCCCCAGGCTCAGGGGGAGACTACCTTCCCAGGTCAGCTGGTCCCCGTTCCACTGGGACAGGGCTTCCTGGGCTTCGGGGATCCCTGCTGGAGAATATGGGAAGGGCTGGCTATGAATCCTCCACACCCAGAGAGGCTGCCCCAAGGAAGGAGGATAGGCAGAGGGTGAAGGGCAGAGGGCAGAGGGCAGTGGGCAGGGCCCAGCCCCTGTTGCACAGGGAGCTGACAAGTGCACACTAGCGGTCTCTGCTGGGCAGCAATGTTAGTTCCCAGGGCTGGGCTTCTACAGGAGCAAAAGCCCAAACCACATGTCTTCACCAAGCCTAGCCTGTGCCCAGAGTGCAAAGCATACACACCACACACGTGATACATGTCTGCGTTACATGGGGCCGAGGCTACATGTTCATGTGGCTGCTCACCAGCCAAGAACAGACACAGGGTTAGTGGTGGTATAAATGGCCTCGCAGCAGCCACCGGACCTGCAGGGTCTCGGCGGGTTGGTAAGTCCTGTTTAGTGCGCATCTCAGGCCTCTCGAGCAGGGTACCTGGGCCAGCTTAGTTATCAGGCTGGATGTAGACCTGGCGCTGGGTCAGCACTTGAGAAAGCTCCCTCTGCAACTGCTTAAACTTGTGGTTGTCGGGGATAGCATCAAGAGATCTGAGAGTGTTCAGAGAGGGTGAAGCCAGAGGGAGAGAGCAACAGCAGTGAGAACATGGGGCTGGCAGCTAGGGGACAGGCAGGGACATATGGGGGAGTCAACATGGCCACTGTAGGGCCTCTGGTGCAGGTCAAGGCTGGCAGTGGTGCCAGGTTTCAGGGGCTCATAGCCATCACCCTGCAGGTCCACGGGGGAAGCCTCTTTATAAAACTGTATAGAAGGTGACTCAGATCGGTCTTCTGGACAAATACACAAGCTGGGGCAGCTGCAGGGTCTTGCACTCCTCTCCTCTGGCTCAGCCAAGAGATCCAGGCATTGAATGAGCTCGAGGGCTGGCCACCAGGGGCTCAGCAGGGCCCGAAGACTCACAGTGGAGCTGGGCTGCAGAATTTTTCACAGGCATCACCAGTCCACCTGACCTCATGCCCTGCCTGATTGGTGAGGGCCATTGAGGAGTATGTGGAAGGTCTCCTTGAGGACTCAGGTGACAGCTTAGAGGAGAGCCTGGCCTCTGGACTCCAAGACCAGTGCTTGTTCCTTAGCTACCACCTGCTGAGACCCCTGTGAACTCTCAAGGCCCCAGAGATCCTTGGCTTTCTGCTCAGCCTGACCCAGGACCTGAAGTGGGTGAGAGGGACAGCTCAGGACCCTGACTACAGCCATAAGACACAGAGCGGCCTGCATCCTCTGCAGCAGTCGGTAGGCCACACTGAGCTGCCCCGAAGCCTGGGCTGGCCATAGAGGCTGGCCCAGCAGCGGGGATTCTCTCTGGAATCTTGGGGATGGTGGGGCTCCTCAGGCCCCAGTGCCAAGGGAGCCAGGCAGATTCTCTACATGGGCCCAACGAGCTGGAGGGGCAAACTGTAAGGATAAGGGCACCAAAGGCTGAGAAGGTGAAAGAGGCAGGAACCCAAAGCTATGGAGAGTGTGAACTACAGGAGGCAATGTATCTTTCAATCCCAGAGTAGGGGTACTTTGGCTCCATTTTTAAATTTTTTGGTACTGGGAATTGAACTCAGGACCTTGTGCTTGCGAGGCAGGCGTGCTGCCACTGAGCGAAATTCCCGGTTCCTTTGGCTCCATTTTATAAATGAGGAAGCCAAGGCCCAAGGCCACATAGCTATTAACTAGCAAAGCCAGGCGTCAAACCTGTGGTTTTGGTTCCACAGCTTCTGACTTTTGGTAATTACCTCAGCCCGTTGACGATGTCCTTTGTTTTTCCAAAGTAGATCTCATTCAGCGTACTTCTGATTTTATTTTCCATGTCCTAGGAAGGGAGGGCGGTCAGCCAGGATGGCAGTAAGGAATCACAGGGCCACTCCATACCCTGCAGTCCCTGCTGCACCCACAGGGGGAGACATGCAGCTACAGCACTGCTCCTTGAGTGAGCTCCCAGCTGCCAAGACGCCACCTCTCATTTGTGCTCTGAGTCTTTCCTGTCCTTAGGCCTTAGGCAAGGAGGAAGCCAACACCTAGGGACTGGCGGCCAACTCTGACCATTATTGGGAGCTGGTTTAAACCACATCTCCACCCCTTGGCCTGGCCACCAATTTTGTGAACAATTCCTGTGAAACCAGAGTACTTCCCCTCTTCCAAACAATGTGGTGACAGGCAAGGCGGAGGCAGCCTCAACTGAAGCTGCTCCAAGGCCACCCTGTTCCAGGGATCTGCTTCCTTCCTGAGCCTAGGTCTCTTGTTCACACCCGGTGGACTGGGGGAGACAGGACTTATCACCTCCTAGAGCCAAGGGCTGAGCACAACCCTGTGGGAGCTCGCTGGGTGGGGTGGTGCCCAGAGTGGAGCCTTGTGTGTGAATCAGGTGAATCAGAAGGCTCAGAGGCCGAGGCAGGCAGAGCTGAGCAGGCTGGCACCTGCATCCTGTGCTGCGCTGGCACAGAAATGAACCACAGCCCTGGGACCCAACCACTCACCTCTACCAGGCGCCCGATATTGGCTATGTGTGGGGAGCAGTCACTCACAGTTTCATCTTTTTCCATCTGCAAATGACAAAAAAGCATGGTTCCAAGTGAGAGGAAGCACTGCTGCTGGAGAATGCACCCTGCTGACCTCCAAGGTTTACAAACAGCCCAGGGTTGTGCCGTGGGTGGCTCTGTGGAACCAGCTGCAGTTACAAAGCCACTTTTGCCGCACAAAAATGAAATTTCAGACCACAAACAGCCCAGCCAACAGAAGCCCCGAGAGCCTATTTCCAGGGGAATTTTCTGCTGTGGCCATGGGAGGGACAGACACCCAACCACCCCGCCCCCGGCCACAGAGGTATAGTAGAAAGGCCACTCTAGCCAGGTACTGGCTTACCCAGGGCCACCTGGAGAGGACTCGCTCACTCACTCTACCTTCACACCACTGCTGGCAGGTGTGGGTCCAGGCTGCCTGCCCAGGCAGGGGCCAGGGTCTCAGGCGAAGCCTCCTGGACCACAACACCGTCACACCTCGACACTGTTGGCTGAACCCAACCCTGACCTTGCCAGAAGGGCCTGACAGCACTGGATGACAGTGGGGAGCCAGTACCCCAGTCTCCAGGATCTTTCTCCTAAGCCAGGCAGTCAGCTCCACCCCCACAATCAGCACACTGAGTCCCGACAAGAAAGCAGGCGGAGAAGGAACTTCTAGGCCATGCCTGACCTGAGCTCCTGGTTACGGATAGTGGGTTTCCCCTATTATTTTCCCTGTTACTTCTCTGACAAGATTATAACTTTTTTTTGGTACCGGGGATCGAACTCGGGTCCTTGCACTTTCGAGGCAGATGGTGGAACCACTGAGCTAAATCCCCGGCCCAAGATTATAACTTTTAATTTTGGGTTGTACTGGGGACTGAACCCAGGGCCCTGCTCTACCACTGAGCTACATACCAGCCCTTTTTAAATTTTGAGACAGGGTCATGCTAAGCTGCCCAGGCTGGGCTCAAACTCACCATCCTCCTGCCTCAGCCTCCCAGAGGGCTGGGATTATGGGCATGTGCCACTACACCCATGTGATTATAGCTTTTTGAGGAAAAGATCCCGATGTCTCACAGGGTGCCAGGCAGAGTACAGATCATGTAAGTGTTCAACATCACTAAACTGACTATAAGAGCTTACTGCTGAAATAAATGGAATCTGGAATATGAAACAGGGAGAGCTGGGCATGGTGGACTGCCACAAGTTCGAGGCCAGCCTGAGCTACATAGTGAGCTCAAGGTTGCCCTGAACTGCACTGTGAGACCGTGTCTCAAGACACACAACAGAGAGAGAGAGAGAGAGAGAGAGAGAGAGAGAGAGAGAGAGAGAGAGAG
>NW_004624764.1:4480642-4622750 GCF_000247695.1 Heterocephalus glaber
GAGAGAGAGAGAGAGAGAGAGAGAGAGACAGTATCAGAAAGGCCAGTGGGGTCACGATCTTTTGACAGGCACGGGCGGCTGATGGTGTGTTCAGGGGTCAGAGGCTCTGTGCTTCCACCTGCTTCTGCTTGTCTTCATCAGAGAGGATTTTCAGGCAGGGAAGAGAAAGCCAAACCCAGTTAAGAGGTAGCTGAAGACACGAGTTGATGAGCAGAGGGGAGGGAGAACCAGGTCACTTTACTGACTGACTGGTTGGGACAGGGTCTCACTGTGCAGTTCTGGGCGGCCTTGAACTATGTAGCCTCGGCTGGCCTTGAACCCGTGGCGATCCTCCTGGCAAGTGCTGGGATCTACAGGTGTCCACTGCCACCATGCCTGGCCCTGTTCTGTTCTGGACACATCAGCAGGGCTGGTTTCAGTTCAGGACCCTGATGGGTGGGTGGGTGGGGGCAGCAGGGTCTTGCTAAGTAGCACAGGTTGGCCTTTTACTTGTGGCCATCCTCCTGGCTCAGCCTCCCAGGTGCTGGGATTACAAATGTGTGTTCCATGCCCAGCTGGAACACTAGATTTTTTTTTTTTGGTACGGGGGATCGAACTCGGGACCTTGTGCTTGTGAGGCAGGCAGCAGAACCACTGAGCTAAATCCCCGGCCCCTGGAACACTAGATTTTTAAGGGAGCCTTGGACAAGGCATTTTTTTCCATCTAAAAGGTTTGAACATCCTAACCCCAAGAACAAAGAGGGAAGAAATGGGGATATCCAAGCCTAGATATGTGGGAAGGGACTCAGGGGAGCCTGCAGGACTCTGAAGGGGGAACAGACCAATTTTTGTCATTACAGATGGCAGAAAGGTGGAACTGAGAGGGGTGAAAACATTACAGATGATTAGGTTGGGCCTTCAGTGTGCTAAGAGATTGTCCTTAACAGGCATCTGCTTACAAAGCCGTAAGCCCCAATCACTGAGAGGCCTGGGGGGAATGGGGTAGCTGTTGGTAAGATGCAGTAACATGGGGATCCAGTTTAGAACTCCAGAAACTATGGCCTTGCAAGCCCCTTCTGAAGTTATGCAACTCAATCTCTGCAAAACAAACACATCTGGTTCTGGCACTTGGGAGACTGAGGCAGGAGGATCATGAATTTGAGGCTAGCTTGTACTACACAGCAAGATCCTGTCTCAAAAAACCAAGACATCTGGTGGCAGCAGGACTGTTCTGCTGAGGGCCGGTCAGATGGAAAAGGGAGAGGAATTCTAGGATGATGGGCTCCTCTGCCCCCATCTAGGGTCCTGGATTGCCCTGAGCACCCTTGGGCAGGGATCATGGGGAGTGTCAATCTGAGAGACCGAGAAGGTACACACAGGACTGTAGTGAGAATGCCCAGGCACGTGCCAATGGCAGCCACCCCCTCCATGTCAGGAACACAATTCAGCCTTCCCAAGCTGGACCCCCACCAGGTTGTGTGCTCTCTCTTCACATGGAAATGGTCACTGTGCCCAGACTCAGGGCTGCTCAGAGCTACTCCGCTGGGCAGGGAGAAGGCTGGGTGCACGGGATGTTGTCTGATCCAGGTGAATTACATCCTTCCAGCAAATCATAGTCTTTCTCCTTCCTCCCCAGCTCCTCGAAGAGGGCAGGTCCCTGCTCAACCCTCACCCTGGGAAGGGATGAAGGCTTTGAGCTCACTGAGGGCTCCATTTTAAATGAGTACCAGCAGCCGAAGGTAAAGCCGGGACTGTGGACAAAGGGCTCATTAAAAGGGTAAGTAAAGTCACGCCAGCCATTCAGTCTTTTGGTTCCTATCTTTGTGCTTTAGGATCCAGAGCCACCTTCCAACAAGCAGAAGGGCTGAGACCACTGGACACTCAAAAGGAGGTGGGGGAGCAGATGGAATCCTCAGGAGCACATAAAGGGACCCCTTAGCTAGGGCAGGAAAGCTGAGCCCCAATAAAATGTCAGCAGGGGCTCGGGGAGGGGAGGGAAGGTGCCTGGGGTGGGGGCCAGAGAAGCTGGCACACACCAACATTTTTCCACGGACCCCTTGCCCACCCTCCGCTGACTCCCCTCCACACCTGGCCAGGCTCAGCTTGCTGGCAATGCTGACCCACCAGAAATAGAATTATTTTTGTAATGCATATATTATTACATCCTTATAAAAGTGGCTGCCAGAAGGAAAACACTTTTATGTGCTGTGGCCGCACAGATGTTCCACAAGGTAGTTCCAACTGAAGTCTGAAGTCAGAGCCCAGGCTGCCTGTCCTCAAAACCCTCTCCTCCTGTCCATGGCTTGAGGTGGGGGTGACATCGGAAAGCTCTTGCAAACTGGTGGCCGTTGTCCTCAGAAGGGGAAACTGTCTCTCACTGGCATGTGGCATCTTTAAGTGGGCACAGCCAGGAGGGAGGGCCGCTCAAGAGCCCTGTGGCTGCTTCTGGCACTGGCTCCAGGGCCCCTGTGCTGGAGCCCAAAAGGAAAAGGGCTTCAGTTTGTCTAGGACTTGATTTCCTTGCCTCTGCCTCATACTAAAGAAACTAATATATATAAAATGCCTAGAGTGGTGCCCAGTGGGATGGCAGCTCTTCCGGCTTGTCAAAACAGAGCTCCATTCCCAGTCCCCTTCTGGCCCTTGGAGTCCTGCTAGTTGCCAAGGCATGCTGTGGGCATGAGACCATGTTGGAGGCCAGGATTCAACCCGCTGCCAAGCCAAGGAAGGCTAGAGTTGCCCAGTGTAGGAAAACGTTGGGTCTAAAACTCTATACATTCTAGAAGGTCTGTGGTAGCAGCAGTAACAGCTATCTTTATTGGGTATAAACCATGTGTTGAAATGTTAAGAGCTTTCAAAACAGACAGCATTGACTCTACCATGAAAACCCAGAGTCTCAGAGAAGCGAGGTGGTCTGTCCGGGTCACATAGCTGGGAAGCTATTGGGCTAGGACCAGAACCAAGGTCTGGATGATTCTGAAAGCTGTTTTCCTCCACAAGAGCTCTTTGCTGGCTCATTTTCCTATGTTCTTTACCAGAAAAGCCAAGGATAAACCACAGTCCAGAGCTCAGAAATTCCCACCAGAGTCCATCTCAGCCTCATGTGTCTCCCCTTCATCTCCTGCCCTGTCCTCCGCAGCCTGGGATGGTGGCAGAGAGACAGCCTAACACCAGCTTTCCTTCCCGACCAGGCACTGGGTCACTCTGCCCCAGGGCATCTATCTGACAAATGTCCCACAAACCACACGTAGGAGCCGCGCTGCTCAAGTGTGGCCACCCAGGCAATCTCATGGAAAGCAAGGAGCTGCCTGCAGCTGCACACACTCCCAGATCTGCCCTGAGCTCACTAGCCCACCCTTTGGTTCCCTGCATCTGGAAGGGCGGGTAATGGCCTCATCCCTCTAAGGAAAATATACTGCCTGGCTAAATGAACTGCCGAGCCCAAGTCAGGGAGGCCTCTGCTGCCATGACCCATAACAAGGGCCACAGCTAGGGCTTTCCTGCCTAAAGACACATTGGGCAACTTGTGGCTGTGTGGGAAGACAGCTCTGCCTGCAGATGACCGGTCTGACCTCCCCACTCGACAAAACATTCCACCTTCATGTCTAAATATTTAGAATCTGGAAAAAAAAAAAAAAATCAAACGAACATCTGCAGGGCCCTTCCCAGGATGGGAGACCTTGGATCTCCTTCTAGAGATTTATGGTCTGCCTTTCCCACGTCTGCTGTCACACACAGATGGGACCCCAGTGCAGCTTCCTTTTCAACATGCTGGTACTTGGCATGCAGCCCTTTTTCACTTGCCCCAGGCCTTCCTGCTGGGGCTCCGAAGCAACACTCCAGGGGACACCTTTGCTGGCCTTCCTACTTCCTCACAGGAGAGTCCCAGGGGGCAGGAATGAGCCTCCACAAAGCCCCATGGTGGCAGGGATTCGCCTAAACACTTCATTCCAGAGAAACAGCTCTAGGTGGCAGGGGTCCCAGAGGCTCATACCCAGGTATGTCCTGACCAGCTGGGAAATGCAGCTGTGGCTATTCATCACCGTGACAGGGACCACGGAGAGCAGCACTCCAGCTCATTCGCTGGCACTTCCCAAAGCCATCAAACCGAGGACACAGGGAAGCCTGGGATGCCCGGGGAAGGGACCCCTGAGGAGAACCACCAAGTCTTTCTGGGACATTTCTGCAGGCAGGGCCTAGAATGCCAGAAAATGAGGGAGGGTCTGGGGCCATGCATAGGCCAGGGCCCTTGGCCAGATTGCTGCTGGGGTGGGGGACAGAACACTGGGAGAACTGGGACACAGCTTGGCTTGCTGGGGAGGGCTCCTGACAGCTGGCCAGGATGACACTTTTACCCATGGGCAAAGTGAGTGTGATGGTAAGGAGGCTGAGTGTCCACAGGAAAACCCTCAGCCTGCCACTGCAAGGACAGTGTAGGGAAGGGGCGAGGGAGACTCCCATCTGACTGTGCGCGCAGCCTGGGGCTCACACAGCCTTGGCTGTTCTGCTCCAAACACTTCCCAGCTGTGGCTGCTCCTCTAGCCTCCTCCTGCCTTTGCCCTCCTTCCTGCCTGGAGCTGACAATGACTTCTGTGCAGACCCCTCCTGTAGAGACCCTTGGGTCTCTGGGGGCTTCCCGGGGCCAGGCCTTGCTACCTCCCTCCTGGGCAGCTCTAACAGACAGCCCTACTGTCAGCCAGTTTCTACAAATGAAAATCAGGTCACATCACAGGACCACCTAAAAACCCTAAAGCCCTCTTTGTTCCTCCAGGTGTGAATGCATCTCTGGTGGTCCACCTGTCCCCTGGTGCCCATAAGGCGGGATCCTGCCTAGAAGCAGCTGATTTTCATTTGAACATTTATTTACCATCTACTGAATGGCAAGCAAGGAAGACAGTTTCAGACCAAACAAGTGTGGTACAGTAGAAAGTGGCGTTTTTTTTCAGTCAGGCAAATCTAAGTTCAAATCCTGGCTCTACCTCTTATTGGTCAAGTCATCATGGACAAACTATTGAATAGCTGAGCCTCAGTTTCCTCACCTGTTGGGTGGGGTTATATGCCTTGCTTATAATCAAATCAAAGGAGATGGTCTGCACAGCCATACATGCTTACTGTGCACTGCTTGTCTGCCCAATGTTCCAGGAACCCTCTGTCTCCCATCCAAGGCAACCCCAGACATTTTTCCAGGGCTCATCTGGGACTCATACCTAAACCCCTCAGCCCTCGTTTCCCTTGTTTGCTCAGAAGCTGCGCATCATTAACTTAGATTTGTCTACCTCACTGCTCCCCCTTCCCCCTTTTATAGTTACTTACATTGGAAGCGAGCCCTAGCTTTAATGCACCTCAGATGAATTATGGGATTGACCGTAAGAATGATGACAGAAGCATGAATTTCCTCATTAAAGCCCCAAGAGCAAAAGGCAATGCAAACAAGGTCCGCAGCCCCAGCCGAGGTGTGCTGAGGACAGCCACTCATCAGGCCCGAGTTTGGCTTGGCAGCAGCTGCTGCTCAAGGCGAGCCGGAACCAGACGCTGGCCATGGCTGACAGCTCTGATTTAAACTATTAGGAAGGCTGAGGATTAAATATTTGTCCAGGTCACTGTATACCTGGAGAAATTATAAACAGTTCAGAATGGTAAGTGATGCAGGAAGTAGTCTCTGGATACAAATTTAGGGCTTTCCACCATTCCCCAGGTGTGAGGGTGTGGGGAGGCAGGCAGTGGAGAAGCTGGGGGCCCGGGGGTGTGCTGCCCTCTCAGGGTCCCTGGAAGGTGAGAGGCTGTTTCCAGGCAGCGGGAGGGGCTCTGCCCTGGAGCACCAGTGCTTGGTTCTGGGTGGGGCAGGGACAGCCTTGTCTCGAGGCCAGGCAAGGGGACCCTGTGCTCCCTCTGGCCTCTGGCCGAGATACAGCAGAGGTGGAGGAGGTTCTGCATGTGAGAGTCTAGGGCTCCGACACCCCCCAAGGTGTACTGGCTGACTTCTGCCTTGCACTACTATTTTTCAAATGCGTGTAGATGTTGTTGCAACTAGTAGAATACAAATTAACTTAAGAGTTACTAACTAGAAAAAAAAAAAAAAGTTACTAACTGATCCTGTCATTTTTTTTTTTGGTACCAGGGATCGAACTCTGGTACTTGAGCCTGCACTTGCGAGGCAGGTGGCAGAACCACTGAGATAAATCCCCGCCCCTTTCTGTCATTTTTTTCTATCAGGAGCTATTAAAAGTATGATTATCTTTTTTGTGTGTTTGTGGTGCTGGGGATGAAACCTAGGGTCTTGCACATGTTGGGCAAGAGCTCTGCCCCTGAGCCACACTCTCAGCTCCGAGAGTAACCATTTTATTGAGAAAAAAAGAAAAATCTCCTGACACTAAGGGGAATGCTCATTCTCAAAAGCTAGGTATTCTAGAACGGGACAGGGTGCCATCTGGCAGGCTCCCTCCTGAGGGCAAAGTACTGCTCCTTCAGAGCCAAACTGTGCTGCCTCTGTGTGTTCTGTGCCTTCTCTTTCCCCTTTACTCAAAGCTTCCTGTGAGAAGGTGAAGGGTTCTGGAAGGAAGAGTGTGACCCTCAGAGGGGTCAAGGTCTTCAACATGAGCTTCACCCTAGACGGGGTCTTAAACCGGCTTAGATGCTTCCAGTAGTGTCTGATGAAGACAGTAAAGTCTGCTGCAGGAGCAGACAGTCTCTTCCAGTGCAAACTCCAAGTTCAGTTTAGACACAGCAGAGAAGGGATGTTTAGAAGCCTGGTTGCTAGTGATACCCAAGGATAAAATGGGTGAGAGGAATGGGTAAGCAGCACCTTTTTCAGTTTTAATGTGCACACAGAATTCCCAAGAGAATTTCATTAAAATGTAGCTCCTGAGTTGACTGGTCTGGGTGAGGCCCAATCTTTCAGCTTTTCTGTTAAGCTCTTCAGTGAGCTGTGGCTGGTCCTCAGACTGGGCTGAGGCAGCAAGGTGCAGAGACCCTGAGCAGCAGATGAATGGCTCACAGAGAACCAAGCTGGCTTGGCCTGACGGTGGTCTTGACAGGAGGGCAAACAGCGCAGCACTGCTTCCTGGAGCACTGCGTGAGCCTGCAGTGTAGGACTGTAGCCAGCCCCAGTGAGTGAGAAGAAACCATGGCTAAGCCTGCAGTCACCTTGTTCTGCTACAGAAGGGAGCCAGCTGGGACGTGGCAGGGGTGTACGCTCAGAGGGCACTGATTTGAAACAAAGCTTTCTCAGATGGCAGATTTACAGCTGGCCAACACAATCACCCTAAGTGGGGCACACTGCTCACTCATCTCTGCAGAAGGTCAGCTCTGAGGCTGGCACCCGTGGGCACTGGCAAGTGGCTGGCAACAGGAACTTTACCTGTCTGGTGAGGCTGCCCCCGAGGTTCATGGTGCCCGAGCCGGATTTGTTGGTTTGCAGCCAGAGCATCACTGTGGAGGTCAACTTATAATGGGCAGTGCGGCCACTGGACTTCTCCTAGGGGGATGAGGCAGAGATCAGAACCTGAGGAGCAATTTAAGCCGAGGAGGGCCTTGAGTGTCTCCTTCAATTCAGGGTCATTGTAACATGTCCCTTCTGAAGGCATCACCACATTACCTGCCTTAAAAATACCAACTGTTTTTTTTTTTATCTGATGCCAAGAATCAAACTCAGGACCTTGCGCTTGCCAGGCAGGTACGGTACCATTGAGTTACATCCCTGGTCCTCCCAACTGTTTTTTTTTTGTGTGTGTGTGTGGTACTAGGAACTGAACTCAGGACCTTGTGCTTGCGAGGCAGGTGCGGTGTCACTGACCTAAATCCTCGGCCCTCCTCCTAACTGGTTTTTAAAGGGGCAGAATCTGCAATTCTGTATATTAAGTTCTCTTGGGATCTTTATTATAGACTACTGCAGCCTTGTATCTATCCAAATGGATTTGGGGCTTTCTTAGGAATCAGCAGGGGTCTTTGCATCACATCGGAAACCTTTGCTAGAGACCAGGCTCACTGGTGGGCTTGGCACCTGCACTGGGAGGCCTGGGCCACCAGCTGGTACCTGCACTTCTACCACATGGATGGAATCCCAGCAGCCTTTGATCTTCTTTGATCCATCTCCAGCCTTCTTTATGAGGATCACTCCAGCAAACCCATGATCCAGATCCCAGAGGTAGACAGACGAGACTCCACCTTCAAAATACCTGCAAGAGACAGGCCCATGTGCCCATTAGGTGTTAAGAGATCTTAGACCAGGTCCCAGGCTGTCATTTGGCAACAACACACCTAGACATCTGTCTGGGATTAAGGACCCCCCTTGCAATGTTTCCAGGCCCGCTCTTTCCATCCCAATCACCCTCCAGGTGAGAGTGAGATGCTGCATTTTCAGGGTCAATAGAAGAATGTAGGCTTAGGGGTCATGAATATAAATTTGAGTTTGAGCTTTGTGCTTCTGGCAAGCTTATTAAACTTCTCTAGCCTTCAAAATTCTTCCCAGATAAAGGATCTGACATAGTGTGTGACACACAGCAGACTGGAATGACTGGAAGCCACCACTACTGTAGTAATCATTATTATAAATGACTTTAGTCAGTATTTCTATCTTTTGAGATTCCTATTTGAAAGGGGAAATGGGAAAATATAGCAACAAGCACTGCACTCTTCCCTGAAATCCCACCCATCCCAGGAAGACCCCCTGATGGTCTTTCAGGGTCACTTGCTACAAAACCCTAGCGAGAAACAAAGGGTCAAATGCAGGAATACAGCTTCTCCCCAGCTCCAAGTCAATATGGAAAGATTCCCTGTTATGATCAAATGGAGGAGGCAAAGAAAAGGCCAGGCGAACAGGCAATCAGGCTGAGAGCGCAGATCCAAGGGACCTGAGGTGACTGTTGTAGCAGAGGCTGCTGTGAGTAGAGATCCCAGGAATGGAGCGAACTGACACAGAATCTCAAACTGCCGATAGCTGACTACAACTCTGGAAAATTCAAATCTCTCACGGCCAGTGCATTCTTTACCCGGCAGTCCAGGACCTCTCTGACACCAGGGAGGCCATGAATTAACAGTGCAGCAGCAGTGTGTGTGAGGGACCTCAGCCTCAACAGCCCGGAAGGCCAGCCACAGGGGCACAGAGAACATCAGACACACGGGCCAGACCCAGCAGCCCCAGCGACAAGCACTGCTCACGTGCCTATCCTATCCACCCGACAATGATTAGCTAAGGGCAGTGACCAGGGACCAGTTGTGAGAACCTGGGCCACACAATGCCTACTTTATCCAACAGCTTAGAGACAAAAGCAAAATAAACAAAATATCTGACAGATGATTACTGTTGTTTTTTATATTAAATACTAAAAATTAACAAGCATCTGTGGATTATATACCAATAGAACTGTTATATAACACACACACACACGCGCGCGGGCACGCGGGCACGTGTGCATGCAGTAAATGTTAGTATTTAGGGAGCATGGAAGAAGAGCAGATAAGAATTCTTTGTATAATTGTTCCTCTGTACCTACAGCCGGTTCCACATCCTTGGACTTGGCAAATTTGGGGTTGAAAATATTTGGGAGAAAGACTGCATCTGTACTGAACATGTACAGACTTTTTTTCCGGTCATTATTCCCTAAACAATATAGTATAACAACTATTTACATGGCAGTTGCACTGTGTTTGGTATTGTAAGTAACCTGGAGATGATTTAAAGCCCACAGAGGGTGTGCACAGGTCCTGTGCGATTACAGTAGGATTTTATGTGAGGGCCTTGAGCATCTGAGGACTTTGGTTTCCACACAGGGTCTGTGAACCTACCCCTGCAGATACTTAGGGCCAACTATACTCTGTATTTGCAATTTTACTCAAAGTCTAAAACTATTTCAATTATTCACTAAATGACATACACCAAAGTATAACAGACAACCAGACCAAGGAATAGCCCGACCTCATGGATACACTGACACATGAGGGTGGCAAAGCTATTTTATCTCCTTGTTCTAACTTGGTGCAGACTGCAGGTTCAGGGTGCTCAAGGGGGCTTGTGCTTAGCTGGCTGCCCTTGCCTCAGCCCTCCAAGACTCCTTAAGGTAGATGGGGCCAGTCCTCTGGTGCAGGACCCTTCTGTCCCCACTTCTCCACCCCACACCCCCACTGTGATTAAGCCGTCAAGGTGGACTCACATCCCACCTCCCACTGCCAGGGGCAAGCACAGGAGCCACAGTGAGTATCTGTGGATAAGTGTTGAGGAGCCAGATGCACAGTGACATGCTGCAGTGTGGGGCCTGGCTCTGGACAGGTGCAACACTGCAGGACCATGAGAAGAAAAGGATGTAGGAATGAGCAGACACCTGTGGGGCCCGGCACTCAGGCCAACCCTGCACCCTCGGGGATGTGACACTAGAATATAAAGGTCTCTTAACCCAAATTCTCCCCAAACCTCCCCTCCCGGGATGAGATGTGTTTTGATTTAAGGTCTGAGGTCCCACCTCCCTCTGTAGAGCAACTCTGGTGTGGATCAGCCCCACAGGGTGGGCACACACTGGGCCATTCTTGAATTATCCCAGGCCATGTCGAAATGGATCAGTAACCTCTAAATTAGAGCTGTGCTGGACTCCAGGTTTCACAGTGCTCAGGCAACACGAAGCATGGGCTCATGAATTTTTGTGGCCATGAGTTAACTTAGGAGGCTGGAGGGAACAGCAACCCACAGCAAACCTTCTGGTACCCTTCCTGCTTGTAATGGTTCTTGTGTGGCAAAAGGGCTGGGCTGATAATTTCTTCTTCCTTCTGCCTATGCTGGAACAAAGGCTGGAAGGCCAGGGACACTGTGGCACCAGCCATAATGGCACCACTCCTCTGTATGCTGTAGTATTGGGGAGAAGCAGGTCAGGCTGCCCTTCGAGGGAACTAGGTGTCCTGGCTGCTTGGCAGTCCTAATTAACACCATCTAGTGACCAGTTCAAAAGTACCAGGTGGCCTAAGGTTGAAAACCTTGGTCCTATCCCTTTGTTCTTCCAGAAAAATAAAACATCAGCATCAATGTTTTATAATGTGGAACTGGCTGTTTCTGCTCCAGTGCCCCACCCCGTGGCCTGGCTCCTACCCTGGTCAGCTTCTGTCTGCTATCCTTGGCTACCCTTGTGGGCCACGCAGACCAGGTCTAAAGTTTCAAAATGCTGGAGAGGAAGAAGGTAAAAATGAAAGCCCAATAGTGACCTCCTTGTGGGTTACTTTTCTTTTCTCAGAAAAAAAAAAAAAAAGAGAAAAAAAGATCATCAATATTAATAAAAAAGAAAATTTAAAATATAGCCCACAATACTATAAATCAATGTATCCCATAAATCTGATTTTTCCAAAGTCCCTTCCAGTCTTTGTCCAGATATCTAACCTTTATATAATCATAAGCACAACAATGGGTACCATGTTGAGTTCAGCTTTTTTTCACTTGGCACCTAATGATTATCACTTTTCCATGGAGCCACATGATCTCCATAATCATTTTTTGTAGCTGGGATAGTATTCCACTGGGCAAGATCCTAATTTATAGTTGCTTTGACTTTTAATAAAGAAATGACGGCAGTGGAATTAGAGGCGGTGCCGCTGGCCTCTCAATTTGAATGTGTTCTTCTCCAAAGGAATTGGGGTGTTCCCTCCTGAGGTGTGGAAGGCGTGCTGGGACATAGCCTCCTCCAGCATGGCCAAGACACCACAATTCAAGAATGGACTTGTATTCCATGCACCAAGAGGGATCTCCAGGGACTTGAGCGGCCACAAGTCTCAACGTGACATTCCAAGACAAAGTGATGAGAAAGGACTGCTCTGGAATGGCTCAGAAGCACCAGCCTTCCGGCTAAGTGCTGTCAGGTGAGCTCCTTGCACAGTCGGGTGGGAGGTGACTTCAGGGGGCACAGACACCCCCCCCTCCATGGTTTATGGTTTTATTCTGCGCGTGAAGCATTAATTAGAGAGACTTCAACAAGATTTTGAAAATTTATTCTTACCTACTGTACTTTGATCATAATGACATGAAACAAGGAAAAAATAACAATTTTTATGTGGTTCACATTTATGAATTTTTACATAAAGGCTTTTGTGGGTATTTTAAGAATGTGCTAAAATGTCTGAAACCACATGAAGCCATCTGGGAAGTCACCCGCCAGAACTAACAGCACACACCTGGAAGCACTTTAACTGGCCTTTGTATATGTAATGAGTCAAATAGTATTAATATGGTTTATATGCTAACATGCTATTTCAATAAGGTGGCTCTGCTATCACCAGCGACCTGCTCTCGGGCCCCACGTGGCAACACGAATGATCAAATGTGGCCAAGAGTTGAGAGCAGGCTCCAGGGGAATTAAGCCACCCTGCCTTGAGTTCTGCCTGTGCTTGGTCATTTCAAAACCCCCAGCTCTCCAGGAAGCAAGAACGGACCCAGACTGAGTGCCTCAGCTCAGCCAACTGGGCTCAAGAGGGAAAGCCCAGAGTTGCAGCAGCAGGGTCTCCGGTCACGGGAGGCACAGAGAACATGTGCCCAACTGGAGGCCCAAAGATGAAAGCACGGGCTTTGCTTGGGTCACCTATCAAAGAGGGAAGCTGAACAGCCCAGGGCTGAATTCAACACACATGGTCAAGGTGGTGAACACCTCGCTCAAATGACGACACCCCACTAGCAGGCTGACAATCTCAGGAGACTGCAGAGGGTCACCTCGGACAAGGGTTGGACATGAAGTGGTGGGGCCTCAGACAGCTCCAGGACGCCCAGAGTGGGTGGAATGACTGACCCAGATGGAAAGCCAGGAATCACCTTGCTGTTTGCAAACTGTCAACTGGTAGTTCCTAGCAATGATGAACCTTTGCTAAGGCAAATGGACCTGCAGAGGAGTCAGACAGCTGGGACCAAGGCAATGGAGCTGCTTGGGGTAGGAACTGTAACCCCAAGATTATGTTTCTGGGGACTCTGAACTGGATGAGCAAGGAGCAAAGGGCAAGACACTCAGGCAGGGCTGCTATTTATCAGCCTAGTCAATTATAGGTTGAGTTTATTCTTCACCATAAGATCCCTGAACTTGGATCAGCTCAAAGCCTAAAGTGTCAATAATCTTTCTCTTGTGAGTTCTAGGCTGTTTCTCCCTGAATGCCCCTCTTCCTCTAGTATAATACCAAAGTCATGTACTGAGTTTACCCCCATTATTCTTCCACTGCAGGACTTCTAGGGGACAGAGAAAAAAAGGGAAAACAGTTCTTCACACTCAAAATGACCTACTTCACAAAAGTAAAAAGTATTTTGGCCCCAAAGCCTTGTGGAGTGTTTGAAGCTGAGGTGGGCCCAGAGACCTTAGATGGGAACGTGTGGCAGGAACCTGAGCTGTAACTATGACTAACTCGATAGCCAGGGCTGGCCAACACCAGGCTGCAAACATAATGGGGACATGGGCTGCAGTGGAAGCTGACCTATACTCCTTCCTTCAAATTGCCTCCTGGGACAGTGGATGCATTCCAGGTGGAATCAAAGGATCCCGACAGGTAGTGAGTCACATGCCACAATCTTCCACAGAAGAGCCAAGGCCAGGACAGACCTGCTGGGAAGGTGCTTTCCAGTGCTGAGCAAGAAACAAACCCTGAGGTTCTGGGCTTCACTCAGATGTGTCCTTCCAGCACTTACCTAGCTGGGCCACTGTCATGGTACTGGGCTTGGACCAGGAGTCTCTTGCAGAGTTGGGCCTCCAGCCTGGGGCATCTGTGATGCCAACACAGACCCACACACCACACAAGTGTGGGGCATAAGGGAAGTCCCAGGGATGCTGGATGGGGATTTTTTTCTACAATGGCTTTTTATTAAGTAAAGCCAAGAAGACAAGGAATATTAATTTGGCACCAATGTAGTGCCACAAACCATTTTCCTATCTGTAAAAATTTTAAAACCTGGCTAGAGGATCCCTCCTAGCTTTGACCTCCCCATCCAGGGTCTGGTGGCCTGAATGAGGAAGGCCCTGAGCACCACAAAGGCAGGTTCTGAACGACCCCTCCCCTTTTGTGAACTGGGGATTGATCTCAAAGCCTTCACACCGAGCTACATCCCAGCAGCCTGTTTTGCTTTTTATTTTGAGACAGGGTCTCACGGCGCCATTTAGTTACCTAGGCTGGGCTGGAACTCGTAGTCCTCCTGTCTCAGCTTCCCAGAGTGCTGGGATTGCAGGCAGGCACCACCATGGCTGGCTTGAACACCTGAATCAACCATCTGTCAAAGCTTTGCTTACATGCCTGTAGTGACAGGGGGACTCACTACATTCTTAATACAAAGATTTCTCTTTAGAATAATTCAGACAGCTGTCTAGACTTGAGTGAAAACTACTTTCTGCCTTCTAGAGCCACACAAAACAAGAATCTAAAGGCTCTTCTTCATTTAGTTCTTTCAAAGATCTAAAGTTGGCTTCCATAAATGCCCAGATTTTCTTTTTTGGCCTTCCTATCATTGTACATATGATTGCCTGTAAGTCCCTATACTTGATCTGCCTCTTCAACATTCCCAATGTCCTTCCTAAGGTAAAAGAGAAAGCACTGGCCCAAGAGTGTGTTAATCAATACCTTGTGGAGATGAATACATGGCCTGGCACAGGCTATTCTTTGATCATATATGCGGCCCAGCCAGACCTTTGCAGTCACACCTCGCCACTCTGGCACACACAGAGCATGTGGTCATCTCAAATGGAATATGCTTCCTTGTGCATTCCCATGAATTGTGTTATGATTTAAGTATGAAGTGTCCCCAAAGACTCACTGTATTGAGGGCTTGACCCCAATGCTGCTATGCTCAGAGGGAGGGCTTAGAGAAGAGAATGGATTCCTCATCAATGCATTAAGTCTGCTGAATGTGCTTTGAGGAGCTGGGGACCAACTGGAGGAAGTAGGGGACTGGGGGCATGGCTTGGAAGATGCTATCTTTTGCAGGGGATGGGAAGACAACTAGAGATTGAACCCAGGGCCTTTACACTGAGCTAGATCCCCCCTCTCCTTACCCTAGTACTGGGGATTAAACCCATGGTCTTTGCACTGAGATACAACCCCAGCCCTTTTTTGATTTTTAATTTCGAGACAGGGTCTCACCGAACAGTCCAGGCTGGTGTCAATCTTGGGATCCTCATGCCTTAGTCTCTCAGAGTGCTGAGATTACAGGCATGTGCCACCATGCCCCACTTGAAAGATATACCTTGTCCCTGATCCTTTCCTTTCTCTTAGGCTCTTTGCTTCCCAGATGTTTCGAGGTAAGCAGCTTTCCTCCGCCATGTCCTTCCCACAATGTTTCTATGTTGGAGTTAGCTGACCATGGACTAAAACCTCTGAAACTGTGAGCCAAAATAACCTCTCCTTTAAGTTGAGAGTGTCAGGTATTTTTGTCCCAACAATGGAAAGGTGACTAATACAGATTATCTTTCACACTGGACATGTGAGTACTTGGTAGACCAGACCTGAGACAATCACCCTCCACTGAAATCCGTTATGCATCATTCTCACAGATACAGCTTCACCACTGCAACTCATCTTCTGGATTCTGAATCTGCTGCCATCCATGTCCTATATCCGGGGCACCCTACCAGAGAGGCCTTTAGGCCTGTGACTACATGTGCAAGAAGAGACAACACAAAGGAGAAGAAGACCAAGCTCTAGATTGTGTAGACCAGTTTTCTGCACTTGAAAATCTCAAGGCTTTCTACAAAGGGGCCAGAGGCCAGATTGAAGGCCTCTGGAGAAACTGATGTCCACTAGGCAGGGCCATGGGCTGGTGTTTCTGTCAAGTTGGAGGTAGTACCAAGACAGGAACACCCACAGCCTGACTGGAGTCAGGAGACCTGCCAGGCTGTCTGAGGGAGAGAAGGAAGGAAGAGACGAGGCAGGCTGGCTGAAATGCTAGTTAAGGTCCAAAGTGAAATTGCCAGCACAACCGAAACAAGATCCCTCAGGTGCCAAGCTAGACACACTGGCCCTCAAAATGTCCTAAGTCATAAGATTCCACAGATTTTCCCATTTTCAACCCTACAGCCTTCTTTCACGGGTATGGTCTATTTGCTTCTGAGATCACACTAAACAGCAGCAGCAGGATTTGTGATAAAATGCCCACAAGGGACACTTTTCGTTGTAACTGGAGCTTGGACATGGCAAGGACAAGGTCATGCAGGTGCAACTCACATGCTCCACAAACAATGACAGAGGGGGAGCAAAATCCAGAGGCAGTACTGCTCTGCCAGGGGCTGAGACTCTGGCCCAAAGACAATACATTTTTGTTCCTTTCCAGTCTCAAAAAAGAAAGCAAAATCCCCAGCTACCAGCAGCAGTTTATTTTTTCTGATCATCTTCAACATTCTCACAACATAAAAAGGCACCTGGTACCACAGGTGGGAACAATTCAACTTCCTCCCAGGAAAGAAGAAAAGCCCCAATTTGCTTGGAAGAGGCAGCTGAAGCCCAGCCACTTCCTAGCCAGCACAGATCAACATTATCTTTTGTGTCCCTTGGCTCCAAACCAACCGCTGAGAAGATAGGCATATCCCCTGTCCATCGCAAGGACATAGGAGCTGCCCAATGGATACAACTTCGCTAAGGTCCAGAAAGTTGCAATCAGCCACAACTACCCCAGGGGCTCTCTTCCTCCTGCTGGTTGTACTAGCTCCCACTTAGGATGCATCTGCAAAAAAAAAAAAAAAAAAAAAGCTCCCGGAGACAGGAGGAAGGTGACAGGAAGTGAGGGACTGGAAGGGCTCACATCTATGTCCAATTCCATTAGGCTTTTTCCCTCTAGGCAAGGAGGTTGAGGGGACATGACAGCAGCCTTGACATGTTCTGAGCTGCCCAGGAAGCATCCCATCAGAAACAAGATACTGTGAGCAGGGTCCCATCCCCACAGCCCTGGGGGCTACACTTGGCTCTGCACCAACTGGAGAAAGTTCAACACTTGGCCTTGGGCTGGCCACATCCACATCTGACACTGAAACCCAACTGCCCTTGGTTGTGTGTTGAGACCAGCAGTTTTCATCACAGCTTACGGAACTTGTCCCAGAGTCTGCCTGTGGACACAGGGCAAGTATTCTGTGGAAATTCCTTCCAGCACACACAGGTGTAACGGCCCCCTGAGCAAACATACCAATGGGCTTAGGCATGTGCGACTTTAATGCCAGCTGCACTTAGAAGTGCACATCTGGACTACGGCTGTAGCTCTTTATAGCCTCTTTTTACAAGGCTTTTATTTTTTTACTTAAAGGGGAATAATGAAGCTCTCTCTGGAAAAAATGATGTGGCTGGAGGGGCCAGAGACCTTCCCTGAGCTCTGGTTTTGGGATCTGATGAAGCATCCACCTGCAGAACCAGTGACCACCTTGCCCCTGTGGATGGCATGAGGAAATGCTGCTGCCTGGTTAGCCTGCCTTGTTACAATTCAACAGTTAAGACTCTGGAGCTCTGAAGCTGTTGCTATCATAACAAAACTGCTATTTGTAAAGAGCCAATTTGGGCCAAGGGCCTTGCACTTATTACTTCACAGAATGTGCCCAAGTCACAGAGCTGAGAAGTAGGCAGCTGAGACTGGCCATCTGGTGTGGCTGAGCCCCAAGATCCACATTCCATCCCCATGGCAGGCTGCCTGGCCTCATGAGATATCCAGCTGTGGTGGGAGGCATCCCACAGAGCGCAGGAGGGGTTCAGCTTTAAGTTAAATGCAGCATAAAACCACCTTATTGTGCATGTGCTCCCTTGCTCAAGGTGGAAAAAGAGCAGGCAAGGAGGTCCCTGGGCCACCAGGAAGCTGGGGGAACTGACTGAATATCGACACTGAGAATTCTGGGAAGGAGCCTTAGCGAGACATGGATCCTGACATTAACAAGCAGCCTGCCACACGGGGGAGTGCAGGGCTCCGGCAGAACCAAGGGCCTGACCATGGAGAGAGCTGGTCCCTGGCTTCAGTTTCATCCCATGTGGTGGTTAACCTTGACTGTCAACCTGAGTGGACTGAGAAACACCTAGGAATTTAGTAAAGCACACCTCTGGATGTGTCTGTGGCACACAGGAGCAAACTGATGGGGTAGACTCACCCTGAATGCGGGCAGCACCATCCAATAAGGTGGGGCCTAGATGGAGCAAAAGCAGAGGAAGGAGGAATCCTGCTAACACAGACTCTCTCTGCTTCTTGGCCCCCATGAGGTGAGCAGCTTTCCTCTGGCCATGCCCTTCTGCCTTGTTAGAAATCTAAACCAAAAGAGCTGGCTGGCCATAGACTGCAACCTTTGAAACCATATGCCCAAATAAATCTTTCCTCTTGCGAGTTGTTTTTTTCAGGTGTTTCTGTCACAGTGACAGAAAGCTGATGAATACCGCCCAGCACACAGCACTGCAGGAACCCAAGTATGACTGCACCATATGGTTATGAGAATTCTGGAGAAATTACAAGAGTCCATGATGCTGACCTGGGGGATCACGTTTATAAACAAAACTTAGTTTCCACACACTCCTGTTTTCCATTTAACTTGCTTTTAGCAGATGAAAATCAGACAGCACATGCCAAGGCAACTGATCCCTAGACGGCAGCCTCAGAGTGTCCAATGAAAGGGACTGCATAGGGTGCTCCTCATGGGTCCCCAGCAAGGGGCAACAAGCAAGACCATCCAGACTCCTTTAGGGGCTCTGGAGACTGCAGTAGATGACCCCACTTAAGGGTCACAAGAGAGCAGGACGCTGACAATCCATTCCCCAAAAGTCCAAAGGGCTTTTCCTGATCTTTCTCGCCATTGAACCAACAATATAACTGCCGTGGGCCTAGTTTTCCCCACTAACTGCTCTCAGCACTTTCACATGGCCAGGCTATGGCCTGCTGTGGCCCACAGTGCCCATGGCAGGCAAGGCATTGTTCTCAGAGGCTCTCTATCCGCACTGGTTGAAGATACAGATAATACCTGTTAAAACCCAAGTACTAATCACACCACTGACAAACTGAAAGCCAGGGATGACCTCGCTGCCTCCACCCGCTGTCTCGGGGCCTCAAGGTGAAGCAAGTGACGCCTGTCACAGGGTCCCCCCGAAGACCTTCAGACCTAGGAAACAATCCCACTTTTGGTCGAGGAGGAGGACAGAGACCTATTTCAAGGGGCAGGCAGAGGGAGGATGTGACTTACTCAAAGGTCCCTCCAGCTCCAAAACTCTCCTGTACCTTCTCCAGACCCTGGAGCCACCTACTCCCTGCTCTCCTCCACTTCCTAGGGTCCCTGACTCTGGAGACCAAAGGCTCCTGGGCTGGTATTTCTGATGGCAGAAAGCCCTGGGCCTTTACCAGACTGAGCTCTTAGCCAACTGGTCAGAATCTGTCCCCAGCCTCTCTTTCCCAGCCTTCAATGTCATACCCTGGGCACTCTTCAGAACGATAGCCCAAGCCCATGCCCAACAGGCCTGTGTACCTCTCCCCACTGCCCTTGGCCCTCACTAGCCTCACTTGCCATCACAACCACTTGGACCCATCTCAGGGCCAGTCCTAGGTACTGCCCACTGTTCCAAACATTGCCTACTGTCAGGTACATGGCTGTGTGGGCCCAAGGGTGCCAAGGCTCAAGAGTGTGCTAGGTGGTAACACAGGATCCTGCACAGAGCTGTATTCATGGCCAAGATGTTAGAGTGGAGACACCCAGGGAGAAGGCCAGGGAACCCAATGCAAGCTCATGCACCTCTCTGGGTGGGGCAAACCAGACACACTGAATTCCCAGCCAGGAGCCGCAAAAGCCCAGGGAGACTCATTAGAGATTTGGTGCCCAGGGTTTTACTTATTTATGTTTCGGTACTGAGAATTAAGCCCAGGGCCTCATGCAGGCTAGGCAAGGGCTCTACTGCTGAGCCACACCTCTCCTTTTTTTTATTTTGAGAAAGGGTCTCAATAACTTGCCTGGGCTGGCCTTGAACTTGCAATCTTCCTGCCTCAGCTTCCTGAATAGCTGGGATTACAAGTATACACTGTAATGCCTCACCAAGGGCTTATTTAAGCCTGCATTAAAACTTAAGACTCCATAAAGAAAGCAGGAATTCAGCACACACCACAGTGTTTGAATACACAGTTCATGCAGTGTGAGACGATCTCATCAGAGAACGATAGGAAGTCTCTTCAAGTCAAGTTCCTGGATACCATCCAAGGCCGCACTGGCCAGAAGGCCTTTTGAAGGACACCAGTCTCTGGCCTGCTTGGCCACCTCTTATCTGCACAAGGCAAAGTGTTGTCGTCCCCCACAGCAGTGTCCTCAGCTGCCCTCATCTGTAGCCCAGTCCCTCTCCTCTCTGCTCTCGGGGGGCCTGTTTTGGCTCTTCACAACACTTCCTGACTGGTGCGGGCAGTGTTGACATATTTGTTCACTGTTCCCATGTGTGCCTCTTCAGCCCTGTCACCTGGGAGCCTCAGCAGGGCAGAGGCAGCTTAACTCCACCACAGCTGTGCCTCAGTGCACTGCCTATCCCTCAAGGCTCTTGGGAAATGTGTTCTGATGGCCTTAAGTGTTTTCTCTCCAGTCACACAGATGGGAGCTTCATGTGTCCTCATGTGCTCCAGGGGGCGGGATGAGCAGGACTCATTAACTCCACTTTCCAGACAGACTCACTTGAGGTCTCATGGTGGGTGGTGGCCTAGCCACGACCTGACGCACAGCCTTCCCATGCAGCCAGCCACATCACTTGGCCTGCTACCTTGCCAAGGCCACTACACAAGCAGCCCAGTATCACTGTCACAAACACAGAGGAGACATCCATATAGGTAACTGCTGCATCATCAGGATGAGGCTGATAGCCTAGCAGCCCAAGGATGCTGCACAGATGTGAGGATTGCAGCAGCAGGGGACTCAACACAGTACCTTGCTGAGCGCCCCCGGCTCATGGAAGCTACCTTACACAACCAAGTTCATATCCCTCTTAAGGCTAAGGTCCTCCCCGTTCTGTGGCCTGGCCCCAGACTCACTCTGGCTGCCTCCTCTTTGGGGGGCCCTCCCTGGATCCCAGTGACTACTCCCACACTTCTGCAGGGCTTCTTTAGAAGGTCTCCCTGCTACTTGCAGTTCCCCACAGGACTGAAACACTCAGTGCCCATGTTCAGAGGAAGGAGTGGCCAAGAGCCCAGGGCCTGGGGCTGGGCCGTGCAGCTTCAGGGACCCAGGGCACCAAGGTACCAAACTTCACACACAGTTGTGGCTGTCCTGCCCTTCCTGGACCACAGCTGCTCTAATGTCATCAGATTATACAGATGGAAAGTGGAAGGTGTGAAAACAGCCACAATCTAATGCAGTCCCAGAAAGGGGAGAACAGACAGAAAGCCTGGAGAGGCCCATCTACCAAGTATCCTGGCTACTCCTACAGAGGCCCATGGGCTTCTGGGACTGCCACAAGGACACCCGTCTTGTTGCACTCTGTAAACTTCTTCCAGACAAGGAGGGTTGATTAGAAAAGCTAATTAAAGCCCCAAACAAGGAAGAACACAAAATGCCTTCTCACCCTGCTTTTCCACCCTTTAGACTCTGGCCTTCATTAAGTTTTGATTTCAATCAATTGCACACCCACTAACGTTAACTTATAAGGCCAATAAATTACAACCGCATGTCTGAAGGTATTATCTGCTCCAAGCCAAGAGCCAAGGATTGCGGAGCACGGGACAAGATGTCTGGCGCAGATGGGACTGATCATCTTTGGAAGAGAGTGGTGCCAGCCCTTTTCGTTAGAACATCTGGTCTCTCTCGCAACCCAGGCTGACAGAGGCCAGGCGCAGCCCAACACGAGAGATGGAGCAGGAAGAGCTTATCATCTTCTCTAGAGACCTCAAGAGTCAAGGTGCTGCCCTTGGGGCTCCCAGCACCTATGGTGGCTCAACCTGCCCTTAAGCAAGCTAATTCCCTGGCAGCTTCGAGTGCCTGCCTGCATCTGAGGCTCTACTTCTAGATACCTCCTCAGAAAAAAATGGACTCTTGGGTCCAGTGATGAGGTTTTGTGACGGATGAGCTAGACTAGGATGGACCTAAAAAAAGCAAAGCATCAACTCTCTTGGGAAAGAATGTGGAGGAGCCAGGGATTTAGTGGTTCTGGCACCTGCCTTGCAAGTGCAAGGTCCCGAGTTCAATCCCCAGTACCAAAAAAAAAAAAAAGAATGTGGAGCAACCCACAGGCCAGTCACCCATGAGTTTGCCATCTCTGCTGCCTTTCCTGACTTTCCCACCTCAGTGCTTATGGTTCCTATACCGAGCCTGAGCTATTAATCAATCAGGGAAATCCCCTTGGGCTTGGGACAGAGGGATGAGAACAGCCAAGGTACCGGTGAGCCGGTAGAAGTGGCAAAATTCAATATGACTTGGGGTAGGTAATGCCCTTACCCAGCCCCAGCACTCTAGCAAATGGGCCTATCATCTTCCAGGCAATCTCAGCGACGTGGCTCACTTTAATCTAAAAACTGAGCTGTTTAGGTAGTGCTATCAATAGCTATTTGACAGTCTTATGGGAAAAGGACTTGTAGATCCCTTTAAGCTGCTTCAGAATGGCAAAGAAGAGAATTGGTACACGTGGGAGGCGTGTGTGTGTGTGTGTGTGTGTGTGGCACAGGAGTTAGGTGTTGCAGGGAAATCTAGGAACTGGCAGACTTCAAAGGGAACTGTGCAGGACACACACCTCAGCTCCTTGGACCTCTACTCACCTTTTGCCTATGGTGGGGGAAAAGCCACACTTCAACTGTTGGCCCTTTTAGTCCATAATTCAGAAATGCTGTGCACAGGCCAGAGGGGGTGAGGTGCCACACCCCTACAGTAGTCAGAAGCCAGAGGGCCTGCAAGCCAGCCATCTTGGCCCCAGCCCCATCACTTGGGCCATACTGATTCCATGTGCATGTGATTAACTCCTACTCCCTGCAAAGTCAAAGCCTTTAAAGACCTAGGTATCAAAGCCAGGGCCTGAAGATAGAATGCAGCCTTCCCTCAGGGTCTTGTGAATAGAATTTTCTCTTTTGTGGCAGGAACCTTCTGAGGACACTGAGTACTCCGTATATCTGGTGGGTTGCCTGGCCTGGATCTTGTTTCAGCTTCAGACCTCCTCACACTCACTGCTATCTCCTTCTACTCATCTTTTAAGCACCTCAAGGAGGAAGGAAAGACAAGGCTAAAGGGCTCACGGGTTATGACCAGAGAGGGAACCCAGTGCTTGCAGGGCCAGGTCTGCTGTTGGCAAGGGCAAGGCATCTGAGGCCTCTGTCTTCGTTTGATGTGTGTGTGTGTGTGTGTGTGTGTGTGTCACATCTCTGGTGAGCAAGCCCAGTGTGGCCTTCCCAGTATACAGAGAAGTTTAGGTCACAAACCAGAAGCTCCCTGAAAGTTCACAGCAGTCCAGCATACCCCATAAGAGCAGTGACCCCAGAGATGGCTGGAGTCTGGCAGCTTTCAGTCATTTGATCCATGGGTGGTCAAGAGGTACAAGCCAAACACAGTTTTAATGCTGCAATTTAACAGATCCAACAACTCTGAAACACCAGGATTGTCAGAAATTAAAAGATGGGTCTGCACTGGATGTGGATCTGCTCTTGCCTGGGAGCACCAGCCTCACTTACCCGGTCCTCCAGCAAACAATGTTGTACTAATCTTGCTCTGGAGGTGGTGCCTTTTCTTTCTAACAGGGATGGGTCTGCCTGAGGACCTGAGCATGCCCCATCAGCACTGAGATGCAGGCCATCTTCCTGGCCCTTATTCAACAGCCAACAGGCCTGAGGTGGTGTGGTGTGGGACACCTCCTCCCCAGAGGGACTTTGCCTGAGCCTAGTTGCCAAGGCAACAATAAATAAACTATGTTAGAGCAGTGAGCCATCTTGTCAGCGTCAGCGGGGAAGGAGTTCTACAACAGGTTTGAGATGTAAGGACCTTTTTTTTGTTATGGGGGATCGAACTCAGGACCTTGTGCTTGCAAGGCAGGTGTGGTGCCACTGAGCTAACTCCCCAGCCCTGTGAGGACCTTTAAGCAGTGAAACCTATTCTAACTGAAATCAACAATTTGTGGAAGTTTCAGGCAAATATGGATTCAAATTCAACTCTTTGCCTCCATTCCCTGTTGTTCTTTATGAGTCATTTCATATCCCGGAACCTCAGTCTCTTCGTCTGTAACACAGAGGATGAAACAATGTTCCCCAAAAGTTCTCTTAAGGATTAAAGATATTGCACATAAAATACTGGCACATGAGAAGGTACTGAAAACAAACTGTATTATACTGTTACACTTGGGGCTCCTGAAATGTTCAGGGCCACTCAGTCACGGCTCCCTTAGCACTATGGCTGTGTATCTCATTCATCTGTGCAATGTTACGGGGCTTTGTGTCAGGCCAAGAAGTGCCTCCTTGCCTCACAAACTTCCAAAAGCCACTTCTTATTAAGCGTGTTAGAGCAAGCGCTGCTGCTCAGTACATCCCAACAGCCTGCCTTGAAGGTCCTGCACCTCCTTTTCTGACAACAGATTCAGATGTTCAGATGCCTGGTTTCTCGGATTTCCATTTTCTTGCCTACATCCTAGACCAGAGGGGGCAAACTACAGACTGAGAGCCAGATCCCACTTACATCAAAGCTTAAGAGGTGATTTTTACATTTTTAAAAATTTATATAGAGAAAAAGAAAAAAATAGTAATAGCCTTCCATGGCCTACAAAGCCTCAAATGTCTATTTGGCCCCTTTCAGCAAAAAAGGTTGCAGGTCCCTGTTCCGATGATGGAATTTGTATTGAACTAGGATTGCACATTTGACAGCTTTGCTACACACCCACACTCACTACTTGGGGTGTGGGGTGGTATTTGAGACTGAATCTGTATGCTAGCACCCCAACAGTTCCAGGTCTTTTCATTTTTATTTTTAGGCAAGGTCTCGCTGAGCTGGCCTCAAATTTGTGATCCTCCTGCCCCAGCCTCCTAAGTAGCTGGGATTACAGGTGTGCACCACAATACCCAGCTCACTGTATTTTCAGTGTAGAATTTAATTTAAAATGAGATTCTGCTGATAAGAAACAAAACAAAAAACACCACTCCAGAGGATAGGATAGTCTTCTTGGAGCTTTCCCTTGTAAGAGTGAGTAAGTGACTGATCTTTGTGGTAGTATGGTCATGGCAGGATTAAAAGGAGAACAGAAAGAATCTAAATAGTCTGGCATAAATGCCTTTTTTGTTGTTGTTGGTACTGGGGATTGAAAACATGGTCTTTGCATTGAGCTACATCCCCAGCCTTTTTATTTTGAGACAGGCTTTCACTAAGTAACAAAGTTGCCCAGGCTGGGCTTGAATTTGCAGTCCTCCTGCCTTAGTCCCCCCGAGTGCTGGGATTAAACTTTCTTAAAGAAGAGGCCAAAGCCCAGTCAAAGAGTCACAAAATGTTAGTTAGAGATGGCTGCACAGTCCTTATGCATGAGACCTCGACTCATCCTGCCCTGGCACTGGGGGAACTGCAGGAGCTCCCAGTCAGAACTGAGGGTGTGGGGCAGGAAAATCCAGAGGTTACTGGAGACAGATCTGAGGTTGAGCCCTGGCTCTGCCAGTTGCCTTAGACAAATACCTTCATCTTTCTGAGCCTTTCTTTCCCAAAATTGATCCCAGTTAAAAATCAGTTGGGTGAACCAGGCAATAGATGTAGCAGAGACTGGCTCAGTCACACTGTCATCCAAATCTGTCCCATCAAAGCCACAAGAGCTAGAAGACAAAAGGAGCAAGGAACTCACAGGTCTCGGTACTGGTCAAAGGCATTGTTGGCTTCCACTTCCAGCTTTCTCAGCCGAGCAGACGGCATGGCCCCATCTTCCAAAGGAGGGTCATACTTGTTACTCCATGGTGACCTGGAGGGAAGGGAAGGAGAGGTCGTATGAGTCACTCCAGGGGAACATGACTTGTGAGCAATAAGCCTGAGCCTCAGCTGCCTGAAAATTCAAAGCCACTGCCCGCAGCCCAGAAATTTCAGGCCTTGGCAACCAAGAGGGCTTTCTGGAGTTTCTCAGAGCAAGGGCTCAGAAGAAGGGAGACTGGGGGATGCACCCAGTGGCCTCTCTCACCAGCTGTGTGACATGAAGCTAACGGTAGGGCTGTTGTGAGGAGCCAAGAGAAAAGATGCCCAGTGCCAGGGCCACAGCTTGGCATACAGCAAGTGTTCAACAAATGCTAGTCCTTCCCTTCCCACTTTCTTAGCTTCCTCTGTAGTGATCAACTGATGTCCCTCTCTCCTCCCTGACTTGCTGGTGGCTCCAGATAACTGTTCCCAAGACTTTCTCACACAGGAAGGTCTAAGAATAGAGCTGTCAGTTACAGCAGCAGGCAAGAGACCTAGGTCCAGTGGAAATGCCAATTACAGTGAACCATCAAGTCATGACTGTCTTGACATACGAACCAATTGGGTTATAACTGGACATTTAGTTTTAACTTATGAACAAAGTCTTGAGTTACAATCTGAATGCTGGCCGCTTGTGCTTCTAGATGGTCTCAGATACAGACTGAATCCCTAAAGAGTTCTAGAAGGAGCATTATAACATCCTTTCCTGTGTGGGGTTAATTGAGAAATCCTGGGCCAATGTCTCTCTAAGAACACTGAGAACTGCCTGGATACAGGAGAGAGACTTCGAAGGCTAGCCTTCAGCTAACCAACCTAAGTTACAACCAGTCTTCACAAATGAATTGATTTCTGAAGTCAAGGGTTCACTGTCCATTAGAAAAGCAGAATGCCTGACCACCCCACAGGGACAGAGGGCAGCTTTCCCAACAGCTGAGGGCTGTCCATGCAACTATGAAGTAACAGGAACCAGCCCTGCAGTCCAAGATGTGCTGCACTTCCCAAAGTGTACTGTGCTGCATCAATAAAGCACTGTTACACAAAGAATGGGGAAGAGGGTTACAGGGAAAGGTCTATTCATTAGTTCCTGCAGGTGGACTCTTGGGGATGGGTACTCAGAGAGAGAATTAAGAAGGTGAGAGAGAAGTGAAAAGAAGGAAAGACAAGATGGAACTGGGGAAAAACCTTTATGCTCCTGAGTAGGAACCCCATGATATTTCCTGTCCAGAAACCCACGCTGCCCTACCCACTTCCCTGAGGACCTTGAACTTTCATTCTCCAAAGACCCTTTCATTGTAAGACTAATGTTAAGGGGGGAAAAGATACTATCACCACTTTCTTGGTTTTAATAAATTCTGTACACAGATGCCTTCTCCTGGTTAACTGATGGTTCCACATTGCATCTATGTCAGCAAATCATGTCTGGAACTAGCGTAAGCTGCCCTTGGGCAGAGGTCCCAGCTTTCTCAGAGATGACTCTCAAAGTGTAATGGGTGAAGAGTCATCATGTGTGTCCTTCTAGGGTCCCCAAGCAGCAGTAATGCTGACCACTACAGCAAGAGCCTTAGAAACCTTTCCTTCCAAGCTGGCCACTTCCAGGCCCCTGATCACTAGAACTACTGGGGACTCTGCATGGATGGTAAACCCCCTTTCTGTCATCCCCAGCTGCCCCAGGACTGGCACTAGCTCCTAGTCTGCCTGCACTCGCGCGCACGCGCACACACACACACACACACACACACACACACACACACACACACATATCACAACCTGGTGTGGAGAGGAGGTGATGCCTCTCCTTTCCCAGGCTGCCTCTCGTCCGGGAACCTGCCTTGTTCACCCATGGATGAACTTTCTGTGAGGATGGAAATGTTCTGCACTTGCCCTGGCCAGCAAGGTAGCCATGACCAACGTGTGGCTTCAGAATGCTTGAGATGTGGCTAGTGTGCCCGTGGGGCTACAGTTTAATCTTATTTAATTTGAATGAACTTAAATCTAGATAGCCAATTCTAGAACTTCAGCTCAAAGAGGAATATGGCTTTCCTGCCTTGCTCTCCACTGGTTTCTCAGCCCCTGAACAGTGCCTGACACTCAGAAGTTTGTTCATTTAAAAATAAATTGCTAAAAGAATAAATAAATTCTTGTACTTCCCCTACAAAAGCAGAAGTGACCACTCCCTCTTCCCCGCCCCTCCCAGACATCCAGATGTGAATTCTCACACTATTATAATCCTTCCCTTCTTCTGCCCAAGCCTGCAAGTCTTTGGAAAGAGGGCCTATGCTGGCTGCTGGATAAGGATGCTGAGACCATAAGCAAGGGAAGGAAAGACAGATGGGAAGTTCTGCAGGTGGTCCTCTAGGCCACAGAGACAGAGTAACTTTCTGTTCTTTCTGCTCAGGGATATACAAGCTCAAAAAAACCAAAACTGAACTGGCTGCAGTAGCTTGTGCCTGTACTCCCAATTACTCAGGATGCTAAAGATCACCTGAGCCTAGGGGTTTGATCCCAGTTGGGCAACATGGCAAGACACTTTCTATAAAACAAAGAAACAAAAAAACCTCAAGGACTTGCACTGGATTTCAAAGACATGAATGCTGTTGGACGAACGCCACTGCCACTGTCATTACCACTATTTACTTGTAAAGGAGATTTGGTGTTTCTACTGGTGGGGGTATGTGTGTGAACCTAACTCCTGCATCCCCACATGCTTGCTTTGAGACTCCCCCTCAGGACACTCATCCGCCAGACACTTCCACAGTGGACCAGCCATTGCTGTTCTGTGGCCTGGGACCACCACCCCCGCCCAACTGGCTCTCATTTAAGGCAACCTGAGGAGACACAAGAGCCCATCCTCTTGCAGACTGAGGGCCTGGAACTTTCAAGCAGCCTGTAACTCACATTGCTCCTGGCTCACAGACGACAGCATTTCAAGCCGTTAGGCCTGGAGCCGGGGTAATTGTAGCTGGGGGAAAAAATCCTAACATTACCCATAATATTCTTAGTGGAAGGGGCATTCAGAACACATTTAAGAGCTTAAATGGAGGCCATCTGAGAAAAGACAGATGGACAGGGTGCTTAGATTTCAAAAGTCAGGCCTTTCATTTTCCCCTGAGAGCTTTTTGTTTCAGCTAACAGGTTTCAAACAGTGCTGCTGGCAGCGATCACACCATAAGGATCTTATTTAAGCAAATGATCAAACATAGGATAGAAATGTGTGGGGAAAATCAGAAGACCTTGAAGTTTCCTATTGAGGAGAGAGAAGAAAAGACCAGGTTTGCCTTGACACCCATGCTCTTCTACAAGGAGGCTCAGATCCCCAGAGCCCTCTGGGACCACTGGAGAGGGGCAGGTTCTACAGGGCACCCACCCTGGAGGACCACAGGTCCCAGGGGAGCACAGCCTCAGTGTGGACTTGATCCCTTCTTTCCACTGGCTCCCCTCGATAGGCTGCCTTACAGAGTTGCCTTACCTTGAGCTTTCTAGTGAAAAAAAAAGAAAAACAACAATGCTGATACCACCTCTTCCAAGAAGCCCTCTCTGAGCCTGAGCCAAAGGTCTACCAAGGGTGCTTCCCATGGCCATGTGTGACTCTGGGCTGTCAGACCATTTAGCACCTTCACTGGACTTTTTCTCCAAGAGTTGTTCCACCCACTTCCCAAGAGGCTTACAAGGAAAACAAAGCCTGACACCACGCTGTGAACTCGATCTGACTCAGGACTATACCACAAGCTCTGTGATTCATCTCCCGCCCAGCCCTCTTTGTGGGAGGTCCATGTTGTGGGTACATGCCCACTCGGCATGCCCTCTTTGGTCTAACAGGCATCTCAAGCTTAACACTTCCCAAGGCAGGTCCTTCCTGAGTCTTCCTCCCTGCTGTCAATAGTAACCCACCTTCCAGCTTCCCGGGCCCTTCACCATCTCTCCCAAACTGTGCCCATCTGCATACCAGCCTGCATACTTCTCAGTCACACCTCTACTTCCCATCTCTACTCCAGCCCTGCCCTAGATTATGCCATCACATATTTTCTACCTAACTTCAGTGTGAAGTCAAGAAGGGAAAATGATCATAAAACACTGGTCTAGTCTCTTATAAAACGTTAGTGTAAACTAAGCCATTCAAATATACAAGTTCTGTGCTGTTTAGCACTACATATATTGTTTCTTTTACTCTTCCCACTAGTCATCAGGCTGGCCTTCAAGGGCCTGTGTGCCCTCCCTGCCATGCCTCTGATCTCCTCTCCCACCCTCATGCCTTCTTCACGCTGGCCTTCACAGCTCAGTGCCAGCAAGCTTATCTCCACCCAGGGCCTTGACGCACAGAAAGCTCTTCTCCCAGACCTGTGTGTCACTGAAGGTTTTCATCCTGACATCGCACTTAACAGGCAAGCTCTGCCTGTGTAACCACTGTCTCCTCCTCTCTGTGTCCTTTGTTTTCTCCAGCAACACTTTCACAACCTATATTACTTATGCATGTGCTTACAGTCTGGCTGGCTTCCTTACTGGGCTGCACGTTCCATGGAAGAGAGGCTGAGAACAGTGCCCGGTATGCCAAACATGCTTACACAAAGATGCTACAGAGACCAGAGATAACAAGTGTCAAAGCCCCAGTGCTGGTCTGCAGCCCACACTGGCTGACTTCAAGTAATTCCACCTGCTTTTGCTGTCCAGACACACAGTGCCCTGTTCAGTGAGAGCATCAGGCTGAAGCTTCAGGCCTGAGCCCAGGTGATGTGTCCTCTAATACACCTAAATCATATTGTGATACTCCTCCATTCTCCAAGGTGTTGAGTAATAATTCCATCATGGAAATACTAGACTGCTTAGGGAATCCCACTCTTAGGAATAATCACCATCCACCCTTAAAAACCTGCCTCAGATATTACTTCCTTCAGGAAGTCATCTTCTATTCAACCCCAAACCCTGGACAAGCTTTGCACTGGCTGCATGACTATTAGGTGATGAAATGTATCTCCCAGGGCAAGGACTAACGTCAGCCTGGCTGTTTACAGCCCTCACCATGGGGATGGACAGAGATCTGATGGAGCCAGATCAAGCATCCCTTAACCACAGAAACCTGTCCTCAGGACCCTCATCACCTATATACCCTGGACTTTGCCCTTTGCAGAGCTAATGGAATTACAACGCAGCAGCTGTTTTGGTAACGTTCCTCTCCCATAGACGGTAAGATGCATAAGGGTTCTACCTCCAATGCTTATGACAGGTGCTTCAGCTGGTGGACGGGATGAACAGCTGGAAGGAGGGGGGAAGAGGCAGAAGAGAGGAAAGAAGAGGACAGAAGGACAAATGGAAAGACAGGTGGGTGGGCTGGTAGCCTGGCAAAGTCCAGAGGTCCTTGTGCTGCCAGAAAGGGCAGAGTGGCTGACATCATGGCCCTCCCGAGTATGAGCTCACCTGTAAGAGTCCCCATCTCTGTTGTAGTCACACAAAAGGTAATCCTTGCCCACCATCTTGTCTCTGGCAATTTTCAGTGGCTGGTCAACAGAAGATAGGAGATCTTCACACAGACTGGGGACCTGGCAGAAAGAAAGGAGCAGGTAGAAACTGGTTAAAATAACACCCTGAATTCAGGTCAATGAGTGATTACCGTAGCCATCTTGTGGTCAGTATATTTAACATCTGTCCTTTGTTGTCCTGCCAAAATTACAGGCCTGTTCTTTTCTTTTCCACATGTGCCTGACACCAACTGTGTCTCTCTATAAAGAAACCTGCTCTTGAATTACAGTGGAGTGTGATTTCCAATACACTCTTCCTTCCAAAACCTGTGTGCAGCTCTAATTACCTGATCGCCAGGGTGGTCTAGCAAATGGAAATACGTATGTGGTTGCTATTGGTCTCTGTGGAGTGGGCAAAGGACAAGTTGAAGTCCTGAGAAGAAGGTAAACATTTCAAATACACAGGAATCCAAAGAACTCAGAGAAGAATAACCCATCCGCGCTGGGAACTCCCACAGGCTCCCCTGTGCTGGGTGGCGTTTCCAACACTTTCCAGGCCCCTGGCCAAGCATTACCAGCCTGGCTCATACAGTCAGTCCTATCTGCTGTGGAGGTGGCTTCGTATCGCTTTTCCCCAGCATAGCCCGGCCTAGGCAGCCTCACTGAGGAAGACAGCCTCATGGTCAGGGACAGGCAGAACTGGACCTCAGGATAAATGCTGCTGATTGTGACCAGGTCCCTGCTTGTAAGCAGGCTCCTGGGTGCCTCCCTCCACCTCAAACATGAGTTTCCACCAAAAAATTCCAGGAACGGATGGCAGCACTTGCCAGAAATGGATTCCTTGGGCCTTGAGTCATTTCCATGCTGTATTTTCATGTGCTGACTTGCTTCATGGTCTGGGTTTATGGGGACCCCATCATATAGTTTACCAGGCAGGTGGCTGCCAACAGCACCAATAACCCTTCCCAGTAGAGAAATGAAACTGTAAGGCAAGGACAATCCGAAGAGGGGCCGCATTCCTCCTGAAGGCCCTCACCAGCACCTGAAGACAGGGACAGAGAGCATGCCACCAGAGTCTGTCAGCCAGGCATCTTGAGCACCCAGCCCCTCCCCAACCCCATCCTTTAGAACTCAGCTTGGAAGGCACCAAGAGGCACAGTTGGAGGAGGAACACAGAAACTCTGGCCTTGTTGAGATGATCTGTCTCTTGCACACAGAGCAGCTCCAAGGAGATGCACACACCATTAAGCTCAGTCAGAACCTTCTCCATGTGTACTGGCCCTCCCCTCAGCAAACCAATAAATGGGGGCTAATTTTCAGTCACTGGCTACCACTTCCAAGAGCCTGTCATGGATCATGCACTGTGTTAGGGGCCCTCTGTAGACAGCACATTGTTAACTTGAAAGCACACACACCTGCTGTAAAGTAGGTATGAATTGTCCCCATTTTACAGATTAGATGGTTAGGGCTAGAGTCATTAAGCTCCCCAAAGGCCATATGATCAGAAATCAAAGACAGGGATAAAAGGCTCCAAAGCCCCTGCTCTTCTCAACTCTGACTATAACTGACTTCTAAAGGGAAATAGCAAAGAGTCCCTCCTGGCCCTACTGCTGCTCAGTCATAGTCACAGAGCCCTTCATCAGGGGAGGAGTCCTGGCTGAGGAAGGAAGGTCTAACAGCCTCTACCTGAGGGAGCTGGGTCAGGGTGGTTCAGTTGTGATATCATGGGTCCAGAGAAATGACCCTGAGCACCTCTGTATCTGCCTATCTCGTTGAGCCCATCTCTGAGGATCTCCACTTATGTCATCCATTCTACCTAAGTGAGCTCCTTAAACTAAACTTCCTGATTCCACTCTGTGAAAGGGAGCTTCCAGTCTTGGGCAAGTCATTTTACTTTTCTACTACAGCCTGACTTCCTCACCTGCAAAGGGGTGCTAATAAAAACCCACTGAGGTTAATTTGAGGTTCAAATGAGAGAATGCATTCTATCTTCAGAAAAGTGCCCCATGCAGGGAAAGCATGTATATTAGCACTGGGCTTAGTCATCTCCCTGGTCTCCTGTTCTGGATCCCACACCCTTTGCTGTCTGCTACTCTCAGATGGCAACTACTAGCCCTCCTCACACTTCAATTCACCAGCTGCTTCAGGCACTGGACACAATCAGACCCAGTTCTTCTTAACCCAGTTCTGTCCAAAGCTGGCTGGTTCCCTTTCTTTCAGTCAAGCTGACAAGAAAATGGGATCTGGTAGATAAGACTCCGAATTCACTCTTACCCAAGAGGTTAATCCATGGATAAAGAGTATTTCCATAATTTCTTCCTAGCACTTTATATTAACTGAAACTATTTGTTCATTGATTGGCTGTGGGAGAAAGGAAGGAAAGTGAGAGGTGGAGAGGAAGAAAGGAGCTTTTGCCATACAAGACCTCTCGAACTCCAATTGGCTTTACTTTTTTTGGCGGCAGCGAGTGAGTGGGTGAGTGGGTGAGTGTGTGAGTGTGCGTGTGTGTGTGTGTGTGTGTGTGTAGTGTGTGGTTATGGGGGATTGAACATAGGGTCTTTGCACAGAGCTGCATTTCCCAGCCCTATTTACTTTTTGAGATGGTCTTACTAAGTCACTAAAGTTGCTCAGGCTGGGCTCCTCCTGCCTCAAGTCTCCTAGACTGCTGGAGTTACAGGCATGCACCACCATGCCCAGCTGAGCTTTATCTTTAAATTAACAAATCAATTTACCAAAAGAGTCTGTTGTCAAGAACCAAATTTGGATGGACGCCAATAACCAATTCCACTTGGGGCTCCAACTCGGCATTCTCAAATACAAACCCTGATGTGGTGGGAAAGCACCAAACAAGAGAGACCTGGAACTGTCCTTGAAGCAGGGGATGGGGGTGTATGTGTGTGTGTTTCAAAGAGGAGGGGTCTCACTGGGGTTGCTCAGGTTGGCCCCAAACTTCCGAGCTCAAGTGATCTTCTTGCCTCAGCCTCTTGAGTAGGGGGAACATGTGCACATGCCACTGTGCCTAGCTTAGCTGTGACTTTTAGAATACACAATGTGGAGGAGCCACAGCAATGGTAGGATTGAGAACTGAGAGACCTAGGCCCTGGCTTCTGCTCCACTTATGAACTTGGAAGCACAGTAGGTGAGCCACAACAGAGACAAACCACTCTTGAAGATCTGAGCCTGGATTTTTGAAAGCTATAGCCAGGCCTGGCCAATCTCTGCAAAGCATACATTTAAACTGACTCCCCCAGATTGTCTGCAGAGAAAGGCCAGGGAGCTCATAAACTGCATGTCATCTGCCCCTCTATGAAAAGCATCTGGGATGGTATACAACCTATTGGTTCTCCACCCACACAGGTATGTAACTTTTGACTTAAAGATAAACTCTCAAATTGGGCCACGTTTTCACATTCTATTGCCATCAGTCTTGTTTCTTTTGATCAAAGATAATCTGCTATGGAATAATGATGCTATCGTTGTCAGGGGGATTAAGTGTGGACTGTATTGTGTGCCCACAGATGTGTGCCACACCGGCAGCCCAAAGGTGCACCAGTCACCTGTCTCAAACCTTTGCCATCCCCCACCTGTGCCTACTCACTGCCTCTGCAACATGGTTTGTGCATAAAAGTCTCCCCATTTAGGAACTGTGCATAAACTACAGGATGATCAGTGAAATTTGAATTTCAGATACACAATGAAGAATGTTTTAGTATGACTGTCAAGTGTTACACAGGATATGTATTTTTATTCGCTAAATCTGGCAACCTATCCCCAGTCCCCACTTAAACCCCACCACCCATCCTTCAGAACCAGCCTAGACTCCAACTTCTCACTGGGATTCCTGCAGGAACACTCACATCACTCAATCCTCAATCAGGTGGCTATTTCAATACTGCTTTTGGCTAACATTCTTCTCCTTCATTTTTCATCATATGTTGGCCCTGTCCCCTATATTGGCACAGTGTCCCACAACTACCGAAGGTGCTCAGTCTGTGTTGGAATTCCATGGGAGTGTTAAACACATGGTGTGAAGTCACAGGAGAAAAACAGAAAAATGAGTTTATCTCTGCAATCTAGTCAACTAAACAATTCTTCCTCCTCCAATCCCAGCCCTGGCCTCATGCTTGGAACAGTGGAGGGAAAAAAATCACAGCAAGCCTCATGGATCATGAGTTTGCACAGGGATGGAGCAGAGAAGACAGGTCCAAAGAAAGGCAGAGCTCACTCTGGGGTGTATGGGTTGCTGGATCCGCTGCCTGCAAAGCAGGGAGGCCCTCAAGCGGGGAGTGGTGCCAACACCAACGGCCAGTGGTTTCTCTCCATGCTGCCCATCTGAGCTGCTTCCCGGCCCTTGAAAGGAATGTTGAGATAACACCGAAGGTGTCAGGCCAGTCCAGGTCGCTGGGGGTTTAGAGTTAATTCCCAGTGACTTGGAATAATAAACAACACTCTGCTGGCCAGGACCGTGCCTGCCTTCTTCCTGGCAGAGATTTAGGATTCTGCCAATGTCTTCACTACCACACAGAAGCATGGCAACATCACAGGGACTGGGAACCGTTTTGGCCTCCTTCCCAGCCCTGCACCTCCTCCTGGCTCACTGGTACCCAGGGGCCACTGGAAAGATACAGAGTGAGGAATAAGGTGAACTGAGCCTGGGGGAAGAGAAAGAAAAAAATCCCACCAAAATACAGATGTAAAGGGTGATGCTACTGGCATGATCTCAGATGACACCTTCATAATGAGGATAGGGCTGGGGATGTGTGTGGCTCAGCTGTAGAGAGGGCTCACCTAGCACACCCTGGGTTCAGTACTGTGATTTACACCTGGATGTCTCCTCAAAGCCTCACAGGCTCACGGGCAGGGGTTTTGAAAGGTGACTGGATTACAGGGCTTATGGCTGACTTGGTCTTAGGAGGTGGGGTGTGGGGCATGGCCTGGAAGGACTTATTTCCCTCCCCAGCTCTTCCCTTCACTCTCTGTGCCTCCTGGATGCCAGGAGGTCAGCAGCTGTCCTCTACCCAGGCCCTTCCACCATGCCACCCTGCCTTAGAGCCAGCCAACTATGGACTGAAACTCCTATAAACTGTAAGGCAAAATAAATTTTTCTTCCTTTAAGTTGTAGCTGTTGGGTACTTGATCTTAGCAACAAAAGTTGACTGAGACAAATCTCCAGCATGAACAAATAAAAACTTTTAAAAAAAGAAAATCACATTTGCCAGGTGTGGTGGTACATATCTATAATCCCAATATTCAGGAGGATGAGGCATGAAGATCTCCTCAAGTTAAATGCCAGCTTAGGCTACATAGTAAGTTCAAGGCCACCCTGAACTACATAGTGAGACCCTGTCTCAAAAAACAAAACCAAAAAAAAAAAAAAAAAAAAAAAGATTGCACTTAGCCAGGTGCAGTGGCTGAGCAGGGGATTGCTTGAACCTATAGACTTGAGACCAGGCTAGGCAACATCCAAAACTCCATCTCCAATAATAACAGTGAAGACAAAGATGAGTGCCAGGTGCTCTGCTACCAAGTCTACCTGCACCATCTCTTTCAATCCTCAGGACAGCTCTATCTGTAGAGTCCCATTTTTAAAAAGGAAGAAACAGGGCCTGAAAGAAATGAGCTGCCTGGATTCACATAGCTACTAGCCAAAGTTTAAAGGGGGACATGAGAGATACAGAGAGATCTAGGTTTAAAAAAAAAAAGTCAAATCCTTGCTTTTGCCTAAACTGAATTCCTGTCTAAAATCTAACCCAACAGCTGATCACATGAAAGGAGATACAAATCAGAAGTTTCCGGCACAAGTACGGTTTGTGTTTGTGCTGCCATATGGTTCCACTTTGCCTCTTCCTCTTCTCCATTAGTTATTAATGTTGAAAAAAATTGTTTAACCAGAAAAAGAAACTTGAGATGAACCCCTCACAAAAGCCCAAGAGCCAGACCCGTTCAACTGCATGGATAATCTAATCTGCGGTGCCCTCGTCTCTAAGAAATGCACCCTTGGCCCTTGGCCCCATCCCCCCCAAAAGGCCAAATGAATGCATTCCATCTTTTGATCTGCCTCTTGGCCGAGAGCCTGCCACCAGAGAGATAAGAATCAAAACCAGACCCTGCTCACTCGGGCACACGCTCAGACGAGTAACACTGCTGAAATCACTGCTTCCAAGAGTCCTCCTGCCTGGCCCCACTCTTGCCACTGGAACAGCTCATTCCAGGGAGCCAGAGCACCTGGGGGCCAGCAGAGGGCTCTGTTTACAATCTGTTCCCTCTATTTTGTCCAAGGCCCCAAACTTACCCTTTTTTAAAATAAAAAAGTAAACAGAGTGTTCCTAGCAGGACATATCCCAGTGTTGGAAACATTAAGTGTGAAATCAAACACAGGTTCAAATCCTGGTCTGCTATTCTCTGCCTAAATCCAGGCACCAGGGTCATAACACCTACACCAAAGAGACATTCATCCCATTCACAAAATACTGAGAGCCTGCAGCAGCAACTATGCAAGAGGCCAAGATTCTGCCACAAAGGGGATATATGCAGCCACCGTGATTGCCATAGTTCAGCCACAGAAAGGGACCAGACAGAGGAAGGCCCGTGTCTAGAAGTCCTAGTGGGGCAAGGAGTGAAACAAACCGAGGACACTGACTGAGGACCACGGATGGGGAAATCAGTGGTCCAGGAGGTGGCATGGGATGAGCGGCAGCTGATGGGGAGGAAAGGAGCCTCCCAAATGGAGAGGGAAATCAGCACAAGACCTCCGAGCTAAGTGTGAGAGCAGAGGCAGACCTGTGGGCTGCTCCATGTGTGAGGGAACCCTTGGCTTGCTGCTTTTAAAAGTTGCAATTTATTCATAATAGGCAACATACTCACATTTTTAGTTGGGTTAACTAAAAAAAGAACAAGAATATAGGTAGAGAAGAGCAGCCACCAAGCCCTGCAGCACCCACCCAATGTCATTACCAGTATGGAGACACAAGCCCTCTCATGAATTCCCCAAGGACACTTTGTCGCAGGGACCTGAGTCTGCCAGCAGAAACACTGGGCTAAGGAAGCAGAGCTTCCTGGGAACCCATCTTGGAGGTCTGGACCAGTTTTCCTGAAGGCCTCTGCCCACCTAATAAGAAGCCACCTTAGGGCAGAGGCCTCGCCTTCTTTATCCCCACCCGTGTCCCACTCTGGTGGTTGAAGCTCATTTGGGGCTGGAAAGCAACGGATGCTCCGAGCTACTCAGGAAATGAGGTGCTTGAGCCAGCAGAGGGAGTCTCAGGCATCAGAACATGGCACCCAGGACAAGAACCTGCAAGCTGAGGAGTTCAACACCTACTCTATGGCTGGACTGATGGCACCCAGCTCTCATGGCTGTGGACGCTACAGAAGACAAGACCTCATTTCCTAACCTCAGAGCCAGCTCTTCCACAGTGCAAGGTTGCTTATACCCCAGGCAGCCTCACAGGGCATGGGGGAAAGGGAATTGGATTAGGGGGAGGGGAAGCATGCACCATGGGACCTTAGGGACCAAAGCCTTCCCTTCTGGGGTTCTGGCCAGAGCAGACAGAGCTCCTGGCCTCCTAAGGGCTTACGCCAGCACCACAAAGGAAGGAGTGCTATCCCCAGATCCTTCAGACCCAGCTTCTCTTCTCCTTAAGCAATCACTTGGCTCAGTACTGTAATCCATTTTTAAAATTAAAAAATTTTTTTAAGTATATGTTTGCAGTACATACTGATTATATTCATTTGGGGAGTTGTACAGCATTGTATTCTTTAAATATAAGTACAAGCTGCAATCATTATTTGAAGATTGTAATCTGAAGATGTCCCATTAATTAGAACACTGCTAAATGTACACACGAATGTTAAGAAGCAACCTCCCCACCTGAGAAGCATCACCATGTGAGTGAGCTGGGCAGGGTGGTCTTGCTCTTGTAGGCACAGTTACAGGCTGGGCTCCTGGTGAATGAGGGCCGGGCGCAAATGAAGCTGGCCAACATGGGAATATCATTTTTGGCCAACAAATGTTTTCCTCTACTTAGAAGTGAGTTTTGCACATGCCATTCATAGCAAAGAGCATTCTGAAGAAACAGTAGGTCCCCTCTCCTGGTTTCTTTTCTTCTGCAGGCTCCCCAAACCATTCCTGAGATAAATAATCAACAAAGCCAAAACTCCCAGGCTTAGTTTCAGCCATTCATACTCAAGACTCAAAAGCCTCATTTTCTGGAGGCTCAACCCTGAGAGTAAGGGGCCAGAACAGTTTTCTAAAGAAAGGGTCAAGAAGGGGCAGAACAAAGAGAACACAATTTGAAAGGAGAAATTAAAATCACTATATTTGAGTCACCCACAGGCATACACAAGGCTTCTGTTGTCCACATGTAACCCTAAGCTTCCAGAAGGGGATGAACCGAAGGGGATGAACCGGGTGCTTACAGCCTGATTAAATTAACTATTTCCTGTCCAGGACTACATCTCATCACCTGCCTGCATGTGGAAAGACACCAGGGCTTCTCTAACTGCCTGTTTGTTTTGTTGGCAGTACTGTGGGTTGAGCCCAAGGGTGCTCTACCACTGGACTATCCCCCCAACCCTTATTTTGAGACAGGGTCTTGCTAAGTCATCTAGGCCGGCCCCTTAACCTCCCAAGTAGCTGGCATGCCTGCACCTTCTGATTAAGGACAAGTATCTGAGGACAGAGAACAACATACATATAAGCATCTTCAAGACACCAAAGAGGTGGAGAACTCACAGGATGGAAGTCATCTTGGACTTAGTGCTGAGGACTGCCTATAGCTACCCAGGGCAGGCAAGGAGGGTCCCACAACTTGGCTGGCCCCTCAACCACTCGGACAGCCTATCCAGACCATCCGCTGTCCTTCCTACCAGGAATGGCCTGCCTTCCCCCACTCCATCCGATGCACCCCAAGTGCTCCTGCCAGGACTGACTGGCCACCCTGCCTCTGGCACACATCTTCCCAAAGGCTCCCAGGCAGAAGGTCTCCCCAGTCAGCCATATTAGCTTGTGATGCTGGGGTCTCTCCTCAGAGTAGGATGCGGTGGCTGGACCACCTCATGCCTGGTACAATGCTGGAAGTGCTTCCTGAATATGGCAAGTGGTACTGAGCTGTGTAAGACTAGGGCCATCTGCGCTGCATTCTGATATGTGTGTGTGTACCATTCTGATATGTGTTTGTATATGTGTGAGTGTACATGCACATGCAGGTGTATATGTGGTACTGGGGATTGAATGAACCTAAGGCTTTCACACTGAGCTATATCCCCAGCTAACCTGTCTAGGCTGGGCTTGAACTTGAGATACTCCTGCCTCAGCCTCCCAGAGCACTGAAATTATAGACACTAGTTGAGTTTTGATCTCTGGAAGCCCACGTCTGCCTTATAGGAAGCAAGCTCCTAGAAAATTTCTTGGTGCCTCTCTAGGAGACAGGACTGGGAAGGAGACCAACCAATGATCCCTGCATGGCATTTAATCATCATGGACACCAGTCCTCAAAGTCGGATGGAGAGACTTAAGCTCTTGTACTCACGGGGTGTGGACTAGCCCTGTGCCTCGAGTCCTCACACCGCAGCAGGCTCCTCCTAGAACCCGGCCTAATAATGTTCCTACAAGAGTTAGAGTGCCCAGTGGGAGGAAGGCCAGCATGCACAAGCAGCTTCGATGTTCCTCCTGATGTCCCAGGTCCTGCCTTCTTGTTCAACTTTGTTACAGTACTATCCTGTCAGTTGTACACTTCTGAGTCACCTCACATCTCTACCCTCCATGTTTGGCATTGTGGAAGTCATGACTAGAACAGCAGAGATTTTGTAGTATGTCCCAGGCTCTTTTAGGCATGTAACACACATTCTCATTTCATCGTCACAGCAGCCCTGTAGGAGGGCGCAGAAGTATCAGGTCAGATCCCAAATTATTATTGCCAGATGAAGCAAACAAGGCACAGAGAGGTTAAGTAACTTGGCTAAATTCACAGTTAGGAGGTGCCAGAGCCAGAATTTGTGAAATCCAGGGAATCTTCCCAAGGCCAGAGTCCCCAGCCTCTTGCCTGGCAAGTCACCTGGGGGCAAAAGCATTTCAGCTCAGAGTTACCAACTGAATGGTAGCAGGGAGGATCTGGCAAGACTAGGATTTGGCACAATGAGGTCAGTGTGAACCAAACCTCTCGTAAAACCTCCTGAGGCAAAGCAGTGAGGCCTCCTTGCTGGGCAGGCTGTGGAAACTAGTCTGTTTCCTCACCACTGGGTACCAAGGGCAAGGCCTGGCCTTAGAAACATGTGTATGTCAAGTGTCTGCCTCTAAACCTCAAGTTTACGATGAAACCAATGAATGGGCTATGGATAGGCTACCATGGAAATACATAAAATGAACTTCTAGCAGGTTCGTCTTTGAAGAGGGCAAGCACACAGGGCAACGCCAAGGGCCTGGTGGCACATGCCTGTACTTCTAGTACTCTTGGAGGCTGAGAACAGAGGATTATAAATTCAAGCCCGGTCTGGACACTTCAGCAAGACCCTGTCTCAAAATAGAAAATAAAAAATGACACTCGTGATTTAGCTCCAGTGCAATGGCCCTGGGTTTAATCCCCAGTACATCAACCTACCCTTCCCCACCTTCTCAAAACAAACCAAAAAAGAGGGCAATGTTGGAGACAGGGACGTTTCCTTACACTCATCTGGGTTGGCTCTAGGGACAGGCTCACACATGATAGTCATTCATGTGTTAATACTAGACATGAACCCCAAAATTGGTGAGGTCTGCTCAGCACTAACAGGACACTGGAGGGAACATGACATCAGGGAATCACAAAGTCAGGCCGGCATGGGCAATGGTAAGGCAGTGGTTCTTTTGATTCTGAAACCTCACAAGACACCCTGAGGTCCAAGAGGATTTGTCCAGACTCCAAGTATAAAGGAGAAGATGGCTTCCACAGTCAATGCTGACTAAGCCATGTCTTCCCTGCAAGGACCCTGCCAACCCTGCCTGGGAGGTGAATGACTGAATGACTGACAGGCAGCAGCAGAGGATCATGAGCCCAGAGCCATAGAGCCACCAAGTCGGGCGCCAGAATCCTGGTTCCTTCCACCACGTGGTCTCCCAACCCTCTCAAGACCACAGGCTTCTAGTAGCCCCAGCAATTCACCAGATTCCAGGAAGACTTTTGTTTCCTTTCAAGCAGAATTGCTCCTGTATCTATGGAAGTGTCTGGGTTGGGTTGGTGAGGGGTAGGAGGCTGGCGCTGAAGTACACTTGAAAAACGTGACGCTGGCCTTTCCCCTCCTCCATCAGGACATAAAGCATCCTGCTGGCCACAACATTTCATGCTGGATTCCTTCCACTAGATGGGTGTTTTGTAATTTTATTGAGTCATCCATTGAAATGACCACACATGGACAAATAAAAACCTGTTATTCTTCCCACTGCGGATATGGTCAATTCCACTCAGGAGCAACTGATGTATTCCCCTGTTGGCTGGGTCTCCCAGAATCAAGGGCTTCTCTGTTTCTTCACTTTGGCTCATTAGGAAGTAAAAAAAAATTGTAGCTCCAGATAATATTCACCTAAATTTATTAGGGATTAAGGACACAGTCAGGGTCCCCACTCTTTAGGAACTCAAAGTTTAAGAGGAAAGAGGGCCACAAATGAGAATCAATGTGGCATGCAAGCTCTGAACAGAGAACATCCTGGGTACAAGGGAGATGAAGAGGGGACAGCTTGGTGAGCTGCTTTAGAGGTGGGAAGGAGTAGGGGGGACTGGAGATGTCTTGTAGGAGCTCACATCCAAGCTGAGTTCCAAAAGTGAAAGAGTGTGGCAGCAGAGGCTACAGAGCAGCCCATGTCACTGAAGCTTGGAAGGGGTGTACATTGTGTAAGGGAGGCCAGTATGGGGTACTGAATGCTAACAGCTGCACAAGTGAAAAGCCACTAGACAAGCACACTGGAAAGGCGTGAGGTCCATGAAGCTGTTGTTTAAAAAAGGGGAAAAGGTAATCAAGGCAGAAGCTACTCCAAGCACAGGACAGCATGGATCCAAGATAGCACACATACATCCAGGGCACTCTAACTTTAAGACAAATATAGATGACAGCGTGTCATGTGACCCAGGTTTGAATTAGTGGAAGTGACCACAGCAGTGTCCCCTTCCTCTTCATTCTTAGTTTTAGCTACCTGACTATCCTTACAATCAAGGATTCTCCTGCATTGAAATAAATTAGTGCAGCACAGGTGACTCAAGGCAAGACTTGATTAGGTGACCACTTGGGCCACCATCTCTGTCTCTGGTTTACTCAAGTAAACCAAAAACAACTTTTAGGAAAGTTTCTATATTTGGTACAGAATCCAAATTTCCTCTTCTGTTCTCCAGGACAGATCTCTCCATCCCCTGCCACGTTCCCCCTTGCCCATCTTGCTTACTAAAGAAAGGTCAAGTTTTCATTACTGCCAGTGGCGCAGGTCTTTACCTATTTCAGATAAAGACCTATTCATGTCCCTGACACCCAGTCACTGGCAGCTGGAACATCACCTTTCAAAGGACTGAGATGGGCACATCAGAAACCTTGAGGCCCTGGGAAGAGAGCCCAATTCCAAACTCCTTTGGGACACGCAGGCTCCTGGGGCTCCCGGGCCACATTCTTGTCCTAGTTCAAATGTCAAGGAACACAGACTGAGCGTGCCATGTTCTTCTCAAGCAATTTTAACCTGTTTGCAAAAGCAAGAGTGTCCAAGGGGTGGTCCAGGCACTCCTCACTCAGGCCAGTGCCTGAGTGATGTCTTTCTAACAGCAAGCCGGGAGAAATATCTTGCTAACAGCCCTCACAAAGGAGACGCTCCTGCCTCTGGTCCTTAGGGAAGTGGAAGCTCTCCTTATTTCACTCATGTCTCACATTTTTCATCAACCAGAAGGCAGAGTCTTACTGAATGGAATATTTGTCAGACCCTCCTCGACAGAAGCTCTCCAAACACTGTCCCCTCTGGTTTTCCAAAAAGTTCCTGAACTGAAGGAACTAGACTGACCTTGTATTAGAAAATTCTATCAGAGCAAGCCCAGGGGCAGGGTTTTGTGTATTTTAGGTGAAAAAAAAAGCCACCAAGCTCCAAGCAACAAGAAGCAAGTATCTTCTTCACCTTTGGACAGGACAGCCTCTATTACGGCTTGTATCTAGATGTCCCCTCAAAGCCTCATGCAGTCATAGGTGGGGCTTTTACAGAGGTGGCTGGATCTAGAGTGTGCGGTGCTAGAATTGATTCATGGTGCAATGCTAGGCTCAAGGGCACTGGGGTTAAGGGTGTGAGTGCTACCCACCCTAAGTAGCCTGATAAGATACAAGGGGCCGAAAGATGCTGTTAAGGTCTCTTGTTGCGTTGCTAACTTTTTGCCACCATGAACTGTTTCTCCTCTGCCATGTGCCAGCCAACTATGGACTGAAACCTCTAAGAACTATATGCTAAATAAGCCTTTTCTCTTTTAACTTTGGGAGTCAAGTACAGTATCCTACTTCTTATCCTAATCTTTCCATTTCAGATTCCTTCCTCATGCACTCTCTGAGCTTGTAGTACAGCTGCCCATGAAGCAGAGTCACAGGAGAGCTAACTACTTTTGTGCACTTTTCCCAGAGACAACCAAACGACACTTGGGATCCTCGTCCATCTATAGGGTCTTCAAATGTTAGGTACAACAGCAGGGACTCTGAGAGTGTTCCTCACCACTTTCCGATATGTACTCAGATTAAAAGAAGAAGAAGGAGAAGAAAACCAAAGAGTATGTTCATAAATGATTCTAGAGCTTAAATTTCCTGTACATAAGCAGAATAAAAAGCAAGAAGTAGAGGTGGGGAAAACTGCCCCAAACAAAAGTAGGGGCTCTTCTGAGGAGACTTGCTGAGTGGCAAACATTTTGGAAAGAAGGAATTTTAAACACAAACACAGAAGGGCAGATTGGAGGCAGAAGAGCTGTGCACAGCTGGGAGTCCTTTAATTGGGAAAAAATTTGCAAAACCTGCACAGCATCGGCAGATCTTCGGAATTGAAAGAATGCAAAAACAAATGGAGTAGTCAACAAGTTGGATTGTGTTAAGATACTCTTGCCAAGAAGGAAGCCAGTCGACCTCTACTCCTTGCCACCTTTTCAGCAGTCCCAGGTGATCCCTTCAAAGCAGCACAAAGGCTGGGGCTTGGTGGCGGAGTCCTTGCCTAGCATTCATGAGGCCATAGTTTCAATCCCCAGTACTGCAACAGCAACAGAGTTCTGTAAAAGCAGCAAAAGGGGACCCCTTGGGCTGGATGCACCCTTAGGCACTTCCATGGCACACAGGAAAGCTATGCTGGTGTTTTCAGGCAGATATAGAATGCAGGGGAAAACTGACCAACCCCAAGGATCTAGGTGCTGAACTTTCTGTTTGCATGTATGTACTAGAGATAATCTTCACAATTATTTCCAACAATATGTAAGTTATCTCGCACGTGGGCAGATGATCTGCAGTGGCACAGGAAAGGGATATCATCCTCCTATTCCACACAGGGGGACACCTGCTTATTTGATTCCCAGCTGGCAGAAGCAAAAATGGTTTTCTCCAAGTGGCTGATTCCCTTCTGATCCTTTTCTGAGATGTCACAAAGTTTAATGCAATTTGGGGCATGTCTTCTTTAAATAGGTAATTTATTTCTGAGGATATCCTGTGCACACCAACCCTGCACAGTTATGAGTTACCAAATCTTAAATTATAAGGACAACAAAATTAGGAACAAGGTCCCATCTCTCTACCCTTCTTGGCCCAAATGTAGGACGTTCGGGAAAAAGGGCCAGTCAGGGGTTTAGTTCCCTCTGGAGCAGCCTATGCAGAGCTGGGAAGATGACCACAGGCCCCGAGAAAGCACCTGCAGGCCACCCAGAAAGGCCTTGGTCCTAGGACATCAAAGACAATGGGGGGGCGGGTTGCAGGGTGAGAAAGCACTTGGTCTCAACAAGCCTCCAGGGCCGCACTTCCTGTGGGGACTGGTATGGGCTTTCCCAGGGGCAGGCACTGGGCAAAGAGCTCACAAGTTCACATTCAGCTATAATCTTGAGACTACAGAGAGCCAGTGTCTGTCTGTCCCTGGGAAGTCTGAGTAGGGACACAGAGCTGATCTCAGCAGGACTGAGTGCCCACCACCTGTTGCTAGCCAGGGATGCATGAGGTTGATTCAAGGCCTACTGCTTATGAGACTCTGGGTTTTTCTCCATTAGAATTCTGTTATGTGTCCACCTGTATGTCTGTCTCTCCATGAGTATCAGTTCTTTAAAGACATATATGTTACCAGGCGCTCCAAGCCTGGTGTTTCAGCCCAGACAGGGTCTAGCACTCAGCAGGGACTTGAGCAGGGGCTTGCTGAGCATCCATACATGTGTGACACTGGGGATACAGAGGTGGACAAAACACACTCAACCCCTACCTTCAGCAAGCTTAGTATGCAATCAATGGGTTCCAACACATAGTACAGGTGAGTGCCACAGTTTGCGGGGAGAGACAGGAGGGTGATTTGGGGCCCAAGAGGGGTGTGGAAGATGAGGAGATGTGTCGCAGTAAAGGGGTAAATACAAAGGTCCAACCACACTGGGCACAGGCTGTGGGGTGCGTTCGCTGGATCTGATTCTGACAGTTTGGGGTCTCAATGGGATAGACAGGATCAGAAGCACACTTCTGACACTTTACTCTGGTTGCAAATTTGGCTGGGGTAGATGAGAAATTGTCCTAAGACTCTGGTCAGCTGGGTGGGGTGGCAGCAGTAAATGTTCACTGAGCCACTCTAAAGTGAGGGCTTGAACAAACTCTCACCCAAAGGCTGGATGGGGATGGGTGACCACTTTGGGCACACAATCTCCCTGCCCATCTACCTTTCTCCTGGATTCCTGGCAGCAGCTTTTTCATGCCACATGCCTTAACACCTGAAGTGTCAAGTGCAAAGGAAGTACTAGGGTAACAGCAGCAAAGGCCCTTGCCATGGTTAGGGCAGAGCACAGTCACTGCTTCACTCCTGGCTGGAAGAAGGCTCACCTACCTCAGAAGGCCTGATGGAGAAGTACTGACCACTATTCTAGCCAGAGAAATGCAGTCCCTTTCTGTTGAGGGGTACACACAACCCCTTGGAAGGCCAGCTGACTATTAGAAAGGGCAATGGGTCCAAGCTGCCTTTGTTGCTAGATTTTTCCTCCCTTCAACTCAGGTCACAATAATTCACAAGGCAAGTTCACTGTCACCTCCTTTCTCATCATCACCACCATTTGCATCACTCTGCACACAGCAATCCTTGAAACTCTTCCCTACATAGCTTCCTATAGTGTTCACAGCTGTCCCCCTTGAGAACAAGGTAAGTTTATAATTCTTCCACTGCACAGGTGAGGAAACAGCCTAGGGCCAAGGTTGCTTACTCAGGGTCACCTAGATATTTAGGCTCCACCCAGACCTGGCTAACTCATGATTTACTGCCTTTCCATGAATTACCACCTCCGGGGGCCAATGTCTCCCAAGTTACAGCTCAGCAACAGGAGGCATCTGTGTCCCCTCATCCCCTAGTCTCAGATTACTCAGCTTGGAAAGTCTAATATGGAGTCCTCTCTTCCCAGAGTGTGGGCTGGTGGGTTTACTGGCTCGTCAACTAGATTCATTTAAGGTCCACACACAGCTGAGCACTGTGTTAGGATCTTGGGCTACAGATAAACATTTATGACTGCCTTCCACAGTGGCACAGGTGCTAAGAATACGAAATTAATAGGAAGTGTTTTAAACCAACCTCTTTGAGTGATTCAACTTGGAAATGCAGCTGCCCCCAACATGCACCATTTTGAAGTAGGAAGGTCAGTGAGAGACATAAAAAAGCACGTGAAGCATAAGCCAATTTAAAATGCCTGCTACACATCCCTCTTCCCAACTTACACTCAACACACAGAGAGAGGAAAAAACTACTTGTTTGAAGGATAATCATTTCCAGCCTGGGGCAAGTCTCCTAAAGGGTTTTGTTCTAGAGCAGTAGCGTTATTTTAGCTTCCAGTCAACAGTAATTAAGTGTCCCAATACAATCAGAAAGCGGGGAGAGGGAGATTAACGATAATTAAATCTCTTCTGTATTTGGCTCAGGACCTCTCCTCTGAGTGGCCTGCTGTCAGATACTTACTCAAAGCCTCCATCTGACAAAACTCCCACCACCACCATCTGTAACTTCAATTCTGGTCTTAGCTTGAAGGTTTCAATTACATAAAAGGTAATGGGCGCACCAGGACCTGGCAATCAGGAGTCTGACAAGAGCCACTCACACCTCTTCTTTAGCACACAAAGCACCCAGAATTCACTCAGCAATCATTTGCAAAGAGACTCATTTTTGGGGGGGGGGTGGCGCCCTCAGGGGTAGACAGCCACTGCCAAGGCGGCACCCGCCTAGCCCTTCTTGAGGCCTTTGGGAGGCAGGCTCTGTGAGTGTTGTGACTGACAAGGTCTCTAATGAGCCTTAATTGTGAGCTCAGCAGGCCCAGGAAGGCAGCCACACATGTGGCAACGGGACAACTGCAAACTGCCTGATTAGTGCATAAAGTGTCCAGCCAGATGAAGGCCAATGACCCACAAATGAGGAGGGTGGAACCATTCTTCACCCTGGATCCTGCACCCTTTCTAAAGCTCAGAAGACTTTTCTGTAAGCAATCCTTAGCCTCTGGGTGTAAGGGAGCCCCCAACCACAGGGATGGTGCTGCTGCTTGGTGGTGACATCTGATTTTGGGGTTACGTGTCATTACCATGACTGCTTCCATGTCCAACAGCATTTCACCTTTAACAATGGAAGGCCAGAACAGGACACCCTTGCTATGTGGAAATGGGAAAACTATACTCTACAAAGACTGAGTAAGTTCTTGTTGGTGCTAATCACCCTGAAGATATCTGCACTCAGAGTCAGTCACCTGCTGCTGACCTGCAGTGACAAGGAGAAAACTATTCCTGGAGCAGCTGTGGGCACAGACAGGCTTCAGGCTGACACCTGCTGGAACTGATCCTGACTCTAGTCCTTAGCAAGTAGCTATGAGACTGTGCCCAACTATGAAACTTGTTTCCTCACCTATGAAATGAAGACTAACCTTGTGTTGTGTGGCTTAAATAAGCTAACCATGTAAATGATCTAGAATAGTACTTGGCACACCACAGTTATGTAGTAAAACTAGGAGTCTAGCAGGGCGCTTGTGCAAGTCTGATGCAACTGTAGAACCCATGTAGATAGCGACTATAAGCCAAGTACTATCTAGCAATTTTATATCCATGACCACCAATTCTTGAAGTCAAACTGAGGCTCACAGGTCACACAGATAAGGCATGGTGAGAGCTGAGCTTGAGAAGGCCTTTCAATTTCGAGGAATCCAATCATCTCACACCCCAGTGCTCCTAAGTGGACACCTCAGACACCCAAGCTCAGGCTAGCAGCCTAGCTACACCTAATCAAGAATCTGACAGAATTCCTCAGTATGTTAAAATAGGCTAAATTAGGCTAAATGTGGCCTGGCAAACAAAGGGGTAGTGATGGTGGGGTGCCATTAAATAACCAATCTGTTTCCAAGAATTATGCCACAGCCGGGAGTAGTGGCATACACCTGTAACACCAGCACTCAGGAAGCTAAGGCAGAAAAATTGCCACAAGTTTGAGGCCAGCCAGGGCTATGTAAGGAGTACAAAGCCAGCCTGAACTACACAGTGAGGCCCTGTTTCCAAAAAAAGCAAAAAACAAAACAAAACAAAAAAAAGTGTGCAAAACCAGCACTCTGCTTTCTACGGGCCTTGCTTCCTCCTTGGCTAGTGGCATCTATAGGTGTCTTCTCCATTAGAGGTCATGAATAGCTAGGAGCAGGTGTGGTGCTCCAGTGGCCTGCATCTGAGCAGACTCAGGATAGGTCTAGAGAGGGAAAATAGCTATGAACAGAGGACTGATAAGCAATTATGAAAAAGCCATAGAAGTCTGGACTTGGGGAATGGATGTCTGGGCTACATGGCAGTGTGGGGGATGGGGAAGATCAGAGATGTGGGTTCAAGAGGGAGAAAAGACATTTAAAAGTAGGGGATCCATGGTTCTGGAAAGGTGGAGGAGGGTAAACTGCAGAAGGCTAGAAGCAAGACACAGGACACTGTGGAGAGCAGAAGGGATCCTAAAGAGCTGGATTTCACAGGTGGCCTGGTGCCCCAGATGGCTAGGGTGAAGGCGAGGTGGTCAAATGACCTGCAAGGCTACAAAGTCAGATGGCTTATCCTTGGACATGGGTATCACTCTGTCTCCTTCCTGTCAATCATCCAACTACTCACTTTGTGTAGCTCTCATCTCCGCACTCCACCCACTCCCAGAGAATCCAAAGAAATAGCAATGACAGAAGAAGGCCCAGTCAGGGAAATGAAGCAGGGAGAGAAGTGCCTGCCATGCACTCAAGAAGAGCAGCAGAAAACACCCAGGCCTTCCAGGAAACTCCCAGGAGCCCACCAGGGCGGGAGACTAGGAGCCATGGCATGAGATTGCCCTGGTCTCCGCACAATGAAAACCAGTGGGTCATGGCCCCCATTCTGACCTTCGGATCTCCTCATCTTGCCCTGGGACTGAGGATAGCTTCCTATTTTGGCATCTTTGACAGTTCAGGAAGATAACGGTGAATGCTTTTTATAACCCTTTGAAAGGCTTCAGTGGAAGGCATTCTCCTGCTTCCAGGTTGAACAAAATGCTGAGTTCTAAAACAACGCGCAGTGGAAGCCACAGCTGGAACTGTGCTCACCTGTGAAGACAGAGCCCAAACAATGCTGGGTTATCAGGGCACAGTGTCAGGCTGATGGAACCCAGGGTGAGCCCACAGGGCCCAGAAAGCCAATGAAGTAATAAAAGCAACAGCCAGGGCTTACTAAGCCTTGCCAGGCACTTGTTAGCACTTGATGTGCATTTCTGGGACTTCACAACTGTCCCATGAATTCAGTTTTATTACTTTACCATAATACAGAGGGTACCAAGAGAGGTGAAGTAACCTGCCCAAGGTCTCAAAGCTGGAGGTGCCCCACAGGTTTCAGTCCCAGTCAGCTTCTCTTCCTGGTACCGCAGGCACAGAGACTGGGCTGGAAGCCCCCACCTACTTTGTTCCCTGTACATATTTACCATAGCAGGAGCACATGTGAGCACAGACCTTAGAGAAATCGATACCTTTTCTACCAGCAAAAGAGGATCTTAGAAGTAGTGACTTCGACAGAAAGATGTCTATGGTGATGTTCTTCTAGCTCCTGGCTCTCAGACTTAAGAGTCTGACAGAATGGGACACCATCAGGCCGTCACTTTACAGAGAAGACAGAGCCACAGGAATACCTGCCAGCCCAAAGCTGCCGCCCAGGCTTCCTGACTTCCAGTAAGATGTGCTAAGTCATCTTGATGTACACAATGCTTGCTTGCTTTCCATCTGCCTTTTTCTTTGCTATTGAAGAAGCCAGAATAAGGACAGAAGTTTCTGAAGCAGTTTTCTATTTGCAAGAAAAGGAAAAAAAACTTTTCAAGTTAAACTTAGCTGAAAGTAAACTGGGAAATGCTGAATTAAAGGAAAGCAAATTTTTTTCTTTCTTGCCCCTTTTGATTGCAGAACTTCTAAGGACCTTTGGTAGAAAAATGTGCCAGGTTTCTCCCAGTCACTTACTGCTCAAAAGACTCAATGCCAGGGAAGTGAACCATTTCATTAAGAAGTCGGGAAACTGCAGGTCACAGTCAAGGAACAAAACAAGCATCCACTGAGCAGAAGGGTCATCTGAAGGAACTCTTCCAGCCATCCTACCTTGTTTCAGTTTTGAACTTTTTTAATTACTGCTGACAGCAAGAAGCTTTATGTCAGATGTCTGACTTTCTTCCTCTGTGAATCACCTCTTTGTGTAGCCAGCTGTTCGTATTCCTGTTTCTTATAACCCTACAAGCGGGTAAGAGTCCTGACGTCAGACTGCCGGGTGCCAAGCTTGTCTCTACCTGGTGTCCCAGACAAAGTCCTGAAGGCCCTGCTTCTTCATCTGTCCATGGGACAAGAGTAACAACTTGAGGTGTTCTGATGGTATTGAGATGTAAGTTCTTTGCCAAGAAACACAATTATTTTTCAATACATTCTTTGCCTTTTATTTCATTTAAAAGTTTAAGTTAAATTTGCATGTTGTCAAAGCTATCATTTTTAAATTAGTTTACATGCCTTACAAAGGCCTCTCCCACCTCAATACTAGACAGTATCAGTGTTTTCTCTCGGGTCTTTCGTGACTAGTTTGCTCTTTGGTCATGAGTGTATGATTACCTGCTGGGCAACAGAGATTTAGTTTGTATTCCTTTAAAACTACTAGTTGTTTAAATATACTTCTTGAACATCACTTTTAATTATTCAAAGTTCTTACAATTGTTATTTACTGAAAGAACAGTAATAAACTATTCATACTTGGGCAAAATGTTTTGTTGAAAAGCACCTTTCCCCCCGATGCACACAATGCAAAGCGTGTGTCTGGATCACTGTCACAGGAGGCAACTTATCTCCTCTAAACTGGATGACAAGGGATTACTGTTCTGCACAAAACAGGCCTCACTGGAATTCCTATCACTTCTGGCCACATTTATGGGGGAAGAGCAGGGCAGCTAAGCGCACCCAGGAAGCCTATTTAAGCAAACCACCATTTTTTCCTGGTTGGGAGGGCTTCCTGTTGCCACCTTGACACAAGCCAGGGGCTACACCTTTAGGTGGCAGGGTCCTCACTTTAACAACAGGCTGGGGTTACAGAGGGCCACCATCACCGGAAAGCAGTGCTGGCTGAGACCAGAGGGCCAGGTCTGCACCAAAGCCTGGGCTTTGCTTTCTCTAGCTCCACTTTACTCCTAACAGCTGCAGTTGCTTAGAGTAGGAGGCTGGCATGAAAAAGCTCACCACAACTTTCCAAGGATGGAGTTCATTAAGATGCTGCTGGAGGCCTTTGGCTGGAATGTTTTCCTCCTTGTAAAAGGGAGACTGCAAACAATGTCACCCACAGAAAGGCTCAGTATAAGTTCAGAAACACCAGGACAACCAGACTGTGCAGGGCCAGTGCATAGCACTGATCGTTTGCTCTATTCCTGCTCCTGTCTCAGAGATAGTATCAGGCTGAGCAGAGAAAGCTTTCTGGCAGCCCTAGGATGAATGGGAGACTGGAAGCCAAGCTCTCCCACCTTGATGTAAATTGCTCAGGAAGCATCCCTGGGCACCAGACTGGGGACCCCTTGCTTCCTAGGCAGGGCTCTAGAACACACCAAGAGGTACAGTGGAGCCCCAGAGAGACAGCACCCACCCTCCCGGAGCACCAACCTGACTCAAGACTTTGGTGGGGAAAATGTTACTTTTATACAAAGATGTGGCCACGTTCTGGTACCAGGGATCAAACTCGGGACCTTGCACTTGTGAGGCAGGCGGCAGAACCACTGAGCTAAATCTCTGGCCTCTGGGACACAATTCTTAAAAATGTAAAACATAAAATTTCTTCCTTGAGGTAGGCACTTTGGATTAGCCCCCAAAAACTCCAAAAATGGGAATTTTCTCTCCTGTACTCCGAGCACACTTTGGGGGAAGAACCTGAGAAGCTCCAAGGGACGCATCACTAGGAGGCAGTTAAAAGGGGTGAGCAGCCAGTCAGAAGAGTGGGCAAACACATGCCGAGAGGGGGCACGGCCATTACAAAGCCTCTAATACCTTTGCACAGCAGTGAAAACAGGCAGATATGCCTCTTTATCCTGTTCAAAGACACGGGAGGGCCAAGGACCAAGGCCAAGTCCTCCTACCAGAAATCACCCATTTCCTGTCAGTTCTCCCGAGCAAGGCTTTTCATCTTAGTCACCACTGCACCCTCAGCACCAATGGCATCACACACACAGTAGATGTTAAACACTTCAGAAAGAATAAATCAGTTCTGTGGCTCTTGATACTCATCCTCGAGCTCATTATCTGGTGAGTGACCAGTGGTCTGAGAGAATTCAACTGAGGTCATAGCTTTCAGGGCTCAAGTTTTGGAGTCTCTGTCTTCTTTCCTGTGGAAGACCAAGGAACAAAGGCCGTATGCTTTGTCTCAGGGCTAGGCACAGCGCTAAATCGTAGGAGGCGGGTTGATGTGACTGAACCTGTTCACTTTTCACTTGTTTACACTCAGCCCTTCCGAAAGGAGAAGACATTTAAAATGTTGTCTTTGTTTTATTTTTAATTTTTTTCCAGTACAGGGGATAGAACTAAGGACCTTGAACTCACCAGGCAGGTACAGTGCCACTGAGCTAAATCCCCCGCCTTTTGTTGTCTTTGTTTTAAATGACAATGATAAAGGGGGAAATAACAATGAAGCCTGTTTACTCTAGAACACAGATAAAACAGATCTTGCCTGGGCTTCAAGACTTTAAGAAGCCAAGGAAGGGGTGGTGTCTTGGGTCCCCAAGCCCAGCACACCTTTATTATCTGGGGACAGAACTGAATTTCAGCTTCATTCCACACAGCTGTCACTGGAAAAATCATTTCCAGATTTTATTGATTTAACTATTAGAGACCAAAAACTGAGTAACAGTGCTTAGCATACATCTGCTACTCTGATAATCAATACCATTAATGAACTATTAACTTCAATATTAGTCTTAATTTCAGGAACTGATCACAGCAGTGTGTGAGCTGCCTCCCAGGTTGCTTCATGGACACAAATTCTTGGATGTGTATGCATCAGGCATCCACTCAACTGCTCTCAGGGCTCGAATGCTTATAGGTGCCTGTGCACTCCAGCCTTCTGATCTGTCACCTCATGTTCCCTGCAAACATCATGTTGGGTGTGTCACCAGAGGTAGTGCTGAGGCTGGGAGTGCAAAATCCTATGCCCAGCTGGCCCTTCTATTTCTGGAGGGCCATTCTGGCTTCTAAAAAGAGGAATATGCTGAACTGAAAAACAATCAAGTTATCAGCTCCCTGATAAAGCATCAGGATGTCTGTTGCACCTCTACCCACAGGCCTAGCCAGGGTGGACTAGAGGATGTCCTAGCTCAGAAGTCTTCCCTTTGCTTGAGTAAAATCTGGGTAGACCCAAGAACCATGACTTCAGGTGACTACAGGAAAAAAGGAGTTAAAAAATGAAGTGACCACTGTTTACAAGCACCGACTTTCTGGCCTGGTTAAACAGATTTGTTGCTATTTTTGGTTTGCTCTTAAAAAGGCAATGGACTGATGCCCTGTTGGGTGCCAATCTGTAGGGACAAACTGCTTCCTCAGCTTTGAGCTCAAAATACTCTCCGGCTGAGAAGTTTCGACCCTTGTTGCCAATATGCAGAGCAAGGCCATAGAAGGTCAAAGTCTAGGAAGCCAAGGGACCATCTTCACATCACATGATTCTTGGCCCACACAGATATATGGGTATTTTTGAAATGGCTTAACAGATTTTGGCTAGCTTCACTCTAGCACAATAGGATTAATATGAAATGAAATGATGTTTTGGCCATCTGCAAAGGATGGTCATTTCCCACCAATCAGAGCATGCATCATAATTCCAAGCAGTAAAAGCTCTGATGCTGGAAAGAAAAAAGAAAGCTGATCTGGCATGATAAATCATGCTGCTTTGGCCTGGCTGCCGAGCATACACCACATTTCTCTTTAATGCCGCTCGGTAATTGGACCACTGGTGGATCAGATAAATTCCCCTACAGTTCCCTGGCTCTGACATCTAAGTGTGGCCAGCCCCCTCCCGGGGAACAATGGCAAATCCCAGCATTCTTGTCAGTCTTAGAATTGGAAACTTTTCTTAAAACCACTAGGGTCCCCTCACCTTTCTGGGCAGGTGAGCAGGGGCAAAAGACTGTGTCTGCACAGAGCCCAGCACTGCCTGTTTAGGAAACACTGATGGATCCCAGATGATGTAAAACGAAGGCCCAGACACTACTCTTACACAGACTCCACACAGTGTGAGCTTTCTGAAATTACAGTTTGGGGAAGAAACTAAAACTGCACGTGAACTTCAGAGCCACAGCAGGACACTCAGCAGAGAACAACTTTCACAGAATAAAAGAATTTTGCAACTTTGGTTGAAAAGTAGAAAACAAAACAAGCCAGGCATGGTGACACATACCTGTATGGCTCAGGCAGGAGGACTGAAAATTTGAGCCCAACCTGGGCAATTTAGCAGTCCTTGTTTCAAAATAAAAAATGAAAAAAGGACTGGGGAAGCACCTTGGTGAAAAGGCCCTGGCTTTGAACACCAGCATCACAGGAGAGAAAAGTGAAAAACAAAAAACAGGAGAAAAACCGCAATGAGGAAAGGAAAACATTCAAAGTAACTTCTAGGAGGGATCATAGAATATAATAAAACACCAGCCCGACTGCCCCTTACACATGTACTGCACAGCAAGCATCTCAAAGCTAAACCATCAAGCAAAAAGTGGCTGTGAAGCAGGCCAACATTGTTTTAATGTGGCATGCCTTACCAGATCCTAATTTGCTGAGAAGTCATGCTCCATTTCCATTCTGACATCATATTTCAATTAAAAAATTAATGAGAGTCCCAATTCCCCAACCCATTCTATGAAGGGAATCTACCATGGCCTCTGGTTCACCCTGGGGAGCCAGACAGCTCCAAGGCTGCCTCCACACAACCTAAGTGAGGGAAAGTCAGTACCCTGCATGCCACCCCATGGAGCTCATCCTAATCGGCCTGGCCCCAGGAAGGGAATTTCTTTCATGTCTCTAGTTTTGTTTTTAAATTGTGTGAATTTTAAAATATCCTCCAGAAGATACCTATGTTCAACATCTTAGATTATGACAACTTTGAGGACGCAGCACATCCCTTCTGCTGCCATGAGTGTGCAACAGCACCCGAAAGCCAGCATGCAGAGCTGTCCATGCAGCCTGGCCACACTGCCCTGGCTCCATCTTCACAGAGTCCAAGCCATCTAAACAACAGGTAGATTGGTCACATGCACCTTTCAAGAGGCATTGCAAAAATCAGATGGAATAGTAAGAAACACAAGTGGAAGTGTCTAGCTCAGTCCTGGGCATTCAGTGGGTGGGATAGTCAGCCTCACTGCTGTGACCAAACACTGGAGATAATTAACAGGACGAAGCATCCAACTCATGGTTTCAGAGGGTTTAGTTCTGGTCAGCTGGCTCCCTTGCTTTTGGGCCTGTGGTGAGAGACTATCATGGCAGGAAATGCATGGCAGAACAAAACTGCTCATCTCATGGTGACCAGGAAGAAGAGAGAGGAGGGACCAGGGTCCCAATACCTTCTTCAATGGCATGCTCCCAGTCTCTTAACTTCCTTCCAGTAGGCCCCATCTCCTGAAGGCTCCACCACCAACCAACAGTGCCATCAGCTGGGAACTAAGCTTTCAACACATGAACCTTTGGGGGACATTTAAGATCCAAAGCACATTGCACCAGGTATGGTAGTGCACATCTATAATCCCAGCACTCAGGAGGCAGAGGTAGGAGGATTGCTGCAAGTCTCAGGCCAGCCTGGGATACACGGTGAGCTCAAGACCAGCCTGAACTACATAGCAAGACCCTGTCTCAAAAAAAACCTTAAAAAAAAATCCAAAGCAAAACAATGGATATTCAACAACTGTTAGCTGTCAATGGCATGATGGCACACATCTGTAATCTCAGGAGGCTGAAGCAGAAGGATTTTGAGTTTGAGGCCAGATACCTTGCCTCAAAACAACAACAACAATAACAACAAGGTTAGCCAACCCTGATTTGCCTCCATTTCCCAGCTGGTATACATTCTGCATGAGACAGAGGTAAAAAGGGTAAAGCAGTGTGGTCTGACAGTATCCTTGGAATAACACATAACGTATCAGGTACCAGTGACTGATGCAGTTTGGTACCTCAGCCTGTGTCCAAGCACCAGCCTGCACAATGAACCTCAAGCTGATCTCTCTTCTCAAGTGTTTGATGTAAAGTGGCTCTTGGTCCTCCTGTCCTTTCCAATCCCCATCAGTGCTGCAAATTCCCTGTTGACCCAAGGAAAACTGGCACCTGTTGCAAAGGAACTAGCTGGCTAGGTTTTCATAAAAGCAGCTACACGTACATCTCTAAGAAAATCCTGGAGAAAATACACAATAATAGTACAATCCTCTAGTTGCCATAAGAACAAAATAGCCTGTTAAGTACCAAGAACAGCTAATAGAGAAGAATGAGCTTATCCTTTCTTACTTCTGTTTGGTTTATCTCTAAAATACAGTAGTAACTAAACTGGCAAACTAAATCGAATTTCAGCCAAGCATATTTTCACTCCAAGTTTAAAAGGAAAAGGAGGCCCCTACAGTGAGCCAGATCAGGGATCCAATGACATCTTCAACTGTGGCCCACCTCGTCCATATGGGGTCGGTCAGATTCCTAACCAAAAAAAGGCAAAGACATGGCATACTTGTCCAACTCCATTTTGTAATGCTGCCTTATACGACTGCTGAGTGTTAAATAAGGCCATGCAAATCAGCATCACAAGGCCCTCAGTGCAAAGGCCAGTAAATGGGTTGATAGGACAATTACTACTGCATCAGATCTCCTCTGGACCTCCAAGGACACCTCCTACCTATCCAATTTCACCATCTCTTCTAAACCCTTCTGCCTGCCCCGTCCCACCTCACATGGTCAGAGCCAGGGTCTACACAAAATCAGACACAACCAATTTAATGGTTAGGTCAATGTTTAAAAATCAGGATAGTTCAAATAAAAATCCAAATGTACAGCTCCTTCAGAAAAACCTGAAAACAAACAAGAGGCAACAAGTGCCTGAGGAGAAGGGGCGGCTGCTCTTCGAGATGGGCCTGTGTGTGCCCCGACACACTGCGCCCCTTTTCTCACACCAAATCCACTTCAGTGATTTCCCTTGCCCAGCCTGGCCCTGCTCCTGGGCACACAGCAGCTTCATTTATATCACAATTCAATCTTCTATCCTTCAGTATGCTTCTAAAATGTGTACCTGTCTGGCCTGGAACCATCACTTTTTATACCTTCCTCCTCTTCACATCCAGCACAAAGCTCCTGCAGCTAGCTCTCAGCAGGCAAGGATCTCAAGAGACCTCTTCCTCCTCACTTCCTGAATTACTTCACGTAAAATATGGCAAGTTCACAACTCCTTCCTTAGGTTCGACTCTGTCTCACACACCTGCCTCACAACTGCAAGTTCATGTTTTTGTAAACATAGAAAGAGGTGCACAGTGGACCTTCCAGACTGCTATGAAGAAGAGTTTATCTGTGAATGACACCAGCTTCCTGCTATTACATTTTTTTCTAGTAAAATTGTTCTGAATCTGTACAATGGAATTAAATAAATCACCACAGCAGATGAACAAGTTTTCAAACCCCCATTTTAAGACACTTCATTGATGAGCCATGCATGGCAACTGATAATCACATCCAAAGACGCGGGACACAATGGAAAAAACAGAGGATGTGGCTTCCAGAGTGAGTGCCAGAACCCGCTAGCTAAGTTGGCTGGCCTCTTAAGACCTGATTTCATTTTATTTCTTTTCAATTTTCCCAGTGGCTTTACAGATGTTTTTGAGTATTTTAGCATTTTCAAGTAATATTATGGTCCCAGTTAATCTGAGGCATCATTTTGAAATAAATCATTCTGAGTATTTAAAAAAACATTACAATTAAAGTGAGGATTTAAAAAATAGATGTGTTGAGCTCCTTGTTTGTTAAACTTTTTCAAAGTAGAAATGAGGCCTCTGAAGTACCTTCCAGGGTAGATGGTACCAAGCTGGCTGGAGGAACTCACACAGCAGCACAGCCTTACAGAGCCTGGTATGGCTGCCTTGTTGGGCATCACTAGAGTGCGGCTTCCTCACCATGCCTAAATGCCAGCTAGAAGACAAGCTAGGGGAAGGGGTGCAGATTGTAATCAACTTTACAATGCTTATCCTGGGCTTTATCAATACAGATGGTCTCAAAGAAACCCCACCATATGAAACTCATCTTTTTTGTCCAGAGGACTCTCCAAGCCCAGTGGTGTTGTCTGGCTAGGGGAAGAACAGGTTTCCTGTGTTTTGAATTCTGCATGGAAAGAACTACATATGCAGGAGGCTCATACCAGGTCAATCAGGTCACTGAGGTTCTTCTCGATTTGCTGTGGAGGCAGGCGCCTCATTAGGTCCAAGGCACAGTCCAGCTGTTGATCACTCTGTGGAGGAAGAAAGAAAGGCACGTAAGTCTTTTTGGCCAACACCAAGACTCCTTCTCGAAAGCATTCTTCCAGTTGCTGCTTGCCTGGGGGGTATTCTAAGACCCAAATCACTGGGCAATGAGCCCTCCCCAAGGCCTGCAGGAGCCTCTAGCTTGGGGTGACTCTATCAAGGCTGCCTGTCCCCCTCCAAGGCATCCTCTTTGCACAAGCTCCAGAAAGAAGCAGAAGCAGGTAGGGGAGTTCAGCAAACCCGCTTGGCTCTCTTGGTTCTCAGCACACAGACCCAGTAGCTGCGGCTGTGTCAAGTGCTAGCTGGTGCTACGGGGAGCAGGCTTGTAACAGATAAGGGTTGCCCTTGCTGTCACCTGGACATAAATGTCAGGTAACATCACTAGGCCATGGTCCTTGATGAGCTCTAAACCAGGGGAGAAAGAAAGCAGGCAAAGAATCACTGGCAAGATGCACACCAAGGTTAAAAGTGCTTTGTCCATTCAACTAAATCTTGTACAAAACTATACTGAAACCTGAAGGACACTACAGTCAAGAGCTTGCTCTCCCCAACAAAGTGGACAACTATGACAAATTCAGGGGACTGGAGGATAAAAAGTATTCTCGTTTATTGAGCATCTTTTAAAAGAAATGCATGATGTGCTTCACGACATCCTCTTCACTTAATATTTATGCTAAAACACTTAGAACCACCATGTTCCGGTCATCATAAACATACAAAAAAAAAAAAAAAGTGAAGAAGGAAGAAGGGAGGGAGGAACTGAGTTTGGGCAAGGGTGGTAAAATGCAAAGTAAATATGAGGCATGGTGGGCACAGCACTGAAGGCTAGATGTCAGGAGGAGAGACAAGTCATAAAGCAAGAAAGGGTGTACTTCCAGGTAAAATCAGTCTATCTGCTGTAAGGCAGGTGGAGTCCCAACACTATCAATCAGAGAGGCACTATGTGATTTGAATGTGCAACCTGCTCTGTGCAGACTAACTTCAGGACTTTTGAAAGCCCTAAATCAACAAGCTAAAGAGTCACATAAAGTATACAAAATAATCCTCAAAATGCTACATTTGGTTGGAATATCAGCATTTATACTGCAGGTTTATTAACCAGGAGCAGGCCATGAGTCAACAAGGACTCACTTTATATCCAAAGATGTAACACACACATTGTTAACTGGAAATGAACTTGATTTTCAGATACTGGTATGGCACATACAGCTAGTTTAAAAAAAAGAAATCCCTTGCTTAAAATAGTTATCAGCGACATTTATTCTAGGACACAAAACAAACTGTGTACAAAGAAAAGAAAAGAGAAAACACAACAGAAAAGTAGAGGAAAGAAAGCCCTGTCATTTATTTTGCTTTATGAAGCACTATGGCAACCACAAACTCCTTACTTGTGCCACACTCTGCTCTGCCAACACACATCAGCCAAGGCCACGGTGACATGAGTTTGGCCTGCTGGCATGAGAAGAGATTTCAACACCACATCTAGGGTACAGCACAGATAAGCTGACTGGAATCTAGAGAGACTTATTCAATTCCCAGGTCTGCCATTCATTAACTTATAACCCTCACCAGGTTTTTTTAACCTGCACCAGCCTCTATCCACAAAATGGCATCATTCTATGGATAACTCTCTCACAGAGTGTTATGATGATTTAGATAATACATGTGGAATATATAATATGCAGTAGGGTGTGTTTTATGATTGGGGATCATGTTTAAATACATAGATCCTAAATATTTAAAAATAATTTTAAATATAAATATTTTATGACCCCTCCCATGCACACTAAATCCAACCCCAACCTCTCCTGTTGCTGTAGGCTGGAGCTAAGTGTGTAAAAACGCCACCAATAGCTATGTGCTCTCTGGCTTGTGCAGCAATGAAAACCTTTCAAAATTTAAGCGAAACCTGGTAAAAGCTGTAAACTAGTTTCTCAACTAGGGGTAATTTTCTTAAGCACACATATCTCCACCCAACCCCCACTCGGAGACATCTGGCAATGTACAGAGACATTTTTAGCTGTCACACTGGGGAAGGGGGAAGATGCCAGCATTTCATGCAAATGGGCCAGGGATGCCTCTAGAGACTCAACAATGCAAAGAACAGCCTCCTCACGATAAAGGATCACCCAAATGTTTGACAGAGTCAAGGCTGAAAATCCCTGGCCTAAAAATAACCACTGGGGGGAGGGGTTGCTGGCTCCTAGAATCTGGTCCAGGCCAAGGGTCCCCTCCAGAAAACTGCACATGAGGAGAAACACTGCATATAATTCCAATTCAAATACCACTCATAAGCCCTAAAACCTTTTGATTTCCGCAAAATACCTAGACATCAACAATCTTCTTCTGAATTGAAAAGCAAATTTGTGATATAAGTAAACCTAGCTAATTTGAAACTGTAATCTGGAACATACCGGGATTCAGAGGGCATTAACTAGAAACTGAGCAGTGTGATCCAGGAAAGAAGAGACATAACTTGACCAGAGAAGGTCAACGGGAAGAAACATAGTTTCAACCCTGTGCGGAGCCTCTCTGCACCTCAAGTCCGGCCCCAGTGTGCCACTCCTGTCCTTACATCCTGCTCCCTGGGGTGGGGGCCAGTGCAGCAGGGCTTCCTCCCAGTCAGCCAGACTGCACCTCGCCAGCAGCACCAAGACACTTTCGCAAAACCATCTAACTCATATTCCGACATCCATCCCAATTAACCTTAATTGGAAATGTTTCACAACAAACTGCTAGGGCTAAGGATGTTTAACTATCATTAAATTAGGAAATGACTAAATGCTTCCCATAAGTGAAGCAGCATGGGAAAACTTACTGACAGCTTGTAAAAAGTTAAAATTAGAGTTAACTGGAGCCATTCGCTTGGGAGCCATCCCAAACCCTAAGGGGTCCAAGCAGGAAGCAGTATGAGGAGAGTGAAGAAAACAAGGATGACCCACGGCCACAAGCAACAAGTGACTCTAAGAGCAGGGCGAGTGTGTGAGGGAGGTGTCAACTCAGGGGACTACGTAGGCTAATGCCACTTTTCAAAGGCTCAGAAACAAGCTAAGTGAACTTTCTGTGATTCAGACATAAACATACATGTGTACATCTGTGCATGCATTTTATTCTATCTATGTACTTATCTGCAATGCTGGGGACCAAACCCAGGGCCTCTCGCATGCTAGGCAAGTGTTCTACCACTGAGCTATACACCCACACACCAGCTCAACACATAGCAGAGGGTTTTTTCTTTCCTTCTTATTCTTTAAGCCAAGTGAAGGGATTGATGAATAAATACTCGGATGAATGAGAAATTACAATAGAAACCACCAGGAGAATATAAACTGATATTGTCCAGGTCTTAGATGGAATAGTAAGATTAAGAGTATTCATTATATCATGATGCTTAAAAGATAGGTTAATGTCCTGCCATGTAGTTATCAGATGTCTGGTTTTTAAAGGTACAGGAAAACACAAACAAGTGCAAGTGAGGACAGGACTTAGGATTCAGGAGTCCAGGCTGCGTGTCTTCCCTGTCCTAGACGTCTGTATGATCTGGCTGTCCCCTTAACTTTGTGGCCTGGGATCTGGACAAGCTGATCTTAAAGATTCCTTCTAGATGGACCATGCCCTTTATCTCACCCCAAGCACAGACACCACACTGGGTTCCATCTGTCCTGTCCTTCAATAAAACTCTCAGTTCTGGATTCAGACCTCCTCAGGCCAACAATTAGGTTGCAATCCAACAACAGTGAGTGCCAACCTCAGGCCAGGCCCCGAACTTGGCCCAATGTGTGAAACCTAGTCCTGACCCTCAAGGAACCAACTGTTCATAAAACGGCAGCCACTCAGCTGTGGGATGTGTACAGTGAAGACACAAGATATAGAGGCACAGTTCACAATACAACAATTTGCACTTCTTTCTGTTAATTATTTTCTCAGGACTCCCCCCACTTTTGTGGTTATGCCCTAACCAGTTTTCTATTTATTCTGTAAACTGTCAGCCCCTGACTAAGCCAGCTTCTTCAAAGTGTTAACTGATCCCAGACATCGCCTTCATAGCATGAGCTTTGCTTTACCGGTTCCACCTCCCACTGGCGCTGTTCTCGACTGAAAAATAGCAAAAGAATGACCATTTCATGTCAGCTTCCAGAGTTCTCTGCCCATTCAATTAGTCATTCAATAATTATTTCGTGCTTCCTAGGTAACAAGCACTGTTTTTAATGCTGAGAGGTGAACATGAAGTCCCAGGTTTCACACAGATGTGGTACAGTCAAAATCAAAATGGAAAAGAATCAAGGGTTGAGTCTTTGAGGCTGTGAAAGGACAGCAGGGGTCCCTTTCCCCACTTCAAGCTAGTGGGGCTGAAGGACAGCCTTACTAAGTACATAAACTGAGGTGGGAAAGTTTTTGCTTTTGCTGGTCTTCATAATGCAACTCACCCTGCAACAAAAAAACATGAAAATGGACTAGAACAATTTTTCTGAAAAACAGTTAAGTCAAATAAGACACCAAAGCCTAAAATAGCTTAAGAGTTCACACTATACCGTGTTGTCAAGTCATCTGCATACAGTCAAACCTGGCCTATTAAACCAGTGCCAAGGGGCAAAAAGCCCAAGGTGGAAACCATCGACAGAAAGTCTTCAGGTGGAGATGTGAAGACAGGACATGTTCCAGCCTGTGATAAACTCCACTTTAATACAACAGACACACTATCCTCAACACTAATGAATATTCGTGCAAAGGTACCCACTAAGTAGCACAGAAAACCTCAAAAGATGTCTTAAGAGGGCCACAATAGCTGGGCTGTCATCCTGTGCCCCAGGCAGCCCCCACAGGCTTCTCCAGGCCACTGTGCACCTGCAGCAGCAGCATTTAGGAGGAAGAGATGAGAGCACATCTCCAGCCCCAGAGCCAAGTGCTGAAGGGTGGGTTGTAGGACACTGCAGCTGTACCACTGGATCACGCCCCAACCGCTCAGAGGGCGGCTCACTCTGAGCTCCTCGGCTCAGACCCTCACTTCTCCAAGAGTTTTGCTTCTGTCTACCTCACAGGCAAGGCTGCTGTGCCACGCTGTTTAGCCTTTTCAATTTGAAAATAATTCACTTTTCCATGAGGGTTTAAGAGACTCTAAAGATTTTCCTGCAGCAAAACGACAGAACATTATGTGTCTGAGAAGGTGAATCAGGTTATTATTTTCTAAAAATCATCATTACCAAGTCCACCTCCTATGCACCTCTTTGTGGCCTTGCATGTGTCTGTGCCCCCTCCCTTGGAAAGGGGGAGCATCTGTGACTGTTCTATCAGCTGGTTCTCTGGGACTTCTGAGGCCAGATCATGGAAGACTGCAGCTTCTCCCCAGCCAGCTGAGCACAGGTCCTGGGACCCCAGTGGCAAAGGCCACTTCACCTGACCTCCAGCTGCCATGTTGTATGGAGGCCTCATCTCGTCCTGCGGCCAAGTCACACACAGAGACCCTGAAACAGAGACGTGCCCAAGGATCCCAGGTGCTGTAGCCCCCCACAGTTCCAACTGTGGCTGTCTGCAATAGCACAAGGCCCCAAACCAGAACCATTCAGCCAGGGCCCTCTCGAATCAACAACCCACAGAAACTACTGGAAGACAAGAAAATGATCATCGGCCTCTGAGGTCGTTAGCCTTGGGGTAACTTTGTTAGATGGCAACTGTAACTGCCATAGAACTCCTGTGGTGACCCTGGGGAGATGGGTTGAGCAGAGATTTAGCTAGGGCAGGGCACCCAGTGTGCGGGGCCGGGGCGGGGGGTGGGGGCGTTGCTCATTAGCACCCTGGGCTTTCACTAGAAGGCTAGTGAGGAGTGCAGTAAGAGACTTTCCAGAGCAGAACACAGAGGACAAGGTGACTTCCTGGAGATAGAAGGGAGACCAAGAAGCTGGAAATGACTCATTTTCTAGTTGAGGCTACCTGCTAGGAGATGGTGCCAAAGCCTCATGAGAGTGCATGAGATTTGTGTGTATCCTTTAAAAACTCATTTTGAGGACAAGTAGTAACTCACACTGCTAATTTCTAAGCAGGAGCCCTGGCCAGCCTACCCCCATGACTGGTTAAGGTAGGTCTAGACTTCACAGCATCCGTCTATGCAAAAACAATTGGCTGAAGCCTCAAGGCCTGCCACGGTTATGGTGAAGTTCATCAAGACTTTGGTAAGTCTATATTCCCAAGAGGCTTAACAAATACTGTCTTGCTAAGACTGCACAAAAGTAAACTCTGTTGGAGCCCAGGCTTACTGACCTCAATCACACAGCACCTAACTTAACCATAGCTTGCTTTATACAATCTGGGACCCATCAAACAACTGTTTAAAAGTTAAATCTGTTTTCTGCTATGAGGCTTAGGAACAACTGATCCTGGGGGCTATTTGGGAACCGATTCAAGGGTGAGCCAAGGCACAACCATCTTCAGGTCACTCCAGAAAACTGCGCATTTGGATTAATAAAAAGAAAAATGCTTCTTCCACTGCCTGACTGCCCTCTGGGAAGGACACGGTGATGACAGCGAGGCAAACACGAACAGTCGTGTACCATCTGTCCAGGTGACTTTTATTTCCATGGGAAAATCCTCTACGGATGAAGTCAAAGCCAAAGTGACATTCCAATTGGCAAACCGAACTACCCTTAACCTTTGGGGTCTACTGTGCACCACCATAGCTGGGTCAAAGCCACCTTTTAAAATTGAGGTTAAAACAAAAATCAGACAACAGAAAATGCTTCAGTCCTAGATGCAACTATGCAGAGGAGGATAAGAGAAGGAATCTAGGTCCATGAAATGAATGGCCCATTAGCCAAGCGTGTAAGTAATCAACTCCTATCTTATATGCCGTCCCCAATTAACCATTTAAAAATGACCAGCTCAGTGGTTGTGTCAATGTCATTTTTATTACCATGAAAACAAAATCATTTTACAAGTACTCTGTGTCAGCATCCCAGAAAACAGATCTTGGCAGGCCTTTCACACCCACCTCGGTCCTGCACTCTCATTTTACAATGAGTAAGAGATGCAGAGAAAGTTTTCAAGGCTGCAGAGTGGCAAAATCAGCACCCAAGTGGAATGCCCATGCTGGAAGATGTCCTGTTATGCACCTTGCCATCTCCTCACTGGATTCACCAACCAAGCAACCCTGAGAATGCCAGGCTGGCAAAGTCCAAGCTGTCAGACACAGGCCTTGCCAACAAGGAGCTTATGCCTGAAGGAAGATGACAGCGCAAGAAAGACAGCAGAAAAGAACGCGTGCACCATCTTCATTCTACAGTTAGAACTGCTGGCGCCCCCTGTTAACCAGTATCATGGAGTATCAGGAGTTCCTCCCAATGGCTTCTCCAGACAACCAAAGTACTAACTGTTTTTTAAATCATAAAAGAGCAATCTCTCTAAGATGTATGACATGGTTCGATTTTGTCCACAATGCAAATGAACACATGACAGTGCACTAAATACAGTTAAACCATTTTTTCCCCTGGTCTAAAGATACTGCATATACAGCTAACTGTACTTCTGGAACATAGCCCTCTGTCTGCTTTTTTTTTTTTGGTACTGGGGATCGAACTCGGGTCCTTGCGCTTGCGAGGCAGGTGGCGGAATCACTGAGCTAAACCCCCAGCCCTCTGTCTGCTTTTTAAATTTTTCTGCCTCTTCTGTCAGGCTGAGAGCTACACTTTCACTTTCTCATCAAATATATTGCTTCTAATCAGTTATAGGTTGGGAAACCAGAAAACTATAAACTCAATTTAAAACAAACAAACTAATTCTGAGACCAGGAATAAACCAAAGATTCATAACTTGGGATCCAGAGTTACAAGCTCACACATAGTTTATAAGTACTTTGACTCAGTGCGAAGATTTGTATGTGTACAGGATATGCACTCATTTTTCATTCCAAAACTCGAAACAGCACCACTATCATCCCACCACCATCACCACCATCATCATCATCCCCACTTTCCCATGTAACTCGAAGGGTAGAACTAAGCAAGTCACCAAATAGTCCCTCGAGAGCCTCAATTTTCTCCACCTTGCAGGGCCCCTGAGAACAAGAGACCTCATCTGGCCAGGACCATGCCCCCCATCCCACCCCAGTGCATCCTCCCTAAAGAGCAGGACTCTTCAGAGCAAGGGGCTTCTCTGCTAGGACTTTTACATAACGTTTTGGGTGCTCAAGGGCCTGTTCCTCCCTGATTTTTCCTTCATTTCACATAGGTTTTCCATTTAAGGTGCCAGGAGTCTTAGAAAGATAGGTAGAGTGTTGGTGCAGTTTCCCAAGTCATTGGCACCAACAAAGAACAGCAGACTTCCACAACACTCACCCCCACTACCCCTCTGCTCTCTGTACCAAGGAGCACAGGGGCTAATGCTTCCCTAAAGCCAAAATGAGAGGAAGGGCAGAGGACAGTAAGAATCTACCAATCTCAGGTTCATTCACAAAATCCATGTTTTCCCTTGGTTTTTCTGTACTGTATTATTCCCTCATTTTGCCAGCTTTCTAAAGTCCTCCAACCCATTTCTCTGGCCCAGGAAGAGTTCCACCACTGAGCCTGATCTCCATTTGCTGGTGTTCCCAGGTGACAGGCCCAGTAGAGTCCCCAAGCTCCCTTGACACCTTAGCCAACACTGAGAATAACCACGTGCATCTCCTTAGTATATTTATTCCAGAGAACTTAGCAACTCTCATACAGGCTCTGTGTCAAACTCTGCAACAGCCATTAGTAGATTTTTCCCTTACACATCCCTTCAGGAAGTAAAATATCCGAAATGAGTCACACTCAAGAGCTGGAGCTACGCTTATGTTTACAGCCCCAAACCTCTAACTGCAGAACATAGGACAGTTTCTCTACAGGGATCAGAGTTCACCTGGAGAAACTGGTGGCATGGCAAATATTCCCAGGAGTCAGCCACCCAGCATCACAAGGGAGGGAGACTTGGACAAGAGAGTCCATACTCAGCAAGCATGGGTTGATTCTAGTGTTCTACCTCCCCTGGAAGGCAGGTGCTCTTTCTTCCTGCACTCTCCAACTCTAGCAACTCCCAACATGCAGCTGGTGCCCACCCATACCCACCAGCACCTCGGACAGCTTGCTGACCCCTTTCCACACACAGAAACTCAGTTTCCAATCTGCACTCCACCGAGAGGTGACTGCTGCCTGCTCTCTGTGACTCAGACATACATGAGGCAATGGTGATGATGCAGAGGACACCACATGGATGACAATGGGCAAATCCACTGCACAGTGGGCTCTGCTTGACTTCTACACTGTTTTTGTGCCTCCTCATAAGCCAGCTGACTGAGCTGGAGCAATTTCTCTTGGGTGCGTCTCCTTCACCTGTCCAGGCTTTAAAACACAATGTTATAGCAAAGGAAACCTTACAAACCATCAAAAAGAGAAAATCTGAGGCCTAGACTTTTTGTAACTAATCAGACCTATCATACAACTAAACAGCAAATGAACCAGGACCAGGAAACAAATCCTTTATTATACATCAGTGCTTTTCCTCTGCTTATAGTTTTCAAAATTTAAGAATAGAGCTGGGTTTATACTCCCAAAATACTATTTTGGATAAAATTCTACATTATTAGGACTACCAGTAGCAGTATTAAGAATATTTATACAAGGGCTAGTAATGTAGCTCAGTGGTAGAGTGCATACTTAGCATGCACAAGGCCCTGGATTCAATGCCTAGCACCAAAAAGGAAAAGGAAAATTTATATATTTCCCAGATCATCTTTGAAATGTACTGCTCTTTAGGGATTAAGAATACCAAGTAACGGCCAGGGATTTAGCTCAGTGGTTCCGCCGCCTGCCTTGCAAGCGCAAGGTCCCGAGTTCGATCTCCAGTACAAAAAAGAATACCAAGTAACCAAAGTGTAAAGCAATTCTGAAAGATTAAAGAGAAAGAAGCTAACATCACTAATGGTCCATGGAAGACCGGGCCCTGCACTGTGTGAGCTGGAGGAGAGGCAAGCAGTGGCTGCCCAGGGCAGCCTCCACTACCCCAAGTTCACAGGGAAGCAAACTGGGGCTCAGACAGGTTAGGTGACTTGCCCCAGAGCCTGCACACTGAATGGCAGGGAAGGACTGTAATCCAGGTCCACCTCCATGCCAAGCCTCCAAAGACTCTTGGACAACCTCAACTACAGAAAAACTAATTTCTAGGGCCTTCTGGGAAATAATTTGCTAGCTCATAAAGTCAGATAGGGAAAATGAGTGTCTTTTCCTAGGCTAGGCAAATTATGGGCAAGTCTTTCTACCACCAAATTCTGAAATCTGTCACCTTGGACTCTTTTCTCACAAACACTGTATCACTGGCAGATGGACCTCTCAGAAAATACTAAAGCCTTTTTCAGAGAGCTTCTCTTGATGGTTTCCTGGACCCCTTCAGAAGATCCACAAGGGGCTGTCACCTATGATCTGATCATAAATGCTTCGCAGATGTCTACAGCTGCTTCCTCTGCACAATCCTGGCTGGTTCATGTAACAAGCAACTAATCCCTCCATTTTGTCAACTGGCAGTGAGACACATAATTAGGGACAATCCCAGGACATCTTCAATGGATCCCATACGTGCTGTGCTGTCCAGGTCCCCTGCAATGCCACAAGAAATTAAAAAGGCCCTTCTAAAAATCAGAGACAATTAAAGCCGAATCCCCTATATTTAACTGTGTAACAGTTAAAAAAAAGAAGTTTGAAAAACATAGTCCACATGTTCACTGGCTAAGAAAAGTAAACTCCCTTTCTCAGAGCAGAAGCAGCCAACTCACATGAACCTTCTCCCAAACACATTTACAAGATGGCCTGGATGCAATCTGTAACATTTGGATATGGTTTTACGTACTCCAAAATAAAGTGCTATGCCTGCCTTCCGAAGGTGAGGAGACCTCAAGTCCAACTAGCAAACAGCACAGACAGACAAGTCTTCATGGGAAAGAAGCAAGATTTAAGAATATGGAAAAAAATAAAGCCTTCATCAATTCAAGCATTTTATCTAGATTGGGAATAGTGCTGCCTCTTGACTTCCATCCAAAGGGAGGGATGAGGAAATGAACACAACATTTATGCATCAAAAACCATCCCCATCCCATATACTGGGGGACTGGATTCAGGACCTTCACACTGAGCTACAACCCCAGCTGCATGCATGCATTCACTCATTCATTCACAGACAGGGTTCTCACTAAACACTAAGTGGCTCAGGGTGGGCTTGAACTTGCAATCCTCCTGCCTCCACTTTCCAGAGTGTTGGGGCTGCAGGCATACACTTATTTTTAAAATATTATTATAATTTTTACTTGACACATAATAATTGTATATATTTGTGGGGTACAGTGTAACATTTCAATACACGTATACAATGTATAATTATCACATCAGGATAACTGGCATATCCATCACCTTGGGTATATATCATTTCTTTATGTTGGGAACATTCAAAATTCCTTCTATTAGCTATTTTGAAATACTCAATTAACTATTGTCAATGACAATGTTGTCAATGTTACCCTACTGTGCTACAGACCACTAGATTCTTCCTATCCAACTGCCTCCCTGCCTCCCCCTGCACTTGGCTATTTCTTTCTTGGGTTCCCACTTCTACTTCAGATGCCTGTGTGTGAATAAATACAGACAACTCCACCTAACCTCTGCTCTTCCCTATCTGCTTGCCCTATCTAGCTCAAGGGCAACACAATAGGTGCAGCACAGTGGAGCACAGCAGAATCCTGGAACTGGACCCCCATAACCCCAGATATATTGCCAAGACTTTAACATACTTTGGTGATGGAAATGTACAATGCAACATTTTACCAATCGGTAATACGGTTGCAAATTTAACTCCAAATCTGTCACCATGCTCCTCTGTTCTGGTTAATATCAGTACCCACAAAAAGCAGGAAGATGTCAAAAATGACATCTCCTGGCTTCAGTTTTCAATACCTAAGACAGAACACCTTGCAGGTCTGTGCCCCATCACTCTACACAGGCTGGCAATCATCAGTCACCTGCTGCCACCATGCCCCTTTCTTGTCCTGAGAACCACTGCCACCTCTCTGTTGTACGGTCTCAGCATCCACATGTCCACAGAGGAGCTGCAAATAAAGGAAGGCAGCACAGTACTCCAGACAAGGGTGTAGATGAGAGACGTAAAACCACTGAGAGCTTCAAGCCTGCACCTGCCATTTCCTAGCAGTAGAAAGTCCTTCACCTTCCTCAGACTTACTCCTTTGTCTGTTATGTGGGAACAACCATAATATGAATATCTATCTTGCAGGGATGTTTTGAGGACAGTATCAGAAAGTACTGTATAGGTAAAGAAATAAAATACTAAAACATAGTATTGGTCAATAAAAAACAGGTACACCACCATCCTCATACAGAATTTAGATGCAGAGGGTACAGGATTCTAAAGTTCAACGTGGAATTAACTTATTAGCTAAGCTGACCAGAAGGCATGCAAATGGGTAGCCATGGACACAGGCCGGAAAATCAAATCAGTCCGGGCAACTCCTCTGGGTTCTTTTCAGTTAGACCAAAGTAATCTTTACTTGTGGAAACATTATTCCTTCATCAACAGACAGGTTTCCTTGGTGTTAGAGAACACACTGCCAACTAGACATACTTTCAGAAGCTCAAAACTTCCTTTCCTTCTATCCTCTTGAGTGCTTTGTCTAGAAAGCTGGCTAGGTAAGAAGCTTAACATTCCTCAATTAGCAAAAAGAACTAAAGGGAAGTGAAAAGTTCCACATCCAAAACATCTTTCTGATAAGCAGGAACTAAACCCTGGACAGTGCCATATCTCATGCTACCATCTCAAGCAGACCTGGCAAATGACAGCACAACATACAACTACTACTGACAACAAGTTTCACTAAGCAGGTACTCGACCCCTCAACACAGACTGACATGTGGCTTAAGAGACATTACTAAAAAAAATTAGCTCAAACTTTTAAAGTCACTGTCCTAAGTGGTTTATATGCCATACATACCTCATCTAATCATTTTTGTTTGTGTGTTTGGTGCTGGAAACTGAACTGAGGGCCTCTCACATGCTAAGTGCTCACTGTGTACCACTGATCTAGGCCTCTCATTTAATCTTAAAAATGATCCTAGGGACTGGGGGTATAGCCCAGTGGCAGAGTGCTTGCCTAGAATGCACAAGATAACCCTTGGTTCTGAAAAAAGAAAGAAAAAAATTCTATGAGGTAAGTGCTACATTGATCTCAGAAGGGGAAACTGAGGCACAGAGAGTGAAGGAACTGGTATGCCAAGGCAAGTGCATCTGCCCCAAACCTTCTGTGCCCCATTCTACATGGCCTGGCAGTAGTCCGGCCACCTGATGTCACCATGCCCCTTCTTGTCCTAAGAACCACTGCCGCTTCTATGCTGTACAGTCCCAGAGGAGGAGCAGTGGGGTTCTCAGTATTTTTGCATCTGCACAGCACTGCAGCTGAGGGTGCTGAGGTGACGCAGAGGTTGTGTGCATTCAACTTCTGACCCCACCAGGTCATCGTATGGGACCTTGGACAAGTCATTCAACTCTGAGCCTCAGGTCTCTCCTAAAATGAAGTACTCATGGCCAGCACTCTACATTAAAGGATTAAGGGGGATAAGTTCTCCCCAGCACCTAGCACATACCTGGAATAGTCAATGCTCTATAAATTTTACAAGTGAGATCAATAGGGAAGGGGGAGAGGGTAAAAGGAGATAAGTATGTTTGTTCTCACATTTCAAAATAAAGGCCTCTCTGGCCTTCTGCCCACTCTGGGAAGGAGTGCTGTACTCTATATCCAGAACAGAGCCAAGATTGAGCACCAGGAAGACCTCAGGGGCAACAGAGCTTGGAAAGTTTGAAAATGTCTGATCAAAGCAGGCAGGGTTGGGACAGGCTCATTCATTCAGGCCGTGTATGCCTTTACCCAGTAGAAACACAGGGATGGCCTGTGTGACCATTCCTATATATGCAAACACTCAGTTTCTCAGAATGGCGTTTTCCCATTCCATGGTAGATAAACTGTTTCCTTATAGGTCTCATCAGACATATACATCCAATGCCTGATACCTTTCATTAAAAGCAAACGATCGGGGCTGGGGATTTAGCTCAGTGGTTTCGTCACCTGCTGTGCAATGACAAGGACCCGAGTTCGATCCCCAGTACCAAAAAAAAAAAAAAGCAAACGATCTCGTAATAAGGGACCTTAAATTAGCAAGAAGCATTATATTTTTCCATGAATATAAAAATGTCACAGGCCCTTTACAGCCTGCTCTGAAAGCAGGGGAAGAAGCAACTGGAGGTAAAGGTACTGATCCACTCAAGGGCTTTAGATACTGTCATCCTCCTCACCTCCAGTTAGTACATTTCTCACTCACAGAGGAAAAAGATGATGAAGGCCACACTGAGTATGCAAGTGAGCCCCTGGGAGACATTTTCCAAAATAAGTGTTGGAGTGGGATATTTGCTTATTTCTAATAAAGGAAATAAATGACAAATCAATTGTTTCCTGTCTCCTGGTCCTGTAAACACAGAATGCAAAGTCGGCCAACCAAAGGAGCCTGCACACCTCTGCATGGTCTGTGGCCCCTGAGGTTCTTTAAAGAAGGGAATCTCTACAGCTGGGAAAGCCATTAGAAACAAAACACAATGGGCAGCAAGACTCACTCCAGCACGGTCACAGCAAGATGCCCTTCTAGTATTCCAAAGCTAGAAATGCATCTCCCCGAAACCCCTAGGACCCTCGCCCAGGGAAAGTGAAGAAACTGTTTACCAGGAACTCAGCAAAGCCAGGCTCAAAACTCACCAGTGGGAGAGCTTCATGGCACAAAAAGAAAACATCTTTGCTTTAGTTTGCCAATTTTTAAAAAATACTTAGCTCATAAGTTCTGAGACCAAAACTAATGGGAGGCACAGCAGGAGAGCTCCGAAAAAGCAGAGGAGGTTGTTTTGCTAGGCTCCTTCCTCTAACAAGAAGGTAGAAATCAATTCACTTTCCCCTTCTAACCCTTGAATCCCCAGAGAATGATAGTGTTTGGATGGCCTACAAATGCTCAGCTTTCCGGCAGAGCCCCAGACAGGGAATCCATCCATCCAAGTATTGTTCTTACCTCCCACCACCTCCTACAGCAGGGGAGGGACAGGGCAAAAGGCTCCAAGGTCACACTCCTCACTTACAGGATCGTGGGAATGCTTAAGGAAACCCTTGTCACAGCTCTCCCAGCTGGAATCACTGCTTGGGGAGAGGCTGGAAAACTAGGACTACAGGATCCTATACCAGAAGCAGCAAGGCAGATGTTGTATGCTATCTCTGAAACAAATAATAATGATCCAACTGCACTCTGTAAACATGTACAGCTTTAGTGTGCTTCACTGAGACCTCATAGAGAGGAAAAGAAAAAATAGGAAGCTGGGCTACTCTTTTAGCACCCCACCAAGAGTGTCCTGCTGCTCACCAGCTTTGGGAAAGCAGGTTTCAGTAAGAAAATTCAATTAGGAAATACACTTAAGGCTATCAGAGGATACTGAGTGAAAAGAGGTTTTCCCAAGCCTCTCTGTGCACCCCAGGTAATTTGAAAAACAACCACTGGGGCTTCCCATCGCTTTGAGAAATACAAATCTCCAAAGATCCTGGGAATTGCCCAGCTTCTATGTGGAACTGGATCTAGGCTACCTTGTCTGTTTCCTGTGCTGCTTCCCGTGAGACTCAGCACAGGACATTAACACTGTGCCAGGTGCCACTGTCTGCACAACAGCTCTCAAACTCAGGAGTGGTGCCAAGAAGGTGGGGACACAGGTGTTGTGTCTGACTCCCTACCAGGGGCTGATGGCCCAGGAAGGAAGCCTTCATGGTCATCAGCAAGGCCTATTCACTCTTTCTTTTGGTTTCTTAAATGTCCCCTGGCTGAGGAAAATGGCTTAGCTCATTCTCATAGGAAAATTAAATCCAGAGCAAGGGGGCAAGAGCAAGAATCCGTTTCCAATCAACAATGTAAAACAGCTTTAATTCTCAGCCGGGATTCATTCTTGCATGTTGCAAAAATCACTTGTGTTCTACCCAAGACCATAAAAGTTCAAGGATGTATACAGCATGGTGGCACACGCTTGACAAAAGCTGCCTGTGCCAAAGAGACTGCTGGCCTCCGGCAAGCCCCTCTGAGAGACAGGAAACAACAATCTCTTGGAAGGTATCCCAAAACCTCCAAGAGGGAAAGGTGAGCTGAAGACCAGGACTGTCCATTCCTGTGAATGTCCCATTTATAAGAACTGGAGTTCTGAAGCCATCTTGGACAACTATAAACACAAATATTTCTGACCACAGGGGGAAAGAAGTTACCAATTAAAGCCTTTGAGTTGGAGGTCTTTTGTCCTTAAAGAATTATGAACTCTCAGAATTAGTGATGTTGGAGTACCAATGTCCTTATAGGGGAGCTCACCATGACCCAGCAGGCTGTTCATTCACCCTGCACTGGCTGCTCAGCAACTCCTCCTCCCATTTGCACTCTACCCAATAGTCCTTCCTTGTCCAGAGTCATGCCCGATACGTGCCAGTTTTCTGCTATGTCACATTCCCCAAAGGCCTGACACAGAGCCATCACAGACTCTGAAAATAGCACATGGTATTCCTGATAGAGCCAGCCCTCATTTTTGCTTCATTCTCCTTTGCGCTTTTTTTTTTTCTAGTGCCAGGCCTCGTATGTGCTAGCCAAGTGCTCTACCACTGAGCTACATCCCTACCCAGCCCCCGTCCTTTTTTTTGAGGGACTCAGATCCTAACACGCAGTACTTCTGCTCCAGTTCTCCTGCTGCCATCCACACCTCCTGGGCCCAGACATGAAGCCAGGATGGACCAGAGCACAGCCAGGTGTGTGGGGGGTGGGGCAGGAGAACACAGACTTTTCCCACAGCTGAAGCAAAACATGCACATATTACTGACAAATCCAATAAACTTCTCAGAAAGTACCTGGAGGTACAATCACTCAGGAAACACTTTAATAAAAGATACTTTGTGATGAATAGACGCTGGCAGGGATGATGTGAAAACAATTGGCTCTTTATGTAGACTGAACCATTTCTCCTGAAATCCAACTCTCACCACTCAGTCCAACCTTTCTCTACAGTGAAAAGGTAAATTTCAGTCCAACCTAAGGCCAACTGCTCTGAATGGCAACCACTGGATCCAACCAAGGAGCTGCTCTGCCGCTAGCCATGGGGTCTGTGCACCTGTGATCAATGTACAGCAGGAAAGTCTGCAGATTACCCCATGGCAGTCCCCAGGGAGGAATTCCAAAGCAGTGACTGAAGGGGAAGGCATCAGTGTACCTGCTCCACCAACTTCCTCTAGTTCATCCTAGACACATAATTACACTGAAAATCATGTTTCCAAAACAATAGTGAAATTAAAAAACACACATAATATACTGAAATGGTAAGCAGGGCTGAAACTCTAAAAGAGGGAATCCCAGTTAGCTTCCCCTGAATTTCTTGCCTATGCTGCTTGGGTTCTACCTATAGCTGCCAGAGAGGGGACATGTGCCATACTGGTGGCCTGAGCCCAACAGGAGTCCATGTGCTTACAGACTTTTCTTGGAAGTGAGGGTGGGGCTATGCTCAGAAACAATGCACGAAGATCTGGGATTCTGCTTTGTCGCTGGCCCAGCACAGAGAAAGAAGAGTGTCAAAGGCAGAAAGGGGAAGGCTCTGTCAGCTGGGGTGGGGGGTGTAACAGCAGCATACTCATTCAACTTCCTCCTCTGAGCACCTACCTGTACAAACAACAGGCCACCAGCTTGGAATGGGGGGGATGTTGGGCACGTTTACCCTTTCATACAACATACACTCAATGGTTTCCATTACTCAGAACCCTAGAAGTACAGAGAGGACAACTTCATACTCTCCTTGGGTGATGCTGCGTGAGGGTAGCTCACCTGAGGGGCTCTGGGACAGAAAGCAAAAAACAGCAGCACCAAGGTGCTCAAAAGCACAGCAGTGACCACAGGGGCCCTTCAAAACCATCATAGTAGGTTGCTTCTGATAGCGGAATTAATTATGGGGGCTTTGTTACCTTTAAAGTTTGTTTGTGACTTCTAGTTATAATGGGCCTGCATTATTTTTTAATCATAAAAAGGCTAAAGAATTTTTAAACTGATGGAATTTTTTAAAAAACAAAATCCAGCACTGACTGCTGTCATTTAGACCTCGGTACGGTGCTAGAATTCTGCCTCAGAATTGAGACATCCAGACTGCTTATTAAACTTAAACCAGATGATCTGATTCAAACTAATTCAGGCTTGGGGAGAGCACTGTAGGTAGGTGGAGATGAAACGAGACTGGTCATGGATAACGATTTTTTAGGTGATAAATGGGGCTCATTGTTCTATTATATGCTTGAGATTTCCCATAAATTGCTTTTTAATATTTTGCTTGGCAGTGTTGGGGATCAAACCCAGGGCCTCAGGCATGTTAGGCAACCATTCTACAACTGAGGCATATCCCCAGCCCATAAAGTTTTTTAAACTTTTTAATGAAGCAACCCTTGCTCCAAGTCCAGCTCTCATAGGCTCCCAGGCGGATGTGTGGAATGTTTACTGGACAGTGGGCAACTTTCTCCCCTTTGCAGTCAGTCCAGGAAAGTCCTATGGGGAGGGGCAAAGGGAAACCCTCCAGGCAGCTCTGCAGCAGCACAGCTGCTTTGAAGGACTGAAACAACACAGGGTCCTCAAAAGTCACCAAGCCCTTCTTGTGGGAAGCTCTGCTTCCCTGGAGTCTCCAGCTGGGGACTATGTTTAGGAAAGTTCAATGGATTCTGGCTTCATTTTAGCTGCCTTCTAAACCTCATGGAAATACAGCTCCTTCATGCAGTGGAAACTTACTCTGCACCAATTCCACTAAAAGGTCTTCATTATTTTGCATTCATTCTATCAGCATCCAGGAATGGTGAATTATGTACAATGCAGAACTGGTTTGATAATCTTCCTGCCAAAAAACTTAATTAAATAATTACAACCTTGAACATGTTTTCCTTTTATAAAAGGATTTTAAAAACCTCCTTATTTTAAATAATAAGATACCATACTATCAAACTACAATAATACTATCTATCTTAAAACCCAGCTTTAAGGAGATACAAGGCTGCTTGGGTAAGTTTCAGGTCCACAGCTATTTTGCACAACCACATGAGTCAGAACTCAAATAATGCTGTTACCCAAGCTGGCCTTGAACTTGCAATCCTCGTGCCTCAGCACCTCAAGTAGCTGGGATTACAGGTGCATGTCATTATTCCCGGCTTCAAATGATACTTGTCATGTGAAAGTGAACACCTCCAGTGTGCCAGATATTGTGCCAGTATTTTACAAAGAAGGAAACCAAGGTGCAGATGGCCAGGTCACTGAGAGCAGTATCATGGCCAGTATCATGACAGCAGTGTGAGGGTGTCCACCACATACAGCCCTCCTCCTTCAGGAGACACAGCCCTCTAGGGCACTTCATCATGAAAGCTTCAATCACTCTCACTAAGGAAATGCAAATACATACAAAAGATAGAATAAAATACCCAGGGGGATCACTGACCTCTCCAATCCCCCCACTCACTGGTTCGAAACTCTTAAAACTATCTTCTCTCATATAAATAAAATTTTACTGAAAACTAGTGACAAAGCAAAGGAATTATTTACACCAAACACTGGGTGCCTAAGCCCTGCCTGGATGTATAAGTTTTTGTGACAATGAACTGCTAGCTGGCTCCTAAAGGCAGCACCATCCTTGTGAGCGCTGGCCTGGCACTTCTGCTAATTCTCCACCACTCTCCATCTCGGACCTCAACTTGACATAAAGAAGTTACCTTCTGGGAATCCAGACCCAAGACCTGGGGCCAAAGTCAGTCATTTCAAGGAGGTGGTGGAATTCAGACAAGATATCGAGAATAGAATTTTGCCAAAAAATTCCCAATTGAGAGGAAAACAAAACAAAATAAATTTTAAGGCACAAACCACGACCAAGGAATTCCACAAACGCCCTACACAAAGCTTTGACTCAAAGACACTCATTTCAGCATTATTTATGATGGCAAAAAGTAAGAACAGTGACGCACTCTCAACCACTCGGTGCATGGTTGCTTGGTGGCCCCCCCGCCGAACCATCGCTGCCACCCCACCACGAGTGGCTGTATGATTAGGCCACAATCTTCAATGAGTAGACATATTCCTCAGTTCTGTGGTGTTCTTGGTCACACATTTATGGAGTTTCTGAGGGGCAGTGGAGATTACTGCCAGGCACAGCACAACCTCTATGCAGACAAGTGAACTGTAGAGATCCATTACTGCTCCACCAAGAAGCCCTGTGAGAGAGGCTCACCTGGACACAGAAGTGGTGAATTGAAATCGTAGAGCATTTTACAAGAGTTCTGACCTGGATGGGGTAAACCTTAGTGCACTTCCTTTCTCTTGCCTCAGTATTACTGGATTAAAGAATTGCTGCTTCTTGTTAGGAGGTTGATTTCATTTCCTAGTACTCCCAACACCATACTCAAAGCACTGAGAAGTTCAAGTGGAGTATATTGAAGTAGACTTCAGTTTCTTGCATCAATTCTATTCAAGTTTTAAAATCTTTCATAATCCTCTTAAGTTCTTTTTTAACTAAATTAATAATGGCTCGAATGAACTGCCCAGCTCCTGTGGAAGTCACATACAAGAGCATGAGATTCCTCATTACACACAATCCAACCAATGCAACCTTAAACAAGTTTATAGAGGAACTTAAGAAGTATGGAGTTACCACAATAGTAAGAGTATGTGAAGCAACATATGACACTACACTTGTAGAGAAGGAAGGCATCCATGTTTTTGATTGGCCATTTGATGATGGTGCACCACCGTCCAACCAGATTGTTGACTACTGGTTAAATCTTGTAAAAATTACGTTTCGTGAAGAACCTGGTTGTTGTATTGCTGTCCACTGTGGTGCAGGCCTTGGGAGAGCTCCAGTGCTTGTTGCCCTAGCATTAATTGAAGGTGGAATGAAATACGAAGATGCAGTACAGTTCATAAGACAAAAGCGGCATGGAGCTTTTAACAGCAAGCAACTCTTATATCTGGAGAAGTACTGTCCTAAAATGAGGCTGCGGTTCAAAGACTCCAACGGTCACAGGAACAACTGTTGCATGCAATAAAACTGGGATGCCTGATGCAACTGCCTTGGACGTGCAGCTTGAGGCAGGACCTGACTGTCATACAGATCAGCCCAGGTGTTGGCTCGGTGAACGAGTCTAATGAAGCTTTCTCCATAGGAGTGTTGCAAAGCAGTTATACAGGCTACACACAAGCTTAACAGAATCACAATCTCTGGGTTTGGGTTATGATCAGCATATTTGGACAATTACTACAAGATTTTTACTGTTCAGCATTCAAATTGTGCTTATCATCTGTACCAACTGACTTTCCTGAAACCATCCAGTACTGAGTTAGGATATTCCCATGCCAGAATCTTAATGATACATAAGAAATTTAGAAAGATTAGGTGCCAAAATACCCAGCACAATGCTCTTATATTTTTGGTATCACATAGAACCCAAATTCCAGGAACTAAGAAGACTCTAGACCTGTGGTTTATTCCTTCAGTCATTTCAAATGGTAGGGCCTATGTGGCTATTTTCTTGCTCACTTTATGTTTACATCTCACACTCAAACCAGTATGCATCAGGTTTGCTTAAACATTGATTGTTCTTTTTGATTATTACCAAGTCTTATGGTGATTATTTAATGTCTTTCTACAAGTCTTATTTTGTGCTGTTCTGGGAAACCTCCATTTTGAAAATCTACATTGTTACAGAAGCACATGTCTTTAATGTCTCAGACAAAAAAGGCTTACAGTTAATTTAATGCTTGCACTCCAAGGTGCAACTTAACAGGGAGGGCCTGAAAAAAGACTAGGAGTGGGCTAGTCAATATTTTTAGTAAAATGTTGCCTTTGTCTTGTGCAGAACATGTAGAATATGCTCTCTAATTTAGTAAATATTTTTTAAAAGGTATAGATGCTTTATTGTAGCTAGAACAATTCTTAATCATAAAATTTCTGAAATTCTTGTAATTTTTTCCATACTTATCAGAAGTTGTTTACCAACTTATTTTTGTTTGCAGTGTGATTTTTTTTTTCCTTTTCCCAGCCTCTTGCAAAAAACAGAAGTGAGTTTCTGCTAATGAACTGAGCAGACATCTAATATTTTATATGCCTTTTGAGCTGTGTAATTTAATATTTGGATACTTCATAATTTGTTTTATTATGTAACTGATAAAATGGTGATGTGTATTAATGTTAGTTCAACCATATATTTATACTGTCTGGGAATGTGTGGTTACAGTTCTGTGGGACAAATAATTTGTCAGTGTTCACCAGCTTGTAAAAATTTAGTGTGAGAGCTTAAACATCTAAATAAATAATGAAATCCATTTAAAAAAAAAAAAGTAAGAACAACATTAATGCACAACATATGTAAATTACAGTATATCCATAAAATGAAGCACTGTGAAATTATTAACAGGAAGTTTGTGAGAGACTGCTAACAGGAAGAAGCAGGATGAAAATTTGAAGTATGAAAGCTACATTTAAAAATTATGTTTAAAGAAGACTGGGGGAAAATCCTCCAAAAAAAATAAAGCACAAGTGATTTTATCCATGAGAAGAAATTGTGACTTTTTATTTGTCGTACTTGTTTGTATTTTCTTTTTTGGTACCGGGGATCGAACTTGGGTCTTTGCGCTTGCGCAGGAGGCGGCGAAACCACTGAGCTAAATCCCTGGCTCCTTTTTTTGCATTTTCTACAAGTGAAACATCCATATTCCCCCTCCTACCCTTTTCTTCTGATTATAAATGTAATGCAAACGCTCTGTAAATGAATCAAGCTCACAAAAATAAAAAGTCCCCTTGGAGCCTATCACCTAGAGACATCCCACAGACAACTGTTAATAATAATTTGATTCCTATTCTTCCAGAGTTTTTAAACAGGTATTATTATTTTAATTAATCTATTTATTTATTTTGTTTTTTTGAGACAGGATCTCATTGTGTAGCTCAGGCTGGCCTCAAACTCATGGCGATCTTGTCTCAAGTCTCCTGAGTGCTGGGATTACAGGCGTGCACCACCATGCCTGACAACAAGTATTATTTTTAGAATCAAATAATTTATTTTAAAGAACAACCCCCATGATACCAAACATACTAAAAATGGTTACAGAGACAGTTAAAGATTGCCTGGGGCAGGGGTGGGAATGAAGAGTAGCTGAAATAGAGGTAAGGGATCTTTCTGGGGTGATGGACATGTTCTCTGAGTGGATTGTGGTTATTGTTGCACAACTTTGTACAATTACTGAACATCTACAAAACTACTTTACACTTAAAGGTGGGGAATTTTGTGGTATATAAATCAATTGCTCAATAAAGCAGTTGGAGAAAAACAAAACACAATCCTAAGACTAGAGGCAGAGACAGCTCTGGCTGTGAGAGAGGGAGCCCACGGCTTCACGGCTCTGTGGTTAAGAGAATGTGGCAGGTGGAACTTGTGGGATCAGGAGGACGTGGTGGCTGCTCAGCTATTACCTAGACAGAGGTCCACCAGGTGAGAGGGGCCAGCTCCAGGCTCCACAGCGTACAGGGCGAGGCATTCATAAGCTGGGGCTGAGCTGCCAGGTTCGCTTCAGATGCACACATGAAGGAGACATCACTGGCCAAAGTCCCCAGAGTGTGTACTAGAAAACTGAGAACGTATTGCTCTCACTCAACAGAAACTTTGAAGCCACCCCTGACAAGATAGCCCACCCCGGAAGTACTTAAACAAAGGGGAAGGGCTGGGGATTTAGCTCAGTGGTTCTGCCGCATGCCTCGAAAGTGCAAGGTCCTGAGTTTGATCCCCGGCACAAAAAGAAAAAAAAGAACAAAGGGGAAAAGGCCTGGGCAAAATGAGCCAGGCATGCTTATGAGTGACTGTAGTCCTGGCTACTCAGAAGACTGAGGCAGGAGGATTGCTAGTACCTAGAAATTTGATACCACCCTGGGCAATATAGTGAGACCCCATTTGAAAAAAAGAAGTTAAAAAGTTGGGGTTTTTTTTTTTGGTACCGGGGATTGAACTCGGGACCTTATGCTTGCGAGGAAGGCGATGGAACCACTGAGCTAAATCCCCAACTCAGAAGTTAAAATGATGAACAGGACAACAAGCCATTTGGGAAGAGAAGGTGAATGGAAGATTAAGTGTTACATAAAAGGCACAATGATTATGATCTAGAGAAGCAATCCGGATGCTTGAAAAGGTATAAATGTGTATAATTCTCTTAGAAAATAACTGGCAATTATATATCAAAATCTTTTAAAATGTTTCTTCTTTTCTAGGCACCTACTCTAAAAAGACTCAAGCTGAAGCCAGCAGCCTGCTGCTACTGGGCAAGCCTTCCCAGGGATGGGAGCAGATATTCTGTAACTATTACCATGTCTTCAAAAAAAATAGGGAAATATCTGTTTTATGTTAAATTAGCAAAACTGGATATAAAAATTTAACCTCAACTGAGTTACCAAAAAAAAAAAAAAAAAAAAAGACCCAAATCCTAGGGAGAAATGATATATGAAAATACTGTTTTTTCCTGGGTCAGAAGATTGATGGATCTTTTTTCCCCATATATATACACACACACACACACACACACACACACACACACACACACACACACACACACACATATATATGTGTATATATATATACCTAGCTTTTATTACAGTATTTCTCAATTTCTACAAGTCTATAATGTGTCTGCAACTAGATTTTGTCAATTTCACCCTCTAGGGTTTGTGTTGTGTAAAAACTAAGCTTTAACTTCCAGACATAAAATTCGACACTGAATGTTTTCCCACCACTGTCCGAAGCATGACAACCACCACCGTAGATTCCACAGTGGTCCCAGAAGTGGCCCTGGCCCGGCCCTCCCAAGCACCATCAATGCTCCCTTCAGGGAAAACTATCACTTTGGATGGCCTCAGTAGGACATTGTGTCACAGGGGTAAGCAGCGCCCCCTAAGCTATCTGCACTAATGGTAGGTGGAGCACATGAAGTGTATTTTAGGTTTAATTAGAACAGACTTGATGTTACCTTTAATTATAACACTGACTCTCCTGCACCCTAATGAGCCTTCTTCAATGTGGGGACAGGGTGGAGACAGCGAGCAGGAGGAGGTAGGTGCAGGGAAGCAGCAGGGACTATCGAGTCTGGGATGGGTGGGCTTTTCTTCTGGAGGGATAACCACTAGCCAACCTGCCAGCCAAACACTAAGGGATTGTGGTCTGTAGAGAAGGGAAGCCAAAAATCTCCAAGTAACCAATGTAAGACTGGGGCCTCAAGAGCAAGCAGGGCGGTGAGCCCTTGGCACTGACAGTGTCCTGGGGCAGTGCCCAGGGCAAAGTAAACATCCAGAACACCCACGTTTTCTGCAGGTGCTTTCCACCTGTGAGGGGATGTTTCCTCCCAGCTATAAATCCAAGTGAATGGGCTATCCTCCCTCTTCCTCCCTTCCACCCTGTGGGTAAGCTTCTGATTATCATTTGATTAATATTTTTCAACTTTTCTTGCCCCAAGTGGAGGTACATTTAGATATGAAAATTAATGTGTTGGTGCCCTTCTGGCAACCTCCTTAATCCACAAAATCCACAGGCAAAATTTCCCGAGCCATTTCATTTGTAAACCAGGAATCAAAATTGGTTATAGTTTCAATCATTTGGACCAAAAGAAGATGCAAAGTGTTCCACCCTCCCTTACCTATGATAAATGCTGGGTTGTTTTTTTTTTCCCATTCCACTGCAGATGATTCACATTAGAAGTTGCCTGGTGACCAGACTAACTTTAATCCTAGTTTGGCAACAAGCTGTCACTTGGCCACCACATCTCCTGGGGGAGACTGTTTTCAGTATCAGTCATTTAGTCATTTGCCTTCTCACATCCAGAAGATCTCTCCTACGCAGGTGACATGTGGATTCCATCAACATTGCTATTTACCTACTTGCCCTCCCATCTCCCTTCACCACAACAGTTAGTGCTTTGACCCTGATGGTCACTTGGCCACCTGTTGCTCCTCCTCTAGCATCAGATCTGATGTGCGTGTCACCTTCTAGGCTGTGGGTCACATGTTATGTACTGGACATGGCTTGGGTGGGAGAATCTTGTGTCCTGGAATGATCTGGCACTGGAGGGGATGAAGGGTTAAAAGCAATCATCTGCAGCTGAAGAGGCATGGGGAAGTGGAAAGAGACCACTCAGATGCTGCCCCAGGCTGCCCCTACCTCCCCTGACTACTCCCATCTGGATTCCCTCTGACCCATGCAGCTGGCCAGGTGGTTTTCATTTGCAGATGAAACCCCAGCAGTTCCACCACCACCCAAACTCCTGACCCTGGAGTCTCTGTAAGGTTGATGTGCACAAAGTACACTTGTGTATCACTGAACAGGCCTGAAAGGTCACACTTCCCAAAGCCGGAACCAGGGCTACAAGAACAAAGTGGGGTCTCGATGCTTAGAAATGCTGATGACAGCCAGAAGAAGAAACTCGCCTGGAGTCACCACGGGGCATGCAGCTGGGGAACAGGGAGAGGGTGGGTCCTTAACATTCTACCTCTCTCACACTGCAGCCACCAGTGCATGGAGCCTTGTTTCTGTGCCACATGCTAGCATGCTCAGGACAATGAGAGCTGCTCTCAAGGCGAATTCTGGTTATGTCCGCATAACGGATGGAATAGAACACCTAAAATCAGGCTCTGAAAGAAAACAGTAACATATGGAAACAATGATAATAACAGTTACACCAACACCAGATTTTTGGTGTGCCAGGCACTGAGCTAAGCACTTTGTGTGTTAACTCATTCCATCCACAAAACACAACTCTAAGATAGCTTTCAGTATTTTACACGTGATGGGACTGCGGCACAGAGATTAAAGAACTTACCAAAGGTCACACACAGTGAGTAAGTGGTACAACCAGAAAATGAGCCCAGACAGCCTGGCTCCAGAGCCAAGAGTTTAACTGCCCTGCCCTGCTCTATTCACCTTCACTATAGTATTAGACATAAAAAACAGCATCTATGTTACATTTGGCTGCCAAAATAAATAATAATCAAAAGCCAGAGAGAAACACTCCAAAATAAATGTTTTTTTTTAATTTATTTTTTCAAAATAAATGTTTTTGTAGGTATTGGGATTAAAATTTTTTTATACACTGCTAGTTTTCTAAATTTTTGACAACTTACAAGATCAGAGGGAGAACAATACTATTATAATTTTGAAGTCCTTAAAGAACAAGGAGAGAGTATGCTGGCACGGGTTGCCAGGCATCAGTGCCGGGCAGGTCTAATGAAACTTACACACAGGCTTCTTCACCTGTGGATTGGGACTGCGGCTCCCTCACCTCAGGCTTGGGGAGGTAAGCACTGGCATTGTTCCTGAACAGTCTGGCAGCTAACAATTTCTTTCCAGAACCTGAAAATTGCACATAATAACAGCTACCACTTTTGAGGCCCGCCCTAGCAGACACTTAAAATATACTGTGTTAGTCAGGCATAGTGGTACATGCCACTAATCCTAGGACTCTGGGAGGCTGAGGCAACTTAGTGACTTAGCAAGACCCTGTCTCAATGGAGCTCAGTGCCCTGTGTTCATTCTGCAGTATGGCCAAAACAAAACAAATCAAAAGTCTGCTCTCACAAAACTCCCTGGTAGGTGAAAAGGAGAAAATGAGGTTCAGGAACTTGCCTGAAGTCACTGCACCCACAAAAGGGTGAACTGAGATTCAAATCAGATTTGCCAAGACCCAGGGCAAGGCTGCTTCACCTGCCTACTTCCTTTCAGCTCAAGATCTGGAGAAAGACACAGAGAGGACTACCACTGTGGACTTCACTTCATGTCCCCCTCCAGTCTGGGCAGCTCTCTAACTTTCCCAATGTTTCAGGAACTCCTTCGGCGCTAGTGGAAGGGAGCGTGCTCATGTTAAAATTATTATAGTGCAGTTCCCATGTCTCTATTCACACTGCAAGCCTGATCCCCTGGCCCAACTGTCCCCCCAGTGTCCTCTAACTCAGTCCAAGTTCATGGACGGAGATGCTGAAAATCTGAGGAAGAAGCTCCAACCCTCCCCTTCCACAGCCGTTCACAAGTATGGTCTATTTTTCTATATTAAACTCAGGAGAAAAGGTGATTGTGTTAGCCATTTTGTTTTGCTCTGTCCTGCTTTTGTTTTTAGTTTTATTATAGTAAGAACACTTAACGTGATGTCCAACCCCTCTTACTAAGTTTTTAAGTGCACAATACGTCGCTGTCGCCTGCAGCATGTTGTGCAACAGAGCTCCAGAGCTTATTCATCCTGCTTAGCTGAACCTTTTGTATTTGATTTAGAAGGTGGGTGTGACAGTCTGTAAATACACACTCTGTTGAGGGTTCTTTCAAACGGCACAAAAGCACAACCCCAGGAAGTCCAGATGGGAAAGGAACAGAGCTACTATGGCTAAATCTGGGGGAATGGAGGACAGGTGTCATTTTACAAAACTGGACACCTGTGTAAACAGGCACTCTGAGGCCGACACTAAGCTATGCAAAGCAGGAAATGCTTAATGATGTGATGCTCCTAACTCAGTAGAGCTAGGCTCTGCTTTAAGTAACCAGATGATCCCAGGACCCTGGGAGGCTGAGACAAGAGGACTGCAAGTTTGAGTACAGCCTGGGTAACTTACTCAGTAAAACCCTGTCTGTAAATAAAAAAGGTTATAGGGATAGGAGTAGGGTTGGGGAAAAAAAAATGTTTTAAAAAGCGAAAGGGATGTAGTTTGGTGTGAAGGCCCTGGGTTCAATCCAGGAAGGCAGGAAGGCAGGCAGGAAGGAAGGAAAGAGACAGAGACAGAGACAGAGACAGAGAGAGAGAGAGGAATGAATGTCAGGGTCCCTCCCCAACCTCCCAAGCAAACTTCCTGCTGGGGCTCATTGCATGTGGCACAAGAACTGTCTACCTTTGAGGCTTTTCATAAAGTTCACATGCGGGGCCCCTAAGGTGTAATCTGATGTACAGGAACTTCCTTGTCCTTACCGAATGAACTCCACAGAATGTTTGCAGTCTGAGCACAAAGAACATCTTAACGAGCTCACCTTAAAGCAGGTGGAGGAAGGGGACTTGAGGCCATCAGAGGTCACTCCCCATTTCACTAACCAGAACACTGAATCCAGAAGAGAAGCTGGCCCAAGAGCCCTGAGCCCTGAAGCAAAACCCTTAAACAATCCCTTCACAGAAACCTCTGCAGCATCAGTTGATAGGCTTGTACTGGAAAATCTTATACTTCTAAGGAAGGATAACGTAGGAAGAGGGAAAAACTGTCTAAAATGCAGACACACCGCATGTTTGTTTTGGAAAGGACCAGTCAAGAGTCCACAAGAGGTTATGAAAAACCCCAGCACTGCCACTGCCAATGTTTGTCTCTGGAATGACAGAGAGAGAGAGATGTTTGTTATTTGTAAGAATTATCTTTGCTGTTATATGGCTCATTCCTGCCTGCAAGGACTGCTCTCATCTGGTGCCAAGGAAAGACTACTGAAAACAAAGTGCAAAAATTATTATCATTGACCAATACTAGAAACACTGCAGGCAACTGAAATGCCCCCAATCCACAGTGAGGGGGACCTTACTGCTCCTCTACCACCAGTGGTTCTATTTCATGTCCAGGCCTTAACGACATCTCAACCTGAGCCTAAGAACTCTTAGGAATGCCCAGTGTTCACAGCAGTTCCCAAGGGGAACTCACCTGGGGTCCTGGGGGCAGGAGCTAAGAGACAGAAAAGGGAGTAGTGACAGAAACAGGAGAGTAACAGGGAAGGGAAGACTATGCATGAAAGGAAAAGAAACCCCTGGCACAGATGGCACATAGGAAGCCTTCTCGTGGGGAAACCAACAAGCCTGTAATGGGCAAAACTTGAGAGCTTTACTCCTGCTACCAACTAGAACAGGGTGAAAGGATGGAGAGGAAAGTTACATACCATAACAGATAAAACATGATACCAATAGCACCCATGTGTGTCACACCTAAGAGCCTGCAGAGTGCTTCCGTGGCCCGGCCCTCAACAAAGCTGTGAGGAGAGGTCACCCACCAGCCCCACACTGTAGAGGAGGATGTAGAGGCCGGAGGCCAGGGCTCCCCAGTGACAAGGTTGGGACTGGAGAGCAAGCACACTTTTGCACCAGGCAATGTGGAAGTGACAGCAAATGATGTGTCCTCAAACCATCTCCTGTGGCCTTTATTCTCTGCAGACTCAAATGGCCTCACCCTCAACACATCTAAAACCCAACTCAAAGCTGCGTGTGACTGTGATCCCAGTATTCCAGGATGAGCCAAGCCTAAGCAGCTCAGTGACTTAGCCAAAACCTTGTCTCAAAATAAAAAACAACAAAAGGGCTAAGATGTAGCTCAGTGAGAAGGATCTGTGCTCAATCTGCAGTACCAAAAAACTTGGGGGTTTTCCTAGCAAGACTTAGCAGTTACAATGCAGACAACAGTTAACATTTACTGAACATTTCTTATGTGCAAGTAATAACACTATGAGGCATTTTAATTATTTTATCATCATTTCTCTTTATCCCCAATCCCAACCCCATTGTGCAAGCAACCACAGTGGCCTCCAGATGGACTCGTACCTCTCTCCACACCTTGGATGGAGCCAGCTTTCTAAGGCTCAAACCTGACCACCCCTCACTGCTGACATCCCTGTAAAGGCTCCTGGGATAAAGACAAACCTGCCTTGGCCTCAGGGCCCAGAACCAAGGTCCACCCACCTCTCCACCCTATGTCACATTCTGCTCTATTTTTTTTTTTTTTTGGCTAAAATTCTTTTATTGGTATATTTTAGGTATACAATATGTTTACACATATCTGTGGGTGCTTGCACCTGTACATGATGTATCTTAGTTCTTATTTTTTCCCCATTCCCTGAGCACCCTTCACCCCCTCCACCCTTCCCTATTTACAAAGACTTTCTTTCCATTTTTTCCTTTTCTCATTATTTTTCCTTTCCTTTCTTCCCTTTCCCCTTCCCCTCCCACTTCCCCTACTGCTTTGGACCTTTTCTTCCTATTTCAAATGATCAATTATTCGTTTTAATCATTTTAATCCTTATTTACACTTTCAGTTTCTCACAATAGAGAAACTATTCGCTATTACACGTGTGTCCTATTTGTTTCACTTAAGAGTATGTCCTCGGGCCGGGGATTTAGCTCAGTGGTTACACCACCTGTCTGAAAAGCACAAGGACCAGAGTTCAATCCCTGGTACCAAAAAAAAAAGAGTATGTCCTCAATATGCATCCATTTAGCTATAAATGACTCTAGTTTCTCGTTCTTTATGGCTGAATAGTACTCCATTTTATAAAAAAAAAAATCTTCTTTATCCAGTTTCCAGTTGATGGGCACTTGGGCTGTTTCCAAGCTTTCGCTGTTACAAACTGTGCCACTATAAACATGGGTGCACATACATCGATGTGGTATGATTCTTTTAGTTCTTTTGGGAAGATACCCAGCAGGGGAATAGCTGGGTCAAATAGGACCTCTAGTCCCAGTTCTTTGAGGTATCTCCATACTGATTTCCACAGTGGTTGGACCAGTCTGCACTCCCACCAACAATGGAGAAGGGTTCCTTTCTTCCCAACACCCCCGCCAGCATTTGTTATTGGTTGATTTCATGATAGCAGCCATTCTTTCTGGGTGAGGTGGAATCTCAGGGTTGTTTTCATCTGCATCTCTCACCATGTGAATACAGCATGGATTGAGTTGGAATCACACCATGAGTCAGCACAACCCATGTCGAGCCCTTTTTCTTGGTGATGGCTCATCCTCTGACAAACAATAGGTGCAGGTGCCATCTCCTGGAAACCAATGCCAAAGCACTAATCCTGGGACCTCTGCACAAACCCCACTTTTGCATTCTGCTCTTTAGCTCTGCTGTACACCCTACTCTGCCCCTGCTTGGCCTTGTACCCTACAATTCTTCTGCTCAAATCCAAATAAGTAAGATCACAGTAGTCCCTTGCTTAAACTCTTCTTAGGGCTTCCTTTTACTGTTACAACTACAGCTGATACACAGGCCCTGATGCTCTGTTTCTTCACAGCACTTCTTATTACTAGAAGGAATCATGTTCGTTTCTTTATGATCTGTCTCACCCCACAGAAGCAGGGACTTGGATTTGTTCACTACACCAGTGAATATGTGCTCAATCAATGCCTTGTACCTTGTTACTAGCAAACAGCTGCTGAATCCTTACTGAGTGCTGGACAGTGAAAGAAACAAGTCAGCTACACAAACTCATTCCCCAGGCAACAACTCTGTTGCCATCTTCCAGATGAGAAAATGAGAGGTAGAAAAGGCAGGGCCCATCTGGGATTCTTACTCAGGCACCAGCTCCAGAGTGTTCACTACTACCCCACAGCACCTCTGCTGCCTCCCACTAGAATCCCATCCAGTTCCAGTCTCATCTCCCAGAATGGATGGGTCCTGGAGAACAGGCACTATATGTTAGGCACAGTTTCCTAGGGTCAAGGACTCACACAGGAGGTCCTAGATAAAAGCTTAGGAGAGGGCCGGGGATTTAGCTCAGTGGTTTCGCCACCTGCTGTGCAAGCACAAGGACCTGAGTTCAATCCCCAGTACCAAAAAAAAAAAAAAGCTTAGGAGAAAATTTAGGAATTCAGGGAAGCTGTGGCTACGAAAGCTCCATGAAAGGCAGACAAGATTAAGCAGCACTATCTTTTCATATTTACAGTACACATCTGTATTCACAAACGATGAAGGAGAGCATCAAGTGAGACAAGGAGAGAGATTAGTAATACATATCCCCCAAAGACCAAGTCTGTCCTTCCCGGTTTCCTACTTCAACCCATAAAACCTTTTTCCAGAGAAAGTCCAGCAAATGACATTTGGAGGGACTTCCTTCTGCTCCTAGTAGCAAAGTTGTACATACTTGCTTGCTGAATACTACCACCATCTGAGTGCCTGAGTGCTACTAGTTAACACACACTCAGTCCTCACAACAACCCTGTAAGACACATAGGATGTCCCAACTGACAACTGTACAAACCAAGGCCCTGCGATGTGAGGGGACCTGCTCTAAGCCTCACTGCTGTGGGCAGGAATCCAGACTGACTTGCATTCCATACCACAATGCCAAAAGCTTCATTTTGGTACTCTACTGTCACAAGATTTTCCAAACTACACAGAAGTACTCATTCAAGTAGTAGAGCTCAGAGGCTGAAGCATCTGAGGAAATTACTGTACCTCTTCTAGAAGATGATGTTTAAAATGGCCCAGGCTGCATGAACACTGGTGAAAATCTGCAGACATCAGCAGGAACTACAAAGGAAAGATAAAACCCCTGGTAAAGGAAGCGGGAGGGCTGGGCGGGTGAGTTAAACCTCAATTCACAGGATATCCGTCCTGCAAAGAGGAAGCTAAACTGCAGATCAAGCAGCTGGGAAGGGAAGTGGCCCGGTCTCTGGAGCTTGGAGCTCACAGACCAATTGCAGACAGCACGGCAGAGGAGAGGTGCACAGGTCAAGCCCAGAGCTGGCCCAGAGGCAGGCAGACACAATTAACACCTCCTGTCTGGTGAATGGGCAAGGGTACTTGGGTCAAGAGTAAACATATTTACATCTAAGAAATATGAGGTGCTGAGGGTGTAGTTCTGTGATAGTGTATGCTTAGCATGCAGGAGTCTCTGGGTTCCATCCTCAACACAAAAGAGAAGAGAAGAGAAGAGAAGAGAAGGGAAAGAGAAGGGGAAGGGGAAGGGATGAACGCCAGACTGTCCTGAGTGTGCGTTACTTGGGGAGATTTCTGCCTAAAGCATTCAGCACCAGCAACTGCTAACATCAAGGCACCTGGAATCTCCAAGGACTCATATCACCACAAACCATGATGACAGTCTGTTTCCACTTTTATTTCTTAACCCATAAAATTAAACTTTATTCTCTAAAATATAAGAATCTGAGAGGACTTCTGTGTGCCCACTGATGGGCCATACAAGCCTTTCCTCATTGATCACCATGCACCTTGTTATGGCTGGAACCATCTCTCCTCGACACACATGGTTTAGTTTATCCTGTCACATACTGGCAGTTATGACAGGTAGGACACCCACAACAAATGCTTCTTGACTGTCACAGCCCTGACACATCTTCCATCTCCTGGTCTGGCAAATGTACTACTCATGTTATCTACTAGCCTTTGTGGCCCTTTGAATTTGCAATCCTGCTCAAAGAAAGTCATGGAGAGCTATGGAAAGACCAGCAGAGATGTTCACAGGGTGCTCGCCTTCCATCCTTCCAGAAGGGCTGACAGACTTACAGGTCCAAGGATACTGCCACAGCACACAGAGGCCACCAGACTTTCCATGTTATGAAGAAGTCATAATCTCAGAGCAAGATATTTATGCGGAAAAAATTTAAAAAACAATTTCCTGCACTTTATTGGGTTTAATATGCAAGGCTCTTAATTTTAAAGGTAATCAATAATTTGTGGTTATCAAAAATAGAGCAAGGTAAAGAGAAAAGAAAGAGCTTTGAGAAGTAAAATAAATTTTAAAAATAGTCTCTGTACTCTTCTGTGCCTGGTGCAGCCATAGCTTGTGGTCCCAAGAAGCATCTGATACGGGCAACAGCTCCAAAGCAATGCATGCTGGAAAAATCAACAGGTGTTCAGGCCCCACAAACTGAGAGAATGTCCTCTTATCATTTCCCAAAGGAAAAGACTTAAGAATGCTCTTAAAGGAGATGAAGATTTGCATGCAGCACTTCATTAAGACTGATAGTCAAGTGTGAACTGATATAATCTTCCCTGCTGGTTCTATGGATGTCATCAGCATGGACAAAGTCAGAGAGAATTTCCATCTGATCTGTGATACCAAGGGTATTAGATCCGAGAAGGACAGGTACAAGTTGTACAAAGAAAGAGCCTGTGGACACAAAAGGAATCCCAATGGAAATGCTCATGCCATTTGCTACCCCGATCCTCTTATCACAGTAATGATACCATCCAAATTGATTTAGAGACTAGCAAAATTATTGATTTCATCAAGTTTGACACTGGTACCCAGTATATGGTCATCAGAGCTGCCAACCTGGGAAGAACTGGTATGATCACCAATAGAGATGGCTCTTTTGATGTAGCTCTTATGAAAGAAGATAATGGCAACAATTTTAGTACCTGGCTCCCCAACATTTTTGCTACTGGCAAAGGCAACAAACCATGGATTTCTTTTTCCCTATGAATCTGCCTGCCACTGCTGAAGAGAGGGGTCAGGAGTGTGGCAGCCCAACAAAGCAGTGGGTGAAATGGTCTATAGGTGACACGTTGGAGAGGTCTAATTAAGGATAAGACAGCATGATCCTGAAAAACAAAACAAAACCATTCTAAATGTTTATAAAACCTCACAGAAGAGGGTCTGGTACAAATCTAAGGTAAGATCAGGTATTCTGTTGGAAACTTGTTTTAAAAAACCCAAAACTGGGCCAGGGATTTAGCTCAGTGGTTTCGCCGCCTGCTGCGCAAGCGCAAGGACCCGAGTTCAATCCCTGGTACCAAACAAAAAACAAAAAAAAAAACCCAAAACCCACAAGATGTACTATCTCTGGTTACATATAGAGCTCACATACAGAAAGGAGTATCTTTCTAACACTGGCCTCAAGTTCCCAGCCTTGGGTTTCTTCAGTGTAGATATCCTCAGTCCATAAATCAATTGACTTGGACAAAACGCAGCAGCATCCTTCCCTGTGCAAGGCTCCCTTGAATCTTAGTATCAGACTAGCCTGCCACAGACATCCTGGGACTGTCTCACTTGGTCTGCCTATGTGCTCTACTTGGGAAAGGGGAACAGAGCAACCTGTGGCAAGAGCTGCTCAGATCACAGCAACCTACAACCCAGCATGGAGCCACTAACGTCATAATTGGCAAAGGAAAACACAACTTCACTAAGAGGTGCTGCTGCACTGTCACCCCTGTTTCTCCAGGTAGGGAGGAGATGATGGGGGCACAAACAAGGGCCTTCAGTTACTCAAACAGGACCCTCTCCAGGACTTTCATCTGGGAGATGGAGGTGAGCATTCCAGACTGTGCTTAGAAATCAACCAGGGACCGATATGTTTAACCCCAGGAAGGCAGGAAGTTCCAGCAGAAACACTGTCATTCTACCCCCATCCTGTTGGAACTAAAACACAGCAGGGAAGTCAAGCAAATCAAAGGGGAATTAGAGCCATTCACAGAGGGAGGGGCACTGGGATTAATGAACTCTTTAATTTTTTAATTTCCTGAGGTTTCCAGCTAATTAGGCTCTCAACCATACTGTAATGTGATCAAATTCAACTGGATTTACATAACAGTTGAGAGTGGAAGATGGCACAGAAATCACAGGGGGCTCCAGGGACCGCAGACAAGGCCCAGGGTGCTTGATTCCAGCCTTGATCTGCACTAATTAGGCACCGCTAATTCCCCAAATAATGGCACTCAGAAGGCACTGTGTAATCTACCGTGTGCATTTAGGGAGCTCTGTTCTTAAAGCACTACTGACAATTCTCTAACTTGGTAAAAGCACGCGTGCGTACACACACACATGCACACACTGCTCAAAGGTGAGGAGGAAATGACCAAGTACAACTAGCAAACATATGGATAAAAATATTCAACCTAAAGATAATACCAATGAAAAATTAGATTCTATTACTGCCTGTTGAGCTAGAAATTAAGGGAGGAAAAACACTCAATTTTGACAAAGAAGAAATAAACTCATTCTCATATTGCTAGTGGCATTATATATTGGAATAACACTTCGGGAAATCAGTTTGGCAGTATTTGTCAAGAGTCTGGACAGTGTTCATTCTTTGACATAATATTATTCCTGTTAATCTATCCTAGGAAAGAATCCAAATGCAGAAAAACTACACAGAAGACCACAGTTACTATAAAATTGTTTATAATGCAAGAAATTGGAAGCAACCTTAAAGTCAAACATCACAGAAACTACTGATGTATTTAAGGGTTACTAAGCAGCCATTAAGAAATGATGGTTATAGGGGCTGGGGATTTAGCTCAGTGGTTTTGCCGCCTGCTGCGCAAGCGCAAGGACCCGAGTTTGATCCCCGGTACCAAAAAAATAAATAAAAAGAAATGATGGTTATAAAGACTTCCTAATAAGGTGGAAAAAAGATCAGATCACATTAATTTTTTTTTTTTTGGTACTGGGAATCGAACTCGGGTCCTTGCACTTGTGCAGCAGGTGGAGAAACCACTGAGCTAAATCCCCGGCCCCATATCACATTAATTTTAAAAAAAGAAGATAAGCAATTATATATAGCCTATGGCTCTAACTAATAAAAACGCACATGCATACAAGAAATGAGAAGAGCTATTAAAAATGAAACTGCTACAGGTGATTTTTCTCTTTCATAATCCAAACTTTCCATAAAGCAGCTTTGTCAAGTTGAACCATTTGAAACTGCCAACGGTCAACCATTTGGGGCTATAAAAGTGGCAATTTCACGTGGTTCAACCTATATTTTTATAATTACATTAAGTTTTAATAACTTAGGCTTTCAAAGCACTTGTTCTTATTGTATACCACCACCCCCTTTGATATAAAGAATTTGGATACATATAGGGCACACAAGTGGTTTAATAGTAATCCTCAGAATTTTGTAATACAAAGAAGAGACATCCTTTCAGAGGATTTGAAACAGCTGACAGGAAAAAAAGAGAATGGCCAATCCAAGTCAGTTTCACCACACAATATCGAAGCTCAGTTTTGAAAGACAGGCTCCACTAGCTAAAGGTGGAGGAGGCACCTCTAATATGCTTTACATCTCAAGGGCGGAATCCCTTCCTTGGGTCAGGAGAGCAGTGTGCAAAGTCGCATTGGAGACTGTCTATAGCAGGGTGAGGTGCCTGGCGGGGGGGGGGGGGGGGGATCCTCTATCCTCACTGGACCTTTTCACTTCAGCTGCCCCTCATCTTCAAGTCCCATCTTTCCAGGCCAGCATCTTAAAGGATGCGAACTTTCTTTTTCTGGCCTGGGGACAAGGCTATTTGTATTTACTGAAGTACCTTGATTCTTGGTGCCCCAAAAAAGGGATTAGGATAGGAAGGCACACTCTATAAAGAGCAGGTAGAATCAACATCTGTATGGGTGGAATCTTTTAATAATATTAGCACATGCACAGAAAATATCTAGGCAAACATGTCTAGCAAACACTTAGCAACATCCCTAGGAGTACAATTATGGATGGAGGGGTTTACTTTCCAAGTAACACATTTCCATATTGTTTAAAAAGAGTATTATTGTTGTAGTCAGATTAAGATATTCTTGCTCACCTTCTGAGTCCTACACTTCATCGTTCCCAAATGGCAGAATTTTTCATCCAATAAAGGAAAAAGAGGTTGGGAGAAACACCACTTCCTGACTACCAACAGGGACTGGGTGCTGTGCTGGGCTTCATCCACATCAGCTGCCCTTCTTAGGTGACAGTCCTGCTCTTTCTGAACAGCGACAACAGCCATCTGCCAGCAGCCAAGGACCCTAGCTAATGACTCACCAACCTACACGTGTCCAGTGTTCTGAATTTGTACAATGTATTATTTGAGTTGCTTTATTGGCCTTTAGAAACCAGCCCAGTCATGGCTGGAGGCACTAGGAGCTACACTGGCCCAGGATCTCATTCTCTCTTCAAAACAAGCCCATGAGATAGGTTACTGACATTGGGGACCATTTCAAGCATAGGACACACAAGTTTCAAGATAGCAGCACTTTCTCTTATTCTCTCCTGGGGCTGAGCAGAGGACAAGTCTCAGGAATTGGGGGCAGATATGAGACTGAATCCTCACAGAGATGTCATGTGACTTGCACAAAGTCACCCAGCTGGTAATCAGGTAGCAGTCACCTTTCAGGCTCCAAACCCTTGGGCCTTAATATGAGTCTCCACTGCTTTGGGGCACACAGAGAAAAAAGAACACTTTGGGACCAAGGTTTGTCTCCTCTCTCCCCCAGCCCACCACCATTCCCTGGAGCTCTGGGCAAAAGCTGAGCCTCCTCCAGCCAGAGCTGAACACAGCACCCAAAAGGCATTGGTAGTGTGTACTTCCTGGAAGCAGCTGCTTCCCGAGTGCACAGAGGCCTGAGCTTGCCAGATGACCCAGCCTCTGTACACACTACCAAGAGTTTTAAATATTTACAGAAACAATCTTTGGGGGGGGGGGGCTTGAAACAGGGTCTCACTATGTAGCTCAGGCTGGCCTTAAACTCTCTATGCAGCCCAAGCTGGTCTAAAATTCACAATGCTCCTGCCTCAGCTTTTTCAATGCTAGGAAATACAGATGTATGCCACCATGGGCAGCTTAAAATCTATTTTTAAGTAGCCATTGTACAAAGACTTCACTGAAGATGAGCTTGGAACAAGGCAGCCTGAGTGGGAATACAAACTCTACAGCCAACTGGCAAAATGCATGTTACTTAACCTTGTTGGGCCTCAATTTTGTCATTTATAAAATTAGGATAATAGCTCCTAACTCACTGGAATGAATGAAGACTAAATTATTACATTTAAGTGGGCTAATGAACTTAGTGTCTTGAATACTGCATCTGAGCACACAAGGGAGTCAATAAATAACTACTGTGCTATGATTACTCCATTAAAGACAGAATCACAAAAATGACTGCAAAAGGAACTTTTAAAAGCCCATCTAGTCCAATGTCCTCATTATAGATGGGGAAACTGAGACCTGAGGAGAGAAAGTATGCTAAAAAAACACTTATCACAGTGACTTATAAACAGTACACACCCTGTAAGTATATGGGACAAATAATACTATATTGGCAACAATCTTCACTTAACCTACTTAAAAATAATTAAAAAGTTTAAGGTCAGGCATAGTAGTGTATGCCCAGCCACTAAGTGAGGCCGAAGCAGGAGGATTTCTTGAGCCTAGGAGTTTGACACCACCATGGGCAACATAGCAAGACCCAGTCTCTTAAAAACGATTACAGGTCCAGTTTAATGGTACTCTCTCTGACTCCTATCTAGAATAATTTTTTAAAGAAAATTCCTCAATGGGTTAACTTTTCATTTGGATCCACTCTGTTCAATACAGAAGCCACTAGCAAGATGTGGCTATTTAAGTTTACTTCAATTATAGCCAAGTAACACTGAATATTCAGTTCCTCCATCACACCAGCCACATTTCAGGAGCTCAAGAGCTGCATGTGGCAACCAGACGGCAAAGATCCAGAACATATCTGCCGTAATGGAAAGTTCCAGAGGGCAGCACAGCTGTGAAACACAGACAGCATCACTAAGCACTTTGTGATTTCTGTTCTTAAACAGGAGATTTAGTTTCCTACATCCTACTGTCCTTAGCTAGCACTACAAGAAGGATGAGACCTCACTGGACTTCCTTTTTAGTGCAAAACTGCATATTCTTGTCAAGTTCAATCTCCCTCAGAAATTTCCCAACAGTGCATACTGGGAGGCTGCTGGGTTGAGAAGGCAACGGGGATTAAAGGAAATATGACTTTGAAAAAAATGTGTTCTCTGACAGCCCGTAACATGTGCTGCAAGCTAAACACATCAACACAGGTCAGCCCCCCACTTATTGGGCCTCCCTACCACTGAAGTACCACAGAGAATTGCATCTCTCACTTCTCCAAAGCACCTGTGGTTTGTAACCGATGTGATTTCTTAGAAGTTGGTAAACAAGCTTATTTCCTTGAAAATTGAATTCTGATGCCAAAATACTCTCATGACCCCATCTAGGTGCAGCGCAGCCTCATCGCAGCCTCATCGCAGCCTCATCCTCATCACCTTTAACAGCTCAGGAAGTAAGAAGTCCTGTCAGAACTCATCCCCTTGACCCAGGGACTGAGCCTCGAGGGCAGGAACCAGGGGCGTGTGCATCTTAATCACTTTCCTCTGGGGTCCGAGCAGGAACACTTCTAATGTTTCTAGCGTTTTCTATGTGAGACAACAAGAGCAGCTACCATGAGCAGTAGTGCTTGGGATATGGTGTGTAGCTACTCATTGGACCTGCTCTTTTTAAAAATGTTTTATTAGTATATCTGTGATATACAATAATCACATTCATCTTGGGGAACTGGCCTATACTATACATATCACATCTTCATCATTCCCTATCCTACCCTCTCCTCTCCCTTCTTTCCTAATCCCCTTCCCATCTCCACAGAATCTACCTGTTTCCTACCATCTCTTTTATTTTGCTCTTTGAATTATTTATATTTTGGGATTCTCATATTAGAGAACCCATGTGGTATGTTCTCTCATTATTGATAATAAAACCAACAACACATGTGGTGTCCTAACTACATGCTAGGTATAGTGACAGGCATTTTACCTGCTTTATCTTTAGTTGACCTCAATCAGTTGAGGAACCAAACCCACAGAGTTAAGCTCACGGATACACAGCTAAAAGTAGAGCTATGCTTGCTTTACATCTATGTGCAGGGGCAACTCTGTTGCCACACTAGTCATTACACCCACTCAGGCTGGTGGGACAGGAGCCCACATCAGACATGTAAGTAGCTCTGTGTTCTCAGCCACCTCCATAGTATAACATCCCAGCAGGAGGGCCTTCCACTCCACATAGGGAGGATCCAATGAGATACAGGGGTTCGAGATCTTGCCTGGCTCCAAAGCCCTTGCTTCTCTGTACTCAACCAAGCTGCTGGCTAATAAGCGGTGAGAACTGAAACCCAAATAAAAACAAGAAGTACGTGTAAAGACAAAATGTTCCTGAGCTGCTTTATTTTTAAATCTCTTACTTCTCAAACAAACACATTACATGTCCTAGTCAGAGTTCTGGCCTCCCTAACAACCTCAGCGTTATCAGAGGGACTAGGTAAACCTGAAGGTGCCACCAAATAGAGGTGCCATGGAACAGCATCGTGCAATTTTGAACCTGGAGGGATCCAGTGTTCATCTGCCCAATATGCAGAAAAGACAGGAGGGAGGTAATTCAGTATCACACAGCACATAAGGGCTCCAGGCTCCTGGTGCAGCGCTCTCTCTACCCCAGCAGCATTTCCAGGGTGTGCTATGCAGACAGATCACTGGAGTTTGAGAGACGTTTCTGAGGGATATGGATAAATGAAGTTGAATCATTACTTATTTTTAATGCATATAAAAATGTAACTGGCACATCAATGTGTGATTTTGCAGATGTTTCTGCTTAGGAAGAGGTTAAAGTAGATTGTAGTGTTAGGCTCAAGCCAATTTAAAGAAAAATATTAACTAAATAATAATAAAGCGAGCATACAAATCCGGCAAACATCGTGCCGGCAGATGGCCAAGTAGGAAAACAAGTCCTACACCAGTCTGGGCTCATTCCAGCAACAGGCTAAAGCAAGAAGTAATAAAAGGAAAAATAAAAGAGAAGGGAGAAGAGCACCAACAGAGGGGTGGAGTGCCACCCTAGCCCCTAAGATGACTCCACTCTTATCTAGGGGAGTGAGAACCCAGCATCCATATGTGCCACACCCCTCCTCCTCCTCCCAGGGTTATCCAATCTAAGCCAACAGTCTTTGCGCCCAAAGGTACAAAAGTCCAAACACATACATCAGCCAGGTCAGGGGGAGCAATGGCCTGGGTCTCACATGCCCCAACTCCCTCCCAACCCAAGACTGCTGTCAAGATGCCCTCCTTCCCTTCTAATACCAGTATCTGAGCCAGCTGTAAATGATTTATCCATTTCTTTGCCTCAGTGATTCAGATGCCACAATTAGATCCTTTCTATTGTGCTGCATGCTTCCTTAAACTCCCATTCACAGAGGCCAGAAGTCCCCCTTTCAATGCCTCGTAGTTCACAAGAGCCCAAATTACCAGTGCTGGTTTGGTTTAAAGCACAATTCAGGTTCATGTAACACCTCATTAAGCTTCTCCACATCTGCTTCCACACCCGCATCAGATGCTGGGATCTGAGGGTGCTTGGAAAGGCTGCAGGGCATCAGGACTCTCTGGTGCCCCCAGCCACACCCCTGAAGCCCCTCACCAAGAATGGTGCCCTTCTCTAAAATCACCAGGGGTACCAGGGTCCTCATGACCACGCTGGAGGATGCCCCATCCCAGAGGCAGGAGCCTGCTTTATGGCACAGAGAAAGTGATTCCCAAACATCCTCTGAGAAACATTCTCTGGTTTACTAGAGAGGTATCAAATGCTGGCCAGGATTATACCCCCACCCAATACCAAACAAAATGTGTGGAAGGATCCTATTTAATCTTATTTTTAAAGCATCATCATTGTAACTACTTTTACCTTATGAGAAGTACATGGACTAGACTTTTGGGCACTTAATATGTTATGTGCAGAATTCTGTATTTCCAAATTCACCTACTTGATAAAATTTATTGAAAGCCTAAAACCAATACAGTCACACCTCATTATTCAAGGAGGATTTGTTCCAGAACCACCCACCCTGCCACCCTCCAGCCCACCCTCCCATGGATACCAAACCCACAGATACCAAGTGCTTTACATAATCTTGGGGTGGTACATGCATGTAACCCATGCACATCCTCCTGTGGGCTTTAAATCATTCTGACTACTTACAATAACCAATACAATGTAAAAGATAAACAAAAAGCTACTATACTGTACTATTTAGAAAATAATGGCCAAAACCAGTTTGTATGTGTTCGGTACAACCACAATTTTTGTCTCAGATCTTTCAATCTGGAGTTGGTTGGACCTGTGAATGCAGAAGCCGAAGACATGGTGCCATTCAGTCATTTACAGGTACGTACAGAGACGCAAGAACTTGGGTCACGCTCAATGCATGTTCCCCACTAGGGAGGTACAAGGCGACACTCGCTACAGCTCTTGTACTGTAAACAAGTGTCCTATTCACCGTGTATTTAGTGCATATTTTTCACATTTTTGTGCTTTTTGTTCATTTTCTGTTTAAAACAGTCCCTAGGGATGTGCTGAAGTGCTGTCTAGTGATCCTAAGCTCAAGAAGGCTGTGCCTTGTGTGGAAAAAAAAAAATACATGTGTTAGATAAGCTTTGTTCAGGTGTGAGCTAAAGTGCTGCTGCCCAGGAGTTCAATATTAACTCATCAACTATGTATTAACACATTCACGATGGGGCTGTAATTCATACATCTTGCTGCCCGCAGACAGTCACGCATGTACCACTGGTGGTTTAAGATGGCAGGAACATGTTTAACGCAGGCTTACACAGAAAAACACATAAAATAGGCTATGTATTAATCACATAATAACAAAACTGTGACCAGGGCTGGGGTATAGCTCAGTGGTACAGTGCGCTCACCTAGGATGCAAGAGGCCTTGGGTTAGATCCCTAGCATGGGGTGCAGCTGGTGGGTTCTGAGGCTGTTTTTTTTTTTTTTTTTTTGAATCAGGTTTTTGCTGTGCAGTTCAGGCTGGCCTTGAACTCACTTTATAGCCCAGGCTAGCCTCAAACTCATAGCAATTCTACCTCAGTCTCCCAAGTGCTGGAACTACAAGCATATGCTACCACACCAGGCATCTTTAAGGCGTTTTAAGTAAAAATTAACTAATAGCAGCTCTGACAGCTGAACAGGGCAAAGCCAGCTACCCTTAGGAGAGGATATTTTAGGGAGCCCAAATGAGGAAGTGAAGCTTGCTAGGCAGAGGATGAGGTCAGGAGGAACACAGAGGCTGCTAAGGCTAACCAAGAAGAATGTGTGAAGAGAAAATTGCTCATTCCCAGTGGCCCTATAATCTCACTCCTGAAGACCTATCCTAAGGAAGGGACTCAAAAAAAGGAAAGCAGAGGGAAATATAGATGGATATCCACTACAACGAACAACACAGTGAGGGCCTTATAAACTGTTCACTTAATTCTCACAACAATCCACAAGGTAGGTATTCTTAACATGAACATTTCACAGAATACAAACTATTTTGCCTTACTCAATACTATCTTAAACATTTTCCACACCACTACACAGTCTTTACATTCCGTATTTTTATTGTTGCCTGATATTCTATGTAATGTATGTTCCAACCCATTGTTGGACACTCACTTTCTCCAGCACCTTGTTAAGTGCAACTCATGCCACTTAAGTACTCGGTAACAAATGAGGAACTATAGGACGAAGGGACCTGGAGTATGAGTCTGAACCTTCTTTAATTCACCCATTGGCATTCTGGGCTGGTCAACTCAACCGCCATGAAGATCTCTCACAATGCCAGGTAGGAAAATGCGGTCTTTCCATGCTTTATGGCTGAAGAAACATGTTCAAAGATGAGCTTTCAAATGGGGCTGAAGGGCTGGGGATTTAACTCAGTGGTTCCGCCACCTGCCTTGAAAATACAAGATCCCAAGTTCAATCCCCGGTACCAAAAAAAACAAAAAAACCTTTACCATCTGGGTAGCAAAAGATCATCAAGGTCTAAACTGATAGGACAAAAGTATTTAATTGCTAATGTGGCTGTTCTATTGTGACTCAAATGGGGCTGAATTGCCAGTGGCATATGCCTGTAATGCCAGCACTGGGGAGACTGAGGGAGGAGGATCACAAGTTAAAGGCCAGCCTCAACTACAAAGCAAGGCAAAAAAACAAAGGGCTGGGGATTTAGATCAGTGGTTCTGGTGCCTGCCTCGAAAGCACAAGCTCCTGAGTTCAATTCCTGGTACCAAAAAAAACAGGGGCCAGGGATGTAGCTCAGTGGCACCACACCTGCCTCACGACTTCGAGGTCCAGAGTTTGATCCCCAGTACCAAAAACAAACAAACAAACAAAAAAAACACACACACAACAAATGGGGCTGAGATTATGCGACAGAAAAGATGGCTCAAGAGCATAAAATTCATGGGCCAGGGATTGAGCTCAGTGGTGCTGCTGCCCGCCTCGCAAGCACAAGGTCCCAAGTTCGATTCCCAGTACCAAAAAAAAAAAAAAAAGAGTATAGAATCCAGATTCCTTTTTTTTTTTGGCACTGGGAGTCGAACTCAGGACCTTGCACTTACCAGACAGGCACGATGTCACTGAGCTACATCCCCAAGCCTAGAATCCAGATTCTAAAGGGTCAGACCCAGGGCCTCATCCCTATTGTTCTAGTGGTTATGGTGGGTCCTTGGACAAGCCCCATGTCCCATATGAGCAGCAAAATTCCGTCACATAGCAGAGATTAAGGGCAGAGCAGCTGGGTTCAACTTCTGGTTTTGCCACTTATTAGCAATAAAGTCTAAATTTATAGAGTTTCTAATTTATATAAAGTTCTACATTCATAGGATCCCATACTTTGGAGACTTTGGGAGCCAAACAGGATGATCCATGTATCCTAAATCCCAGATCCCAAAGGGCAAGTAACAGACACACTTGGCTTATTAACTCTGAGGGCCTAACAAATGCTATCAGTATTCATTGTTTCAATATACAGCTCATCATCTGAAGCTTGGAAATCATTTTTGCCATTCTTTTCCTTTTGTGAGAGATGCTAAAGTAAGATCCAAGCCCCAGGAAGCACTCTGAGCTCATCATACAAGATGCAGGACTAGACACTGCAACACTGTCTACATCTGCATTCTCCCAGTTATATCACGTGGTGGGAGGGCCCTTCCTTGGGGTCACGACAACCAGTTCTCACTGTGACTACAAGAAATGTTTCTCAACAACCAACATGTACCAAACCGATAAGGTGAAATCAAAACAAAAGCAGGATCTTGGGGGAAATTCCCAGGATGCTTCTGTGTGCTCTTCAACTGTAATACAGAAAGCTCATAAACACAAGAAGAAAACACCCAGAAAGCCAGCTTTATGTTAGGGAAAAGGGGAATTCTAGCTAGCAAAATAAACGTCTCTGGAGGAAGATACAGTGGACCCTTGAGTTATGACCCGCCTGACATACAAACAACTTGGGTTAGGACTCAAATTTTAGTTTTAACTTATGGCCAAAGTCTTGAGTTATGACCTGAATGCCTGCCACTTGTGCTTCCAGATGGTCTCAGATACAGACTGAACCCTTAAAGAGTTCTGGAAGGAGCATTACAACATCCTTTCCTGTGTGGGGTTAATTGAGAAATCCTGGGCCAATGTCTCTCTAAGGACACTGAGATCTGCCTGGATACAGGAGAGAGACTTTGAAGGCTGTGTAAAGGAGCCTGAGCCTTCAGTTGACCAACTTGAGTTACAACCAGCCCTTGTGAACGAATTGAGTTCATAAGTCAAGGGTCAACTGTATTTAAAAGAAGGAATGATGAATTAAAGGGGTTAAGGAAATGCAGCGACAGGTTCTATTATTGCCCAGGAAGATCACCTTCTGCAAAATTCTTCAAGTAATAGAGGCTGCTACAAACTGAGGCCCCAGGGATCCCATTCACTTGTGGGCAGGTGTTTTTATCCACAGCCTCTTTTAGCGCTTCTGGGTAACTTGAACCCCTGGAGATGAACTAGTAATCTGCTGTTTGTATCTGTGCTCATTTCTGGCAAGCCTGACACAGCCAGGGAAGGCATGGAATAAGTTAGTCCTGAATCTGAATCTGAATGCCACCTTGGTCAATGATAGACAGCTATTATCCCTCCTGGCTGGGCAATGAGAAGAGAAAAGTAAGGGAAGGAAAGGCTGTACTTGAGAACTCAAAGGTGATTCCAGACCTTGACTAAGGTAAGAAGTTAAGATGTGGAAGATGAGGCTCCTTTTTATATGATGAACTGCAACTACTGCACACTTACTCTTCTGCATTTTAAGATGGGCTCCAGTGGAGAAGGAGGGCTAGGAAAGGCTGATCACTGCATAAGAAGATATACTCACATAGGAGAAATGAGCTCTGCTATTCTATTGTACAGGAGGGTGACCACGGATAACGTATATTTCATAAGAGACAAAAAAGGATTTTGAATGTTTTCACCATCAAGAAATGATAATTTGAATAGATGTTTACTCTGATTTGATTACAGTGTATACATTATCAAAATATCACATGGTACCCCATAAATAGGTAAAAATTTTATGTCAATTAAAAATTAAAAATGAAACTGAAAGAGAGTCAATAGAAGACTATATATAGTTAAAATTTCAATAAGGTAGACTCCAAGTCACAAAGCAAAACCAGGGAAAGTCACCAACCAAATACTTCTCTTTTAGCTGAAGTCTAAAAAAATACAAAAGAACACTGTTAGAATCATCAACATAAGGCACCTTCCTCTGTACCTGAGAATGACACCCAAGAGCTAGTCACCAGAGTGTATGTATGATGGTTGCATTTTGGAATCAGAAGGGACTGGTTTTAAAGGCCACTTCTGCCCCTTACTAGCTGTGTGACCTTGTACAAGCTACCTCGTAATCTCTCATGCCTCCCCTTCCACATATGCAAAACAGGAGCATGACAAGGCTGTGGTAAACATGAGGTGGTCTGTAATGTTCAGCACACAGAGGCTGGCTCAATCCAGGTCCCTCTGCATGATAAACCCACCAGCAATGTGCAGAAGGCTGCTTGGCGTAAAGAGGGGCCCAAGAGCAAACACACTGAATCTCAAAGCCTCAGTCTCTCCTTAATCCGCTCTTCAGATTTACACTAGGTAGGCCTTAGTCCTGAGATTTTTAAACACAATCTGATAGTGCCGATTTGCACAACAAGTGAAATTTCTACAGATAATATAACAAGCCCATAGTAAATGCTTTATATACATTGTTATTTAATCCTCTTGGCTACCCTGAGGAATAATATGCTCATTTTACTGATCAGGAAGCTGAGGCTCACAGAGATGAATTCATGATTCCAAGAGTGCACAGTTCCTAAGCAGCCATGGCAGATGCAGATCTGGGAGACACTTTCCTCTATCCTGCACCAGCCTGCCTTCCAATGAGCACTATTTTATTTCCCATTTTCCTTGATCTTACCTCCTCCTGCACCTAAGCCCTAACATTCTATATGCCTTAAAATCAAACACATGTTCTCCAAATGAAAAAGTAAACCCTGAGGCTGTGAAGTCTCATAAATCTGTAGCAGTTTACAACTGCAGCATGGGTTGGTGGAAGCGGAGAGTGCCTATGAAAACCTGCCACCCTCAGGAAAGGAGAAAAGCATCATGTCTTGGTTCCCTCAAATACTCTAGGTACCAAATGTAATTGGCACACCGAGAGTGGCCACTTGGGGAAAAAAAAAAAAAAAGAGTGGCCACTTGTATTTGGAGAAAAAAAAGTTAAGCCATTTTCCATAAGAGTAGCTTGTATTATCTATCGTCTGGAACCAAAGGCCCAGCAACCTGTTCAGAGTGGCAGATGTGGCTCCTCAAGGCCCAGAACAGTGAGGTTTGCAGCCCACTTTCTCAGAGAGATCAGATCCAGCTCTGACATCAAATGCAAACTCCCTTGAGTCCAAGAGCAGGAGTGTCCACAAAAGAAGTCTCTTTCAGCTTTAAGAACATGCTGCTGATAATACCAGTGCTACTATCAATGCTAATGACAGTTAATACTACCGTGCGTCTGCCTATACATCATGTGTTAACCTGCTCAATCAAACCATCAGAAATACTTTTTCTTTTTTTTTTTTTGCTGTGTGCACACACATATCTGTAGTGCTGGGGATCAAACCCAGTTTTAGCAATGTCAGGCAAGCACTCTACCAAGGAATCAGACCCAGCCAAAAATTGCTACTTTTATTCTCCCTACTATAGACAAGGAGAAAGAAAGGATGAAGGAAACTGCTCAAGTCTCCAGGCTTGGACCTGATCCCAGGCCTTCTGATGCTGACACCTGCCCTTCATTGCCCTGACTGGGGAATCAAGCAGAAACTCCAAGAGCGCCTGGTCATGTGACTTCAGGACAAGTGCTCAGCACTCAACACCTTGCAGAGCCATTGTACTGTCACATATTATTAGGAGCACTGTTCCTACCACAGCCAGACTCACTAGGCCAGCAATGCTAGTCCAAAGTACAGAAGCGCAAAGAGTGCGTGGTCTTGATCGCTGGAGCAGAACCTGCTCAGCTCCTTCATTCCTAACCATGAGCATGACACCAATGACTAGCTTGGCCTTGTGAAAGAGCCAGCTGGCAGAGAGTACAAGTCCGAAGGCAGATCTGGACACTACTGTGGTCTCAAAGCAGAATCACCCTGCCTTGTTATTTAGTCTGTATTAGGCTCAACCACTAAAATGCTAATACCCCCCCCTTTTTTTTTTACCCACGGCCTTTGCACTGAGCTACATCCCCAGCCTTTTTTCTTTCTTTCTTCTTTTTATTTCTTAATTTTGAGATAGTGTCTCTGAGTTACTAAATTGCCCAGGCTGGGCTCAAACTTGTGATCCTCCTGCCTCAGCCTCTCAGAGGGCTGGGGTTACAAACATGCACCCAGCAATACCCAATCATTTTAGACCTAGAAAAATGGCAATTTCACATAGTTCAACATAACTTTAAAAAAAGGCTTACATTAAGGACCTACTAGGTGTTCATTCACTCCAAATGGAGCCATGGTGTGTGCCAAGGACAGTGGAACATCTTTATAGCAATCACAACTCTTGAGTAAAAGGATTTATCACTCAACTTCCCTCCTAAAGTCAAGAAGCAAAGTTATGAGGCAAGTAACAAACTCAAACTGCTCCTAACTATTCAAACTGCTTCTTTCCCTTCAGAAGCCCTGCATCTTACACTACATATACAAGGTGCCCAGGACTGAGATGGGCTTCACAGGAAAGTCAAAGGAACCCTGGAAGGCTCTGTCAACCAACAGTCCCCAGTACAACAGTCCCACATTTCTGCACAAAGTCCTGTCCTGGTGACACCACATGTGACCCAGGTGGCACTTTCACCAGTGGCAGGTGTTCTTCTAAAACCAGGCTTACAGTTCACTAAGTTCCCACCACTTTCATCTCAACAACTTGAACCAAAAACACTTCTGACTTCTAAACTAAACCATAAATAAATAAATAAAATGAACCCAGACTTCCTCAGCCACTGTGGGCCGAGCCTACAGGGGAACCCAGTTTCCTCATCTATATAAGCAGAATTCAATCAGCATGAGCTTTTGAATGGGGCTGGCTGGCCCTACAAGACAACTGCCACTACTGTATCTATCTGGGACCTTTGGGTAAGTTACTACACCTTTCTGAACTTTCATCTCCTTATCTGCAAAATGAGGAAACAGGCCTCCTAGGGCTGTGGTTGAATGAGAGAATTACTGTGGGATGCTCAGGCAGAAGGCGGAAGGGGACACAGTTGTGAGCAGTGGAGACTCCAGGAATGAACGTGCAGTCATCCAATGAAGTAATGCTGCTGTTTCAGGGAATCCTCTAGCTTCAGCACCACCAGCGCACTCCTCAAGACCAAGTCAGAAGTCTCAAATCTCAAGACAACCAGGGATCTGCATCCCCTATGCCTGGAAGAGACTTTAATAAGACAGATGGTCTGTACGGTGCACACAGAGAAAGCAATACAGTTCATGCTGGAAATCTGAAATAGAGCAGCCCTGGCCAAGGTCACCAGGCAGTCAGAAGAAAAGCAAAAGACTAATAAATTCAGAGATGAGCCAGGGCAGAGTGGCTTCTTCACAATGACCACTGAGTAAACTTTTCAGACGAGGGTGTGTTGGCCAAAAGCTTCGCCTCTCAGTTTCTGAGCATAAAACTGCAATGCCGGAAGCTGCACACATGAAACAAGAGATGGCCCATCAGTACCAAAGCAAGCCAACCCTGAACTCACTTTCTGGCACTCACAGCTACAACAACTGAAAAGGAGGAGAAAGGACATTTGGCACCACCAGGAAATGCTGCTGGGTCAGTTCAAAGTGAAAGCTTACTATTCATCTACCCTAGCAGAAAAGGTACAGGCAAAACGCATCTTTTCATAAGTTTACCACAGTTATGTGTCACTTAACATTTTGGTCAAGAATGAACTGCATATACCATGCTGGTCCCATAACATATCACATGCCCTGTCACAAATGTCACTGGAGGGCCAGGGATTTAGCTCAGTGGTTCTGGCGCCTGCCTCGCAAGCGCAAAGTCCAGAGTTTAATCCCCGGTACAAAAAAAAAATGTCATTGGCTCCACACTGTCCCAGATCAAATGCAAACTCCTTAGCTAGGTAGTCTATGAAGTTTGCACATCAATTACCTAAGGACACATTTCCCAGAACGTGTCCCTAGCAATGCATGGGCTGTATTTCAAGTTAAAAATATTTCACTTAGTAAATGGAACACCCAAATGTTATACTAAGACCAATACTGTTAAATCAAATAACGGTTTCGGAACAGATTCTAACTCAGAAGGGTCCTGTGAATTCAGCACAATAAAAGCAGAAGTTAAGCAGAAGTTTGGGGGCCAAACCAGTGGGGACAAGCACCTGCAATCTGCCCTGAGGTAAGAACCTTGAGGCCAGAAAACATTGGGCTGGAGTTTTCACCAGTGCTCAGTTTAATCAGTCTGACCCTACAGCTGCCAGCCCTGGGCCAGGGACTTCACCTCCAGGGACTCAGAAGAAGGGGCCAGTACTTGCCTCCCAGGCTGGTGGGAGGTTAAATGAAACATCAGACATCAACCACCCAGGTTAATAAAAGAACCACACTAATAACAGCCAACACTCCTCTTGCACTGACCTGTGCCAGGCACATCTACACTTTCCACCCACAAGCTCACTCAACTCTCACACAACCCCTACTAGGCAGATGAATGGTAACCACCAGGGTTGCTCCCTCAGAAGAGACAGGACTAGAGGACTGGAAATTGACCACTATTAAGTTGCAGATGAAGGCTCCTTTTCAGTTTTTCGGAGACAGCAAAAAAGGTAGAAGCATGGTAAAGAGGTGAGCAGGGGCCCACCTGTATCCTGATGTGGACTACCAAGCTCTGCACACAGCCCCAAGTCTTCCAGAGTCTTGGATGTGCTGCTTCCTCCACTTTTAAGAGTCAGACCCACGTATTTAGTGGGTCTACCTGACTAATCGACACATCTTCACAGAATGGATGACTTGAAATCATCACTTGAGGCTGCTCAGCCTGGCATCAGGACTGCATAGGTATGGCTCAGTTTCCTCACCTGCATAATGGGGTAACACGAGAACCTGTCCTAGCAGTCTGCATGGAGTATTGAAAAGCAGTTGGTAACCCAGCTCCTGTTGCTCATAGCTGCCCAGCAGAGCTGCCCACACTGCAGTCTCCCTCAGCAGACCAGGCAACTAAGGTGCTTCTGTGAACTCCGGGCTGGACGTGGTGGCGCCAGCAGATGCAGGCTGGCTGACTGGAGGATCACTGGGATAACCAACTAGGCTGAAATTCCCGTTCAGTGCTAATAGGATATCAAGGCTTTGCAGACATCACTATCTAGGATTTAAACTGCCCAGAAATAGCTTTGTGTCGATGATCAGCAGCCCAATCAGAATGCCTGCACAGGAAGTTTGGGGACAAAAGGGTCCCCTCAGCCCCACAGGTGGAAAATCTCTACATCTCACTCTGTTTCCTATCTTTATCTTTCTCCACCATCCTGCCTTTCCACACTCACGGACACACAGCATTCCGGGCCCTCAACCTCTCGGGCTGATGCCTACCAGGGCCTGCCTGCTTCCCTCCTATCCCTGTCACCTCCCCAGCCCCTCTGCGCACCATGGCCAGAGGACTCTTCCCAAAATACCACCACTCTGCCAGCCTCCTCAAATTTCAACCTGCCCTGTCAAAAATGTCACTGGCTCCACAATGTCCCAGATCAAATGCAAACTCCTTAGCTTAGCAACCCAGGCATCCATCAGCTCACCCCCAGGCCCAGGGCGGAGGACCTCCCTCTCATCCACTCCATGGTTCTCAAGCTCACAAGGCTGCTCAGACACCTGACCTTGGCATTGGTGGAGTAGATTCACTCTGACTGTGCCCCACCCTGCCCTCTTTGCCTGGGCAGTCTTCCCAAGCTGGCTGTGGCCTGAAGTATGTGTTTGCTGTAGGAGATGGAACACAAATCACACCTCCATACACATGGTCCTTCCTAAGTCTTTTCTAAGCCAGGTGTGGTGGTGCCTCAGTTTCCCAGCACTCAGGAGGCTGAGGCAGGAGGATTCCTTCGGGTTTGAGGCCAGCCTTCGTTACAGAGTGAGTTCAAGGTCAGCCTGGACCACACAGCAAGTTGTCTCAAAAGATAACAACAACAAAAAAAGAAAGTCTTTTCCAGTGATACTTCCTTCTTCCTGCTGCACTTAAAAGTTTTAGATGCATCTTGCCTATCCTCCTGCATTAGACTCTGAATTATGGCTTCTACATGTGTTCCTTGCCGTGTGATGTTCAGAATAAGACAAACAATAACCACAGCTACCACTTACTATGTGCCAGGCACCAGATTAAGTACATTAAAAACTTCATTTCTTTTTCCTCAGATCCCTATAAAATGCTCTCCTCACCCTGCAGATCAAGGGCTGAGATTAAGGGAGATGGGATACTCAGGCCACACACTGAGCAGTAAACAGGACTCAAGCCAAATGTGCCCCACTGCAAAGCTACCTCCCAGCTCTCACCACTCATTCACTGAGTGTTTCTAAAGTACTGAGTGCCAGAAGGCCAGCACAAGGTGCAGTGCATGAGGCCCACACTCCAGCAGAGCTCGTGGACTTTCCCCAGTCCTGCCCCTTCTCCCAAACCTGGAAGAACACAAGGACTCTCTGCTCAAAGCAGGGTCCAGTAGCCCTGAGAAGGCAGCCAGGCTGAGAAGAGCCCACCTCACAAGGGGCCCATCATCACAGATGAAGGGTCTCAGCCTCGATCAGCGAAGATCTCCAGTCAAAGCACAGCCCAAAGCCAAGCACACTTTAAAGCAGCCATCAACAGCCAATAAGAAGTAGGGAGAAGGGGCTCTGGAGACGCTTCTGGAGTCAGGAAACACAATTCCTCCATTAGCTACACAAGGACTAAACATATGCCTCTTTGTACCTTATCTATAAAACAGTGGCAATAATGGTTAATGTTTATACAATTATGTGTTCAATAATATCTGAAGCACTTGACAGTATTATTTCATGATATCTCATTTAACCCTTCTTATGAGGAGGTACTATCATTATCCTCAGGTAGTATGCTTCTACCTTCTCATACCTGTGGTGGTGAACCTATGGTACAGATGCTGCAGCAGGTACACAGAACCCTCTCTGTCACACATGAGCCAAAGTATAGGAGTTGTTTTTTCTAAACTAAAACCTCTATATTAGGGTTTAATTGCAATGTTGTCACTTCATGATAAATGAGTTCTGTGTGGCAGTTTGGGCACTCAGTCTCTAAAAGGATCTCCATCACTGTACTATGCTGCCTCTTGCCTAACCTGGCACCTTGCTCACTGGGTTGTTGCAAGGACAACTCGCTGAGCTAAAGCTTCTAGTAGACTATGGCACAGGGCCAGTGACTCATAAATGTTAAGTCTCAGCTAGGTACAGTGGTACACACCTGTAATCTCAGTTACTTGGGGAGGCTGAGGCAGGACTGCAAACATGAGGCAAGCCTAGGCAACTTAGCTAGACTCTGTCAAAATAAAAATGAAAAAGGCTGAGGACGTAGCTCAGTGGTAGAGGGCTTCCTTCCATGCACAAGGCCCTAGGTTCAATCCTCGGGACCACAAAAAAAAAAAAAAAAAAAGTTAAGTCTCCATCTCCAAACACTGAAACATTAATCTGTAAAAGCCAAGCTCTGGGAATGGCACTGCTCTGGTCCCAAGAAGGGTGATCTCGCAATAGCATGATCTGGCTTCTACACCTCACCCTCACCAGAAGGATCTGCTGCAAAGAGAAATGGGACAAGATCCTGCACTTCAGGTCCCACTACCCAGTGTTTCTGAGCAAATGAGTCCCTCACAAGAGACAGGAATATCTAAATCTGGTCACACTGTCACTGGACCTCTCAAGCTTCGGGCTCCTTGTTAAGTACAACAGGGGCTGAGCTATAATCCAAGTCCTGCTTCTGGGGCACAGGAGCTCCTCAGTCAATGGCAGTGACCCAGGATGAAAGGCTGTACTTCCATGAGGCTGCATTCCCAGTGGGACAGTGCTCCAGGTGTGCGGAGGTACAGACTTGCAATACACTTCCACTGCACTGGCAGATGGGAGAGCAGACACACCCCAAAAGGCCTGGGAGTGAGCACAAAAGGCCTGGAGTTGGGCACAAGCCCCAACTTTCTCTTCAACCTCATGCTATAGCTCATGCTTATGTGCTTATATAGGTACATTAAATAAAGCTCTTTCCCCTTAAACTTTAGGTAAAAGTGACATGCCCATCCCCTAACAATGGATGCTGTGCGGGCACATACCCTTGTCTGTCTTGCTCTGTATCTGTGGCACATATGCAGCTCAGAATAAGCACCTAGCACATACATACCGAAGTCATGCTATCCTGTAAGTTCAGACACCCCCTGGCATGTCTCTGTACTTGCCTAGTGGGGAGCAGGATTTTGAATAGTGAGGTACCTATCCCCACACCATTTCCCTGTGCAGAGGGTTACCTGTCCTCTTTCCTTCCCCATGGAATGTAAAGGTATAGGACTTCTTCTGGAGTTATAAACAGAACATCAGCTTTCAAAGGCAAGGCTTATTCACCCTCTCAATCTCCAAGTATTGATCATTGGCTACTTTTTACAAGTATTTCACCAAAAAGAGGTCAGTTGGGTTGAAATGAACAAGACTATATATACATGGGGTCTGAGCTGACCTGTGTCTTATCCACACCAGACATTCACCAAGACACTTTAGTACCAACTCTACTGCTTTACCTTGTAAAATGAGGGACTTCTATCAGCTCCTGTTAGGCAAAACCATCTGTGATCTATAAGGACAACTCCTGAGGAGCCCACCCTGGCTCCTTCCCTGCTACAACCCCACCATCAAGCACCAGAATTGTAACTCTCAGAATAATCATTCCTAAATTAGAACCCAGAGCTGTGTTAGGAAAAGTGCTTTGAAATCATAAAGCACATAGGGGTGGTAAGATTATGAGCTGATAAAGGAATGCAAATAAACGCCATTTACCTATGCATTCTTAGATGGGAAAGTGAAACTAGTGCCAACAAAAATCATGGAATTCACTCCAAAGTCAAAGCAAACCCTTATTTCCTTCAATGGTAAACTAAGATCTAGCTGTTTCTCTACCATCAGGCCTACTGAAAATAAAAACCATGGTGGTCTAAATCAATCTGCCTATGATACACATTCTTTTTTTTTTTTGGTACCAGGGATCGAACTGGGGACCACTGAAACCACTGAGCTTTATAAATCCCGGGCCCCAATCTGCCTATGATGCAGCCCCAACCTGTCTTGTCCCAACTATGCACACTGGTTTATCAAATTATTCAAGTAAAGAGTAAATCTGACAATAAACAGTCAGAAACTATTTATGAGCCTAGGGGACACTAAGAACAAGTTATTGAGAGGATAAATATGAAACCCAAGTAGCTAAATTCATGCACACAGACACATCTCAAGAGAGCACTCAGCGGTTTTGTTTTTTTGAGATAAGGATCTGGCTATGTTGCCTAGGCTGTCCTCAAACTTGAAATCCTCCTGCTTCAGCCTCCCAAGTAGCTGGGATTATAGGTGTGCACCACCACACCTGGCCCTCCAAACCATTTCTTTCAGTGCTGGGTGCTGCTCTAGACCCCAGGGAAACAGCTACCAGAGAAAACAAAAACCCCTATCCTTAAAAGAGCCTGCATCCCGGTAATAAGGTTGCACTACTGAAAAGTATATCCTATGCAAAAATTCCCGCACATACCCAGTAGACCAAAAATACTGCTCCTCTCTTCCCATGGCTGAACATCCCATTATTATATTTCCTAAGCAGTATCATTACATCTTCGGATACATAAGCAGCTTGGTATGATGGGAAGAACACAGTTGCCTACCAGATTTGAGTCCACTGATCAACTGTGGCTCTTCCACTGACTGAGCAACACCTTGAGTAAATTACTACCTACCTAAGCCTTGGCTTCTTCACTTGTAAAATGGGGATAGCAAATATCCCAGACGATTTTGTGTGAGTTAAATGAGCTCAGGCAGATAAAGTACAGTGTCTGGCAGATAGTAGTCCCTTCTCTATCCCCATCCAGTCTTTTCAAATTGTCCAAGTGAGAGCCAAGTACAAGATTCCTGAGATGCCACATGCGACCAGTATCCCTCTTGAGTCATTAGCAGCACTTTCCATCCAGTCTGGAGAAGGGTCCCTCCCTACCTGATATGCTGATTGGAGCAGCCCCATCAAGCCACTCCACCCATCCTCTCCCCCTTCTGCCCAGAGAACACGCTTAGAAAACTTCAGTCCACTTTTACAACTGTCCTGGAGAAGTCCTTCTCCACTCAGGCTGGTGGCAAGGCCCATCCTTCATAAGTGAGTTTCAGCCAATAGCAACAGGGCAAAAATGACATCTCTCATGTTTTCAATCAATATAGAGGAAGGCATCAAGAAAAGACTCAGCCAGCCAGTCTGAATTTGTCTCCTTAGTTCAACAGCAACATTATTAAACAAGGAACCAGAATCCTCCAAAACATTTGGGGGCCAAAATCTATGGCAATCTTATGCCTGCACTGGATAGGAGGCACCCACAGGGGCCGGATGCAGCAGGTGGATGGCCCTATAGTCCATTCATTGAAGGTCCCTAGACCAAGTGAGGCGAAGTCCCTGGCCGTTCCAACAGGTCTGCCCTGCAAAAGGTTCCAAAGGGGATGGAGGGCAGGCTCATGTGTGTGGGTCTATGTAAAATTCAGGCTGCTCCTTCATTACCAAAACAAACTTGGAGTGGAGCTTACTCTGTCTTGGGAGTTTCTCTCACCTGATCGGATGCACCTCCATAATCAGCAGTTCCAACCCTTACGAGCTGACAGTTCAGATGGAAAGGGAGGCTGCGCCTGCTCCGGTGCATGGTCTCCCTCGGCAGGGCAGGGCGCAGGCTGGGCTCTGAGCCTGGTGGCCCCCACAGGCCTGCGGCCTCACAAGCGCGATTATGCGTTCACCTCTGACTGGTCTGCTCGCCTAGCTCACCCTACTGCTCCCACTCAGGCCGAGGCGCCCCAAGGATGCGCCCTGAGCTCCTACGGGCTGGCGGCACCAAGACGGCGCCAAGGGAAAGGCCCTGGGCTGCCTTCCGGGCATACAGATGCCTGCCTTTCCCCTTCTGGCCCTCTCCCAACCTCCCCAGAAGGGGCAACCTTCGACCCTTAGGAGGCCCAGCACCCGGGTCATATCCACTCCGACTGGAGCGCTCCCCTGCCTCCCACAGGATCCTAAGGCGCGCCCCAGGTACAGACGAGGGGGCACCTGGATCGAAGACAGGTCGGGGAGAGGGAGCAGGGCCCTCATGGGAGGCCAGGGCTAGGGACGGACGGAGTGGGGCTGGTGCAAGCTACGCTAAGTGGTGAGAAGTCCGGGGAACCGGTTCACGGGGGAAAGGGGGCAGAGAGGCCCAGGCGGGGGCTACTGCGGGGGAGAAGCGGTCCACACTCAGGTCCATGCAACGAAGAAAAGATTGATGGCGCGGAGAAGAAACAAACCTAAGCTCCCATTGGAGGAGGAAGTGTCGGGGGTCCAGGCTGAGGCGGTGGAGAACAGTAGAGTCTGGGGGGTGAGGGGCCTAGCCTGGGCCATGGCAGGGAGAAACGACGGCCTAGCTTGGGCCGTGGGGACAGACTCTGGCCATGGACGGAGGCAAAGGGACCACACCTGGGTCAGCAGAGGGAGTGCCTGGCCTGGCCCGGCCCACGGGGGAGGAGGGTCTGCCCTGGCCTGCGGGGAAAGCAGCCTGCACACGGAGGAAGACGAAAGTGGGGCTCCAGCTGGAAACAGGGGCGGGGGCCGGAGAGGACGCAGGGTCACCGACCACCTTGGAGACCCGCGGCCCGGTCCAGAGGAGGGACAGTGGCTGCCTTGGGTCCCGGACCCCGCCCCTCCCCCACCGCGGAACCACCCTGCTCGGGCCGGGGGTCGGCGCAGACTGAAGGACGCGAGCTCTGGCGGGGCCGCCGGGCCAGGGCCGGGGCCGTAGGGCCTTTACCATGGTGGCGGCGGCGGAGGTCCCGGTCCCGGCGTCTGTGGCTCTCCCCCCCGCAGCAGGGCCCAGCTCTTCCACTTCCCCGGGTGCCCAGGAGTGAACATCCGGGTCAGCGCCCCCCTCCCCCCCGCGCCGGGCCGCAGCCACCTTCCTTCCCCGCCCCAGCCGGCCCGGACCCGCCCCCCACGCCGCCAGCTCCTGGCCAATGAGCGCTCGGGGCCTCGGCGATCGCCAAGTATGGAGCGCGGCGCGCGGGGCGGGGCACCGACTGGGAGCGGGGCCGGGCCTGAGGGGCGGGGCCGGGCCTGAGGGGCGGGGCGGGGCTTAGGCCGGGGCTTGGGCTGGGGGTCCCGGGGCGGGGCCGGGCCGAGGGGGCCGAAGTGCGCTGCAACTCTGAGCCCCGCCCCAGAGCTGCAAATCTAGAGTGGCGGAGGGAGCGTGCGCACACGCCCCACAGACCCTGAGTTTGGGATGCGGAAGGTTTGGGTGCCCTCCCGGCCCCACCCGGTGCACGAGCTCACGCCGGCGGCGGACCCGGAACTGGTGCCTACAGCCGGCCAAGTGCGGGCAGGCCCTGCGCCGAGAGCGCCCAGCGAGCGGAACCTGACTTGGAGTCCCAGCGCTGCTGCTTTCTCCAGAGGGACTTGGAGCACGTCACTCCACCTGAGCTGGGTCTGATCCTCAGAATTCAAGAGCTTCAGGCTACCTTTTTTATTGAGTACCTGCTGAGTACCAGGCACGAAAAGATGACAGGTGACTTAAAGATCCCTGCCTTGGTCGCTACCAGGATAGTTGTGAGGATGACAAAGGTAAAGCGTTTAGAAAAAGTGGGCTCAATAAATACTAGCAGTTATGCGTACTTTCACCTTTGCTGCAGAGAATCAGCCCGTTTGCCTAATACGAAGCTGTCTCCTTACTCCATGCAGTGCCTCAGAAATTCTCTCTCTCTTTCCCTCCCTCTGTCTGTGTTTAGAATTAAGTCGAGTCATTCATGAAGTGTTGGTAACCTATAAATGACAGGAGCTCTCTCCACGAGCTAGCCCCTCTACTAGGCCACTGAGTTCGTACTTGAATAAGAACTCAAACATTTATATACACCACACAGGTAAGTCCCGCAAAAAAAATGGTATAGACCAGTATTACAGGAGTTCAGAGAAGGGAAGGAGATTTAGGGAGTCCGTTCTCAGCCAGTGTTTATTGCACCCATATGCCAACAGCCATGAGCAAACAGTCCATGCTGGCATGGAGCTGGACTGGGGGGGGGGCGTGTGCTGGGGATTGAACACAGGACCTCGTGCCTGTTAGGCAAGTGCTGAGCTGTATCCCCAGCCCTGTGTGGATCTTGGACATCCACCAGGAGAAAATCAGCTACCAGGTAAAGATAGTGTCCAGGTGACCAGAGATGGGGAGAAAAATCAGAGTGAGGGAGCAATAGGCAAGCTAGCAAAGTGTAACCATGTTTTAATGGGTGGTCATGGAGGACCTAACTTAGGAAGTAACATTCAATCGGACAGTGGAAGAGAAGGGGGAGCAGGCCATGTGGAGAACAGACAGCAAAGACAAAAGCAAAGGATAGCAAGGACAAAGAACTCAAATGGGCTAGACTCCTGTGTGTTCATGGACAGCTAGGAGGCCAGTGTGGCCAGCCTAGGTTAAGTAAGCAGTTCAGGAGCCTAAAGACAGAGCTGTGATGAGCTCTGACATAGACTCTAAAAGGACCATGACCAGCTCTGTTCTGAACAGGCTATAGGGGGACTAGAGCCTTAGAGTGCTATTTCTGTCGTCTAGGCATTTTTATTTAAAAGGCACTGATATTATGCTTCCTGTAAAGTACTTTACAACTGTAGCTGAGTGATAGAGTGTGCACTTTGCATATGCTAGGTCCTGGGTTTGATCCCTAGAACCACCAAAAAATAAATTGGGCTGAGGGTTCAGCTCTGTCATGGTGTATCTACCTATCATGTACAAAGCCCAGTGCTGCAAATATAAATAACAATGCTGATTTTTCTAACAGAGGCCCCAAAAAAGTAAGGAACCTGGCTGCACAAAGATGAAGGTGCTTTAGACCAGAGCAGTAGGATTGGAAGGGGCAAGAAGTGATGGTATTGTAGGTGTTTGCTGATGTGTTGGTGGTAGGAGGTAAGAACCAGGAAGAAGTCCAGGATGGTGCTAAGATTTTTCACTTTATCAACACTAGAACAATTTGCTGTTTATTGAACTAGATAAGATTGGAGCAGGAGCAGGGAGTTTGGGGGGGAGAGAGAACATAAGAGTCCATTTGGGGCAAGTTATGTTTGAGAGGCCAATTGGAGTCTTAAATGGAGGTGTAAAGTAAATAATTGGATATAAAAGCCTGGATTCGGGGAAGAAGTCAGAGCAGAGATAAACAGGAGAACCGTCAACTAGAAAATGGCATTTAAAGCTATTTAAAAGCACAAGACATCTTGATGAACTCACTGGGAGGTGAATATAGAGAAGAGATCAAGAAGATTAAGAGAAGCCAGGAGACAGAAGGAGTGGCCCAGGGTCAGAGAAGAGGACCAGGAGAAGGTGCTTACCTCTGAGAAGCCACAGGATACAGTCATGAAGGAAAGCTTTCTGAAATAATTGACACTAAGAAAATAAGAAACAGAGGAAGCCTTTTTCAAAGTGCATTATCTGTAGTTTCTCATTGAATCCCCAGAACAACCCTGTGGGAGCAATACTGTCATTCCCATTTTACAGACGAAGGAACTGAGACACAAAAGGGTTAAGTAGATTGGCCCACATCAGGTAATCTGGGACCAGAGTCTTCAGTCATAACCCCAGGTCTGATCACAATGCCTCCCTGCTCAGAAACTTGAAAGGCCGAGAGTGGTGGTACACACCTGTACTCTCAGCAGTCAGGATGATGAAGCAGAAGGATCACAAGTTTGAACGCAGCCTGAGTAACTTAGCAAGACCTGGTCTAAAATTATAAAGGGTTGGGGATATAGCTCATTGTAAAGGCCGTAGATTCAATCCCCAGTGCCGCAAAAAAGAAGGAGGAGGAGGAGGAGTAGGTGGAAGAAGAAAGAAGAAAAGGGAGACAAAGGGGGAAATAAAAAAGGAACTTTTGGCACAATTTTTGGATAATACTTTAAATAAACATTTATTTTTTTGCTTGAAAAAGAAACCTGTGAAAGTAGTTATAATAAGAGGGCTCAGGAACCACCACAGAATTCAGGGACATGAACTCCATCTCTATCATAAGGACCCCATTTCTGCTTCTCTTTTTGCCTTTGCTACTTTATTGGCTTCCTCAGCCTGCTTATAACCTTATTCCCTCAATGTTTTAACTTATATGGAGGTCTATCCTGTTGACCTTTGTCCCTCTTTTATTCTCTTCAGCAGCTTCTTCTATTCGCTGACAACTTATTCTTGTGTTTTATAGTTCAGACTCCCAAGACTGAATCTAACTGGCCTAGTTCAGACTCGCAAGACTGAATCTAACTGGTGACAGTTCATTGGCCAGATCATTGTTCTGTCCACAGATTGGCTGTCCATAAATCAAATCCCACCCCTAAATCCATCAACTATTGCCATGAGCACGCGCCTGTGGGCAGACAGGCAGGCACCATAAATATTTGTAGTACCATTTCCCTTCCCCTCTTCTAAAAGAAAAAGCCAACTGCCATCTTATTCCACCTGCCACTTCTGTTTGCTGCCATGAACTGACCTTCACCTCCCTCACACACCTTTCTTTATGACTTCAGCGTCTGTAAGCAGAACCTACAAGAATTCTTCCTGATTTTTCACTTATTTCTTCCCCTACAAGTGAGTTTCCTTGCCCTGTCCTCAAATACTCACTCCCATGACCTCACAGGCTTGCCCTTCACACTAATCTCACACTATCCCTGAAAAAAACCCCAAAGACCTCAGAACTGATCTTAACCTCCCACTAGTGTCAACACACAAGCATTTCTTCACCTTCATCCAGACCTGTAAACCTTTGACCCTGCCTGATTTTCATGTTATCTTTCCCCTTTGGCTCACTTAGTACTCATCAATAAGTACTCAATTTAAGTAAGGATTGCTACACTTCCTTCCTTGCAAACACCCATAAAGCCTCTGCCCCTCCCTTTGTAGCTAACTTGCCCAACCCTCACAAAGCCCAGCTACTCTCCTACTCTCTGCTTTCATCCGATGTCTGAATGTTCCCAGGAAATTGACAGACTGCTGTCACTTAAAGTTGATGTCCACAGATTTCAAACAAGCCTTCACTCCTGCCTAGAAATCTTATTTTTTTCTTTCTCTTTCCTTCTTTCTTTTCTTCCTTTCTTTTTCTTCCTCCCTTCTTTCTCTTTCTCCATATATATATAGATAGATATATCTATAGATAGGTAGATAGATAGATAGATACCTTTTTTGTGGTGCTAGGGATTGAATCCAGGGCTGTCACATCGGCCTACATCCGCAGTCCTTTTTCATTTTGTGACGGCCTTGCTAAGTTGCCCAGGCTGGGCTAGAACACACGATCCTTCTGCCTCAGCCTCCCTCACAGAGTGCTGAGATTACAGACATGCACCACCACACTGAGTTCATATTTCTTTTTTATAGTCAACTCTCACATTCTAAAATGAGGATGTTTCAGCCTTCTTCCTCAAACTTCCTTCGTCCTCTTCTCATCCTTTGCTTTAAGCAGATTACCTTCCCTCTCACTTGAAAAACACAATAGACTCAACCAGACAGGAGCCCTCTCAAGTCCCAACATCTCTGCACCTTCCCTGTATCCTCTGCCTTCCCTACTTTTACAGTGTAGGTTTGTGTTCCTCTCTGACCTGAACTCTGGATTTCTCTTCCTTCATCACCAGTTTCTTAATACTGGATCATTCCCATCTGCTTCAAAACATGCCCTGCTGTCTGGTATCATAAAAGTTTTAATACCAACAACCCAAACTGCTTGATCCCTCATTTTCTGCTAGCCATCTTCCCCTTCACATCAAAACCCTATGGGCTCTCTCCAGGGCCTGATTCTACACAGACTCCAGTTTCTCCTTGGGGGTCAGGCTTCTACCCCTGCTTGCCCGTAAACTTTGCTCTTCTCAGGCTGGTCTAGTAATTCTGTGTTGCAGAAACCCACGGTCACGTGCGGCCTCAGTCTACCTCTGACCTCTGGGATCTGCTATGACTGCTCACTCTCCCCCTTGCTGCACTAAACTAGGCTTTCCTAAGATGATCCTCTCCTGGTCTTCCTGTTTCCTCTGAATATATTGGATGGCTCCTCTTCCTTTTCTGAAGGCTTAGTTCTGGGACCCTTCTCTCGTACCTGAATCATCTTTTGGTCACTCACTATGCATCTTCAACATTTAGAACATAGGCGTTCCATGGAGATATGTGAATGAAGCTAATAGCATCGACATGATAGGATTAGTGTGTGAAGGCACAGACCAAGTACAGATAATGAAATGATGGCTACTTTTTAAGGAGCTTACTATGTGCTAAACACTTTTTCTATATTATCTCATTGACTCCTGCAACAATCCTTTGAGCTAGGGACTTTTATTATTACTGTTTTACAGAAGAAGAAATGGAGGTGTAGACAAAATGATTTGCATGAGATCACACAGATAGGTGAATGGATTTATCCTCACCTTTGGTCTTTCTGACTCAAGTGGTTTTAGAACCACCAAATTGACATAGGTAGCTGCAAAAGGCAGTGCTGCTGGGCCAGGGATTTAGCTCAGTGGCACTGAGCCTGCCTCACAAGCGCAAGGTCCTGAGTTCGATCCCTGGTACTGAAAAAAAAAAGACAATGCTGTTATACTTCCCAGAACATACTATATGACAACCTACACATAGCAGGTGCCCTTAAGTACCTGCTATGGCCGGTGGGAAAGAACCCTGAGCCCTGTAATAGCATCATTCAAGGTCGTTGAGGGCCTCAGAGAAACCATCTTCCACTATATGCAGATATGCTTCTGCTGACATAGGCCACACGAAAGCAGACATTACCCAAGGCTGGCCAACATGGTTTCTATAATTTCTTTCTCAATTAAGTCCCTGCAGCTGGAACTGTTGGTTAATAAATGTACAATTATCCCAGGAGGCTGGGGATTGCTTAACTCCTCAATCACCTCCAATTAACAGGTATGGGCCTGCTGCCTGAGTTGGGGGTCTTCCCAGGTTACTAAAGTGGTTTTAGGTGCTTTGCTATTGCTCTGGAGCTATGGGAGGACCCTGGAATATGCCAGATTCCAGCAGAAGGGAAGGAACACCCTGTGGTGATCTTGTCTTCCCTATCATTAAACTGACTTAAGAGGTCACTTCTGGGGTATCTACAAGGTATGCATACCCCCTTTTTTCTACAATTTAATCCTTCCTCATTTTTCACACATTTAGTTTATCCTCCCACCTCCAAGTCCAGAGGAAAGGATCCAGGCTGGCTGAAGCCAAAGTTTGGCTTTGGCCATACCAATTGGTTTGGGGATAGGCCTTTCACATAATTTGGGCCCAAGTGCTTTCTGGAAAACACTAATCAAAATAAACTGCCCCAAGGGGAACTGTGCATCAAGTAAGTTTGGAAAATACTATAAATGATGGTCTTTGGAGGATTCTATTCTCCAGGAACCTTGCACTTTGATTATCTGGTCTCTCCTCAAATCAACTACTCCTCTCAACTAGATGGTTACTCTGGTTTTAAACATCCCTGTGTCTTTGTGTGTGTGTTTGTGATACTGGGAATGAAACCCAGGGCCTCCTGAGAGCTAGCCAACTGCCCTACCACTGAGCTACACTGTCAGCCTTTACCTTTTTTTTTTTTTTTTTTGGTTCCAGGGATCGAACTCAGGTCCTTCCATTTGCGGGGCAGGTGGCAGAACCACTGAGCTAAATCCCCGGCCCATCCTTTACCTTTTTTTAAAGAAAAAATTACTTGACTCTCACACCTCTTCTAGCAGACACTGCCTCTCCAGTCTTTCACAGCTGGAGAGTTGTTTGTTTTCTCCCTCCACTTCCTACCTCCCATTCTCTGCTCTCACTCTCTCATTGAAATAGCTCTAAGGGCACCCTTACCTCCCAGGGTCCTCACAGAGGCCCTTTTCAGTCTCATCTCCTGTGACTCCAGAATAGCATTGAACACTGTTAGCTGCTTTGTACTCAAAGCACTTTCTTCATGGCTTCCATGACATCACAGGACTCTCCTGGCCTTTATCTCACCAGAGGTGAGATGCTCCTTCTCTTAGAAGGGTGGCCCTTCTCTCTGTTCTCTACAGACGTATACCCTTCTACACAGCCACTCAGGGACGGAGCTCCCAGAGATTGGGAGCAGGTTCTCTCATCTGTCACTTTGTGCTACCTCCTTAGCTAGTCTCACTCAACCATGGTCATGGCTTCTGCTACCAGTAGCCTCAGTCATGAGCCCAACCCTGGGGCTGACAGACATGAGGACCCAGTAACAAAGTAAAAGACTGTCTCCTTGATAATGGGGTAAACCAGGGTACTCACCAGAAGAAGGAGAAAGAGATGCTAAAAAAGAAAGAGAAAGAAAGGAAAGAAAAAATCAAGATGGTCACTGCAGGCATTCTGGGTAAGCTCATGCAAATGGGTGAAACACTTCTTTTGACTCTCAAGAATTTCTAGTCATTGGAAGGACTGAGTGTCGACCCAAAAAAGTGCTGATTTTCTTTGAAGACAGAAAACTGTGGTTTGTTGAGGCAGCCTTGGCTAGACAGCTTAGATCAATTTTTTCCACCCATCAGCATCTTGAAAGAACATGTATGAAAAAGGGGAGGTAGACCACTAGCAATCCACTTCTTTTTAATACAGCCCAGAGCTTCAGGGCCAAGAGGATACTTTTCTCTGAGGTTAGACACAATCATCTCGGGTTTTGTTTTTGCTTTTCTAATGGGTACCTGGGAAAACTCACAGCTGTCTTCTTCTGGATCAGAGTGTTTGTATCCTGTCCATTGGGAAGGTCTTGATGGGAGCTGTAGAAAGGCCTCTTACACACGGGCCGGCTGTTGGAATTTTATGTATTTGGGAGAATACATGTTCAGAGCATGACACTGGCCAGCCAGCCTCCTGCCAGGCTTGGGCTGGACTCCACAGTGCATCTCAGGCTGACTCTCCTCCCCTTGGGCTCAGGATAAGCAGCGTTGCCGCTCCAAGTATCACTCTCCGACAGGACCCCAGAGCTGGGCTTGAGGCCTATGTTTCCATGGAAACCCTGTATTTTGTGTACCTTATCGGCTTACCTATGAGGCAGGGAAGGATTTATCACTAACCATTAGCATAGTGTCTGAGATATGGTACAATATGAATGAAGCCCATCAAGTTGGGAACCAGAACTCCAAGCCCAGTCATCCAAGATGCAGTCCTCAGTCATCCACAGCTTCTCCCAAACTCACTCCTCATTGCAATCAGACATTGCAATGTTTCAAGTTGGGAACCAGAACTCCAAGCCCAGTCATCCACAGCTTCTCCCAAACTCACTCCTCATTGCAGTCAGACATTGCAACGTTCCAAATGAACTCAACCAGATGCAGAACTGGCATAAGAGTGATAAAGTGGCAGGATTTAGAGAACAGTCCTGTGAAAGGTTTTACTAAGAGATCAGAGCAGGCCAGTTGTGGTATGCAACTATAAACCCAGCTACTCATGAGGCTGAGGTGGGAAGATCACTTGAGCCCAAGAGTTTGGGACCAGCCTGGGCAAGATAGAGAGATCTTGTCTCTTAAAAAGTTAAAATCATTGAGTAATTGGAGAATTTTAAATACCATTTATAATAACATTAAAATAGGACATATTTAGGGGTTAATTGAAAGAAAGATATGCAAACCTTGTGTGATCTGAAAACCAGGAAAGGTTGCCAAGGGAAATTAAAGATCTCAATAAATAGATGTACCCTATTTATGGATTGAAAGATTCAATATTATTAAGATGTTCATTGTCCCAAAAGTAATTTACAATCAAAATCAAAATCACAGCAAGTTTTGTTACAGAAATTGACAAACTGATTCTAAAATGTATATGGAAATTTAAAGAATATTTAAAACAAACTCAAAAAAGAGGAAAGAAGTTAGAGAACCTGCTACTTAATTTCAAGACTTATGATAGAGCTAAAGAGATCAAAACAGAGGGGCACTGGTGTAAGGATAGACACAAAGAATAGACCCACTGTAAATACATTCATATAATTTTTGCCAAAATGCTATCATAATTCAATGGGGGAGAATACTGAACTAGAGCAACTGGAGATCCATTTACAGAGTGATGAATCTTGGCCCTTACCACGTACATATGCAGTTCAAAGTATAGCACAGACCTAAACATAAAAAGCTAAAACTATAACATTTCTAGAAGAAAACAGGAGAAAATCTTTATGACATTGAGTTGGCAAAGATTTCTTACGATATGAAAAACATTAACTAAAAAGGGAAAGACAATAAATTGGATTTGATAAAATAAGAAAATTTCTGGTCTTCAAAGGCCATTGAAAGAAAAGGATTTCAGAGCCTTGTAAAACACCACTTCAACACATAGGGCCAAGTTTGGTGGCACAAGCTTATCATCCCAGCACTCTGGAAGACTGAGGCAGGAGGATCACAAGTTTGAACCCAGCCCAGGAAACTTAGCAACTTAATGAAAGCCTGTCTCAAAATGAAAAATAAATAAAGGATTTGGGATGCAGTTCAGTCTGAAGGCCCTGGGTTCGGTCCCCACTATAGAAAAACAAAAACAAAACAAAAAACACATAAAGGACTTCATATTTTTAAAAAGAAAGTTATAGTCTCTCTACTATATGTTTCAATTCAACTAAACACATATCAGCCTTATTTTCTGTTCAAGTGAATCAATAGAACACATAGTACAAGAGGATCATTGTTGAACTTTTAACTCCCATGACCAGACCTGGTAGCCTATTCAGCAAGGCAGTCAATGTCATTTAGTCAGAATGACTGCAGATTGTGGTCAAAAAGGAAAACAGAGGTCAAAGACAAGTGAGAATAAATATTTGGTCTAGCAGTGAGACCATAAGTGGGAAAAATGAATCAGCATATCTGAAGCCAGACAGACTGGGAACAAAATGTGAAGGGGAAAAGTGAAGGGCATGGGAGGTCAAGGTGATTCAGTAGAGAGGCTCAAAGTAATGCTAATGGTGATTGACCCTATTTCATAGGTGCTGTTGCCTCTTGACAGCTTCAAACTGCCAGACAGGATCGGACATATGTGGTCTAAGATCTGGCACAATTTAAAACCTATACCAGTTAAGAAAAGTGATTGCCTAAGATTTCTCTGTCAGGCACACAGACAGCTACCACTGTAGTTCTCTTAGGGTTTAACCTTGATGATTGTTCATTCTCTGCCTCTCACTAGCTGTGACTAATACAGGTATGGTGGTGCTAACAAGCTGTAATGTCACTTTTTCCATTTCCTCTTTCTAGGTACATAGTCTTTATTGTCCATCTTCCCTTAAGGTCTTGTAACTCTCGTAGTCATATGACTGGGTTTTGACCAATGGATTGTGGGAGGGAGTGACATGTGCTGTTTTCAAACACAGCCAATACATGTTCCTTATCTCTTTGTTCATCGGCCAACTGAATGCAGAGGAGTTTAGGGAGGACTTCAAGATGGAAGGAGCCTATATGCCCTGCCATGGTAGAACACCAAAAACGTCCAATCATACTGTGTTTTGGGGTGGGGGAAATACTTCTTCACTTTAGTAAGCTACTAAGAATTGGGGTTGTTTATTCCAGCAGCATTACCTTGGTGAATACAAGTCGAAGGAGCTCTACACCATCATTGCTTGAAGGTTCTGCAGGTATCTGAAGTTTGGACAAAGATCACATAGCTGCTTCAGCAGAGAGCCAGAATTTGGATGGAGGTCTGTCTGATCCCAAAGCCCATGTTTGTTTGTTTGTTTGTTTGTTTTAAAACTCCTCCACCTTGACAGCAAACAAAGAGGTGTTTAGATGTCTTCAGTGGTGATCATAATGATGATAGACTCTAGGGTCATGTATAATTTTCTCTGGGGCACATCTTGCTCTATATTACTACAGAAATTCCACCACTTCCCACAAACCAGTGAAGTTGACTATAATGACACCCTGTAATCCTTGTTTTTATGTCAACATCATTCCCAAGCATTCAAAGAAGGGTAGTTAAAATTATTACATTTTTTCCAGCCTGCAACATCAGTGTTTATCAGTCTGGGAAAAGTCTTTTGGGACTGTGCCATAAATGTATAGATAATCTTCCTTCTCCGTCCTCTCCTTCCTTCCTACTCAACCATTCCAGTCATAAGTTGTGCTCTATGGTTCTCTTACTTGAATAATTGCATCTTCTTACCCCCTGCAGTTGTGAAGGAACAGATACCCAAACCTCCTTCTATATCCTAGTTTCTTCATCTGAAAAAAGATTGTTTTAGTCATCACTGAGACATAATATAAGAGGAGAGGCTTAACTTGGTTCATGGTTTCAAGCCATTCAGTCCATTCAGTTCTAAGGCAGATATATCATGGTGGACGGATGTGGCCAGACTACTTATGGCAGAGCAAAGCTGCTTATGGCATTTGGAAAGCAGCGCAGGGAACAGTGTCACTGATGAAGGGTTGAGGGAACAAATATAGTAGCCAGGGTCATGCTTCCATTACCTAACACCCAGATTGGTGTTCCACCAATCCCCTGGATGACTCCCAAGCCAATCAAGTTGATACAATCAAGCTTAACCTTCACAGGATGTAAGATACCTACCATTGTTGTTCAATAAAATGGGCAATAAACTAGTGCCTTTCATCCACTATTCATTTATATGGATGGTCACTCTTTTGGAACCCCAGTCTTCCTTTTTGATACCAAATGATTCTTGATACTTTGTAAATACATTACCAATCTTGTAATATCATCCATGTATTTTATACCTGATTATCAATGTCAGCTTTGCATATCTTTGAATTTACACTCCACATAGGGCAGAAAATTTGTGGTTCCTAAATATTTATTGGTCTCATGAACCATGTTATTCATTGTCTTCCAACCACAATAAGAAATCACTGAGCACTTTCTATCTTATGATCTTTGTGCAAAGAGACTCCTGGAATAAGATTTTATTTCTGCACATGAGGACCATAAGAGAGATAATTTTAAAGAAAATTATTGTTCTTTTTAAAAATAGCAATTAACCTGCCAGGCATGGGGGTGCACGCCTGTAATCTCAGCACTTGGGAGGCAGAGGCAGGAGGACTGTCATGAGTTCGAGGCCAGCCTAGACTACATAATAAGTTCAAGGCCAGCCTGAACTACATAGGGAGACCCTATCTCAAATAAATAAATAAAATTTAAAACAGCATTTTAAATACCTACCTACAGAAATACATGCTCATTATAGAAAAGTAATAGAAAGGGACTAGTGCTCAGTAGTAGAACACTTATCTGGCATTCTCAAGGCCCTCTGTTCAATGCCCAGCACTGCAAAAGAAAAGATAGATAGATGACAGATAGATAGATAGATAGATAGATAGATAGAAGCAAAGGAAATAGAAGCAAATAAATAGAAGAAAAGGAAATAAATAGCAAAGCAAATAAATAGAAACAAAGGAAATAACCTTCATTTTTTTAGAGTATAAACATCTCATTTTTCTTCTATTGTTCACATAACTAAGGCTGATCAAAACTTTTGGTGTGTATTTAATTTTTAAAATGTGTTACAGCAAAAGGTACAGTGCCATTAATCTGCCTCAGAATACTTCTTGCTTTAAATTCGCTTATCTCATTGTTCTTGCCACATTGAAGCAGTTCTGGAAGTTGTCTTTTGTGTTTTTTACAAGGTACAATAAAAAAAATATGGTGAGTGCTGCTGCAATTTCATCCAACAGAAAGACAGGTTCATAAAAACATCACATGTGGTGTGTCCTCATCCACCTACTTCATAGGATCTGGCACAATGGGACTTCTTGCTCTTCCCCAAAGTCAAAATGGCCAGGAAAGGTAAACATTTTGAATCAATTCAAGACAGAGGTAGCAATGACAGTGCAGCTAAAGACACTCACATAATAAGACTTCCAGAACTGCCTCAGAAAGAGGCAAGTACAATGGAATTAAGTGTGTTGAAGTGAGGGGTAATATTTTGAGGGGGATTAACAACAATGTGTCTTTTTTTTTTTTTGTACAGGGGATCGAGCTCAGGACCTTGCACTTACAAGGCAGGTGGCGGCACCACTGAGCTAAATCCTGGCACAATGTGTCTTTTATTATAATAATTTAAAAAATTTAAACATTCACCATAATTTTCAATCACATCTCATTTGATTTACAAAGATAGGATGATGGCGCACACCAATTTTTGTAATCTGCGTTTTTCTCACCTCATGAATATTTTACACATTATTAAGGATTTCCATGAGGCATAATTTTTTTTTGAAACAGAGTCTTACTGTATGTCTTGGCTGGCCTTGAATTCACTATGTAACCCAGACTATCCTGGAACTCATGGCTGTTCTCCTGCCTTAGCCTCCTGAGTTCTGGGGAGACCTAATTTTTAAGAGTAGTTTAGTATCCATTGTATGGAGGAATCATGATTAAAAAAAAAAAAAAAAAGAGCAGGTTCAGGATTTAGCTCAGTGGCACTGCTCCTGCCTCAAAAGCGCAAGGTCCTGAGTTCAATCCCCAGTACCAAAATAAAAAAACAATTCTCTAGTGTTTTACAGTGAGGTTATTTCCAATTTTCACTATTATTAGCAATAAACATCTCTGTATAAATCCTTCTGCTTATATTCCTACTTATTTACTTAGGACCCACAAGTAGAATTTAGCATCAAAATAAGAGCGCATTGTCAAAGTTTTTGCCATCTGTTGCCAAATTTCCTATTAGAAAATTGTACAAATTCACAATCCTACAAGCAGTGTATGAGAATGCTATTTTAAAAAAGGCTTTTGGCCAAGAAGATCATTATGAAAAAAATAATCAAGAAGATAAGTATTTGCTAAAGCCTTACCCCACGGCCAGCTGTGTTTATTTGTTGAATTCTATTGCCATGTTTGTTGGACTAGACACTGAAGGTCCTTTAGACCTTAGTTTATTTAGTCCCTCTTTCAACACCCTGCAACTTTCACCCAAGTTTTTTCTGAAGGAAAGGGGATTTCTGGTAAATAGGGTTTCCAATTTGGAAAGCCAACCCAAGCATGTCCATCTGTCTTCCCAGTATGGACCACCTCTGTGGGTTTAACTGCAGGGAATCCATTGAAAAAGGATGTTGGCAGCTTTGGAGCTAAATACTTAAGTGCTTATAGGAAATGAAAGAAATGGTTTGGGGTGAAAAAGTCATGTTCCAAGGTACAAAGGAAAAGCCAGTAATAACCTAAGGGTTTGGAGTCTCTTTCTGACCTGCTCTGATAATATCACTATGGTGATGGTCTCTACAAACAGTTGCAAAATAGCCAGATGAAAAAAGGACAAGCAAGTTCCACCCAGGCGATCTGGAGTTATTTTAGGGACCAATGCAATGTCATCTGGGGTAAATATGGAATGCAAAATCTGTTCTTTTAATAATCACCCACCCTTTCTTTTGTGAGGCTGAACAAAGGCCTGGCAAATCAGTCATTTGTGCTAAAAGAGACACTGACCCAGCATTTTCAGGGTTGAGGAGAAAGTACAGCCAAAAGAATAAAAATAATGGTTAATAACAGATGCTAAGATTCTTCTTTTCACACCCTTGGCTTCTGAGACTTGAATGAGTCTGGCATGGAATCCAAGGGTGGAATAAAGGAGATGTTCCCAGGAAGGGTTGGCCTGGTCCAGAGGCTGGGATCAGGACCCCGGGGAACTGAGCTTGGTTGCCTGCCCCTGACCTTAATTCCTAGGCCAGAGGAGGTGGACAAAAGCATCTTCTAAACCACTGCACCATCTGCTGCAGATGACATTTGTCACTCTTGTCCTCATGCTATTCTCTTTGAACCTCTGACTCAGTGAGCCCCAGTCCAAAATGGAGAACTATTTTTTTGCACCAAGAAAAAAATGTCAGGCAATGCACTTGCTGAATTCTTTACTGACCCTGAATTGCTTCCTCTTCACACTTAACCCCTTGCTCTTCCTCTCTTCTCTTTGCTCCTTTCTCTTCTAGACAGCTAAATTTTAAGTGCCACCATTGTCTCTAATAAAGATCATCTAGGGGAAAGAATGAACTGCTGCCATGGAAGCTGGCACAGTGTCTGGCAGATAGACAGTTCCCCATGTCAACTGATAGGAGCTGAATCCAAAACCTCTTGCCTATCCCAAAGTGGACGTTTCTCCAGCAGATCTGAGACAGGTGTTGGGTTCCTTCTTTCCACAAGTATTTATTGAACATCAACTTGGAACAGACCTTCTGCCAGGAGCTGGAGTTACAGGATGAACAAGGTCCCAGGATCTTACATTCTTGATGGAGAAATTACATCGTTGTAGACATAATATCTAAGTACTGAGCACAATTTCTCTCCTGCCAGCAAGCCTTCGCTTACATTTGAACATAAGATCTCATGTCCTCTTCCCTCTGTTTTAGTATATTGTATACTTCTTCACCTTCTGTCAGTCTTCCCATGCAAAAATATATCCTCTTGGGGCCAGGGATTTAGCTCAGTGGTGCCACTGCCTGCCTTGCCAGCGCAAGGTCCTGAGTTCGATCCCCAGTACCACCACCCCCCAAAATATATATCTTCTTTGAGAACACTTTTTCTGTGGTGTTCACTGATGAATCTGAGCAGCTAGAAACATCCTGCAACAGACAAGTCTTTTTATGTATAACAACATGCCTTAAACTGGGTGGCACACAACAGAAATTTACTTCTCATAGTTCTGGAGGCTGAAAGTCTTAAGAGTAAGGTCTTAGCAGATTTGACCACTGGTGTGAACCTTATTCCTGGTTTATGGATAGCCCTTCTGGCTATGCCCTCACAGGGTGAGAAAAGGAGCTTGCTCTGTGCTGTATCTTTTTTTTTTTTTTTTTGGTACCAGGAATCGAACTTGGGACCTTGTGCTTGCAAGGCAGGTGGCAGAACCACTGAGCTAAATCCCTAGTCTGTGCTGTGTCTTATAAAGATGAGTCCCAAGCATGAGGGGCTTCTCTCTTATGACTTAATCATTTCTCCAAATCCCTACTTTCTAATATACCATCACCTTTAACATATGAATTTTGGGGAGCTATAAACATTCAGATCATAGCAATATGCACAACAAATATATGTTAAATAAATTTGTTTAATAAACTCTGCAGTCTTCTAGAACTCTTTCTTTTTTCCTTTCTTCTAGAACTCTCTTGAAGAAATCTCCAGGGAACGAGTGGGGAAGACCAGGGAGTCATAATAACAAATTACAACTATCCAGGGCTTCATAGTTTGCAAAGCCGAGAGGGGCACTGAGATGACCGTGCACCTTCACCTCTCAGAGCCCTGATCCCCTCCTTGAGGAATGGGAATCGTGATACCTATCTTTGGGGACTGTTGAGGTGATTGGATAAGATAATGCCTGTGAATCACCCCATAAGGGACCTGGCACATGGTAGATGCTCCGTGCCTGGGGGTGAACACTATTTTCTCTTATTTGAGCTTTAAATTCTGTGTGGACATTATTAGCATGGCTATTTAACTGGCAAGAAAAGCAGGGCTTGCAGAGGCTTACTAATTTTCCCCTGGTAGATCAGGGAGAATTAGAATCTCCTATAGGAGCCCAATCCCAAATCCAGTGTCATACCCACCACCCACAGCTACTAGCACTAGAGGAAGAATATATCTTACAAGCACCTCCAGATTCCTCTTTCACCCTCCCTCTCATCCCCAGGTTCACTCTCTCTCTGCAACCATCCCATGTGGGCTGTGGGGAGAAGTAAACCTGAGGGGAGTTGTTAATCTGATTAGTAAGTGAATGATGCTTCTTGCACCCACCTCCCTGGCCCATCCTGCAGCTTCTGGCAGCTCCCCACCACCACCACCAAGTTTCCCCACAGCCTCCACTTCTGTAATGCCACAGGGACCTCAGCCTGCCAGAGTTCAGATTCACAGGGATTCTGGTCCAACCAGATGGGCTGAACCATAAGATCATTAACATAAATCAGAAAATTTCTCAGAATTGAGAAGTCTTCAGAGCTACAAAGACTACCAATAATTAAATTTCTTAAAAAATATATATTCAAAACCATAATAGTGTTAATTGTAGTTTTAAGTTTCTCCCTGGTAAAGGCAGTATAGGAGGCAATTTACAATCCCCAGCCCTGACAACAACTGGAAAAGCAGATATTATTATTCCCATCTTATCAATGGAAAAGTCTAGGCTCAGGAAATGAATAATCTTGGTGTAAGTCATTTAAGTAATTGCTAAATGGTGAAGGCCTGGGATTTAAACTCAGGTCTATCTGCCCTCAGAGCTCCTGCTGTGGTCTAGAGCACTTCTTTAACATGCACAAGGCCCTGGGTTCCATCCCCTACACCACAGAAGAAGAATGAGGAGAAGGAAATGAAGAATGGTGTGTGTGTGTAGCGGGGGGAGCAGGTAGGAGGAGGAGGGGAAAGTAAGAGAAAAAGGAAGAACAAGACAGGAAGAAGAAGCAGGAGGAGGAAAGAAGAAAGGAAGGAAGAAAAGAGAAAAGCAAGCACTCTACCTCAAGGTTCTTCTGCCACACAAAAATACATGTACGGGGAGTTGTGGGACACCAATCTCAGCATAACTCTGAAGAAAAATGGAAACAGCCTAAAAACACAAAAATAGGGACCTGTGGGTCTAGCTCAGTGGTAGATCACGTGCTTAGCATGCTCAAAGCTCTGGGTTCTATCTCAGCACCAAGCAAAAGACAAAAATAGGAGGATATTTATATGTATTATAATGAGTGTAGTCACACTATTTTACAGTTATGGGAAATAATACAAAGAATACAATGAATACTTATGATAAATGAAAAATGTAGGTTATAGAATGTACCCCTATGGAGATTAAATTTATAAATATGCACATTAAGTATAAACATCAAATATGATGATGACTGTGTGGTGGGATTTGGAGGGATTTTTCCTCCTCCAGTTACTAATCTTGCTGTGATGCAGTTAAATTACTTTAGTAATTTACAGATTAAAAAGTTTTTTTAAAGACAGTCTTCTCAGAAATCCTGTAGCTTTGCACACAGAGTACATAAACCAGCAGGCATGGTCTTTAAATTGCTCACTAGTTAGATGAATTTCCTTGAGCACCTGCTCCAAACCCTAGAGACCCATCTGCTCTCAAATCATAGCCCTTTCTGCTTAAGCAGGCAGTGGGAATTACTGTCCCCCACTTCCATGTCTGTCTGCTGATGCCACGCTCCCATCCGGAGCTGCTCTCTCCACCATGGAAGCCACTGCCCTCTGTGCACCAGTAAAATAAATTAATTTAGATAAATAAACAATTCAGTTCCTCTGTTAGTCTCACTGGTCATACCCCAAGCACTTGATAGCCGCATTAACCTAGCAACTATCATCATGGACAGCACCAATATAAATATTTCTATCATAGCAGCAAGCTCTACCGGGCTGCACTGATCTAGCATCTAAGCCGAAGACAATACAATATCTTGAACTTTAGCTAGACAAAAGATTTCCCAACCACTTGGTATCAATGGATTGAACAGACAATGGTTTTTCCATCCTGAGATTTTACTCTAGATGTATCCTATCTATCTACCCTATGTCTATTCTGGAAAGTTCATGGGTCAGGGAAAATTAAGGATGTCTCCTCCCTGCTAAAAATGTGGGTAGGTTTTCCATTATAGCTCCCCTCCCCCCTCTTCAGTGCTGGGCATTGAACCCAAGCTTCATGCATACTAGGTAAGTGCTGTACCCATCTACCACTGACCTACATGCCCAATCCTAATCATGGTTATTTAAAAAGTGCTTTGCAGAATGAAGATTGATCAGGGAGGGTGGAAGGAGGAGGAAGGTTAATCAGAGTATTGCTTTTTATTATGCTTTTTATCAGTAAGCCACTTACTGAGATTTCCTATATGCTGAGCACTGGCTTATATTTTTATCTCAGTTAATTCTCACAGTTCTGCAATGTATGTTTTACTGCATTATATGCCAAGATAAAGACATTGAAGTTCAAAGAAGTAATGGAACTTACCCAATTTCATAAGCTGGAGTCCATACCTTCAGACACCAAAGCTCATGCTCTTTCTACTGCATTGACAAGCCTTCTGGGAAATTCCAAATCTCATAGGATTCTAATAGGCTCTGCTTAAGTAACAAGTCTACCCCTGGAACCAGTCATGTTGCATGGAATGATTGGCTGCCATATTTGGTCAGACTTAGGTAATTGTCCATCAGTGTACTGGTAGGAACAGTCACTGATAGTCCCAATAGAACCACTTAAGCCCAAGAAAATGCATTTTCCAAATAGGAAGAAAGATCAGGTAGTGGAAGCAACTGTTCTTATTAGGGCTACTCACATGCTGATCTTACTCATTTTCCAAATTAGCTTAAGGAGATCAATAATTACAATTATTACTAGCTTTTCCCGAGAGCCTGTATATCATGGCATGTGCCTTTTATGTGTATTAGTATAGATATTTGCACTTGTATCTTCACTGTTGTTCAAAAATGCTGGACCTAATTCTTGCTTAGGGTAGAAATAGCAGCTGTGGTTTCCTGGACACTCAGACTTGGCCTTCTAGATTCTCTGTGGCCTGTTTCCCACAGCTGGCTTACCTCCTGCATAATGCTCCAGTCTCATTCAAGTCATCCACGTATTAAACATCAAACGCTTCCCCATGGAAGCCTGCACTCTCTCTTTGGGAGTTAAATGAATGAGACTTTCACACACAGGATTACTCACCAGGTTGGGTGCCAAGGGGCCAGTTCTAAAATAGGACTGGGTCTACACAGTCCAGGCTGATCACTGGACAGATGACCAGCGGCTGAACCAGATGCCTTCCAGAAGGGCCTGGAGAACTGGGAGGTCTGTGTTTCAATGGTTCTGGGAGAAGGAGGAATGTTCCCAAGTCATGGCTTCTCCTTGGATTGGATCCAGCCTACACAAGAGCCGCTTGGGGGCCAAGTTATCTAAGTAAACACTGATTCCTTGACGAGTTTCCAAAATCAAAAACACAATAACTGTTTGGTTTGAACAGGCTGTGCTCTGTAAACCACCACTTGTGTATCACCAGGGCCCCATGTAAATATTTTAGCTACAGATTGCAAGAACACAACTTTTAAAAAAATCCCATCACTTCATTCTAGACTTATAATATGAATTATGTGTTGTCTCTATGTGAAGTTAGACTTAAAATGAATTATGTGTTATTTCTATTTGTTGGGAGGTCCAGTTCTCTAATTTGATTACAAGCATCTCAAATGTGTCTCTACAGAGATTGTTGAGGTTTCAGGAAAGCCTAATAAATAACATACCACTTTTTCCTGATTGAACTCAGCACAAAATGAGGCATACACACAAGTAGGTGGAGCTGAAACATTTTATTTCCAATAAAGTTGATTATGAAGAAGTTGGCTTTGAGTATCTAAGGAGCTTGTAATTTCTCATCCTAGAATATGGTAGACTTATCCACCCAATCAGAAACAATCCTGACAATCATAAGTCAAGAGAAGAGACTGCACCATCCAACTGAAGGAGTGGAGGAGAGGAAGAAAAAGTATGTTGCCTAAAAGAAGGAAGGAAGGCACTGTCTTCCATGTTCTGTTGCTATAACAGAATTCCCAAGACTGGGTAACTTATAAAGGAAGTGGTTTTATTTAGGCTCATGGTTCTAGAAGTCCAAAAGCACAGTCCCAGCTTCTGCTAAGCATCTGGTAAGAGACTCGTGGTGGTACAGCTTGTGGCAGAAAGTGGAAGAGAGGAGTGGACAAAGCAGGCAGATGCTTTATCATAGCCTGTTCTCATAGTAACTAACCCACTCTCACATGAACTATATGAATCACTTCAGGAAGGCAGCGCCCCTACCCCCAGACCTGTCTTAAAGACACCTACACTTCTCAATACCACTACATTGCCAAGTAAATTTCAACAGAAAATGAGTAGGATGGCACATACTGTAATCCCAGCACTTTGGGAGGCTGAGGCAGAAGGATCATAAGTTTGAGCCCAGCCTGGTCAATTTAGTGACTTAGTGAGACCCTGTCTTATAATAAAAAATCAAAAGGCTGGGGATTTAGCTCAGTGGTGCCGCCACCTACCTCACAACCGCAAAGTCCCAAGTTCGACCCCCAGTACCAAAAATAAATAAATAAATAAGGGGATGGGGTTGTAGCTCAGTGCAAAGACCATGAATTTAATTCCCCTTCCTACCAAAAAAAATTTTTTTTTTCAACAAGAGTCTTGAGAAGGACAAACCACGCACAAGCCATAACAGGCACTAAGATAAGAATACCTGGTTCCTTCTCCCCAACCTGTCAGATAGTTGCCTCTCCACGCAGGGAAAACTGGGCAGGGGACGAAGGGCAGCTAAGATGCTCCTGTGATGGACTGCTGCCCCATGGAAACGTGAAACCAAATGGAGAAAGAGGCAAAGCACGGGCTCTGGACTCCAGACACTGCCTCGTGACTGAGAAGACACAAGTTCTGCTTCAATCAGAAAGCAAACTTGATTGTGTCATGAGGAAGTTGGATTTCAGCATATAGTTTCACCACTGGTAATAGGCCATTTTATAAGTAGAAAAACTAAGACTCAGGATTATTTTTTAAATTAATTTTATTGGTACATTTTAGGTATACAATATAATGACATTCATCATT